>CM028361.1:47003121-47642656 GCA_016624345.1 Platycodon grandiflorus
TTAACCGCTTTAGACCCTCATGTTTGTTTACAACCTAAAGTCTATTTTAAATGATAAATTAGTCAATTGTTCCAAAACCGCTCCCGTAACAACCTAAAACACGTTTTTAAGTCATGTATTCCTTGATTTATTGTTGTAAATCTCGACTTTTCTTCTATTGCGATTTCACCGTTATTATCAATTAAGCACTTACTATGTTTCTCATTTGAGCCCATCGCCTACTTGAGTGCTACCCATACCCGCCCTTTTGTCACCTTTAAAACTAGGAAAAATTGTGGTCGGTCCCCTTTGCTAGATATTCAACCAGCTTTAGTGTCCCGTAATTATTTCAAACCGAAAATGTTCATTTTGGTGGATAAATGATTAACTTGTTCCTAAAATGCCCCCAACAACTTAGGTTCCGTCATCGCCTAACCCCGACCCTCTTATTGTTTTCTCTATTCTTTCACGGTATCTAGGCCAACAAACTTTCACCCCATCGTCTTCTTTGGTGACGGCAACTCCATCGTCACAACAAACTCCTCTGTTATCCCTCCTCTTCGTGTCAATGACAACTTTCGAAACAAATTCATACCAATATTAAGATAAAAATTTATACGTATATATTTATATTTGATACATCATTACAACTTCGATTATGAGAATATGTATAGAATAATGAAAACAAAAATGAAACGATCGTACTCAAGAACCCGACGTCATTATCACACGCGATGAACCTTATATTACGCATGCACAATATTAATCGCGATGCATTAATTTGAAATCGCGATGCATTAATTCGTAATCACATGCATCCATTTAGAATTGCGATGCATCAATTTTAAAATTGCAATACACAGTGCCTGTTCAAATTCTTAAGGGCATAGACGATATTTTTCCCACCAAAGTGCCTTGTTACCGATTTAAAAATCGAGATGCATCAAATTGAAATTGTGATGTATCAATTTGAAATTGCGATGCATCTCGTGCCTATTCGAATACCACAAAAGTGTTTATATACCAGCAAAATTGCGATGCATCCCGTGCCTGTTCGAATGTCACAAAAGTGTCTATATACCAGTTTAAAAATTGCAATGCATCTCGTGCTGTTCCATATTTCTTAAGGGCATAAACGATATTTCGT
This sequence comes from Platycodon grandiflorus, assembly GCA_016624345.1. Taxonomy (NCBI): domain Eukaryota; kingdom Viridiplantae; phylum Streptophyta; class Magnoliopsida; order Asterales; family Campanulaceae; genus Platycodon; species Platycodon grandiflorus. The sequence continues at coordinate 47,004,248 of CM028361.1, forward strand.
CACAAATGCATCTTTTCTGGATGAAAAGAAAAATAGGCTAAAACAGTTGAAAATTCATCAAAAGGTCCAACCCAAAGTTAGCCCTTAAAACAACTCCTTTTATTTTAAGTAAAAGTTCATTTTATTTTAGAATATTTCACATAAAGATTAATTTTTAAAAATTATGCCTACATTCTCTAAATAGTTTTCAACTTTACCCTTCATATGTAATATAAGCATCTTGACTTTTTTAAGTATTTTTGTAGTTATAATCGACTCTAATGACACGCGCATAATATATATATATATATATATATTAATTATTAACTTTTTCAAACATGCACTCTTTCCGTAAAACGAAATAACTCTTTAAATTAACCACTCCTTCGCGACTCATCAAAATAAACATTTTAAATTCACAAACTTGCAGAAAAAATTAAAATTAAAGATTTTTAAAAAGATCATAAAAATAATTAATTTTGCACCTTAAATTACTTTTTGATCTTACAGGCACTGCATTCACCGGTGTATATACATGAAGGAGTAAAGGCAGACCCACCAAAAACATATCCTGCCGGCGGGGTTTGGAATTGACATTGAAAATGAAAACATTACCCCTTTCTGATAAGAAAACAAAATATGCCCCCTCATATTAATAGGATAGGAGGAGTACTAAATTCTTCATCGCCCCAATTCCTTAAAATGGAGCAGTTGACGTCCGATGTAGTGTTGACTTTTTCGGAAATTGTTCTGCTGCTGCTGCTTGACTTAACTGCATACCCATATTCAACAAAACCAGTATCAACAAACTACTATAACCCAATTCATTTCCCATAATTCAACCACAAAAATTCAATTACTAATATAAATCAAGAAATTTGCCCTTGTTTCTTTTCTTCTATCCGATCCACAAAAAGAATTCATTATTGTTTTAAAAAATATATTTATAAAAATGTACTCTCTAAACATCTTATGGGGTTTTTATTATTATTTTATCATTTGATAATCATCTTTCTAAATTTTTAATTTAATTTTTTTTTCTTAAACAGGGGTGGAACCTTGACAAATTTTATTAATAACGAAAAATTATAATAAAGAGAGTTTTGCCCTAAAAATGAGGACAAAAGAGCTAGCCTACCTCTAAGAAAATAAATAAATACTTGCATTTCTATTTCTTTCAAGAAAAATAATGATTTCTTTATGGATAGAGTCAAGATTTTGTACACACACCCAATGTGGTACGGTGACACAACGTAGGAAATAAGAATAAACAAAAAATAATACTATGAATAATTACTCTTCTATGTAATTACTTTAAATTTCAATAAAATTATACTCTATCTTCCTTTCTTTTACTATATGTAAAAACAAAACACTAATGTTATCGAAAGAAAAAGAAATTGAAAATTAACAAATATTTATAACTTAAATTTTAACATAAAAGTAATGCCAAAAGATGAAGGGAAAGAGAATTCTTAATTCTCCATAAAACCAAACTCATATAACATTTTAGTCAATTATTTACCGGGCGGAGAATTCATAAACATGTTCTATTAGAAACTAACTCTGAAAAAAAAAAAACCATTTAAAGGAATGTATAGGGTACCTGTTGTTGCTGTTTCCTGAGTCTAGCATTTTCCTCCTTCAAACGCTCAACTTCAATTTGCAACTCATTTGTGTATGCCTGTAGTACATATACACTTATATCCATAAGAAAACCTACTCTTTCACTCAAATAACTACGTATTTAGTATGTAAGTGTATTTGAGAGAGAAATCTTCGAGCGTAGTTCAACTGGTAAGGGACTTCAACGAGTTTTTTTTTACGATGCCTAATTCAACTCTTTCTAACCACCAGTCCATGAAAAATTAATTTCTCAAGAATCTCCTAAACCAGATATCGAGAAGAGTGGGTCTCTTGCAAAGACCGATACCTAATTTGTAGACGGAACCTATACCCGCTCATTCTACCGATACACGGTGAGTTGCATCTGGAGAGATCCGTTTTAAAAAAATTTCCAACTTTTTACCTATCAAGAATCCCCTAAATCTAACATGGATGGACCGTCTTTGGGTGCGCCAAGCTAATCCCGACCCTACTTAACCTTCCCTCCCCCAAAAATAAAATAAAAAGTGTAAACCCAAATAACCAGTTAATGAAAAGTCCGAAAAGCTACGTACGGACAACCCCACTTATTATAAGACCAACTTTAATGTTGAAAGCAAACAAACTTTCTTCATCATAGCAAATTTCTGTACTGCCCATTCTACAGGAAATGCAACTGACCCCACCAAGAAACTGAGTTGGTATATGACTCAGCACTCAAACTAATTAACCGAGTCAACTCTGTATGTATGTCACTTATAGCATGCGTCAGAGAGAAACAAAAAAGAAAGAAAGAAAGAAATATATATATATATATATATAGATATATATAGAGAGAGAGAGAGAGAGAGAGAGAGAGAGATTCCTGCTTTCTAGCCCTTGAACGAGCAGCAGATTCCCGGTTCTTGATCATACGCTTTTGCCGTCGGTCGCCGCCGCCGGAGCTCCTCTCGTTTTCCGGGAAGCTCTTCAACTTCCCATTATGGGCCTGCAAGCTCGAAGAAGTAGAAGAAGCCAAAACATCATCAAAAGGCATCCCGAGAGGACCCACATTCGTAATGGGTGCCCGACTATTCGGGTCGTCTGGGTGGATGAGTCCGAGAAAATGGAGATGATGGTCCGGGTCAGAGTTCAAGTTCAAGAGTGCAGGCGTGGGTGACGGTCGCGCCACTGCCGTGGGTGGCGTCGGAGATCCGTACCCGGTAGGGGAACACTTGTTGGTGGGTCTTTAGAAAAGGGCCTGGCAAGAAAGTCTTGGAGGATGACGCCACGGAAGCCGGTGGTGGAGTGGTTGTGGAGAGACGAGAGGTTGATGTCTTTCCAGACTTCTTCCATGATTTTGGGGTTGTTGGCGGGTTCGGGTATTTCGAAATGGGCCGGGCCGGAGAGTGTTAGCGTTGAAGAAGGTGAGATTAATGGTGATGAAGAGGAAAATGATGAGGAAGATGATAATGTCGATTTTGTGTTGTTGAAGTTGTTGTCTTCACCACCTGATGATAGCATTGGGAGAGTGTGTGTGTGTGTGTTTGAAATGGGAAAGTTCTGGTAACTGATTTAGTTAGTACTATCAACACGAGGGTATAAATAAAGAGTCGATTAAAGGAGGACATGTGTAATACTCTTTCCGTTTTTAAAAATATTCATTTTTAATTCGGTTCAGTTTAAAAATACTCCTCCGTCCCTAAATTATTGTCTTCCTTTTCTTTTTCGTCCGTCCCTAAATAATTGTCTTGTTTGAAACTTTTATTTTTAACATCACTTTTACTATTTTACTCTTATTTTTCCTTCTTACTTTAATTATGCCACATACACAGACATTAAAGGAAACAACACACTATTTCAATACTATTCTAATATTAATAATCAAGTCAATTGAATTTTCTTAATCCGTATGAATCAACCCAAACAATAATTTAGGGACGGAGGAGTAATTGACTTTACAAGAAATCTTGGATAACGTGTGTTTTACAAATCTAAAATGCTAAGTTAGCAAATGCATCTATAATTTTGTTAACAATTTTACCTTGAAAGTAAAATACATGTAAGGTAAATGAGTATTTTTAAGACAGAGTTGTTCTTACGGTGATAAAACTAATTGTCAATCTAACAATGTTATTTTCAAATATATTGAATGAAAATGGGGTCTATCAACGAAAATATGAATCAAACAAAGGAGAAGGGTAAAAGTAGATTAAAAAAGGAAAAATCGCGAGCGGTCCATTTTTGAAATTTTTAACCGTTTAGTGTCTCATTTTTATTTTTAACCGCTTAAGTCAATTTTAAGTGACTATTTGTTTCAAAACAGCCCGCATACGTTTTAGTTGCGTCTTTCTCTTCCATTATAATTTGTTACCAAGATTTCTTACTAAAGTTTCAATCTATATATCGCATTCGAAAGTTTATGCTCATTCGATTTCATTTTTGAGTTTTCTTTAAATTGCTATAATCGTCTTCAATGTAAAATTGAAATCGATCAATTGATGAAAACTTGTTGTATTTTGTAGATTTCAATCCATTAATTTCTTTAAAGCGCCTGTATTTTATGCATTTCTTCAAGCTACCAAAATCGAAATTTACATCCATTGATTTTATTTGTATTAAGAACCAAAATAGTAATCCGTTTGTATTTAATAAAAGAAAACATTCAGTTCAGTTGTGTGCATCGTATAAAAATTGTGCATCACGATGCACAAAAACAATAGTTGTAGTACACTTTTGTGCATTGTGATGCACACTATTACGCAAATGTTATATTGTTGATTCGGTAGAAAATTGTTCATCGAATAAAAAGGTGTGCATCGCGATGCATAAAAAATAATATTTTTTCAGTACAAGTTTGTGCATCGCAATGCATAAATTGTAATAATTTTTCAACACTTTGAAACTGTAATAAATTGTAATTTTTATTAATTCCTATTGTTATAAAAAAAGTTATCGAGAATACAATTCATAGAACACAATTAACATTTTATGGTATGCATTTTCAAAATTATTCCATAATATTCACAACATATGGTGTTGTCCATCGTGATGCATGAAAACAATACTTTTTTAGTAACAAATTTGTGCATCGCGATGCACACTTTGATGCATCACAAGTGTAATGTTGTCTATTAGTACTGTTTTTATGCATCGCGATGCACAAGGGTGATAGCTTAGCGACATGTCTTATGAAGAAGCTGATGAAAAAGTTGTAAATAAAATAGAAGTTAGTTAATAGTCATTGTTAGCTGATGGCAAAGTTGTATAAAATAAAAGTTAGTTAGTCAGTTATTGTGTTAGCTGATGGCAAAGTTGTAAATTAAATAGAAGTTAGTTAGTCAGTTATTGTTTAGTGAAGTACTACTGATTGGGACTTACTCAGTCATTGTGCATCGCGATACATCAATTTGTGCATCGCAATGCAACAATTTGGCATGGCGATGCATCAATTTGTGCATCGCAATGCATAGTGTGCATGTTCTGTGTTTTTAAGGGCATAGATGACATTTTAGAATAAAAGTGTCATTTTTTTGTTTGAAACAAATTATAGTAGACTAAAGTGTTTGAAAATTGTCTAAAAGGTACCGGCCTGAATTTCGCCAAATTTTTTTTTATTGATTGGAAAGCAATAGTGCCGGCCTGAGATTTTGGGGGCCCTAAGCAAACATAAAAAATGGAGTCAAATAAATTAATCAATATAAAATATAAAGCATTAAGCATCTAAAAAAAAGTTTAAATCAATAAACAATAGCAACCTTACATCGACACGCTAACATATAAATATAAAATATTTGAACACCAAATCATTCACAATAAACAAAATTTAAAAACTAAACGGTTGATTAATCAATAAAAAATTCATCCATGATCCATTGCAAATAATCAAATATAATATGCAATAATGGAAAACCTAAATAATTAAACCTAAAAAGTTAAAACCTAATTAGTAAATAATAATTACGAACGAAATTACCTAGATTCCTTCTATGGTTGATAAAATGGAGCATTCAAGAAGCTGGAAGGAAGATCAGATTAAAAAATATTTAGTACGTAGAAGGTGAAGGTCAATAGGTCATCTTCAATTCTTCATTGTTGGAGCCACACGCACACTAGAGGAGAATGTAGTACTGCTACTCATGTCATCATGTGATTTTCCCCCTTTTTATATACGGGCTTTAAGTGAGTGGGGGGACCTTTTTTGTTGAAAAATTTGGGGGCCTTAGGTAGCTCCCTAGTTGGCCTAGCCTTAGGGCCGGCTCTGGAAAACAAACATTATTTTAGAAACGGTCTAAAAAAGAAAGATTAGTTTTTTTAAGAAAAATTGTGCGTAAAAACACTCCACGTTCCAATTTGTCCCACTTTGCCCCCTTGTAGTGACGGGCGTTAAAAATTTAACAGAAATTAACATGTGCCAATCATGTGCCGTTGTTTTGGTCATTTCCATCGTAGGTAAACTAATGGAGTAATACTCATATATTAATAATTAGAAGTAAAAAATAAATAAAAATAAACTATAATTACAATCCTACACGCTAATTACTAACTTATCATCCCCACCCTCACCCATCTCCCCACCCCTACGCCCCATGGGCACCACCACCACCACCACCTCCGGTCACACCTACCCACGATTACAAACTCCATAATCACCTACTCTATCCTCTGCCTCTATTAATCTCTATTTTCTTCTCCATCTCCCAACCATCTCTCACTATTCTAATCTAGATCGTTCAACTAGATCGATCACAATCTCTACCAAAGATCTCCACCATCATAAACCAAAGTCACGTACTCATCGGAATAATCAACTTCGGATTCATCATGATTCCATATCAGAGATCTGAAATTTCTTGACCATCGTGAGATCTATATTCTTGTGACATCGTGGATGATTTCAAGATCTAGATCCAATTTACAGCTTGCAAGGAGGGGTCAACGTTAATTGAATCGTCCACGATATTGGGGGATTTTGGCAGCAATAAGTTAGTAGCGACGACCAAGAGCGACTTTTCAGGAGAAGGAACCATTAACCATCAACGTCGCGATCATTCCAAAATCAGAAACCGAGCTTCTAATTCATGGTCCAAGAGTACGTTGCTCGATTTCATGTCTCGGTGTATGATGTGTGGGATGTAATTGTGATGTAGGAAACAGAGTCCTTTTGCCGCACCTCTTGCAATGTTTTTCCTCTCCTCCCATGTTAGGATTCGTTTGTTCTTCTTGGTTGATCTCCCACTGGTGGCCTCAATCAACTGCGAAAACTTGAGTTTCCTTAGTTGCCTCTGAAAAGTCGCAACGTTGATGCTTAATGACTCCTGGGATGGGACTGAGCTGCCCCGATTAGGTGTTGAGTGGTGATGGCGAATAGAGAGGGTGATGGTGGTAGCGAATAGTGACTATGGTGGTCGTAGTGTTTAATGGTGCTAGAGGTGGTGGTGGTAGTGGTTTGAAGCTGCTAGAGGTGGTGGTGGTATAAAGAAAGTGGTGTTGTAAGTTTAAAGGTGGAGGTGGGTTGGCAGTGACGATTTGAAGTGGGTTGTCTAACCCACTTCTGGAAAGTGGAAATCAAAAATCCTTGTGTGGAATACATTGTCTAGATAATACTGTTTTATTAATTTACTTTGTTAAGCATAAAAGTATACATAATCTTTTTTAAGCAAAAGTATACATAATCATTTAAGTAAAGTATATTGAGTATATATAAAGAAAAGTTTAAATAATGTCATTTTCTTATTCATTTTTGTTTTGTTAAGCAAAAAAGGTATACATATTTATTTTTAACTAAAGTATATTGAACATACCTATAAATATATATGTATGTATATATTTGGCCCTCTATTTCTTTTTTATTATTAAATAAAATTTACATGTGTGTGTGTGTATATATATATATATATATATATACATATATATTTAAATTATTTATTGTAAGGAGAAGAAAATAGAAAAGAAACCAAAATAGTAAGCCCAAATTCAAGAAAGGAAAAACTTAAAAGAGAAAAGAAAAGAAAATGTAAAATTACTTGAAATATCCATCACATGATCCGTACATGCTAATTTCGTTAACTTCTTAACGCCCATCACGGCAAGGGGGCAAAGTGGGACAAATTGAAACGTGGAGTGTTTTTACGTACAAATTTCAAATTAGGGTGCAAAGTGGAATTTGGTGTATACTTTGGGGATTTTTATATTTTGGCCCTTATTTTAGAAACGGTCTAAAAATGAAAGATCAATTTTTTAAGAAAAATTGTGGACCTATCCACTTTTAACAATTTTCAACCGCTTAAGTCCATAATATTTGTTTTTAATCGCTTAAGTCCATTTAAAGTAATAAATTGGTTATTTGTTGCAAAACTGCCCCCGTATTAACATATGACGTTTTTAAATGTATTTTATGCATCGTCATTTGTGTAAAATGTGCATCGTCAATGTAAGTTTGTGATTTTATGTTAAGAAATGTGCATCGTGTGCATTGTCAATATAATTTGTGATTTTGTGTTAAGAATTGTGAATCGTCAAGTATAATGTTATGCATCGTCAAGTTTATACACTACTGTTTTCAGTATAATTTTGTGGAAGAAATGTGCATCATCAATGTATTTCGTGATTTTTTCTAAGAAATGTGCATAATCAAGTATAAAATGTGCATCGTTAATGTAATTTTGTGTTAAGAAATGTACATCGTCAAGTATAATAGTCAATGTTCTAAAAATCGGGCTAGGTACCCCCTTAACGCCGAGAAACGGACCAAATCGGACAACTAGGCGTTTTTCCTAAAAATTGCCGACTAGGCGCCTATTATATAAAAAAAAATTGAAATGAAAAATTAAATTGTGTTGAATTACTCTGTTGACATTGTTTTGTTGTGAGAATGTTGTGATTCTTGTTTAGTTGTTGGAATTTGGTATAATTTGGGTATGTAGTCAAGGTGTTTGCTGAAATGACAAAGAGAAGAATTGTAGTATTATTGTTTTGTTTTAAATTAAAACTTTGGAGTTTGGAATGGTACTATTGAATTTGGTTTCAATTTTTAACTATTAATCTTGTAATATGATCATTACTTTTAGTTTATTTGATCATATTTAGTTATTTACTATTGTTGCAGAAGGTATTGTATGAATTTATGGTGTAAATGTGTAATTACGCCTTTATTTCTAGACCACGCCTAGGCCCCGATTAGTCCCATAGGCGCTAGGCCCTGCTATGCCGCCTAGCGATTTTTAGAACACTGATAATAGTACCATTTTAATATTTTTGTGGTAAGAAATATGCATCGTCAATTATAAATTTACATCATCAATGTGTAACAGTACTATTTCAGTATAATTTTTGTGCATCGTCAAGTATAATTTTATGCATCGTGAATTATAACAGTACTATTTCAGTATAATTTTTATGCATCGTGAAATATAATTTTATGCATCGTCAATTGTAATTTCAAAAAAGATAGAAATTACACAATGTTTATCAGCACAGATTTATAAAAAGAGAGGAATAACACGAAAAATGTAATGTTATTAATAAAAAAGTATTGCTTCTTAAAACTTCTGTTCGTACAAAATCATTGCATTAGCCATTTTGGCCCTGTACTTTGCACACTCACTAGTGTCAATTTTCATCGGCAATTTCATGTCTCGGAGCAATGCTTCCATCAACATGCACACGATCACCCCGCAGACGATCACCCCGCAGTAATCACTTCCAACTGCTTGTTGGGGTGATGTTTCACATGTGCTTAATGGGCAGACATCTTGTAGTTGTCTTAATCATTGGTATCGCTCTAATGGTGATACAACATTCAATGCATTCATCTTTTCTTCAACATATGATGCCTATAGTGGAAATTATTCAAAAATAAGTATCAGTTGATTATTTGTTATATTTTTAATGGAGACGGGTACATTACTCACTAGTATTTTAGCCATTTCCAAATGCCAATCTTTTTATTTTTTGTTGATGGAAGAGTTGTAAAGGACCCATTTATTATCATTCTCATAAAACACCAGCAGGGTCCAATGCAAGCAACTACCAGTCTGCAGGTCACCCTGCCCTGATTTGTTTATTGAGAAGATTAATAGATCATAGTTTATGGCCTCCTCCAACTTGTCGTCGACGTGCATTTTAGCCATCTCTTTGAACATGTCGACGTTTGACTGTCTTGCCACATACAACTAAATAACGTAAAGTATACAGATTTAGTTTACAACAATCAATTAAGAAACTTATATAGTAAAGAATTATGATTATAATAATATTACCCAAGAAGCAGAACTAAAAACCATTCTGGGAAGTCCTTTTTTTTTTTTTTTCTTTTTGAACTTTTTTGACAATCAATGTCCAAACGTTTATGTGTTGTAAACAAGAAATAAAAGCAAGTTATATAGCTGAGAAAAATAAAATAACATTGCATATGAAATTGGTTCATTCATTGCAAACAATACATTCAAATACAATATGATGCATCAAAAATAAAGGATGTGCATCACGATGCACATAATTAGTATTTTTTCAATGCAAACTTGTGCATCGCGATATACAACTTATGTGCATCGCAAGTGGAATAAAGGTTGGTTTGTGCATTGCGATGTACAAAAAATAGTATTTTTAGTATTAATTTCTGCATCGTGATGCACACCTTTTAAGTGCATCACAACTGTAATGTTTGATATCCTTTTTTTCATGTGAAAACAATATCAATGTGTGGAAATCGCAATCGCGTTGTTCTCCAGCATTTTGTCTATCAATAAGATTTGGATATCAGAATAACGAACAATTTGTGAAATATCATCACCCATATAAACAATTTCCCGACAAAAGATTGAGGACCATATTAATAATGAATTCACACAATAGAGATAATAATGTTATGTTGTTAAAATTCGACAATATTAAAATTTGACTTACTGGACTCCATCATCATTTTTGTAAAGTTTGGCCAGTTTCGATTTGGTGGTGGGATCCAGTTCAATAGAGTTGGGGAGATTGTTCTTTTTAGTTTGATCATTTTTTCTTTACATGCTCGCTACATCGTCGACAGAGTCATTTGGATTTTTCTCTTCCGGTCATTTCGTTTTTGTACTCTTTTGACATAGCCGAAAGAGCCTTGGCCCCTTTTACGTTCTGCACCGCTTCATTTGTCGCACACTCCTATTTATCCACCTCATCCTCGTTCCTTTTTTCAGCTGCACTTGATATGAGGACATGTTTCCTCTCTTTTTTCATCATTGTATTTTCTTCAGTAATTTGTAATAGCAGCCTTTTGAGTTCTTCAATTTGAGCATTCTGTTTATTTAGTCTGACATTCTGTTGTTCTTATGTCTTTTCTAAGTCAGATCTCAGGCTGTTTATTACTTTGACCATGGTTTCAATTTTTGCATCCTTTTCAGCCAATTCTGACTTAAGGATCTCAATTTCGTTGTCCTTGGCTTCGATTGTGGATAATTCCTCATCCACAACAGCTCTGATAATGTTCATTGTAGCGTCTTGGTTAACCATGTCAACTATTTTTGCATCTTCTGAAGCAAACCATTCAGGTTGTGGAATTGCATCCACAGCTTCAGTTGGATGAGGTGAATTGATTTCGTTTTGTTGGGGGGCGGCATCCATCATAAGAGCCTCTAGAAGGATATCCATCTTATTTCTCCCTACTCCCTGGAGGAGGGCTTTTTCATTCTGCATTCTTTACAAAACACCACTAAACCTCTGCAAAAACATAAAAAAATATAATTTTTTAAAAGAATGTGCATAGAAAATATATTCTTTTTTACTGTTTTATACTTTAGTACAATATTGTGCATCGACAATAAAAGTTGTGCATCGCGATGCACAATAACAGTACTTTTAAGATTGAATGTACCTGGGAGTGACATTGTCACATAGGTGGTTCATACAATAACCCATCTCAAAGAGAAATTTCTCAGCAAAATTAGACAAAGATAGGATGGAGAGAGAGGAGGTGGGAGAAAGGAAGGCAAGAGGAGTGATAACGTACAACTAGGGTTTAAAACTGAAACCAGTATATACTGGGGGAGTGGATGGGACTGGGACTGGGACCGGGACATGTATTTCATCCACAATGTCATGGGACCTCTAACGAAGTTTGTGCAATGTCCAATGGGGAGTTGCAGAGAGGAAGAAGATAAAAATAGGGGTATAATAGGTATTTTATTTTCATTTAACGGCTAAACTAACGTCCATCCAAAAAATGAGCTTGCTTGCAAGCTAACTAAAGTACAGTGGCAAGAATAACATTTTTGAACTTGAGGTGGTCGGATTGCAATTTTGTGAATAGTTAGGTGGCCCAAATATGAGTTTTGCCTTCTTTTAAAGTACAATTTTGTGCATCGTGATCCATACTTTTGTGCATCGCAAATTTAATGTTGTTATTTCTAATAGTAAACTAATGTGTCATTTTTTATATAACCACTCAGCTGATGGTTCATGATCACCATGAAATTTGTTTCACCAAGTTCACTCGACAGCCAGACAAATCTCATTTGACAAATCTTGCGATATAGTTTTGGCGTGTCGGGAGCACGACAAGTACTGCATACATAAATTGAACAGTGTTAATATGACCAAATCTATATGCATCATACATAGAAATTACACATAATAATATCAAATGAACTTAAATTTTACCTCGAGCAGCATCACACATCTTTCAATGCCTTGATCAGTTGCTGTTTTCAAGCTATCCAACAGAATATCAATTACATATTTTGACCAATTGTAGGTTCCGTTTGTTTCATAGAAAATAATTTCCATTTATTTTCCTGTGTTTGGTAATATTAAAAAAATGAGGTCAATAGAAAACATTCTCCCAATAAATAGAAAATGGCATGTTTTTACTGGAAAGTGACATACAGAGGCCAACCTCCGTAGCATTTTCAGAAGCTCTCCCGTCAATTGCCTGTGCTGTTCCACTCGCTCTCACTAGTGCTCATCTCCATCTTGAAGCATCAACATTATTATACTTTTTCTTTCTTTTTTTTTTTCTTCTTAGGGAGATCAACATGGTATAATATATATTTTAATAATTCAGCAAATTACATTGAATAAAATACATTTTAATATATTTTCAAAATATTTACCAAAAACATAAAAATAATAATTGTATAATAGGCATATATTACCACCAAAATTGTTTTTTTTCCTCTCTCTCTCTCTCTCTCTCTCTCTCTCTCTCTCTCTCTCTCTCTCTCTCTCTCTCTGCGCTTCCCCACCCCCATCCCACCTAATATGCATACCATTTCCACACTTCTTATTTTTTTCCTTTCAGTATTAATATGACTTTTTTCTTTTTCTTTTCTTTTTTTAGTTTTCTTATTACTATTGTATGTATAAAGTAATATCTATGTGGCTAAGTTCGTACGTACAAATATATGTCATTTGTTTTTTATTTAAAGAAACTAATATAGTAGTTACTTTTTCGGGGTTGAGATAAAAAGATCTTTTAACTTTATAAATTTGTAATTTTATTATTTTTAAGTATTTTATAATAATTATAAATAGCTAGGTTTGTCAAATTTAGACTTATAACAATCAAGTTAAAATAAAAAAAGTCAAATTACACTTATCATTTGGTCAATTACAATGCATAAAATGCTTTCGGCACGTTTTTTAAAAATTTACCAAACACTGGAAAATAATTTTTGGCATATTTTCGGAAAATTTACCAAACAACTGAAAGTAGAATGTTTTTATTTTCTGGAAATCAATTTTTGGAAACTATTTTTCGGAAGTCATTTTCCTTGAAACAAATAGAGTCGTAGTTTGATGTTTTGTTAATGTCGGAGACAAGGTACATATACGCTCAAGGTATATAGGAGGTCTTGGTCACCACCAGCAACGTCACGAGGACAGGCAGTGTCGTCAGCGATGCCACGCAGTTGACATCGATTTGTTGGACACTGTCTGTTCTCTCCTTGATTTTATCAAGGATCATTTTTGGCTTGAGCATAATGTCTTTTATTTGTTTAGACTTCTTATTAGGGAAGCACCAATTTTAAGAAAATCGACGCACTCCAATTTGTAGAAGGAGATGTTGATTTCCTTCGCACCGTCCTTGATTCCAAATATAAGCTTAGCATCTTTTGCCCTAAGCTTTCGTATTTGTCCAGCGATTTGGAAAGAACCAAGTCCTTAAATGTAGTACTTGGCAATACACCTTATTATTGTGTCATTATTCTTAGAATGATCGCGGAGTACGTTTTCGCCAATGATGCTCTCTATTATGTACCAGAAGGGTGTCTTTTTCAACACCGTTATATGGTCTTCCCTGAAACTAATACTTTTTTTTGGTCAGATAGAGACTGCATACTTGACCTGTATAATGTTCTATTCCTCACACCTGCATAACAAGTATATTTGTTAGATTTGATTTTGCATCGTCAAGTATAAAAAGTGCATCGTCAATGTAATTTTGTAAATTTTGTGTTAAAAAATATGCATTGTCAAGTATAATTTTGTGCATCGTCAAGTATAATTTTGTGCATCGTCAATTATAACAGTATTAAAAAATTTTGTGCATCGTGATGAACAATATGTGCACCGATTATTCATCATGATGAAATACTTTTGTGCATCGTGATGGACAATATGTGCATCAGGACGCACCAACGAGCTCTAGCTCAACTGGTACTGTTCACTTCTTTTAACAGAGAGGTTGAGTGTTCAAGTCTCACCAGAGACGACACCCTGGTACTTAATAAGGTCGAGTGTTCAAGCCTCACTAGAGGGACTGTTGTTGTTAAAACCTCACCAAAGACCCATTTAACTCACTTCTCTTAACGGAGAGGTTGAGCGTTCAAGCCCTACACTAGAGTCACCCCTATAAGTTACTACTCTCAGCAGAGAGGTTAGGAAGGCATCATATAGTTTTAATTGTAGTCTTTCAAGACTTTAAATAATAATAATAAGGGTTGGGGTAAGGTCTATATCCCCTCCAACCTTTAAAAAAAATGATCGTTAAAAAAAAAAAATGGGCATCAGGACGCACAACATTTTTCATCGCGACGCACAAATTTTGTATCGAAAATAAAATGGTATATTAACGTTTTCAGTGAATGCAATTTATCAAATAATGCATTGTGATGAATAAAAAATAACAAAAGTTTGCAATACGATGCATAAAATTAGTGCATCATGATGAAAAAAATATACAAACGGCGTTTTATATATAAATTTGTAACTCTACAAATGATATTCACGAACATTTATGCTCTACTTTTGAAACCCTAAAATGTATTCGTCCTGATACTTCGTTTTTGTTGGTTTTGGTGGTTGTTGCCTTCTACCCAGTGCTCTTTTGTAGTTAAGAAGACATTTTTTTCTCTATTTAATAGTAACTCACGATAATGTTTTTAAAAAATTTTGCAAAATTTCTGAAGGGTTTAAGAATTTTTGCTCTGTTTGAAATGAAAAAAATTTTTTTTTTTTGTGTGTTTTGAAGTGTAGAGGGTTAGTTTGTTTTTCTAGTGCGATACACAACTTTAGGTGCATCGTAAGTGAAAAAAGAAATTTGTGCATCGCCTTTGTTTTGCGATGCACAATGTGGGCTTCTGTGTTTTTATGTGCATCGTGTTGTATTACGATGCATCGTTTTTTGTTTTTACGATGCATATTGTCCACTTGTTCCGTGTTTTAAAAGGGCATAGATGACGTTTTGCCAAAAAAATGTATTTTTCCGGTTGAAAATAATTATAGTGGACTTTAGCGATTGAAAATTATTTAAAGGGGACCGGCCCGAAATTTACCCATTTTTTTAGAAACTGAGAGTATTACATCAATAATTTGATTAAAGAAAATAATAATCATGTTATATATGTTGTAATAAGCTATTTGGCATGTTTAATATGTTGGAAAAATGTAAAAAATAGTGAAGGAAATTGTGCATCTTAATTTGCAAATTTCTTAGTGATTCATTTGTCGAATAACAAAGATAATTGTGGAAATGTATTCTACTCCGTGAGAACATTGAAATCATATATTTATTTGTCCAAAATGATGGTTGGATGATTAAGATATTAAGGCCTAAAGTAGGTGGGTTGAAGTTAGTAAAGTGGGTTTATCCCACATTGGAAAGAAAGCAAAGACAAGGCTAGTTTATATACAAGCTCCTTTCTCCTAGGGAGTAAGCTTATATAGCATAGAGGCTCTCTCTCGCGCGCGCGCCTGCAGGGGGGGTGCAAAACCCAGTTCGATTCGAGTTCCGGACAGTGGACTCGTGTGCAAGCGCGACCTGCAGACACGAATGTCGGACCAAATCGAGCCCTTTATACCTAGCCACGTTTTGCTATTTATTTTCTGATTTTATTCAGAAAAGTAACTCCCAACTTCAATGAAGAGTCTTAATACACGATTTGATTTCTTTTGATTTTGTAACAGCAAATCAATTACTCAACGGATTGATTTCTCTTGATTTGTAACAACAAATCAATTACTCAGCCTTCATTGACAGATTAATTGAGTGAAACCGTTTGGTTTACCAATTTAAAATAGAACCGAAATTTTTTTCCAGCACTGCGGTCTCTCTGGTTCTCCGTTGTATCCTGGGATACAAATGTCCGTGAACCCTCAAAGCACTTACGGTGAGGGGACGAATCTGTTTTAAGGACACTGTGTCTAACACAGGCCTCAGACCATACGCAAGAGTTTTTCAAGATCGACAACAGATTGTTTCTCTTATAATTTTGTTTATGTTTACTCCTGTAATCTGTTAATTCCTTATATTATTGTAATACATTATTTGTAACATAATACACAAGAAACTAAGCACGCAAATTTTTTTCGTAAATAAAATAAGAGAGAGGCTTACGTTGTGTGGCCAACTAATTAAGCATAAATTTTTACTATTAATTACCTTAATTAATACTCTTTAATATATGTTTTTAGGGCACGAACTAACAATACTTATCTAATAATAATAGGTGATAATTGCTTATGGTAATATCATAGTGAGACTCATATTTTACTGTGGTGTTGTATGGTAGAGTTGTTTGCGAGGTCATTATCAATGGCATTTTGCGACATGTGTATACAAAAGGTTAACATTAATTGGAGCATGGGTGTCTTTATTGGGGTATCTTTAAAAATGGCCTTGTCAAAGGTGTAGTTTTTAAAAATAATCTTACTTACTAAAAAAGATCTTATATGACCTCTTTTGAGTCAAAATATCTATTATACCCTTTCTTTTAATTCACCAGGCCTCATGTCTGAAATATCTAAAATGTTCCTCCAATCCAACAGCTTTGAATAGCCCTTTTTGACGAAATCGGCCGTATTTTATCAAACGTATTTCTCTCTCTAAAAGTCCAACCCCTAAAATTTTTATACCTCACTTACAAATCGAGTTTCTCTCTCAAATTCCCACTACGTTATTTTTCCAGTTTGTGCATATAATTTGTTCTTCGGATTCAGGTTGGTCTTTTAATTCACCCTATTATGTAAAGTTTCATTTTCAGTGTAGCCTTCTCTGCAAATTTACTGATTGAAGGGTCGATTATTCAACCATAAATGATTGATTAATCGACCTTTTAGCTTAACTAACTTAACCGACCTTAACTGTAATTCAAAATTGATCTTCTGTAACCACCTTAAATGTTCTCAGTTGCTTAATCGGCCTTAAGTAACAATAAAAGATCGATTAGCGTCCTTGTTTGGCTTAACTAACTTAATCGACCTTAATTGAACTTCAGTCGTCGATTGATCGGCCTTAATTGACCTTAACTAATTTAATTATAATTCAAAATTTCTCTTCTATAAATGACTTTAATTGACCTAATTGACATTGATTGTTATTCTATAACTTAACCGACCTTAATTGTTCTTGAATCGACCTCAAGTAAAAATAAAAGGTCGATTAAGCAGCCTTGATTGGCTTAATTAACATAACTGACCTTAATTGAACTTCACTGGTCGCTTGATCGACTTTAATCAACCCTGACTAACTTAACTGTAATTCAAAATTGCTCTTCTTTTTAACTTAACTGTAATTCAAAACTGGTCTTCCTCTTCAAATTCTGGTGGTTTTCTAATTTCTATTCAATTCATTGCAAATATGACTTCACCTTTTTGGGCCACTCTTTATTATTTTGGACATTTTCTCGATGATGAAAACGGTTTATGTTTGTGGAAATTTAGTGTCAGCCGAAATGCAAAAGCACTTGCAATCAATAATGAAACCTCATGTGAAGAGTTACATGCTAAAGTACGAAACATTTGCCAAGTTGATGACATACAGATAGGATTTCAGACTCCAGCAATGGTGCAGAATTTACACGTTCCTATCCGGATTACTTCAAATAAAAATATTCAATGGTACTTAAATATCAATAAACAAGGCTATCCTACTCTTCTTTGTGTAACCATTGTGAGCCAAGAAAATTGCGACGGGCACTGGGAAGAAAATAATGGAGAAGAAGAAAACAATGGAGAAGAAGAAAATAATGGATTTGGTGGTGATGACATGCAACATGAAGGAGGTGAAAATGCGAATGATTTTTCAGATAGGTTGAATATAATTCGAGAATCTATATCCTATAACGAGAATGATTTTTCTACACTGCCAATATTTGATTTTAGTCAAGGCAACCGAGAAGAAAATGACTTCACAAGTGAACATTTAGTTTCTTCGGTTGGAAGTACATCGTGAATGGTACCCATAGATGTTGATTTGAAGGTTGACCAAGTATTCAATAACAAGAAAGAGCTTCAGATAGTTGTACACTTGCTTGCATTGAACCACAACTTCCAGTTCAAAACAAAAAAATTGAACAAAAGTGCGTACACAATAGTTTGTGTTGATGATAATTGCAAATGGCGTTTTCGAGCAATAAAGTACTAAGAAAGTGATTACTTTCAGATTAAAAAATATTCAGCCGAACATACTTGCCCCCTAAATCAGTCCATGGCTTATCATAGACAAGCAATATCGCGTATCATTGGACTACATATCTCGCCAAGGTTCGAGGACCGCAACACTACGTATAGACCTGATGACGTCATGTTCGACATTAGACAATCATTGGGCGTCGAACTAAGTTATCAAAAAGCGAGGAGGTGTAGAGAAGAGACCTTAAGACACCTAAGGGGTTCAGCCGAGGATAGTTACACTAGTTTGGTCGCATATGCCCATAACTTGAAATTGACTAATCCATCAACAGTCTTCTCTTTAGAGCGTGATAATAAAAACTGGTTCAAATACATCTTTTTGGTGTACGGGGCTTGCATTCTTGGATTCCGATCTTCAATGCGTCTAGTAGTCATTGTGGATGGAACATTCTTAGCTTCCAAATATAAAGGTACCTTGATTATTGCTACTTGCCAGGATGGAAATATGCAGATATATCCTCTTGTATGGGCTATTGTTGATTCTGAGAATGATGCATCATGGAATTGGTTTTTTATGAAGTTGAAAGAAATAACAAGTGACCATGAAGGACTTGTTGTGATATCCGACCGACATAAGTGTCTTATTAGTGCCGTCCAAGTTGTTTTTCAAAATGCATTCATGTGCATTGTATATATCATATAAAGGCAATTTAAGGACTGTAACTCGAAAGGCTGACACTATCTCACTTTTTAAGATAGTGGCGGAGGCATATACCAGAGAAGAGTTTTGCAAACATATGTCCGAAATTGAGAAATCTGATGAGAATGGTTGGAAGTATCTTAGCAAAACAAATTTTAAAACTTGGGCCAAGTCATATTTCAACGGAGACCGTTACAATATCATAACTTCAAACAATGCAGAGTCTCTCAACTCAGTTCTTAGGAGTGCCCGACAGACTCCTATACTTTCGCTGCTTGAGAGTATTGGTAACAAGTTGCAGGCTTAGTTTTGTGAGAGGCGTGGGGCAGCATAAAGTTGTACAAGTTTCTTAACCCCAGTAATGGAAGAAAAATTAAGCAAGTTGATTGAGAAGTCCAAGAAGTTTACGATTATTGAACCCATTGATCCGTCCAAGTATATGGTGAGGAGCGGTACCACAAATCACACTGTTAACTTTGATTGAAATACTTGCACTTGCCATAAAAATTTAATTGGACCACATACCATGGGAGCATGCAATAGCAGCGGCGAATAAGAGAGGATTTTCAGTGTTTCCGATGTTCTCATCATTCTGTACAGCTGAGTATTGGAAAGTGGCATATTTCTAAAACATCTTTCCAGTTCCCAATGAAGATGAATGAGATATTCCAGATAATATTAAGGATTTGACTATCTTCCCACCTTTAGTCCGACCACGAGCTGGACGTCGTAGAACTTCGAGAATTCCTTCAACCGGAGAGTTTTCGGAAGACAAAAATGCACTAGGTGTCGACTAGTAGGACACAACCTACTTTTGTGTAGTGATCAAACACCGATGAGTGATAGGCAATCACAAATTTAGTTTATGATGCATTAAGTTTTGTATTGTATTTAATTTCATATTTTTATGTATTTCAGATTTCTAGGTTTTGTATTGAATTGTAATGTTAATCTCAGATTTCTATGTATTGTATTGTAACGTTAATCTCAGATTTTTATGTATTGTATTGTAACGTTAATTTCGGATTTCTATGTTTTATATTGTATTGTAACGTTACGGAGGGAGTATTTCTATGTATTGTATTGTAACGTTAATATCAGATTTCTATGTTTTGTATTGTATTGTAACGTTAATCTCAGATTTCTATGTATTGTATTGTAACGTTAATCTTAGATTTCTATGTTTTGTATTGATATGATATAATGTTATGTTACGTTATGTTATGATATAACGTTACGTTACGATATGTTACACTAAGACTTTACGATATGCTATGTTATGATATAACGTTACATTACAATATGTTACGTTATAATATAACGTTACGTTACAATACGTTATGTTATGATATAACGTTACGTTACGATATGTTACACTAAGACGTTACGATAAGTTATGTTATGATATAACGTCACGTTACAATATATTATGTTATGATATAACGCTACATTATGATATGTTACACTAAGACATTATGATATGTTATGTTATGTTATAACGTTACGTTACGATATGTTACACTAAGACGCTACGATATGTTATGTTATGATATAACGATACGTTACGATGTGTTATGTTATGATATAATGTTACGTTACGATATGTTACTCTAAGACGTCACGATATGTTATGTTATGATATAACGTTACATTACGTTATGTTATGATATAATGTTACGTTACGATATGTTACACTAAGACGTTACGATATGTTATGTTATGATATAACGTTACATTACGATATATGCATGTTAGGTTTCTCAGGTGCTCAAACAGGCTAGAAGGGGGGGGGGGTTGAATAGCCTGTGTCCAATTTTTAAAAAATTATTTTAAAAGTTACTTCACTTAAGTTAGAAAAGATTTTACTACGGAATAGAGTGAAGTATAGGACAAGTTCAAGATGGCTGATCTTGATGGGACAAGATCAGCTGTTCTCAAAACTGTTGAAATTCTGGAAATTAATAATCAATAGCAAATCACAAGCATGTAAAAGATATAGACAAACGATTTAATATGGTTCACACTTATAAATAAGTGCTACGTCCACAACCAAAGTGGTCAACTTTGGATTTGAAAAATGTGTACTAAGTTTTCCACTAGAATCTTTACAAGATAGATCACTAATGGATCGTGTACAAAAATTAGTTGACCAAGTGTTTGCGGGAGAATTAATATCTACAAAGATATAACTCTCGTGTGCTATGAATGCAAGGATTGCAATCAATGAAAAGCAATAACGAGTTTTCGTCTAAGTATGGTGCTCTTCAAAGAATGTTGTTACAGATATGGCTTTGAAGCTTTTAATGAACTAGCAGTTGAAGATGAAGATTTTCAGAGTGTTAGTTGAGGTTTGTTCGATTGATGGCTAGTTATCTTCAATGATGTCATGGAGTCTTCTATTTATACTCAGGGAGATTTAGGTAGCCGTTGGAGATCTTCAACCTTGGAGAATTTTGAATTTAGATGCATTTAATGCTCTAATCTTGTTGTTGAACTCTGATAGGTGGTTTTGCAAAATTCAGACTGGATTCTGTCATTTTACAAAAAATAGGTAAACATAAGTTGCAGACAGAATATCCTTTTTTGAGATGAATGCCTAATATGGTATGATCCATTAAATGATCTTTGCAGGTTATCGTTGTATCAACATCGACAAGAAACACTGCAGATAGTTTTGAGGCATGTCACCAGTCAATTCTAGATCGGACGATCTTTAGGTCTTCAATACTACTGATGAAGCTTGGCTGAAATGAACTTGTCCGATGACTTGAGAAACTCGGCTAATATGAAGATAGCTGATCTGATCATGTCCAATAAACAATAGGCTATCTTCTGAAGACTAGGCTAAGAACATAGAGCAATCCTAAGCTATTACAAGCACTTGTCTAAGTTACAAGTTGCCACTCTAACAGACACGCAGGCTTATTAGTCACTTTGGCTTAGACTTAGGTTATGGATCCAAGCAAATCTATAAAATACAACAATATGTTACACTAAGACGTTATGATATGTTATTTTATGATATATATATATATATATATATATAACGTAATAAAATATAGACATTTTGCACATTTATCATCCATCCTGCACGACTGCCTGTCCTCTAGACGTCCTTGCTGGACTGGATATTATCTTGACTGATGTTGCAAAAACATGAGCCTCTTTGAAGGCAGGATGCAGTATCTTTGCCTCAAACAAGACAACACCACCGATGTCATCGTAGTGTACATATCAAAAGTGGTCCAAATTTCCAAAGAGACCAAGGTTGTTGTGAATGCATGTCATAAGCTTCTGGTTAGTCGTGCCTCTACCACCTCTACTGCTTCTTCTTCATCCTCGGCTAACTTGGAACCAAAGCTAGATGACCTTTCTTCCTTGTTGTCTTTTGCTGCTAAAAAGTTTAAAGGTAGATTCTCGAAGCTAGATGCTGCTTATCGTGGTACTCAAAGGTTCTTGTGTAAAATCTTTCTTGCCATGCGCTTGGCCAACACCCGCGCCCAAACATCTCTTCGCAAATAGCTGCACTCTTATAATGACAAGTTTGCTAGTATGGAGTCTTCTCTTGTGTCCATTAAGGAGGAGATGAAACTCAACACCAAATATCTTTAGTTGTTCGAGTCGAATGTCTTGCTTCGCAAGAATTATTCAACCTCCAAAGAAAGTTTAAAGCAGCCAAAGCCAAAGTTGCTCAATTCAAAGCTGTTGCTATTGCTAAAGATCAGGGAAAAGCTTAACTCTACTGCTATGATATTTTACATTCATGTCTTAGCAGCAACTCTTATTCTGTGAGCATGAAAGTTAAACCTCTGGTTTAATGACATACTACTATAAAATTGCTTATAATTGTCTGTCTTTAAATTCACTTTTTTTACAAGTGTTTGTGCTTGATTTCAATATTCTGTAAACACTTTGTAATCTGAATACCTTGGCAATTCTGTAAGTCTATACTAGGGCATGTCTGCATATAATAATATCTCTAAACATGTTACTACTAGTATCAGACATTCTTAGCTCAAATGTATTTAGAGGTAATGGACACATGCAAATAAGAGAAGATTGTTGTATACTGTTTAGATTTGCTTGTATCCATCACCAAGTCTTTGTTTATAGTGACCACTGGGTTTCGTGTCGAGTGGTGTGGCAGCTTGTACTTAGACTTATGCCTTGTAATAGATTTTTGGATTACTTGTTTGCACTAGCAAAGTGCTTCAGATGATAGTTGTTGTTTACCGGTCATCCTAAACCAGTAGTGTTTCTTAAGCCTTCAATCAGTGCTTACAAGCCAAGCTTCATCAGCAATGTGTAAAGATCTGAAGAACGCCTGATCAAGACTTAGTTTTGAAAACCTGTCTATGTTACTAGCAATGTCATTCTTTGACTTTGGTGTAATAATAACCACGTGGTTCATTTATTGAACCCTTCTATTTTAGGCTATCTTTCCAAAAAGGACATTTTGGAAGCAACACTTTGTCTACCCATTTTTGGCAAAGCTTGCAGGCATAGCTGGAGTCAACTTTGGAAGACTTAATTCTCCAATCAGACTTCAACAAACAGTTTAGAGCATTTAATGCATGCAACTTTGCATTAAATGCATCCAATGCAAATCTCCCAAGCCTGAATCCTTCAACGGCTCCAAAGTTCAATCTCCAAGGATAAATAGAAGGCAATCTGAAGCATTGAAGACGCTCTTGAAAATTCTTGCAATCTCAACAACCTTCAAGTTTCGTAACACTTAGTGCATTCAAAAACTTCAAAGAAACATTCCATCATTCAATTCTGGGAAGAGCACTGTCCTTAGATACTAGTCTTTACTACTCTTCATTGATTGTAATCTTAAGCATTCAAGGCACACGAGAGTTTAATCTTTCTAGATTATAACTCTCACCAAAACACTTGGTCAAATATTTTGTACACGATCCATTAGTGATCTTTGTAATCGATCTTAGTGGAAAACATAATGAATTTTTCAAATCTAAAGTTGACCACTTTGGTAGTGGACGTAACACTTATTTATAGGGTGAACCACTTCAAATACTTGTTCTTAAATTTCCTGCATTTGTGATTGATTTTCACTTAAGAACTTTTTGTTTCCATTCGGTTGCGGTTTCGGTTCTAAAAGGATTTCATAAAGCTCCTTGGCAATACGAATATGAACTTCGTGTTTGCAAGAAGAATTTGGGTGACTTTGGTTTGGTTCATGTTTTTAGAGAATTGAACAAAGTGGCTGATAGGTTAGCTTTACAAGCTTATATGCATCAGCAGAGTATTTTTTATGAGAAACGAGAGCTTCTCCATCGCGACGTTCGTCAGGTGCTTGACCATGATTTTATTGGCTTATATAGTTTTCGGAAATAATTTGTTCTTTTTGTAAGCAATCTCAGGTTAGGCTCCTTTGTCCTCCCGGTTCTATAAGGGCAAGGCTGGTTGTCCCCCTCTTGTTTATTATTTTTTGATATTAATAAAACTTTGCAGGGTGCCGTCCCTGTTTCTTAAAAAAAAAAATAAATAAAAATCCTGTCTATAAGGTATCAGTCATTCTAACTTGTCCTATTATTTAGAGTTTATTCTGCTGCAAGCTATTTAATATATCATTTATTATTTTGTGAAGTAAAACTTGTAAAAGTTGTTAAATTAGACATAGACTATTCACCCCCCCTTCTAGCATATTTGAGCCCTTCGGTACTAATAAAACCTGTTTTTCTAAGAAGAAATGTTTATAACAAGACAATTTTTTTACGACGGACAAAAAATAAAAGCAAAGCAATATTTAGAAACAGAGAGATAATTATCTATTTCATTTAGGACGTTCCAAAATTTTTTTTTTCTTTTTTAAAATTTATTTCCAATTAAATTATCTTATTATTATATCATTCTTATTTGTGAGATAAAAATATGTGTGGGTAGGGGTGTTCATAGGTTCGGTTTTCGGGTTGTTCGGTTCGGTTTGGTTTGTTCGGTTTTTGTTTTTCAACCTTAAAACCGAAACTAAACCAAGCCAAATAAAAAATCAAGAAACCAAATTAATCAAATTCGAATTCGATTTTTGGTTTGATTTTCGGTTAAACCAAACAAATGTTAGAACTATAATCAAATTGAAAGTTTAAATATATTAACTTTGAAAAAATATCCAAAACAAAGATTAAAACTGTAAAAAAATTACATAATGTTCCTAAAAATGTAAAATTACATATACTTAGTCACTCGAACTTGAAAGAAGTCTTGGATTCCACACATTAGTATTAGTTTGGCCTTTTTTTGTCACTAAACATCCACCAAACTTGTTTGAGTTGTCCCTTTGCTTATTGCAGTAGTGTTCGGGTTGAGTTAGACTTCTTTAGTAAAACTTGTCTTCCTTTGAAGGGCTAATAATTATTTTTATTATTATGATATATCTAATAATTATTTTATTTGAATGACTAATAATTATTTGTATAACTAATAATAATAGATTTAATTTTATTATATTTTTTCTAATTCGATTTTCAGTTTAAAAAGCAAAACCAAAAATTAAACCAAAAATCATATTAGAATTTGATTTTTCCAACCAAACCAAACCAAACCAAAAATCAAATTCGAATTCAGTTTTGGATTGTTCGGTTTAGATGATTTATTTTTGGATGAAACAAAATACTGAACACCCTGTGTGTTGGTCTCATTTAATTAATGCTAACTAAGGAAAATTAGTGACGTAAAAAAAAACAAAGTTTAACAGTACTCCTTCCATTCTTAAAAAAGGAGTCCATCTTTACTTTTTTTAGACCGTTCCAAAAAAAGAAAAACTTCCACATTCTTAGTTTAAGTTTAGTTTAGTTTATTTTATTTATTTATGTTTTTTTTCCAAAATTACCTTTACCATTTTACCTTTGATTGATTCTCATTAGGGGTGGCAATTCGTGTCATCGTGTCATGTTCGTGCCACACTATCGTGTTTTCGTGTTATCTATCTTATTTGATCATAAATATAATAATAAGCGTTATTTTAATTAAATTTATAATTTCGTGCTTTTGTGTCGTGTTTCGTGTCGTGTCGTGTCGTACTGTGCCTTATCGTGTCTTTTGTCTCTGTAATTCGTGTTTATAATCGTGTCGTGCTGGTTCGTGCAATCGTGTCATATCTGCCATTGCCACCCTTAATTTTCACTTTAGTTGATAGGCTTCACTTTCACATGTATATCATTAGAAAAAACACACTATTTTAATATTTATATTGGAGTCAATTAATTTTTTAATATGTGTATATGATTAAACAAGACACTCTTTAAAGAACCAATGAAATAAATTTTTTTTTTAAAATTCAATAAAAAATTGATAGGAAACAATTATTTAAAGAAAATATACTCCATGCATCCCTGCATAATTGTTCCGCGTTCGTTTTTTGTTCTTTTTAAAAAATTGTCTTTTTTCTAATATTTATTTATTTTTCTCTGGAAAACACTTTTAATATTGTATCTTCACTTTTTCTTTCTACTTTAATAATGATCTTTGTTACACATAGATTTTGAAGAAAATTATATATATTAATATTTTTAATAAAATTAATTAATTTTTTTGAACTTGTATGTCCAATCAAACATAATACTCCCTTTATTCCACCAAAAGAGTCCACATTTCAAAAGTCTAATAATTAAGAGATATGTAAATATTCTTAAAATTGATCATAAGTATAAAAATAGTTGAGTATAGTTAACATGTTTATAGGAAAAATTGCGGGCCGGAACCTTTTGTGAAATATTCAACAGCTTAAGTTCACTATATTTGTTTTCATTCGCTTAAGTCTCGTTTAAGTGCTAAATTGATTCAAAACTGTCCCCTATCACTTCCCAAAAAATTCAATTCATCTCTCTAACACTACAATCACCCCCATCACTTTCCAAGAAACCCAATTCATCTCTCCAACAAAAGCCCCCTTTTTTTTTTCGTGATAATACTTGAGCTTTAATTTGTAACTAACAACGATTTTTTGTTTTTCTTCTTTGTTGGAATACCAGATAACACCAGGAATAACAAAGTACGAAAGCAATAGAATCCTTAGTAATAAAAAAAATAAAAATGCTCTCTCCTTGAGGCCCTTGCTAGGGTTTTTTCCGGCGGCTACCATGGCTGCGCTGGCGCTCTCCTCTTCTCCTGAACCTCCGCCTCCTCTTCAAAAATCCTTTGCTGCCGTCCTAACTTCTAATTCCCAGTCTTCAAACAATACCTCCCTTCCTTTCTTCATTCAACCGTCTTCTTATAAAGGAGAACCTGCTCTAAAACTTTCGGATGATGAAGTTCAGCAATTAGCAAAACCTTTCTCTCTCTCTCTTATAGGAAAATTCTCTCATGGCCGGCCATCTATGGAAGCCATTCGTAAAGCCTTTAATACCTTTGGTCTTAAAGCTGCAGTCTCAGTTAGTCACCTGGATGCTAAACACATTCTTATCCAAGCAAATCATAATGAAGATTATCAACGTTTATGGATCAAGGATCAATGGTATCTAGGTCGTTTTCCTATGCGAGTTTTTAAGTGGACTCCTGACTTCAGACCTGATGTCGAAAGTTCCATCGTTCCAATCTGGTTTTCTTTGCCCAATCTCCCAATCTTTCTTTTTAACAGGACAACCCTCTTCTCTATTGCTTATTTATTTGGTAAGCCTCTCCTTATGGATCAGCCAACTCAACATCTCACTAGACCTAGTGTTTCTCGTATTTGTGTCGAGGTGGATCTGCTGAAACCTCCTCCTAAGAGAATCTGGATTGAAAGTGGCACAAAGTATCCTGGCTTTTGGCAACCAGTTGAAGCTGAAAATCTTATGCGATATTGCACGTATTGCAGCAGACAAGGCCATTTGGAAGAGGTTTGTAAGATCAAGAACCCTACAGCCCCAAAGCCTCCGCCTCCGTCTCAGATGAACCAAGATTCTGGCTCTTCAACTCGCTGGACTCCAAAAAAAATTGATAACGGTAAGCCCTTTGTTTCTGCTGGTATTATAAATACTAATGGTTCAGGTTCTTCAGGCCCTACAGTGCATATCTCTGAAGACAATAATCCCATTCTCTCCCCTGTGCTTTCGGACAAAGTCATTCCTCTTAATGATACTCTTCGGCCCTCCTCTGGGGATGAGTTTATTAACTCCCCCAATATTGCTGATACTGAAGTTAATCACATTATTGCTGCTTCAGAGGTTAATCATAATATTGTTCAGAATATTGTTCCTGAATTCACATGTCCTATCATAGAGGCAAATATCGTTGAAGATCAGCATATTGCTTCTGACTACATAAGTCCTAATCTGGTTGCGGGTACAGCGACAAATTTGCATGAGATTAATCATGCAAGGTCCATGGAGGAAAACACTCATGGGTCTGATAAGTTGGTTTTTTCTAATGGTGATGTAATTCTTAATGATGAAGATATGCCTCTTTCTCCAAATCGGTTTGCTGTGTTGGATACTTGTGAGGATATGGAAGACTCTTTTAATCATCTAGCTGCTCTCAATCTAGAATATTGCAACGGTTTGAAAAATGGAAAACAAAATCCCAAAACGGATCGTCTTACTCGGTTGCAAAAAGCCAAGCTATCATCTTCGTCTCTTCTAGCAGTTTTCCATGCCTCTTAAAGCTCTATTTTGGAATGTTCGAGGGATTGGTAATGACCCCACTATTGCGAGGTTGAAGTATCTCATTAAAAATCATCAAATTTCGGTTATTTCTATTTTTGAGCCCATGATAGATCCTGATAGAGTTGCTTTTATTACTCGTTGTTTAAAGTTTCGTTTTGGTTTTTCGAATGCTAATGGTTCTATTTGGGTTTTCATCAAAATAGCTTTTACTTGTCATATCATAAGTAATACTTCTCAACAGTTCACCATTCAGCTTCAGCATTTTTCTTGGCCTGCATGCGCATTCTTCACCTGTGTTTATGCTAAGTGTGACACTGAGGATCGTCGTCCTTTGTGGACTGATCTGATTGCTTTGGGTGCCCAGATTCAGGACTCCCCTTGGGTTGTTGGGGGAGACTTTAACATTGTGCTTCATTCCTATGAGAAATCTGGTGGTAATGGTTGGGATCGCAATGGTGCTCTTGATTTCCACGCGTGTATGGCTGCTACGGGATTGATTGATCTTGGCTTTTCTGGTCCAAATTTCACTTGGTGGAACAAGCGAAAAGGTTCTCATACTATTCATCAAAGAATTGATAGGCTTCTCGGGAATTCAGGCTGGCTTGATAGCTTTGCTTCCTCTACGGTTCGTCATTTGCCTCGGACATGCTCTGATCACACTCCTTTACTTCTATCTTATGGCCGTAATGATAATGTCCATCCTGTTTCCTTTCGGTTTCTAAATGTTTGGGTTAGCCATCCGACTTTCTTTGAAGTTATTAAAACTGCTTGGCTTTTGCCTGTTCATGGGAGACCTCTTGTGGCTTTTTCCAACAAACTTCGTAATGTCAAAGCTGCTTTACGTATTTGGAATAAAGAGGTGTTCGGTAATATTTTTTCCACTCTTAAAGCAGCTGAAGTTGTTGTTCTTGAGAAGGAATTACTCTTTGAATTAAATCCTTCGAGTGATAACAGAGCGCAATTACTTGAAGCTCAAGCCAACCATCGTGTTTCTTTACGTCGTGAAGAGGAGTTTTGGGCTCAAAAATCTCGCATCAAATGGCTCAAGGATGGTCAAGGAAACACTAAACTCTTTCATGCTTCTGTCCGTCAAGCTCATCGCAAATTGCATATTCACTCCATAACGGCTTCTGATGGTACTACTTTGGACTCTGAGGAAGCTATTAAGCAGGAAGCTGTGAATTATTTCAAGGTCAACTATCTTCCGAAGGTATTGGTGATGATTCTTTGATTGAAATTATTCCTTCTTTAATTACGCCGGAATGGAATAATTCTCTTATTGCTCCTCCTTTTTCGGATGAGGTCAAGCTTGTGGTTTTTTCTATGAGTGGTGATAGTGCTTCTGGACCTGATGGGTTTTCTGGGAAATTTTATTCCTCTTGCTGGGAGATTATCGGAAGTGACTTGCATCTTGCCATCCTGGAATTCTTTTCGGGGTTCTCCATGCCTAGATCTTGGACGAGTACTTTAGTGGCTATTATTCCTAAAATGGATTTTTCCTTCTTCTTTTAAAGACTTCCGTCCCATAAGTCTTTGTAATTTTTGCAATAAGGTGGTTTCTAAGATTTTATCGACTCGCCTCGCCCAGATCTTACCTCACATCATCTCTTGTAATTAGAGTGCATTCACTAAAGGCCGAGAAATTCATGATAACATCCTTCTTGCTCAGGAATTGATGGGTTTTTTGGGAAAAAAGGTCAATGGTTCTAATATGGTGATTAAACTTGACATGGCTAAAGCTTTTGATAGAGTTTCTTGGGTTTTTTTAATTAAGGTCCTTCGGAGATTCGGTTTTCATGAAATCTTCATTGACCTTATTTGGAGGCTTATCTCTGATAATTGGTTTTCCATCCTTGTTAATGGTGCTCCTGCGGGTTACTTCTCTTCTTCTCGCGGTCTTCGTCAGGGTGATCCTTTATCTCCCAGTCTGTTTATTATTGCAGCTGAAGTGCTAAGTCGCAGCCTTAATAACCTTCAAACAGAGGATCCTATGACGGATTTCTCTTCTTTAAGTGGATGCCAAATTATTTCTCATCTTGCTTTTGTGGATGATGTCGTTATTTTTTGCAATGGGCACTCTCGTTCTCTTCGCAAGCATGTTCAACTTCTAAAAAGCTATGAACGCTCTTCTGGCCAAATTATTAATGGTTCAAAAAGTAGCTTCTACGTTGCCCCTTCTATGGATCCTAATAGGGTTAATTCTATTGCTCATATCTTGGGTTATAGGATTGGCTCTCTTCCTATCGTTTATTTGGGATGTCCTTTATATATGGGTCGAAAAAAGAAGCACTACTTTGATCCTATTGTTGCTAAAATTCAAAATCGTATAGAAACTTGGTTGGGCACTTATATTACCTATTCAGGGAGGATTACTCTTATTAAACATGTGCTTCACTCCATGACAACTTATCTTCTGGCTGCTCTTGATCCTCCTTCTTCGGTGATTCATTTAATCGAAAGGATGTTAGCAAATTTTTTATGGGGGAGCATTGAAGGTCGCCAAAAGTCTCATTGGATAGCTTGGTCTACTTGTTGCTCTCCTAAGTCCAAGGGTGGTTTGGGGTTACCTTCCTTGTCAAAATTGGTCAATGTTTACTCTATCAAACTTTGGTGGAGGTTCCGGACCCAATCCAGCTTGTGGGTGGATTTCCTCCGCAACCGATACTGCCTTTCCAACCATCCTTCTGTCGTGGTCTGCAAAGGATCTCATATATGGTGTCATTTGCTCAAAGCCTGGCCTCTAGCTGAACCTTTTATTTTCTGGATTATCGGAAAAGGAACGTGTTCTATTCGGCATGATAAATGGCTGCCAATCTTCCCCATTGTCAATGCTTCCAGCCTTCCTGTTGAGGCCTCCAGCCTTGACTCTGTCCGTGATCTTTTTAGCCCCTCATCGCAGCTTACTCCTCTTGCTTTAAGCTACCTTATTCCGGGTGTGGCTCAATCTATCATTGAGCAAAAAATTGAGATCATTGACTGTGTTGATCGGCCTTGTTGGACTGCTACAACTAATGGAAAATTTTCTCTGAAATCTGTCATTCACGCCTCTGATGTTGCTGGTGCATCTTTGCTGTCAGCCAAGTTTGTCGGCACAAACTGCTCCGCCGTTTGCCAGTTGATGAAGCTCTCACAAAGAAAGGAATTCTCTTGGCCTCGCGTTGCTGTTGCTGCCTTGATCTTCCTTATTTAGAAACATTCCAGCATGTCTTCATTGCTAGTCCTATGGCGAGGGAAGTCTGGAATCATTTCCATGATCTTTTTGGGTTGGAAATAAGGGGTAATGACATTAGACAAAGATGTATGCATTGGTGGACTCATTCTAGTTTGGTGGTCTTTTCTCTTCTCCCAGCTCTCATCCTTTGGCAGCTTTGGCTTGCAAGAAACAAAGCTGTTTTTGAAGGCATCATTCCCAATTCTCGCGGTGTTAT
This sequence comes from Platycodon grandiflorus, assembly GCA_016624345.1. Taxonomy (NCBI): domain Eukaryota; kingdom Viridiplantae; phylum Streptophyta; class Magnoliopsida; order Asterales; family Campanulaceae; genus Platycodon; species Platycodon grandiflorus. Next base: position 47,036,377 of record CM028361.1, read on the forward strand.
CATTAAAACTCAAAGTGAGCTATATTTCATCCTTAAAGCTGCTAATTTCAATGTGTCTAGATGGACAGCGAGCTGTTTAAAATTCTCTAAGCCTAAGAAGGTTACTATTCGTGCTGTTTCTTGGATTCCTCCTCCTTCCGGCATTGTTAAATTAAATACTGATGGAGGTTGCCGTGGCAATCCTGGAATGGGTGGTGGAGGTGGAGTGATTCGAGACTCTTTCGGAAGATTCATTTTTGGCTTCTCCTCCAGTTATGGGGTATGTTCCAATACAATTGCTGAAGTTAAAGCTTTATTCCAAGGTGTTAGCTGGCTTGTTTCGAAGAATTTTCACAACTCTATCATTGAAATGGATTCTCGCTTTCTCTATGGTTGCCTCACTAAAGGTCACACTCCTCCATGGCACTGTTGCTATTATATCCGTGGCATTCTTGCCATGCAAAAGGTGGGCAATTTTATTTTTCGTCATTGTTTCTGTGAAGCTAATTCGGTAGCTGATGGTTTTGCCAACTTTGCCATGGATTCAGCTGAGACGACTTTCTTTTCTTTTATGGCTTCTCTCCCTCGATTGATTCGTGGAAATATCATCATGGATGCCCAAGGGACTTCTAGGATTAGAATTACTTAATTTGTGTTTTCTTTGCTTTGGTTGTGTTTTTTTTGTATTTTCTTTTCGAGGTCAGGCTCCTTTGTCCTCCCAGTTTATAAGGGCCAGACTGGTTGTCCCCCTCAAGTTTGTATCTTTTCTTTTCTAATAAAATTTAGCAGGGTGCCGCCCCTATTTCCCTAAAAAAAAAAAAAAGTACGAAAGTTTTGACTTCTATGTTGGAATACCAGATAACACAGGAATAACACAGTACGAAAGCTTTCGACATATTAGGCAAGCTCTCGGTGCAGAATTTACATCCATTCCAGAGGTAGGCGAACTACTACGCCAATTCTTGATACTCCCTCTGTTTCAAAAAGATTGACGTTTTAAAGTTGTGGACACATATTAAGAAAATTTGTAGGTTGACAAATATACCCTTATTAAATATCTTTAATTTTTTGTGCTAAAAGTAGTTGAAAAGATAAATTAGAAGGAGATAATCATTGGGAGAAGATAAAGTATATAATGAAGAGATAATCACTTATTGAAACTTGTGAGAAGACAATGGTAAATTAGGCAAAATATGCATTGGAAACCTAAAACGGCAATCTTTTTGAAACAAATTTTTAGAACTAAAACGACAAATATTTTGAAACAGAGGGAGTACATGATATACCAAATTTACATCAAAATTTGTGCTTATTCATTTTCTTCGTGGTTGATTTTGTGCATCGCAAAATTTACTATGCACATTTGTAGATCGCGATGCAAAAAATTTGTGCATTGCAAAAAATTGTGCATTGCAATTCTCAGCGCGTTGTTCCGTATTTTTTAAGGACATAGACAACATTAAGCGATTGAAAATTCTTTAAAAAAGACCGGCACAAATTTTGTCTATGTTTATACCGTATGTAAAAGATAAAAATTATAAAGTTATCAAAATTATAATTATAATATTTAAAAATAGATTTTTTATATAAAATATCTTAAAATAAAATAGTAAACTTTTTATTTAGGTAAAGAAATAGTAACTCTTTATTTGGAATGGACGGAATAATTACGGTATTTAGAAACGGAGGGAGCAAGTAACACAGTTGCTGAGTCCAAAGAGAAAGGACGATGAGGGGGTGTGACATGAAATGACGTGGCAACTGTGGCGGCGTGCCATTGAAATTGATCGTTTCAGAAAACTACTCTTTTTGTTCCCGATATCTTCCTCTATAGCCTTCTCAACTTACATATCTGTCAAATCAATCCATCTCCCTCTATATATAACTCTCCATATATATATATATATATATATATATATATATATATATATATATACACTTTGTTTATTATGTAGAAGTATGTATGGTAAGTAGGGGTGTTCATCGGTTCGGTTTTCGAGTTGTTCGGATTGTTTGGTTCGGTTTGTTCGGTTTTTGTTATTTCAACTTTAAAACCAAAAACCAAACCAAACCAAATAAAAAATCAAACCAAATTCAAATTCGGTTTTCGGTTTGGTTCGGTTCGGTTTTCGGTTTTAACCAAACAAATGTTAAAACTACAATTCAATTCAAAGTTTAAATATTTATCATTTAAAAAAATCCAAAACAAAGATTAAAATTTTAACAAAATTATATAATATCCCTAAAAATGTAAGATTACATATACTTAGTCACTCGAACTTGAAGAAAGTCTTGGATTCCACACATTAGTTGGCCTCTTTTGTCACTAAACATCTATAAAATTTGTTTGAGTTGTCACTTGTGTTATTTCTGCGACTCATTAGAAGAACATTTAAATAAACCAACAAATGTCAAAAAAACATATTGAAAAAGAAACAATGAATTACATTGTTCAAACTTTATATAACTAATAATAATATATTTAATTTTATTATATTTTTTCTAATTTAGTTTTCGGTTTAAAAGGCAAAACTAAAACCAAACCAAAAACCATATTAGAATTCGGTTTTGCCAACCAAACCAAATCAAAAACCAAATTCAAATTCGGTTTCGGTTTGTTCGGTTCAAATGATCGATTTTTCGATTTGATTTTCAGATGAAACCAAATACTGAACACCCCTAATCGTAAGAGCGTGTTTGCGCTGAGTTTCCTATTCAATAATGTATCAAAAAAATCAGGAAGCTAGCCTAGTTTCCATCTTCTTTTTATGGCCTTTCCCAATGCAACTTTTTAACTAGTAATGCTATGAGTATTTAAAGAGTAATAAATTTTTAATATTAAATAATGTGTCAGTTAATGTAGCAATTGATTTGATGCATTAATTATGATTTTTAATTTTATATTTTTGTACCAAATCAGCTGCCACATTATTTTGTATAAAAAATTTAGTACTCTTTAAATACCATAACATTACTCCTTTTTAATTCAGGCTTTACATAACTCAACATTTCCTTGTATGGTAACCTAAGCTTGATTTATTAATAGAGTTGAGTTCAAACTCAAAAATAGACTTAAGTTGTATATTTCACTTCAATTGTGATACGAAACTAAGCTATCCATCATTCTGTTCGAGTAGCTTGACTCAACTAATCTCGAGTTCGAGTGTTTTCGACTCCATCGAACAAAAATCGAACGTTTATCATGACCCACGAACAACTAGTGAACAAAAGTTATCGTATTCATATAAGGTTTAACGGAAGTGAAAAAGATAAGGATACACAAGATGTTTCTCAAGGTAAGAAATTAGGCTTTGGTTACGATTGAGCACTTTCAAAGTTCTGCACTTATGAGTTTTGAGCTGAACTTAAGTAAACTCTCGCGACCGAGTTTAAAGGCCCCACTCTAGTTTGGTTTTGCCTTTTTAAGCTCGATGCTATTATAGTACAATTGGACTCGTTAGAAAGTCAAAGTCAACTCAATTTGACTTAACACGACTCTTCACCTATTATATAGTAGCAAAAACATCAAATTCTTTTAAGATACAACAATTAAGGGGCACACTTCAATTTAACTAAAGTCAAAAATAATTCCACAAATGTTGCTCTCATGTGTAATCTCCATTTGGGGCAATTAGTGAGTAAGCACCTCTCTGGCAATTCTCACCCTAGAATAGATCCTAGTTATGCCCAATATAGACTTGGTAAAATAAGTCATGCCCAAAATAGACTTGGTAAAATAAAGCCGTAGAATAGTCAAGTATGACCTTTTGAACCAAAGAGTTATTTTATATGACCTTTGAACATTTAAGAAAGCTGGAAGACGTAAACTTTTAAAAATACACTTCTCAAACTTCATGTGGTAGATTAATCGACCCTACTCCCCACGTGATAGATTAATTGACCATAATCGAGTATTAACCGACCTTGTGTTCATTTGAAATTACACGTGGTAGATTAATCGATCATTAACCGACCTTGTATTCATTTGAAACTACATGTGGTAGATTAATCGACCATAATTGACCATTAACCGACCCTTATGTTCATTTGAAAATACACGTACGTGGTAGATTAATCGATCATAGTCGACCATTAAGCGACCATTATTTTCATTTGAAACTACACGTGGTAGATTAATCGACCGTTAACACTGTGACGATTAATCTACCACATATATACGTTATTTGTAAAGACCGACTATCCACACTCGTACTCATTCACTAGTCAGGAATCAAATCATCAAAAAAATCAAACCCAATTACCTCGTATTGGTTTCAGTCCTTGCAAAGCAAATCACTTTCTTTCAACATTCGATTCTTCACAAAAAGGTAATTCGTACATTCTCTTTCTTCATGCAAGGTCGATTATTGCTTTTACCATATGTGATTCTTGTCATTTTTTTAACCAATTAGTAGTTTATGTGAAATAGAAGTACATAAAGAGTAAGTTTTGATTTACAGATTTGAGTTTGAAGTTTTAGTTTTAGGTTTTTTTTTGTAATTGATTGACTACAAAAAAATCAAGGATAGAAAATCAGTGAAAGCTAAAAGAGAAAATTAAAAATCATAAAATAAAGTAGTAATGAACAAATGTGTTTACAATTTACATTTCTGTTTACATAAAATTAATGTTTACAATTTGCATTTATGAAAATTTGTCGTTAATATTTAGGGATTCTGGAATCTTGCTATCTAAACATTACCATATATGTTTATGTTTTAATGTGTCATTAATATTTACAATTTGCATTTCTATTACAGAGAATATGACATTCTTGATTGATCCATCACAAAGGTACTCTGCAAAGGTGACTTGTAAATTTAAGCCGAAGGTGATAGGTGAAGTGTATTCTAAATTAGATGAAGAACATCAGAAGTTGTTCAAGGATTCATGCTTTGGGAAGTTGTACGAGATGAAGGACGATATAAAAATCTCCAGCCAACTGCTCGTAGTGTTTATGATCAGGATTCAATCACCGGATAAAAATAGTAGTAATGACTTATGGTTTCGTATCGGGGGTCAAAATGTCAGATTTGGCTTCTCTGATTACACCATCACCACAGGATTATATCCCGGCTTAGAGGAAGATTATAAGAGGTCCATCCCTGAAACAAAAAGGTTAATTAATGAACATTTTGCGGGCGAAAAAGTTTGTGAAGCCTTAGGTATTAAACAAAACTGTTTTAAGAGCCAAGGAATTGAGTACTTCCATCAACTTGGGCTTTTTTAGATATTGTGGACGACTTGGACTTGTTTAACAAATATCCATATGGAACAAGGACTTATCCCAACCTTCTGCATTCAGTGAAAAAATCTTCGGATAAAGTTGGTGTGAAAACTAATACGTTCTATGGCTTCCTATTTGCATTACAGGTAAACAATTGAATTCAATTTGATATCAAGTGATAATAAACTATTCTCATTTCTTTTGTTTCTAACATATAACTTTTGTTGGGTTTGGGCATTCGAGATGTTTCAGTCCTTTCCTGGATTTAGAGATGAATATGAGCTCCAAAATATAGGGACGACAGATGATCCTATCATTCCTAGAATGTGTAATTGGAAGTCGAAGGGAAATCCAAGCTACGAGCAAATTATTGGAATCTTGGATATATAATGGGTAAATGTTTTCTATTATTTTGATCTCGATAATGAAAAATTCATTTTATTTTTGTATTTCATTAATGAAGTTTTTATTGTTTTTGAATTGGCAGAATGATGCTCTTGTTCCTTTGTCCCCGATTTCAACCAAAAATAAAGAGAGTTATGTAGATGATTTTTCGACGGCTTGGAAAACAACTTTCAATGTTGAGAAAGCCGAAGATGAATTTCAGTCCCCATGATCCCCACGATCTCCACGATTCCAGTCGCCACGAGCCCGGTCCCCACAACCTAGCGGAGGAGATTCCTATAGAGCTGCCCCTCCTAATGATGTGATGAAAGCCATTTTGGATAACTTGGTTGAGATCAAGGAGGAGATTCTTATATACCAAGTTTTTTGAAAAAACAAAAAAAGGGTGGGAGGGAGTTTCGAATTTTTTGATATTTCCCCCCAACAAATTTGTCCCCCCCATAAGTCTTTCGCGTTTACATTTGTCTCATTTAACGAATTTTAATTGTAACAAACAATTATAATATTTTTAATTAAATTATAATATTCATAATTTGTAATTAAATTATGTTAATTTTAATTCTAACGAATTTTAATTTTAATTATGATATTACGTAACGTTACACTAAGACGTTGCGTTACGTTATGTTATGTTATGATATAACGTAACGTTACGATATGTTACACTAAGATGTTACGATATGTTGTGATATAACGTAGCATTACGATATGTTATGATTTAACGTAACGTTAAGATATGTTACAATAAGACGTTACGATATGTTATGTTATGATATAATGTTATATCATAACATAACGTAACGTAACATTATATCATAACATAACATATCGTAACGTCTTAGTGTAACATATCGTAACGTAATGTTATATCATAACATAACGTAACGTAACGTAACGTTATATCGTAACATAACATATCGTAACGTAACGTAACATTATATTATAACATAACGCAATGCAATGTTATATCATAACATAACATATTGTAACGTGTGTTTATCGAAGCAAAATTAGTTGTTTTAGTTCATTTCACTATCTTTGAGCTTATTTGTGCAGACTTGGAGCATTTTGGATCAAAGCTTAAGCTTGGGTGGTGATTTAGAGCAGAAAGGAAGAGGTTTGGGCCATCAACATCGTTCATGGGATTCAGAGGCAGCTGTTCCAGTTGAAGACAGAATGGTTCACACCCTGGCTACGATTTCTTTTGTACCCGCGAATCGGCAGATTTTGGGCAAATTTACTGTTTCGCCCTACATTAGCATCAAATCTAATATTATGTCTAAATTTGGAAAAAAATCTTAAGTTTCCCTCCCATTTTCAGGTGCGCCTCCCTTTAGATGAAAAGGGGGAACTGTTAGGTCCAAGGTTGCTCTATATAGGCTAGAAGGGGGTTGAATAGCCTATGTCCAATTTTTGAAATTGATTCAAAAATCTTACTTCACTAGGGTTTTAAAAATTTTGCGGGCGGAAGTCTTGTGAAGCACGGGACAAGTTGAGAATGGCGATCTTGGCGGACAAGATCGGCGGTTCTTAACAGTTGGAAATCTGGAAATTTAAAGCAACACAATCAATTCACAATCACACACAAATAGACAGAATATTTAATATGGTTCACACTTATAAATAAGTGCTACGTCCACAACCAAAGTGGTCAACTTTGGATTTGAAAATCGTGTACTAAGTTTTTCCACTAGATATTTTACAAACTAAATCTCTAATGGATTGTGTACAAAAATTTTGTTGACCAAGTGTTTGTGTGGGAGAATTGATATCAATAAGATACAATTCTCGTGAGCTATGAAAAGCTAGGTGTTGCAATCAATGAAGAGCTTTAATGGACTGATCGTCTTAGAGAAGCTCTTCAAAGAAGGAAGTACGATAGGACGTTTAAGCTTTAATGCACTTGAAGAAGATGAAGAAGATTCGAGTTGTAGTTGTTGAAGTGTTATGAATGCAGCAATGGAGTCTCCTTTTATATGCGGGAGGAAGCTTGGAGCCGTTGGAGGTCTTCTAATTTGAATTTAAGAGCAATTAATGCTCTAATCAGTTGTTGACTCGATAGGCGGCTGTAGCTTGCGTCTGTCTCCGACACTTTGCTAAAAATAGGCGGTGCAGCTTGCGGGAGGAATGTCCTTTTCGAGTGTATGCCAAGAATGGAAACCTTCATTGAATGTGATTTGCGGGTTAACGTTGCATGAAAGTCTCAAATCGGGACATGTCTTCGGCGGTTCTATATCGGACGATCTTGGGGTCTTCAACTTAGGCGATGAGGCTTGGCTTAGATGAACTTGTCCGATATCTTGAAGAACTCGCTAAGCATACTTGCATGTATAAAGGATGGCCGATATCCTCACAGGCTATCTTCTTCAAGGCAATATACAATAAGCAACCCTAAGCTATTCAAGCTATGCCTAAGTACAAGTTGCCACACTAACAGACACGCAGGCCCATTAGTCACCTTGACTTAGACTTAGGTTATGGATTCAAGCAAATCTAGGCTAAGATACAACAATCTCCTCCTATTTGCTTGAGTCCATGACCCTACGAATACAATATCAGCTGACCATGTTCAAGTCTAGTAATAACATGCTTGTAAGATTGATATATTAAATAAGCATGCCCTAGATGAACTTACATAAAGGTCATTGTATTCAAGAATTACAAAGTGTTTACAAACAGGAAATTAAGCATCAGACACTTGTAATGAAGCTGAATTTAAAGACATGCAGATAGGCAGAATAGGCAATATAGGACATGTCTTTAAACCAGTGGTTTAAATTTCATGCAATCACATAATAAGCAGTTCATAATAAACATGAAAGTTTTAAAACATAGACATTGTTAATTAAACAAGTTGTTTAATTACAAAGTTTAGCAAAAAGATTATACAAAATATTATCGGCCGGTTCGGGAGGATGACCTAGATGATGCACGACCTTTGCCTTTGCCTGATGAAGATTGCCCATAGCTTCTTGATGCCCATTTAGAGTCAACAGCAGCCTTAAGTCTTGCAATCTCTTCTTTTGCTGCTGCTAGCTCTTCTTTAGTATCGGCCAATTCAGAGGAGAGCTCTTTGTTCTTCTGCTTGAGCAGAGCATTATGCTCAATGAGCTTAGTCTGCTGATCATTGTTGAGTCGAGCTATCTCCTCCTTCATGGACGCAAGCGAGGTATCAATGAAGCCGAGGCGATTCTCAGTATTTTACGCTCCTTGCGATAGAAAGCCAAGTGCTTGGTCGTGAGATACGCGTCGCTCGCACGGAGGAGTGGACAGAGCGATTGGCCTGGCGTTGGGAGTGAAGCACAAGCTTGTAACCAGCTTCAACCATGTCGATGACCTGCATCATCTTAGTGGCGAGGTTGTCCCAGTTGGTTTCGAAGATGGCAGAGGTCTTGGATGAAGAGGCTGAGATTTGGCTAGCGAGAGCGGTTGGTGGGCGAGATGGATCGTGGCGGGCATCAAAGCGGCCTTTGCACCCTTTGAAATCTCCATCACTTGGGTCATGCGGTCGGCTGCACATGGGTGATGTGAGCGATCTGCGAGAGTTGGTGCGGGGCCTTGGTCGGTCAACAGAGATGACCTCAAAATCTTTCAAAAATTTATGTACGGCCTCGGCGGGATAGGTATCGACGAGTCGGGATGACTCTTGGAGGAGATGATGGGCTGGCGAGGGGAAGGATGGTGGTGGCTTGGGTAGGTGAGGGTGGAGGATGGTGGTGGGAGACGGGATTGGCTAGAGGATGAGGGAGAATGGATGGTGGAGGAAATATCAATAGAGGGTGAAGGAAGGCTAGGGAAGCGAGGAACAGGAAGAGCCTTTCTATGTAGATGACATAGGAAAGGGGTGAATGAAGAAGGGAGGAGGAGAAAAGAAAGGGGAAAGGCTAGGAGAAAGGAAGAGAATAGGGATGAGAGGGTTGAAGCCAAGGTAAGTGGTGACTACATCAATGAAGGTGTAGACCACGGGGTGAAGAAGGATGGAAGGATGGCGGATAATGGTGAAGATTGGGGGTTTAGGCGAGAGAGAGGAAGGGGAGATGTCCGATTTGGTTGGAAGGGAAGGCCTAGGTCCTTATGGATTGCAACCCATTGGTTGAAGATCATAAGATCTTGAACCGCGAGTTGTGGGAGAAAAGAGTTGTGACCGGGCGGGAGGAAGAGGGTCATAGTAGGCACCCCATTGAAAGATGATTTCACTGCGAGACATAGGGCGACGGGAATTCTCTTGGGGTAGTCAAGGGTGGCTAAGAAAGGGTCGGTGTCGGCATGGTTGGGTTTAGGCCCTTGTCTCGAAGGACGAGCTGCACCTCGGGGTGTAGGTGGTTATAGGGGTTGGTTTTGAGGCGTTTGGGAGTAGGCGGGTCGGAAGAGGGAGAGATAGGGCGTTTGGAGGATGGTGGTTGAGAAGAGGTGGCGGTGAGATATATGGCTCTTGTGTGGTGGTTGTTTGGATGGGAGCGGATGGAGGAGGTGAGGAAGCGGGTGAGGTGGTAGTGGTAGTAGGCATAGGTGGTGAAGGTGGAGGAGAAGTGGTAGGATCGGCGGTCACGAGAAGTGCACCGCTTCTTGGCACTCTTCTTATAACGTTTGCCATGTTTGGACTTAGTAGGAGTGGAAGAGGCGAAGCGGTGGTGGAGATGATTTGGAGGGGCTGGTGGAGGAACAGCCGATGGAGAAGCGGTGGTGTGGAAACGGGGTGCGGACACTGGTGTGGATGAGACCTTAGGAAGGCCAAATGATTCGTCGTGGATAGGAGGGTTTGTTTGGTTTTGGTTTGGAGGATTGGGAGGTAGGTTTAGAGGGTTTGGAGAGGTCAGTGGTTGGAAGGATGAAGTGTCCTTCTCAGCAGTGCCTTTGAGCGAGCTTCTGGATTGCTTGAGTTTGGGAGTGAGAGAGGGAGAGTGTTTAGGCTTTTTGGATGGAGGCTCGGCGAGCTCATATGGATCATGGTCCGCCTGCGAGGTCAAAATGTTCGGCGGCTCAGCCCCAATGGGTGTAGGCTCCTCCTCCTGGTAACCCGGCGGTGTAGGTGACTTTCCTCTTACCCTTGCGGCTTGGGTAGAGGGCCACCGAGCGATAGCGGCGGAGTGCGCGGCGGCGGCATAGCGATGCAGCGGCGGCGGCCTCGGCCGCGTTGGTTGTCCTTTGGCCATATCATCCCGATAGCGGGTGATGTTGTTGCCGTGAAGACGTAGGTGTTGGACACCTTGATGAGGTCGTCGATAGCGACCAGCTCATCAATCTCCTCATAACGTCGGAGGATGACATTAATAACCCTTACAAAGGGCCTCTTCATGGAAGGGTGAGCTTGGACTTCGGCAACGCTCGGGATAGCATTGAGAAGATGATTTTGGCCCGGTTGAGTTGCTTGCGAAGGACACGGCTTTGGTCCACATCACTGGGAGGTGAAGATGTCCCTCGAGCCATTTTTGAATAAGATGCTCTTGTCGAGCGAGATGGGCGATATGATAGGGGTTTTACGGGAAGAGGTTCTGGACATCTCGGAGAACCTCTCGGTTGGGCGGATCCCTCATCATTTCCCAAGCAAGTGCCGATTCGGCATCGGTCAAGTCCAATTTGCCTTCAACAGGCGGTCAAGGATTTCTCCAACATCCTTGTAGGTCAACTTGATGTAGTGGCCTCGATGTAGCCCTTGATATAGCTTAAGTTGGTGGCTCGAGGCACTAGGCGGAGGAGGAGCGAGAATCATCCTTGTATAAAACTCCTCGGCTAGATGATTCTTTGTAGTGGGTGTCGTTGAGTTGGAACAAGGGAAGAAGGCCACACTCGGCCAAATCTTTTAGAAGGCATCACCGGCGAGATGTGCTAATGATGGAGTCTCTGTCGATTGTCATCCCGGGTGATAACTTGACACAGGAAGGGTCCGATTGGGAGCTCGGCGGCCAATGCGGCCCTGGTTGGCTTAGCGAGGCGGAGGATGAAGTGGTGGCGGCGGCTTTGAGGATTTAGACTTTCCCTACATGATCGGCGAGATGTGAGAACAGCATATATAGAATCGCAGATATGCAAGAAACAGAGATAATCATGCAATCGGCAGATAATAACATAAACAGTACTATTCGATCAAAACCCAAAATATAGACAATTTAAAGCATAATATAAGAACAGTTCATCATCGGGTTTTCAAATATCGGCGAGTTTGTCGATTCAAGCAAACAAACGATATAAATTGAAAACATAGTACCACAGAATCTCTACAACACATTTTACACCAAAAAGCATGATTCAAGCAACAATCGCAAGATAGCACGGTTCATCAATGGCGGACAGTTTAAAAACTTAAATTAGGTCAAAACAAGATCCTAAAACTGGATTTAAATGACTCAAGAAGGTGTAGAAATCCTTACCATTGATGATTTTAAGCTTGAAAACTTGAGAACTTTGTAGGTTTAAGAAGATTTGAATCGGATTGTAGATTCGAAGGTAGAGAGGTTTTGAAAGTTTGAAAATGGCGGTTGTTGAGCAAGTGAAGAGTCATTGTACATTTGTCCTTTTATACCTCGACAGGCCAATAAATGACATTTGATAAAATTTGAAGTCCGCATTTATTACGATGAGTCATGTACGTATGGCGCGCTTAAGTCGCTTATTTCATCAAGTCGCCTATTTTATCAAAGTCCTATTTATGCCGATATGAATAGATACTTACCCAAGGTTGTCTAGAGTTGAGATCGGCGATCACGTAGGCTTAATAACAGCTTATAAAATAACTTAAAGAATTTGCTAGAAAGGATTAAGGATTGAGGTCAAGCATACCAAGCTCTCCTCTTAAATAAGCAAACCTGGTTGAATCAAGTGGTTTTGTGAAGATGTCGCTACGATTCTCTGTAGGCACATATTGCATGCCGATGTTACCTTTTTCAACATGATCTTTAAGAAAGTGATATCTCACATCAATGTGCTTTGTTTTGGAGTGCATGACAGATTTTGAGCGAGATTGCTGATGTGTTGTCACACATTATAGGACAATCATCGGTTTTGATCTCATAGTCAACTAGTTCTTTGTTTGATCCACAGCTTGTGGCAGCGGCTAGCGGCTATGTATTACGCTTCGGTTGTTGAAGTTGAAACGAGGTTTGCTTCTTCTTGGCCCATGAGACAAGTCTATTTCCTAAGAATTGACATGTCCCACTTGTGCTTTTCTGTCAACTTTACATGCAGCAAAATCGCATCGAATAGCCTATAAGATTAAAAGATGAATCTCTAGGATACCGATTCCCAAATTGGGAGTATCTATCGATATCGATGATTCTTTTTTGCTTGTAGGTGAGACTCCTTTGGATCGGCTTGAAACCTAGCACAAACACAAACGGCAAACATGATATCGGCCTACTAGCGGTTAAGTATAAAAGTGAACCAATCATGCCTCTAGAGAGTCATGTCCACTTTCTTGCCCTTCTCATCTTTGTCAAGATGGCGGTTAGTAGCCATAGGAGTCTTGAAGTTGTTTGCATTCTCAAGACCAAATTTCTTGATAACATCCTTTGCATATTTGGCTTGATTGATGAAGATACCATTTGAACTTTGTTGAATTTGAAGACCAAGGAAAAATTGAGCTCTCCCATCATGCTCATCTCAAATTTACTGCATAAGCTTTTCAAACCTTTTGCAAAGATTTTCATTAGTAGAACCAAAGATAATATCATCAACATATATTTGAACAAGTAAGGAATGACCTTTATGCTTCATAATGAAAAGAGTAGTGTCAATTTGACCTCTTACAAAGCCTTGAGATATCAAGAACTTTGAAAGGGTCTCATACCGAGCTCTTGGAGCTTGTTTAAGTCCATAAAGGGCTTTCCTCGGCTTGTAGACATCTTCTCTCCTTGAGCAGTCTATGAACCCGGTGGTTGCTCAACATAGACTTCTTCTTGAAGTTCTCCATTCGAAATGCACTCTTTACATCCATTTGATAAACTTTGAAGTCTTTGTAAGAGGCATAGGCCAAGAATAATCGATAGCCTCTAATCTTGCAACAGAGCAAATGTCTCATCATAGTCAATACCCTCCTCTGTCGTATCCTTGGGCTAGTCTTGCCTTGTTTCTTGTAATATTGCCGTTTTCATCCATTTTGTTTCGAAAACCCACTTTGTGCCAATAAGCGCTTGTCCTTTAGGCCTAGGGACTAGTGACCGGACTTGGCATCTGTCAAATTGGTTTAGCTCTTCTTGCATAGCTTCCACCCGCTTGGATCTTCCGAGCTTCATCAATCTTTTGGGTTCAATGTTAGATACAAATGCGGTAGAATACATGCATTCATTCCTTGAAGCTTGTCTAGTTTGAACACCGGCATTAAGATCTCCAATGATTTGAGTGATAGGATGATCTTTTACTTCCCTAACTTCGCAGTTGAACTTGTCCTATTGCATCGGCGAGTTGGATTCTTGAGAAGTAGAAGTATGAAGCTTGGTTTTCTAAAGGGTAGGTTAATTCCAAGGTAGGTTGTATGACTTCGGTGTGGAAGGCAAAGGGGATTCGGGGTTTTGAGTGTTCATTTGTTGGTTCGTTTGAGGATTCTAACAGGTTGACTCTTGGAAGATCTTGTGAAGAAGGAGGATCGCAGATCGGGATTAGGCCGTTCGCACTGTCTCATATTCATCGAATCATTAGTAACCTTAGGAGCCAAATGTGGCCCAATGAAATCAAATTCATCAAAAGAAACATGTACGATTCAACAACTCTAAGTGAAGTTTTATTATAAACTCGTATGCTTTTGAAAACTTGGCATATCCCGAAAAATTCCTTCATCACTTTTGGATTCAAACTTACCTCTATGTTCTCTACCATTGTAAAGAACATAGCATTTACAACCAAATATTTTAAAGAATCCAATGTTGGGAGCTCGCCTCTCCATATTTCATATGGAGTTTTGTTATGAAATTTATTTATGATGGACTGTTTTGTGTGAAGCGGCGGTGTTCACGGCTTACGCCCGAAATACATAGGCGGTTTGGCTTGGCAATCATTGTCTTTCTGCTTCAATGAGAGTTCTGTTCTTCCTTTCAGAACTCCATTTTGTTGAGGTGTGCCAACTGCAGAGAAATTGTGACCAATTCCATGGTCATCACAATATTTGGCTACACCATTGTTCTTGAACTCTGTTCCATTGTACGATCGACATCGAGATATCATCCGGCTTCGAGTCCGTAGTCTTCGAAGAGTTCGGAATGATGTCATATGCTTCATCTTTGGAGGACATCATTTCTACCCAAGTAAATCTTGAGTAATCATCAACTACCACAAGAGTATACTTGCGCCACCAAGACTTGTAGTAGTTACAGTCCAAACAGATCCATGTGCAAGAGCCGTAGAGGTGCAGTTGTTGATAGGCAAGGCTTGCTTTTGAAGGAAGATTTATGTAGTTTGCCAGTTGACATGCTCTGAGACGTGTGATTCGGTGATATTTTAGGCAAACCAACAACTAGATTGTCTTTTGATAGCTTCTCCGGTATTTGAAATTGAGATGACTAAGCCTTTTATGCCACAACCAGTTGTC
Organism: Platycodon grandiflorus; assembly: GCA_016624345.1. NCBI lineage: Eukaryota > Viridiplantae > Streptophyta > Magnoliopsida > Asterales > Campanulaceae > Platycodon > Platycodon grandiflorus. The sequence continues at coordinate 47,051,505 of CM028361.1, forward strand.
GGTTGATGACCTAGCAACCAAGCATAGATTTGATTTTCTTCCAACATTTAGGTCAACAGCATAGACATTCCCTTTTCGAATCCGTCGGGATAGTTGAACATGTCTCATTGTCCTTTATGAGACATTGACTAGAGGAAAACGACAGTTAGACCTTTATCACGAATTGTGATATGCTTAGCGATTGTGCTTTAAACCTTCAACTAGAGAGACTTTGTTGATGGAGAGATTGCCTCGATTATACTTCCATAACCAATGGTCTTCCCTTTTGAGTTATCTCCAAATATGACCGAGGGACCCTTTGCTTCAACAATGCTTGAGAGAAGATTTGGATCACCATCATATGCTTTGAGCATCCTTGTCTAGATACCATAGATCTTTCTCTTCTTCATTGACACCATAAGCATTCTGAAATATAGACATTTAAGAATATGGTCCCCTTTTATTTTTGGGTCCTCAAGGTTAGCAACCTTTTGGGATCCACACTGTTTAACCTTTGGAGGAGTAAATCCTCTAGATTTAGGTGTGAATCTCGAAGGCATTCATGAATCTCATGACCATGGCATTTGCGAAAGAGCATTTGTGAAATCCTTCAACATGAGTAATGATTTCTTTTGAGGCTTCTTAATATCGCGGTCTTTGGAATGATCTTTCGCGATAATTGGCCTATAGGACTTAGGTGATAATGCCTTTTCTTGTTGATGTTAGGTTTACCATAGGTAGACCTCTTATCAAAAGATTTTGTATTTACAGCACATGTCCTTTAAGCTTTTATCTAATTCACTTCTTTTACCCTTTTATAGGCGGTGTTGGGATCAGCAGTCTTGCCTTTGACAAATTTAATAGGTTTGAGTGAGAATTCCTAGACTTGCTATTAGTCATCCTGTTTTCTTAGGGTGACTAATGGCGGTTTTAGTTGCTCGAACTCACTATTAGCAGAGTCATTCTTTGGCGGTGCTTTCTTTTGGACTTGTCTTTTGTGTTCTTGGGATAAACAAAAGGAACTTTGTTAAAGCCAAGTCCTTGCCTTTGGGAGGCTGCTGGTCATAAGAAACTTCTACACCAATTCTTCAATCACTTGAGATGTCTCATCCTTTTGAGAACTAGAAGAACTACCTACTTTGAACTCACTTTGGAAACCAATGCCGGTTTGTCATCTAAAGTTTTCGGTTTGAGAGAATGGCATCAAAGTTTCCTTTAGAGTTATTCCAAGTATTGACAACCTTTTGAAGGTCATCTTTCTCAGAATTTATCTTCTTGATGTGTTCAAGTAGGAAATCCACTTTTTCGGTCAAAGCTTTGTTCTCTTTTTGCAATTTGATACTTTCTTCTTTGTCTATCAAGATCTTTGATCTTAGACATCAAGGTTGATTTCTCGAGACAACTAGTTCATGCTTCTTGGCTAATTTCACATAGCGACTTTGAATTTTGAAAATTCTTCCGGCATGTCTTTGTTAGCTTTGATGAGCTCTCCTTTGAAGGTTCATTAAGCTCATCATCATCATCACTGTCATCTTGTTGAAATGGTAGTGACCTCACTGAATCATGTGGTGACTCCCTGGCCATAAGGCATATGTTGGCTTCTTCAGCAAAGTCACAAGAGTCATCCTCATCAGTGTCAGTGTCACACCATGTAGGCAGATTGCTTTCATCAATGTCTTCAGCCACCATCCCTTTTTGTTTTTGAAATTTAGTTTCGGACGTTTCTTATAAAATTCATATTTTGGCTTTGGACATTTAGAGGCAAAATGGCCTGGTTTCCTACGCTTAAAACAAACTAGCTCATTATCCTTTTGATGGTCCGATTTATAAGGAGCAGAATTTTTGGTTGAGCGGTTGTTTTATAAGGAACGGTTTGTGAGAAGACCGCCTATGTGATGATGGTTTATTAAACCTTTTGAAACGTTGATATTTCTTTACAAACATAGCAAAGGCTTCGTCAGAAAGAATATCATCATCTTCACTGGATGTAGAAGGTGTTTCATCAGGTTTTGAACAGGAAGGTTCAGTAGACATGGCTGGTAAGGACAAGTTTTTAAAACTCTTTTCCATTTCTTGAGCTTGTTGGATCTCAAGCTCATAAACTGAAAGACTAGCATAAAGGTTTCTAAGAGTCAATTTGTTTAAATCTTTTGACTCTTTCATGGCAGTGATCTTAACATGCCATAGACTGCCTAGTGCATTTAGAAATCTCATGTTTATTTCTTTCTTTTCATACTTCTTTCCTAATGAATAGCAAGAGTTGACTACCTCATAGAATCTGTCATAGGCACTTCGCAGAGACTCTTTGGGATCCTTTTGAAGGAGTCAAACTTCGGATGCAGTATATAATTTGTTGTTCTTTGTCTCGCCATCACCTTCAAGATATTCAAGGATGGCTTCCCACATCTCCTTTCTTTGTGTCCAAGTTGATAATCTGGCGATAAGTGCTTATATCAACACAGTGGTAATGATGTTGATGGCCTTTCCATCCGAGCATCATTCTTTCGTCTTCATCATCCCACTCTTCTTCGGCTTTGGTACTTCAGCGGTTGGATCTACCGCGGCGTGTATTAGGCTTCATTGGAATTCTGGGTCCATCTGTGACACATTTCCACAAACGTTTATCAATTGAATTCATATGTCTTTTGACTTTATCTTTCCAGATGTCAAAGTGAACTTCATCCAAGACAGGACAATGGTTCACGTTTGAGGTTTCCAACATTTGGTGAGCAGCCATGATCTTTAATCTCTCAAGAGGTTAATCTCGGAAAAACTAGTTTTCAAAGAGTTAAGCTCGATACCAATTGTTAGGTCCAAGGTTGCTCTATATAGGCTAGAAGGGGGTTGAATAGCCTATGTCCAATTTTGAAATTGATTCAAAAATCTTACTTCACTAGGGTTTTAAAAATTTTGCGGGCGGAAGTCTTGTGAAGCACGGGACAAGTTGAGAATGGCCGATCTTGGCGGACAAGATCGCGGTTCTTAAGATTGGAAATCGGAAATTTAAAGCAACACAATCAATTCACAATCACACACAAATAGACAGAATATTTAATATGGTTCACACTTATAAATAAGTGCTACGTCCACAACCAAAGTGGTCAACTTTGGATTTGAAAATCGTGTACTAAGTTTTTCCACTAGATATTTTACAAACTAAATCTCTAATGGATTGTGTACAAAAATTTTGTTGACCAAGTGTTTGTGTGGGAGAATTGATATCAATAAGATACAATTCTCGTGAGCTATGAAAAGCTAGGTGTTGCAATCAATGAAGAGCTTTAATGGACTGATCGTCTTAGAGAGAAGCTCTTCAAAGAAGGAAGTACAGATAGGACGTTTAAGCTTTAATGCACTTGAAGAAGATGAAGAAGATTCAGAGTTGTAGTTGTTGAAGTGTTATGAATGCAGCAATGGAGTCTCCTTTTATATGCAGGAGGAAGCTTGGAGCCGTTGGAGGTCTTCTAATTTTGAATTTAAGAGCAATTAATGCTCTAATCTGGTTGTTGACTCGATAGGCCGTAGTAGCTTGATCTGTCTCCGACACTTTGCTAAAAATAGGCGGTCTTGCTTGGGAGGAATGTCCTTTTCTGAGTGTATGCCAAGAATGGAAACCTTCATTGAATGTGATTTGCAGGTTAACGTTGCATGAAAGTCTCAAATCAGGACATGTCTTCGGCAGTTCTATATCGGACGATCTTTGGGGTCTTCAACTTAGCTGATGAGGCTTGGCTTAGATGAACTTGTCCGATATCTTGAAGAACTCGCTAAGCATACTTTGCCTATGTATAAAGGATGGCCGATATCCTATAGGCTATCTTCTTCAAGGCAATATACAATAAGCAACCCTAAGCTATTCAAGCTATGCCTAAGTACAAGTTGCCACACTAACAGACACGCAGGCCCATTAGTCACCTTGACTTAGACTTAGGTTATGGATTCAAGCAAATCTAGGCTAAGATACAACAGGAACACACCCTCTCTCTCCACGTACTCTCTCGCTCTCTACAAAACTAGGAATTTTCATAATTTTCTCTACACAGTTTTTAGGGCGGATTTTGGATTGTGAATTGAAGATTGAAGACTTCGTGAAATCATCATTTAGAATCATTTTGGAAACAAGTTCTTTCTCTTTCCCTCTTTTTAATTTTATTATTTTCATTTTGTTGTTCTATAATGTTTCCTTTGATGTTCGTGTTGGTTTCTTCAATTATGCGTGAGTAGTTCTCTTTTTCTAGGATTAGGTGTAGCTCGTGATGAATTTATAAATAAAGTTGCGATCTTTCCGTGCGTTTATGAATGTTAGCAGTTTTGATTCGATTTTAGCTTTGTTGGAATTTGTGTGTAGTAGTGAAAGACTGAAAAGTGAAACTCATGTGTTCATGCAAAAATCTTAGTTGTTGAAACGAAGGACCGAAAGGTGAAGTGTAGGTAATTGAACTCTAAAATTGAACTAGAAATTCGTAGAACGACAGTAAATTGAATTTCTAGAGGCCATATGAATTGTAGAAAGTAATGGGTTTGGATTAATTCATTGAGCGAGACATCGAATTTGTAATTAATCTAAGCACGGTTGAGAGTAGTTTGAAAGAATGCAATTAACTAAATTTGCGCAATTCGCCTTCAAAACATGACATTCATTTTAAATGGGAAGATCGTTACGAAATTTTTGGATTTATCATCTTGGTGAACCGAAATCCTAGAAGTTTTCCCCTTCTTGAATTTAAAGCTAGTTGCTTGCTTTTGTTATTTTAATTAAAAGTCTTGTTAGTTTATTTTAGATTATTAATTTTTAAACCCAAGAAAATTGATTTGTCTAGATAATTTAAGTTATGAATTCTTTGGTATTTGATTCGAAGTCCCTGTGGGATCGACATCCTAAATACTATATGATAAGCCGTGCGCTTGCGGTAACATTTAGTGATTATTTGAAAATCACACAACAATGGACCAAGCTTAGCTGGTTTACAGTTGAAGGGAACAGGGATGGGCACATAGCAATTGGACTATGCCATAGTGGTTCTGCGAGACATTTCAATAGGTGGATAAGGAGAAAAAGGTGGGAAGCCCAGGTTAAAGAGGTAGAAGACACTTTTTTTTCACCAGTGGAGAGCAGTGTTTATCAAAAATGATGAAGCTTGGAAAAAGATCATTGAAGTCATGTATAGCTTGGCTGAAGTTGATAGAAGGGTTAGGTATCAACATGTCTTCAGCAACCACTACCTCAGCAATCTCTTCAATTAAAGCACATGCAACATCATTGATGACCGTAGTTATTATGGCATCAATGGCCTCATCTTATTCAGCAATAGGGAAGGAGTCAACAGTGATTGGAGGAGAGACAGGGACAATATTGGAAGGAGGTGGGAGAGGGTTGGGGAAGATGGTATGACAGGTGTGGAAGATATGACTGGTGAAGAAGCTTGTGTCGGTGAGGAGGGTTTGGCTGGCAAATAGGTTCTGGCTGGAGAGGTGGGTTTGGCTGAAAATGAGGGTTTGATTGGTGAGGTAGATTTGGCTGGGGTGGTCAGTTGGGCTGGGAAGGAGGGTTTGACTGGTGAAGGGGGTTCGACTGGTGATAAGGTAGAGAGGATGAAGGTTCAGGAGCAAAGGTGCGAAGGGGAATGAAGGTTGATATGTCTGTTTGGGTAGGAGGAGGAAGGTCGTTGTCCTTATGGATCTGGTGCCATTGCTTGATGACAAGCAGATCCTGGACAAGGGAGTTATGCAAAAAGAATTGTTAGTTCCAAGCACCAGGCATGAGGTCAAACTAGTTGCCCCATTGAAGTATAATCTCCCCAGTAGACATGGGTTGGCACTTTATGCGCTTCGGATAATCCAAGGCACTCAGTTCAGGATTGAAGTCGGTTGGGTTGGGTGATGGCCTAATTTCCCTAAAGAACAGCAGTTTATGGACGTTAGAGTGGAGTTGTTCGAAAGGGTTGAGTTTTTGTTTCTTAGATTGGGGTTGAGAAGTGGGAGAGGCTGGCTTTTTTTTGGTGCGGAGAAGAGGTTGGCTCTCAGCAGAGGCTTTGAGCTCTTCTGGGTCAAGGGGAGCAGGGTTGGCTGGTTTAGGAGTTGAAGGCACAAACTTAGCCTTCCTGGCTTTCTGTTTGATGTATTTGCCTTTCTTGGGTTTAGAAGAGACAGGGGATGATGTAGGGTTGGCTGGTGTGGGAGCTAGAGTGGGTGCTAAAATTGGTGTGGTTGTTGGTGGTGTGTGAGCTGAAGAGGAGGTAGCTGGTGGAGTAGGTTTAGGTAGGCGAAAGCCCTCATCAGTGGATTGAAGAGAAGTTTTAATTTTGAGCTTAGCATTTCGGGTTGGCTTGGTAGAGGGCTTAGGAGTAGGCTTGGATTTAGGTTTAGGAGGAAGGGAGGAGGATTGACCAGTAGTTTTGAGGACTGCTGATTCAAAAGATTGGACATCCCTCTCAGTAGCCTTCTTAGTGACGTGTTTTCTTGAAGGTTTTGGTGTAGGATGAGGAGAGGGAGGAGGAGTTGGCTGTTTAGCTTTCTTGGACTTGGGCTCGAAGGGGTCATTATCTAGAAGGGAGAAGTTAAATTCGTCTGGTAGAGTGGTAGCCAAGGGGGTGAGAGGATCAGTAGTTTTGGCCTTACCCCTAGCTGGCTTCTCCTCCTGAGCAGACAAGCCTTTTTTAGTGTAGGCAACCTTCCTCTTGCCCTTCTTAGCCTTTGAAGATAGGCCTGCAGTAGTAGCTCTCTTAGATGCATCCTTCTGAGCAGACAAGCTTCCTTGTACCTCTTGATGTTTAAGGCAGTGAACACATAGGTGTTAGTCACCTTAGTCATCTCATCAGCAGCTAAGGATTCATTAATTCCTTCGTAGCTGCGCATCAAGACATTGATAACCCTGACAAAGGGCCTTGGTATCCCTGGGTTATTCTGGACTTCATAAACACTCTTGAACAGTTGAGAGCAAACAATCTTAGCCCAGTTCAGTTGGGTCCTCAAAATGACAGCATTTGTAATCATCTTCTAGTGGGTTGTGAAGCAGTCTATGGAGCCATTCTTCAACTCTATGATTTTATCCACCAGATGGTTGATATGATAGGGGTCTTTAGGAAATAAGTTTTTAGCCATCTCAGATATGGCCTCAGGCTTAACATCGCCTCTTATCATAGTCCAGGCATTTTTCAGTTCTTTCTCAGTCAAGTCCATTGTACCCTTAGCTGGTACCCCCAGAATTTTACCCAGCACCTTGTAGGTGATCTTAATGAATTTACCTCTGATATATCCTTTAATGAAGGTTTTTTCAAGGGGCTCAGTGGGCTGCACCATTCAAGTGTAGAATTCTTCAGCCAGTTTGTTGCTATAGTCCTTGTCATCTAGTTGGAACAGAAGAAGAAGACCACAACTTCTAAGATCATTCACCAAAGCTTCCCTAGATCCATAGGCCATGACAGAGTTAACATCTATGGTGAGGCCAGGATGATAATTATTGTTGGGCAAGATGTGAATTGGCTTAAGAGCAGCTTCAGCAGCTCTGATAGGCTAGGCTGGTTGTTGAGGAGCATTGCCAGTAGATTGTATAGTAGCTGAAGAAGTGGATTTAGCCTGTAGATGTCCTATCACATCAGAAGTGTTTAGGACTTGGCTGATAAGAGCTAAAGGCAGTTTTATTAACGATAGTTATAAATTAAGATAAAAATTGATAAGTGTTAAGAACTGAGTTTACGCATACCAAGCTCTCCTGTAAGAAAAGCAAACCTGGTTAAGTCAAGTGGCATGGTAAAGATATCAGTACATTGTTGATTTATAGGAACATATTGCATGCTGATATTACCTTTTTTCCACATGATCTTTTAAGAAATGATATCTCACATCAATGTGCTTTGTCTTGGAGTGCATGACAGGATTTTGAGATACAGAGATGGCTGATGTGTTGTCACACATGATTGGGAAATTAGCGGTCTTTATCTTATAGTCCATAAGTTGTTTGATCCATATCAGTTGTGAGCGACACTTACTAGCAGCTATGTATTATGCCTCAGTTGTTGAAGTTGAAGCAGACGATTGCTTTTTGCTGGCCCATGAGATCAGTCGATTCTCTAAGAATTGACAAGTTCCGCTAGTGCTTTTCCTGTCAACTTTATAGGCAGCAAAGTCAGCATCAAAATAACTAATAACTGTAAATGAAGAATCTCTTTGGTATCAAATGCCCAAGTTGGTTGTATCAATGAGATATCTGATGATCTTTTTGACTGCTTGTAAATGAGACTCCTTTGGATCAGCTTGAAATCTAGCACAAACACAAACAGCAAACATGATGTCAGGTCTACTAGCTGTTAGATAAAAAAGTGAGCCAAATGCCTCTGTACAGAGTCATGTCGACTTTCTTTCCTTTTTCATCTTTGTCAAGGTGTCAGTTTGTGGCCATAGGAGTGCTGAAGTTGTTTGCATTCTCATTTCTTGATAAGTTCTTTGGCATATTTGGCTTGGCTGATGAAGATACGAGTTGAGCTTTGCTGAATTTGCAATCCTAGGAAGAATGTGAGTTCTCCCATCATGCTCATTTCGAATTTACTCTGCATAAGCTTTTCAATTTTTTTACACAAATTTTCATTAGTAGAACCAAAGATAATATTATCAACATAAATTTGAACTAATAAAGAGTGACCTTTATGTTTCATGATAAATAAAGTAGTGTCAATTTGACCTCTCACAAAGCCTTGAGTAATCAAGAACTTTGAAAGGGTCTCATACCAAGCCCTTAGAGCTTGCTTGAGTCCATAGAGAGCTTTTCTCAGCTTGTAGACATCTTCTCGTTGGTGTTGTTGATGACTCCAGGTGGTTTGTCTACATATACTTCTTCTTAGAGGTCACCATTCAGAAATGTACTTTTGATATCCATTTGATATAACTTGGAAGTCCTTAAAAGATGCATATGCAAGGAAAAGTCTGATAACTTCTAATCTTGCAACAGGAGAAAATGTCTCATCATAGTCAATGGCCTCCTCCTGTCTATATCCTTGAGCTACCAGTCTTTCCTTGTTCCTTGTAATGTTTCCATTTTCATCCATCTTATTCCTAAATACCCACTTAGTTCCAATCACAGTTTGATCTCTTGGCCTAGGAACCCATTTCCAAACTTGGCATCTTTCGAATTGATTTAGCTCTTCTTGCATAGCCTCTACCCAGCTGGGATGTTCTAGAGCTTTATCTACCTTTTAGGTTCAATGTTTGAAACAAATGCAATAGGGTACATACATTCATTTCTTGAAGCATGTCTTGTCTAAACACCAACATGAAAATCACCAATGATTTGAGTGATAGGATGATCTTTTAATTCTCTAACTTTAGTAGGTATATCCTGACTGAATCAATATTTAGTAGATCTTGAGAAGTGGAGATATCTAGAGTTTGGTATTCAGGATGATAGGTAAGTTTCAAAGTTGGCTGAACTATTTCTGGAGAAGATGCAGTAGTAGCTTCTTCTTGATTAGCTGTTTCTGTATTGGCTGAACCATTATTGGCAAATGGCAGTTCCACCATATTGATTCTTAATGGAACTTGAACATTAGCAGAGTTAGATCTTGGCTGTTGTGTACCTGTCTCACCATCAGAATCATCAGTAACCTTAGGAGCCAAATATGGCCCAATAAAATCAAATTCATCAAAAGAGACATGTACTGATTTTATAACTTTAAGAGATATTTTATTATAAACTCTATAGGCTTTTGAAAATTTAGCATATCCAAAAATATTCCTTCATCAGCTTTGGAGTCAAATTTTCCTCTATGTTCTCTACCATTGTAGACAACATAGCATTTGCACACAAAGATTTTTAAGAAGCCAATATTGGGAGATTTGCCTCTCCATATTTCATATGGAGTTTCGTTACGAAACTTGTTGATAAAGACCAGTTTTGAGTAAAGCAAGCTGTGTTGACATCTTCAGCCCAGAATTACATCGACAGCCTTGCTTCAGCAATCATGGTCTTTTCAGCTTCAATGAGAGTTCTGTTTGACGTGTGCCAGCAATAGAGAAGTTATAATTGATTCCATGATCATCACAATATTGAGAAACACCACTATTTTTGAACTCTGTTCCATTGTCTGATCTTATATATAGCAATATCATCCAGTTTATGAGTTTGGAGTCTTCTGAAGAGAGTTGTAACAATGTCATATGTTTCATCCTTTGAAGACATCATTTTAACCCAGGTGAATCTGGAGTAGTCATCAACCACCACCAAAGCGTACTTGCTGCCACCAAGACTAGTAGTGTCACACCCCAACCCGGACCTACTACATGGATCCCCGAATTAGGACATGAACTTTCATATCTCATATATAACCCTGTAATATAACGAGCTAACCAGCTCAAGACAACCATAATACCAAAAATCATCAACCATAACAACAATTATAACCAACTCAACGACTATAACACTAGCCGGAGAGCCACAATACAACCACCATAAACACGACCACATCATCTAGCTATACTGCTCGACATCAATTAACATAATCATAACTAACCACATGGCTACAACCATCATATACCCAGTATACAATACCCAATGTTCAGCATTCTAATATACCTCGATATCACGTGTCAGAATCAAATACCACAACTAACTATGTAACAATACATAACCTAAAAGAGGAATTACAACATTCTACAGCTGTTCATCCGAATACAACTTAATACTACAAGGATCAACTAACGAACCAAAATAAATAACTACCATGTACTAGCACCTTGTCAGCCTCACTGACCGCCATTACCTGTGTTCCTGCGAGCTAAGGAAAACAAATTTGGAAGGGATGAGTCGAAGACCCAGTAAGTTACTACTCTGTAGCTACATGGCATGCTGACATGCAACACAGTTCATATATCAATGATATCAATATATAACAATTCTATGCAATAACAACACATAACCAATAGCATGTTATAAACAGTCAATCCTATACTCCACAAGAGGCTCAGCTTCCGCCAACCGTCCCATACAAGTTGGAAACCACGACCAACTCGCTCGTACATGGAGCACATAATGAACTGTAAAGTAACACATGTGAGTGGATACGGGGGGCGAGGTACACCTCCGACCACTTCCCCCACTTCCAACCTTATCACCCATTCATCATATAAGTGCAGAACCGACTTGATCATGTTGTTAGGGAGTGCGCTATTGGACCGATGTCCCCTTGATCCCTTACAACTCATAGAGTCACTCGGTCCAGTCTCCACCTTAGCCAGTTATGAGGTGTGCCAAGTTTCAACCATCCGCTAGGGACAGTAGCGAGAAGTCCCAGATTCATCATAGCACCAACGATGGCGTTTCATTAGAACTCCACCCTCATGAAACGTTGGTGACACTATGACTTACCAGTATCATTATCATTTTACACATATCAAGGTGATGACGTCCCATCGTTAACCACATATAGAGTCTCTTTTATCTATTAAGCAAATAGAGAATATATTCAACATCAATTACATGTTTATGTATCCACATATTTAGTCACATCTACTACCACATTAACTTTGGACTCCATAGAGTCAAACAACTCATATTCGCAAAGTAACCCACATAGAATCATCGATATCACTTTCGGACTCGGTAGAGTTGAATAACACTAATTTCCAAAATTAAGTCACATAATCAATTACCCATATGTTTCAGCATGTTTAGGTTCCGTAGACTATGTTACGTATCAATAAACACATATTCCAAATCAAATTCAAACTTCGTAAAGTCCCAAATCACATTTCACAATATCGTAGCTTAGCACATATTTCACAAGTACGGCATGAATCTCAACGATTTCTACAACTAAGCAGGAAGAAGAAATGCACTAAACTCACATAGCACCATTTCACAGTATCATTTCATTTTACTCACCAAATATCCCATATTATCTCCAATTTCAACATACCGACATGAAATACGTACTCTACAGCATGAATATATATTATGGACAAGAATTAAAAGCAGTAACTTACTCTCTCCTGAGAATCATACAGAAAAAATTGCGATTTCTTTAGGTAGAATTGTTCCCCTAGTTGAGCTTTTCGCAACCATGGTGTCAAATCGTCAAGATGAGCCTCAGATCTCTCGAGATTTGAGATATCTCACTCTAAAAACCCTTTCTCTCTCTAGGATTCTCTCTCTCTCTCTCTGTAACCTTGGAAGAATGAAGATGAAATGAGTGAAATGATATCTGTCATTTCTAAGGCCAATATTAAGCAAATCCCGGGTCAAAGGGTCAGCCAAAGAAGGGGCAAATCCGTTAATTCTGTTAAAATAGTGAAAATCTTGAAGTGGGTCAACAATACACGTGACCTATCTTGGCGCAAGTGCGCTAGTGGCGCTAAGGCGGGTGCTCCAGCGCGGCACCTGCTGTTATTTTCCTCCCAAAATGCATGAAAATGCCTCCCAAATAATTCTAAATGACCCTAAGACAATTCTAACTTAAAACGAAGTCAAGAAACAACCAAAACTCAACCAAATCATCCCACATTGACGCTCGAATGACGACGGACACTATCTCAATCATACACCAAGATAAACACCTAAAACGACACTCAAATCAATTCAACTTACGGGTTAACGATAAGACTAACGTGCATGTCCTTTGTGAGCAAATCTAAACCAAGGCTAGGTTTGAGGGTTATACGATGTATACGAATACGAGTCAAAGTTGAGAAAAGTCTCGAACAACTACGGAACTACCGCACCATTCATCATGGATCAACAAAGGGCCAAATATGGGTTAAGTCTTATCACGCCACACTTAGCAAACATGACGACTCTCTTGATATAATCATGGAAGTCCACACATCATGATATAAGGTCTTCTAAACCGTCGCGAAGTGATTGCGAACAAAACAGAAAGGAAGTAGGAACGAAGCCCAACACGACTCAACTTGATAGGGTCACGTCTAGGGTTTAAGGACAAGTTATGAGCATGATCAAGGTTCTAAACCCTAGATAGGTACTTGAAAGGATATATACGACGATACTAAACATGATGGGTTGTTGGGGTCTTACAACCTCCACACCATAAAAATAATTTGCCCTCAAATTCTTACTGTGTACTCAAGGAGGCGGGCTATATCTTTATTAGCCTAATACTGATTCCACGACCCCAATATTGTTGCTTAATTTACTTCTATAAGACCTGTTATAATTACTCAATTTATGAAGGATTTAGAGTTCCACGCAAACGCGCTAAAACTTAGAATTAGAAAATCCTAAACTTGGCAAGGACGATCTTAAAAGTTTCTCAACTCCTCCAGTTTGTTCTAAACCCAAACAAGTTCATTCTAGTACATCAATTCCAAGGACAATCCTCTCGTGACCACAATTCAAACTCTTTTGTTGATGAGCTCAAGATTTCCACGAAATTTTCACTTTATTTCCTTTTATTTTGTGCTACTTTTATTTTACTTATGCTTGGAAATATTATAATTTGTGTATTTGTGCTTCAATGTAGGTTTCCAAGATATTAACAAGCATTCACGGAGTTTAGCACAAAGTTCGAGGCAATTCCGAGCTTCAAAGTTGAGTCACAAGCATTTCGTCTAAGTTCGTTAGCCCTCCGTTAAGAGTTTACAAAGCAAAGGACTTAAATGAAAGAAGAAAAAGGCTAACGTAGTCTAACAGAGGCTGACTTGGAACTAAACTGCAAAGCTTGGGAGGACAAGGGTTGCGGCTCGCTTTTTGGATAAATTAGGGGCAACAGAGCAACAATACAAAGTCCAGGGGCACCGCTGCAAGGAGCTCAAAGTGGCTCATTTATGCGTTGTCAGTCCCAGAAGCCGCCACGCGTTGCCTCGCCCAGATCCATCAGTAGACTCGTGAGATGCAGCTGGGGCTCCATCCGGATCGGACCCATGTTTGCCTTTTCCAGCCCAACTTCCCTCTCATTCTGCCCCATCCATCCAACCCGCAACCCATTTCCTCTCCCATCCAGATTCGCGTCCTTCCATGTGGGTTGCCCACGGATCAGCAGCCTTCCAACTCCGTTTTTTTTAATCCTTTTTGCCCCTAATTTTTAAGTCTCTTTCCTATCTTGTCCTTGGCTTGTTAGAAACTTTGCCCTTCATTTTATTTTCCCAAGCAGCTCCAAAAATCTATTCCATCAAGTCCTATATGGGCTGTTAGCCCCTTTTGGGGTAGCAGCCCCTTTTCTCCAAAATCTCTCTCCACCATTGAAGATTGATCTCCTTCGAAGGTTTGGAGTTTCAAATCAAGGGCTAACGAAGCATCTACAAGTGATTTCAACCCCAGATCTCGGCATTGCTCACGGCTTTGTCAGTTAAATTCTTCCAATTTATATTTTATATATTTTCTAGGGTTGAATAATTTTGTAGTTGTGGATCTGGCTATGTGCTTAATGATTTATGGAGAGCAATTATTTTTCTATGTCGTTGTAGTGTTTTAATTTAATCTCTCTCTCTATTTAGTATACAAGGATGCTAGGTTATTAATTTATGAGCTTAATACTTTTAATTAATTAGCTACTAATTAAATGATTTGATAAATGTTTGGATCCGCGAGAGCTACCTTGCATTTCGGACCGAACAAATTAGTAGTCGGTGCTTGGAACACACCGATAGCCATGGGAGTACTTGCTTTGTGAAGCAATCAGTCCACCGAGAGGTAGGAAATTAGGATTTTTAACCACTTTCGATGTTCCGGTTACCAGCATGCCTTATAGAAAAATAGAGAGATTATTTCTCTACCCACTATTACCCATATTCTTGGTATTTATTGTGTGATTTTAGTGCTTTTAATGGGAATCATGACCCGTTAGATGATTTCTAGAATTATAGGGTAAGATGCGAGAGCCCGTCTTATTAATTTCGGATAACACAATAATTGTCTATGGCTTGATTGAGAGATACGAGCGTTCTTAGATAGTCATGGGGTGCTTGATCGATAATGCGACTATTCTTTCCTTGCTATAAGATGCGAGAGCCCGTAGTAGGGATTGATAGCTAGACTTGCTATAAGATATGAGAGCCCGTAGTGAATATCATTAACGTGCGCCCGACTACCAAGACTTGAGTAAAAGGAGAGTATAGAAAAGATCAAATTAGACACGAGCTAGACTAGAAAATATTGCATTCCTAAAATTCTATCTCTTATCTTGATTTGTTGTTGTCAAACCATTTTGTGACATTTGTACATATTAATTGCTTTCTTTTATTTTTATTTTTAGTTTTTATTCTCAATTTCTTTTTGCTCAAATATAATTAGTTAGCCCAATTTCGGTACTTAGTATGAGTGAAAATTAAAACATTCTCTGTTGGATCGATACTCGTACTTATGTACACTTTATTACTTGGTACGACAGGGTAATCTTGCCCTAGTTGTTGCAATTTAATTTGCAGCACATCATTTGTCTGGAGACCAACGCTAACCCAAGAGACAATGTACCACAACGGCAAGTCCTACATTACCCTTCAACAATTTAGTGGTCCAAGCAACATACTTAGTCACCTCATAACGCGAAAAGGTAAATTCGCTAATATATGGAGGCTAGATAGGGGATAATGCAAAATAAGGTATGGAAATGGAATCTTATATCGATCTGCAGTGATGGAATTATAAACCTATTCACGAGTATCATGTCAAACACGGCATCCCATTCTTGAGGGTTCACAAGGGCTTGTACAAGCAAAGCCATCAAATCGATTCTACACATTACTCCACCACTACGGTAGCTCTAGGTATAAAGGTGAACTCACAAAAGGGAATAATAAATATGGTAGTGCAAGATGTAATGATGCTACTAACCCATCACCGACCGTCGCCATAAGGATTCCTTCTTAGTTATACACAATAGTAAGCTTATCAACCAACGAGAAGCGACGTATCACCATATTTTGATCTATTACCCAAGTAATGTTACTATCCATTCGTTGGTCTTTACTTCATTCACTTCTTCGCTTAGCACACTAGGTTGTCATTAGCAAAAATCGTACAAGTCCACCACAAGAGCCTAAGAGGTTTCCCATCTACCTCGTTTACTCTCGAAATCTAGTCAACACCTAAGCAAGAAAAACAACACCCGAAATGACTTTCTCAAGGGCACGATCACAATTCCACTAGCCCTTATTACATTCGATTCCTTCACTGAAACACTATAAGATATCATTCAAAAATTATCAGACAAATCGCCCATATACCTACGAGGTTCCTCAACCTTCTAGATTAATCCGAATGTCAAATCATCACCCATGCACGTAGAGACCTTCCCCTAAAACGACCTTCTTAAGGGTGTACCAGTTCACATCTCATTAGACCTTAATTGTTTCTAATTAACTTACAACTGTGGTCAACATATTAAGCGTCAATAATCACAAGATCATTAAACTACTTATTATAAGGACCTATTGTCATTCTATATCGTGATCAACTTTCATAATACTCCCTCATTAGTCAACTCGATACCCAAAACAAGGGTTATATTAGTCCAATGAGCTTTATTGATCTTAGCATGTCATTACTCTATCAATCCCAAATTACATACTTCTGCTACGCACTTTATTCCTTTCATTTATTTTGTGTACCACCACGATTTACACTTACATGTACATCCTCAATTCTCAATTGTATTCCACAATCACATTTATAAGGTTTTCATGACCTTTACCACTTACAAAGATACAACGCAACTTGTCCTCAAGCATCCATTACACAAATATAAACACTTAAGGGTTATTCCCATCTAGTCTCCAATTCACATTCACCACTAGGCGGAGAGCTCCTCCAGTCTTATTCTCGCACAATCTACGGTTACATTCTAAATATACAAGTTTTCAACCATTATACCCACATTTCAATAATCCATAAGGATACTTGTTAGGAATATGCCTGTAAATCAGCTGATATATATGTATGCATATTCCAACACAGTGATTTGCTTGTTCCCATTACAACGCATGTTTCACAAGTGGCTAAAAAGGCTGCGTACCGGTTAGTGTGGCAGCTTGTTGAAACAATGCATAGGTCATTAGACTAGGAAGTCTTTGTACATATCCAAGTCTTTGTCCTACCAGAATGATGACAACTTTCATATGGATTAGCTCTTCAATCGCCAGCTGACGTAACCATCGGCAAATGTCTCACTAGCAGACATTTCCTTGAAGCTACGAATGCCTATTAGCTATCTCTACATCAGCACTTCTATAATGGCAGATCCCAGTATCCGCCAAAGCCCTTCATCAGAACAACTGCAGAGAAGCTGATTATTCAAGAGGAACATCATGATCATCCGCGATCTCGACAATTAGCAGTTCTATAATGGCAGATCTCAGTATCGGCCAAGTCCCTTATCAGAACAACTGCAGAAAAACTGTAAGATCACGAGAAACATCGGTCGTCATTCAACACGCTACGAGTCAAAAATAGATCCGTTGCAAGATCTGTCTGACAAGTCCAAGATACGCATCGATGTCTGCGCCTTCACGTTTACTCAGTAGACATTTCCTCTTCTGTACATTGGTTGCAGTCTTCAAAGCTTCACTTCCATAAAAGGCCAAGCACGGACGCCGCACTCCGGCCAAAGCAATGATATGTCCAAATCGGTGCATCCAGCGAAGCTCGACACGTCCAAATCGCCCACTGTTTCATGGACCAGCTTCAAGACACAAGCCTAACTGAAGGTCTTTGTCCAACAGATCCAAAAATGTACTCTGCTGCATTATGAGATTCAGATCATCAACGGGCATAAACCTATTCAATGCACCAACGTTCACCTCTTCTTCTCCAGCCTATATAAGAAGACTCTTATTCTCATCTCTATAACAGAGCAAGAAGTGTATGCTTATGCTTAAAAAAAAAAATGGGTGTGGGATTATTCTTCATTTACTCAATCCAGAACCACACCATCAGAGTGAGAAAACACAAGTGTAAGAACAAACACGTTGTGGGAGAGAGAAAAAATTCCAAAGGCTGAGAAGCTCTGCTTGATCAAAAACTTTGTTTTTGATTTGAGTTCCTTCTTCCTTCGAAGAACTCAGTCTCTTCAGTGGCTTCACCTCCATTATTCAGCAAAGAGACCAAGCACTCTACAGATCGTTGAAGCCAGACCAATCTTGAAGATGTCCGATGAAGAGTCAGAGCCTAAAAATCCATATTGCACTCATATCGGCAGACTTATACTACATTATAAGCTGTGCCGATTGTGCAATAAATTGTCATCATTTTTGGCCGAGTGCTTAGCACTCAGTTGTTCAAATATTTGCTATTTGAACAACTCCTAATATTCTCTTCTCACATCACTCTAACACTAGCACTTTCCTTCCCTTACCTCCAAGGATGTTAGGAACTGCTAGGATTAGAGTTCTAATATGAGTCTTCCCGGTATCCCATCTCACTTTCCTTCTAACCCCGGGGAGATTGCTAGGATAGAGAGTCCAGGTTGATGTACTAAGCATGTTTGCCTTTGAGTAAACCTCTGCTGAATTTTAATATAATACATATGTTTGTTACATTCAGCCTTGATTTCTCTTTCTTGTATAATTTCTTTTATCTAGTGCAATCTGTTTAAGGAAAGTAATTGATGCATCTAATACAGATTTTAGTTAACTGCTAAGCTCTCTTTGAAGTCAAATCTCTACAGTTACTTTAATCTACTTGTTATACTTATGCTGCTTATTCTTCCGCTGCTCAAACTCATTTTCATCAGCTAAGTTTAACAAACGTCTTCCGTCTGCACGTTCTACAAATCTGCTGATCAAGGATGTCCGATTTCACTAACTTCGGCTAAGCAGTCAGAACAAGGAAGATGACCTAGTTATATTAACCATTTCATCTATACCTCAACTTCAATGTTAAAATTGGATGAAATTTTTAATACATCATGTATAGGCTATTCACCCCCCCCCTCTAGCCTATACACTGAGCAACTCTTGGACCTAACAATACTACATAATCATATGTCATGAGATAATAACTTAAACATCTCTAAGTTTGTTCTTACCAGTATCAAGTTTGGGATCGATGGACTAATAATTCCATACTCCCTCTCACGAGCCTCTCTAAAAACCAAGGTCAATTGGTTTCCAAGTTCTATCAATCGACGGAGTAACAATCTAAGCTGAAATATTATAGGGTGCATAATGGATATCCTAACAGAATTCATCACACGTGCCATCCTGTAATAATGGACAAGACATTAGTCTCGAAAAGGTTAGAACTTATCATAACCTACCAAGGATAGTCCACTTAACGAAAACAATTATTATGGTAACGACGCAACATTCTCAAATCACATTGCGCATGGTGATAGGGTTCTGTCTAACTCACCTGTGACCACCCCGATCAGCTGGATCGTTCCCTGGGCCTTTTCCCTCTTGTTTCGTAGTTTTTCTCTATTGATTTTATGGTTTGATAAACATTTAAAACATGTTTATCTTTTGAAAACAGAGTTGTCACTCTCGTTTATAAAGTAAACGGGAGAAAAACTTTAGATTATGGGTTCGGGGGCCAAATTACGATTTGGGAAGGTTTTACGCACCCAATTCGCCTTTTCAGTCTCTACACATTTGCATGCTCGTATTTAAATATCACAAGTTTGTTATTTTATGCTATGTACATGTATTTAAAATGTATTGAAATAATATACATTCTTCAAATAAAAATTTATTTACATACTTAAATGAACTAACGAACGGAAGGGGTTACCTTTTGTCATTTTACAGAAATCGGGCCAAGTTCTAGGCCGTTGTGTAATTATTGGATCAAGCTAGCTCGTAGCCTAACCGTTGTGCTTTCACTGCTACCGATCGAGGAAAGGAAGACTTACGTTTCTGTGTGTTGAGAGAGAGTCAATACTTTTTTCTCTTTTCTTTCTCTTTTTTCTTCCTCAAAAAGAGGCTTGATAGACAGAGAGTTGTGTGTGTGTGTGTGTGTGTGAGCTTTTTGAAGGGAGTTCAATCTGTGTGTTGAGGGAGTGTAATGTGTATGTTGAAGGAGTGTATTGTGTATGTTGAGGGAGAGCTGAGAGCTCTATTTATAGGGGAGGAAGTAAGAGTTACTCTCTGGCCCAAGTTTGGATGAAGCTTCCTCAATGCCTTCAAAGTCTTCAGCAGCCAGCGGCTTGACTTTTGGGGCAATGCAGGGCTTGGTGCGCGGCGCACCTGGCATGGTACCTGCGCACCAAACCATGTTTGGGTGTATCAGTGCACTCAGCAAGGCTTCAGGGCACCTAACTTGTTTTTTGTCTTTTTCAGGTTTTGTATCTTGCACTTTAGCAGACGCAGTAGCTTCACATAAGATACGGTCTTTTGTGGATGGAATGCTCGGTTACAATCAGATCAAGATGACAGAAGAAGATCAGGAGAGAACTTCCCTCATCACCCCTTGGGGAACCTACTGCTATATAGTCATTCTCTTCAGATTGAAAAATGCTGGGGCTACATACCAGAGAGCTGCTACCACGCTCTTTCATGACATGATTCATAAAGAAGTAGAGGTGTACGTAGATGACATGATTATTCATTCAGTAAACACAGACAGTGCTCATTTGAGAGATCTTCGAAAGTTCTTTGAGAGATTGCGTATGTACCGGATGAAGCTTAATCCCACCAAGTGTACATTCGGGGTCACTCGAGGAAAAGTCTTAGGATTTATGGTGATCGACAATGGAATTGAGGTAGATCCTGCAAAGGTCAAAGCCACAGGGATATGCCACAAAAAATAACTCCGAGTGAAGTCAAAAGCTTTTTGGGCCGATTACAGTACATCAGTCATTTTATTCAGCAGCTGACATCTATATGTGAACCTCTGTTCAAGCTTCTTAAGAAGGACACGGATAGAGAATAGGATGAAGAGTGCCAGCAAGCATTTGAAAAAGTCAAGGAGTACCTAGCTAGCTCGCCAGTTCTGGCTCCTCCTCACAAACTGAAGCGCTTGTTGTTATATCTAACTATCACGGACACCGTGGTTGGAGCCATGCTAGCACAAGAAAAGGAAGACTCTCACGCTGAGAACGCCATCTACTTTGTCAGTAAAAAATTGTAGGACAACAAATTGAACTATTCCTCACTTGAGAAGAGTTGCATAGGTTTGGTATGGGCCACGCAGAGACTCAAGATTTATTTGTAAACATTGCCTGTAAAGGTGATTTCGAGGATGGACCCGATCAAGTACATACTCAAAAAGCCATCAATTTCGAACAGGCTTGCCAAATGGTCTTTCTTGCTAAATGAATTCGATAGAACTTATGCAAGGGGAGGGTTAATCAAAGAAAGTATAATAGCTAATCAGTTGGCAGACCTGCTGATAGAAGCAGAAGAGTTTGAAGAACCAGATTTTCCTGATGAAGGGGTTCTTGAGATTAAGGATAGCACGTGCAAATGGCAACTCTTCTTTGATGGAGCTGCCAATAAGAGAGGTTACAGTATATATAGGAATACTTTTGATCGATTCCATGGACACACATACGCCTTTGGCTGTACGATTAGAATTTGAATGTTCCAACAATACCACCGAGTATGAAGCTTGTATAGCTGGCTTAGAGGAAGCCTTGAAAATGGACGCCGAAGAATTGGAAGTATACGGTAATTCAGCTTTGATAATAAATCAGGTTGAAAGGAAATAGAAGACGCAGGATGCTAGACTGCAGTTGTATCATGCCCTCCTGACAGCATTGGTAGAGAAATTTAAGTTCATATCATTTCATTATCTCCCCCGAGATAGAAATTGCTTTGCGGATGCTCTGGCAACTTTGGCATCGCTAGTTGAGATCCCCGCTGAGTTCAATGTCCAACCTTTCGTCATTGGGACAAAACATACACTGGCATTTTATTTTTCCATTAAAAAGGACCAAAAAAGAGCTGATGGGCTTTGGTACCTGGATGTTTGGAATTTGCTAAAGGGTGAGTATCCATCCAGCACTGAGAGAAAAGGCAGGATTGTCATACGAAGATGGGCTTCCAAATTTGTAATCAGTGGTGACAATCTATACAAAAGGCATTATAAAGGACTTAACCTCCTTTGCATCGATCAAGTGAAAGCTGAGCAAGTCATGGATCAGCTGCACGACGGCACTTGTGGTCCGCACATGAATGGGCACATGATCTCAAAGAAAGTAATCCGGCAAGGTTATTACTGGAGTACAATAGATACTGACTATATCAAATGGGTGCGTCGTTGCGATAAGTGTCAGAGGTTCGCCAACTTGTAACATCTGCCTCCTCACATGTTATACAATTCTGCAGTACCTTGGCCTTTCTCAACATGGGGAATTAACGTCATAGGGCAAGTGCACCCGAAAGGATCGGACGACCATGAGTATGTTCTGGTTCCCATTAACTACTTCACAAAGTGGGTTAAAGCCGCTTGTTACAAAGTTCTGAATGACAAGAAGGTAGCAGAATTTATCAGGATAAACATCATTTATCGATTTGGGGTACCTTTTGAGATGATCTCTGACAATGGTACACACTTCGAGGGAGAAGTCAACCGAGTACTAGAGGAGTTCAAAGTACAACGACACAAGTCTTCACCTTACAAGCCGCAGGCCAATGGCACTGTAGAAGCAGTCAACAAGACATTGGAAAACATCACTCGGAAAATGGCAGATACCAGGAGAGATTGGCCCAACAAATTGCCATTAGCACTCTGGGGCTATCGTACTTCCGTTCGTACGCCTACTTAGGCTACCCCATTTTCTCTTACCAATGGCATGGAGGCAGTATTGCCTGTTGAAGTTGAAATCCCTTCCTTGAGGGTGATGATAGAAGCCGAGGTGGTTAAAGCCGATAGGCTTAAGCATCGATACAATGAACTGACACTCCTATATGAAAGGAGATTGTTGGCTTTAGAGCACACATGAGCATACCAGAGGAGGATTGCTCAATTAATCTTTCAATAAACGGGTCAAAGCTCGAGACATCAAAGTAGGCGACATGGTTCTCCGAGAAAATTCTCCTAGCTACATCGACAGTTTTGGAAAGTGGAAATTAATCACCATGGATGGGACCGTACATAGTCAGACTCATACAGTCAGGCGGCGCAGTCTTCCTCACCAATAAAAATTGAGAAGACCTCATTCAGCCCTTCAACATGGACAAGCTCAAGAAGTACTACGCGTAGTTGCCCACTCAGCTATAGTGTATTCAGTTTTACTTGTGTTTGTAAATACTTTTCTTCCCTTTCTAAAAACAACTCGGTAGGTCAAAAACCCGAAAGGGCAACCTAGGCAAAAATTAGAGTTCAAAAAAGAAATGAGAGAGACAAAACATTGGAGAAAAAGAAATAAAAATCTCCGTCTCTCTCAAATCTGGGTTGAACTACGATCCAACCCGATTCTCTTCAAGAGATACGTAGGCAACCTTCGAGTTCGGTCATTTACTTACACGTTTTATAAATATTATATTTTGGTTCCTCCTATCATGTTGTTTTGATTACACAAGGGAAAAACCACTACTCACATGATAATGATAACACACTTTTAATGACAAAGTCCCCGGTTTGGCAACCAAAGAGTACATAGATAAGACTTACATGAATTCATATTCTTTCTTAATCTATTTCACATACAGTTACATAAACCATCATTACACTCTATCTCCTACGGCGTTCACCACGCTAGCCTCTCAAAATTCCCTTGCTCTCGTTAGCTCTCCTCCTCTCGTGCTCACCACCACCAATGGTCTCAGCTCTGAGCACCACCAATGGTCTCAGCTCCGTCAGATCGTCGTGAGTCATGAGGGATGATCCCCCGACTGCGCTGAAGTCGCTAAGGATCCCTTGCATAAATCTCTAGACCAGAGTCTTCCACAGATTCACTAATCTCCAACAAACAACCGTCTGCTCCATGGGTCACAATATTTCCAAGCAAATACTCCAGAGTGAGTCTTATGTTGAATGAATGCTCCATCGCCTGTGGGACTAGCCATATCGGATAATCGATGGAAAGACAGATATTCTCAAAAGGGATATGATCTAAAGAAAGGACAGTGCGTGGCCCTATTTCATGGCCCCACCACCCTCGAAGGTCCCTACAAATGTCACTATTGAGCTCGCTTGTCCTGAACTCAGGGAGGCCGGTATCAGGTAGCCTTTGCTACAACCCAAATTGGCGTATCACCCAGGAAGCATAGTAAAAGGTCACAGCACGAAGCCTTACAATTATGACTTGTATGAATCGGTGAGTCCCCGGTATGAATCGCCGGATCTTCCAATAGGGTACAACCCATATAATGTCAAATGAAGGGACATATAGAAAATGCTCCACTCAATCCTATTCAGTCACTAAATGATCATGTTGGTTACCCCTCTGGGTGTAATTGATTGGATGATATCTCGTGCCAGGCACTGGAGGGATAATCGTCATGAAGCGTTCTTCCAGCCACATATGTAAGAGAATGGTGTTGCTAGAAGGAAACTATTCTTCTCCGTTAGCATAACTGTCCAGGCCGAGAAGAGTCTCTGCCAGAATGAGGGGAATCATGTTGCTCACTCGTCCCCTAGCATGCAATACAACATCCAAGACCCATATGTCAACATAACCGTCGAGGTTAATTAGGAAGAATTTTCTTCATATACACAAGAAAAGAGTCATCTGTCGGTGCTCTAAATAAACGTCGTCGGGTTGGTAAATGGTAATTAGCCTCAAAGGTTGAGTCAAGTCAAAAATCTGTCCATGCAATATACTGCGGGCCTCTCGGATAGTAAAACCGAATAATTCTTGGATGAGCACAAAGGGAGGTTTCCTCAATAGTGGTATTGCAATAGGACCATCAATGGACATTCCCATCAAAGCACAAAAATCTTCAAATGTAGGACACATCTCGTTTAGGGAAAAGTTGAAAAGGTGGTTTTCTGAAGACCAAAAGCGGGATGCACCTCGTATCATGTGCCAGTGAATTCAAATACATCTCCATCCGAACGCATATTTGAAACAATAGGTGTCCGCAAGATACCCCTTTTCAGTGGCACTGAGACTAAGGCACCAATCGTTCACACAAGCCTCGTAATCTGCAATAGTCTCAGAAGGATGATTCATTTTTAGAAATGGGCTTTGGATAAATTTAATCAACCTTGCCGAAAGACGAGAGGTTTCCTCGGGGAAAGAAAGAGAAGTGCGAAGGAAAGAGGCTTGGCACTGAATTGCTTCGACCAGTTCTCTTGTGCAGAAGAAGGTAATTAAAAGGATTCTCCCAACAGCAGTGATTCTGCTTAGGCGTTAGGCAAAAAAAATTGGAGTGTAGCATGTCCCAGTACATCAAATTGAGAAACAGGAAAGAAAGGCACAGTTTGGTGCACGGGCACCAAGCCTGGTGCGCCGCGCACCAAACCATGCATTGGCTTTTTGTTTGTTCAGCCCTCCAGTCCACATCTCTCATCCAACATAAGCCGTATTCGTCGGGTGAAGGACGTCTCAATTATCACTCCAGGAGTGATTCTTCATCAAATAGGCAGCATGCCTATAACTACAGCGTAGCAGTCGCTACAAATTTAAAGCTTTCTCCTCCCGTGCGAAAGCCACCAATTATGCATCAATCAATAGCCGCCCCGGCCAAACACCCATTTTTGCTCCCACAGCACAATTGGGTAATTAAAAGCAATTAGAATTGAGACCCTAGGTTTTCTTTTCTTTTTGCATTTTTCATTAATAATAAACAATGTACAGAACAAATAAAATTTGTTTACAAATACATCTCTTCCTTTCTTTGACCTGCTAGTGCTGGCACCTCTGGAGCCTTTGCTCCTACCACCACTGCGACGCGGCCCAGTCGCGTCTGCACCACCTCGGCAAGTGAAATCACTGGCCCCGGCCTTCAGCTTCCTATAAAGATCGGACAACTTGTAAAATTTTCTCAACAGCTTCTGATAGGAGCTAGCCAGCACCCGTTCATACAACATTTTTTTCATCAATGTGCAAATCCATGTAGATAAAATAGACAGATAATATATACACGGAGTG
Source organism: Platycodon grandiflorus (assembly GCA_016624345.1). Lineage (NCBI taxonomy): Eukaryota > Viridiplantae > Streptophyta > Magnoliopsida > Asterales > Campanulaceae > Platycodon > Platycodon grandiflorus. The sequence continues at coordinate 47,077,403 of CM028361.1, forward strand.
GTCAGAGATATACCAGATCTCTCCTTCGCGGAAGATAGTCATGTGGTGGAATCTCACCACCGCTCAGGTCTTCCTCCCTGTAGTTTTCCCCCTCTCCATAGCTAATCGTCCACGGGACTTCCGGGTAATGTATCTGCCCCGCAAATGACCCAATCTCTCCAACGAAGATGGGAAACGGACCCTGCGTTTCCTGAGCAGGAGGAGGAGGAGGAGGATACAACACGGTCTGCACGAACACCCCGTAATCCATCTCCACATATCTATGTGGATCGATGGCCTCTCTTGCGAGAAACCATTCACGTCTAGGCATCACGTCTGGTGTCATCATCCCAAAGAGTGGTGAAGGCGGTGTTAAAGGCTGGCCCACTTTGGGCCCATGCTGGCGATTGACCCGATCGCCCAGATACATCGAGTTGCACATGATGGAAACCATCAAAATACGACAACCATTGGCCGCCTAGGCCGGACCATAGAAAGCAGGCAGCTAACCCCATGGAAAGAAGCTAACAGATTCAGGACTGAAGTTGATAATCGCAGTTTGAACTACCTCGGTATCAGGCCGAGCAGGAACCCTCCGAGCGTACTTCCGGTTTGAAGTCCGGAAGTTTACAAATTGTGGGGTTATCACCCTGTTGTGGAGCGTGAAAGGGTGAAAGCTGAACACCGCATAAGCCCAAGCCTGTCACACAGAAAGCAATGCGTCAATATTTATTTTAAAATGACAAAACAAGTTTTTAAATAAAGAATTTTGTTCCAAATATTACACCCCATGCCACGTTGTTGCCAGTTACGCTACTGGCGATGTTCCGACTGGCGTGATCCATAAAGAAATAACACTCTGCTAGGCCAGCCTGCCCCTAATCAAAGTCGCCTAGATGGCGCAGTCGCCTCTAACAGCCGAGTAGAGATACTCGCAAAGTTGAAGAAGCATTGGCAAAGAGGGTGATCCTTAGTGCTAAGAATAAGAAAACTCGAACGAATCGGGTCATAGAAGACCGATTGGTTGTGTCATCAAGGTCCATATTTTGGATCATCCACTCCCTGACATAGCTGATGAGAATCTTGTCAAAGCTCTTGTACACTGGAGTACATCCCAACAACTGAGCAACGGCATCAGGACGATGTCGCAGCTGAAAATCCGGCTCAATAGCCCGGCCATGACCAGTTGGTAGGCCCGTGATCGCCGAAAAATTTGCAGGCGTCATAGTTATCTCGCCCCATTGAAGGTGGAAGGTGTAGGTAGTGTCCCACCTAAAACACCGCAACACCTCATAGATGTTACTGTAGTCGATGAAACCGCCCACATTCTGGATGAACGTACCAAGATAGGTACCATCCACCCTCTCCTGAATTAGCCGAGGGAGTCGATCATAGATCTCCCTCACCATGTCCCCATTTACCCGGATGCGAGTAATCCTCATCCGCGACTTCAAAACAGCACAATAAAAAATCAATATCAGCGTGTCAGCACAAAGCACACGTGCACATTTTTTATGTTATGTCACAAATTCACATCAAGTCAATTTCATTCATATTTGCCATGCAAAAAAACAAAAAAAAACTTGAAAGTTTTTAATTTTTTCATACATTCTCCAAATCCCATCACCTGGATCCCGGGATCAAAATAAAATATTTTCAAAGGTTTAGTGAGGGTTTTTCTTCACTTTTCTTCATTCAAGCTTTTTTTCAAACAGTTGGTGTGCGACTTTCGCGCAACTTCGGGCAAGAAAAATTCACACATTTTAAGCCACCCCGCCAAAATCAACTTGTGGGTTTCCATCTTTGTTCATCCCTCTACACGTACATACTCTCGATTTCGAGAAATTTTTATCCTAACATGTTCAAATTTGTAATTAAAGTAGGCACTTTAAACATGCAAAATCCACAAAACATATATACTTGTTTATACCCATATTGTATAAATTCACATTTGTTGCATAGATTCAACATGCAACAACATATATTTGCTACTTGAATACTAACAATTGCAGGATTAACATCAAGAGTCCAACAAATCATACAAAAATTCTAAATTTAGCATACTTTGCAGTACAAATGGATTTTCCAAAAACTCACCGCGGGTGGATCTAAAGAAGAGATGTGACTGCTCCGATCACGATGAATGTCGTTCGGATTACTATCCAAGAACGGATAGCGGACCCGATTCCGCGCCATCACCTCTTTGGCTTGTTCGTCACCGGCACCCACATTGATAGGAATCTCATTTTCTGAGTCCGAATTGTTAGCCATTATCGCTACAAACAATTTTGGGCGATAAACCTCAAAAAATTGAAGTGATTTCAAAAGAAATCGGAGAATAGATGAAGATTTGAGAGAGAGAGAAGACACGGCAGCAACAATGATGCTGCTACTGCCGTGTTCTTCCTTTAGAAGAAAAGAGATTGTCCTTTTTTCCTTTCAAGTTTCAGCATTTTGCTATTTTTACCCCTAAGTCCTTCTAACAACAACTTAAAGTCTAACTAACTGTCGTTAACTGGACGCCCTAACGGAAGTCCACCATCAACATATTTTCATGAGCAATCCCCAGCAGAGTTACTCCCAACGGACCTACCGTCCAATCCATCATCTCCAGCAAAATCCCCATTGGAATCTACATAGCATACTTCAGCAGAAGCATTACCAATGGTCGTGCGCATCAATCCCAACAAAGTGTCCCCTAGACACCACACAGATTTGCAGTGCATTCACACACGTTTGCATACCCAGTTACCCGGTCATTTCCCCTACAGGTTCGAGCCTGAGGCATATGGAAATCAACCGCTCAACGGCCCTGCCATCCAACACAGTTTAGAATTCGTCCTCCGGACGCCACACATATTTGTAGTGTATTGACACACGTTTGCACACCCAGTTACTCGGTCATTTCCCCCATAGGTTCGAGCCTGAGGCATATGGAAATCAACCGCTCAACAGCCCTGCCGTCCAACACAGTTCAAAATTCGTCCTCCGGACGCCACATAGATTTGCAGTGCATTCACACGTGTTTGCACACCTAGTTACCCGGTCATTTCCCCCACAGGTTTCGAGCCTAAGGCATATGGAAATCAACTGTTCAACGACCATACCGTCCAACACAGTTCAGAATCCGTCCCCCAGACGCCACACTGATTTGCAATGCATTCACACACATTTGAACACCCAGTTACCCAGTCATTTCCCCCACAGGTTCGAGCCTGAGGCATATGGAAATCAACCGCTCAACGGTCCTGTCGTCCAACACAGTTCAGAATCCATCCCCAGATGCCACATAAAAATAGTATCTTTACTTTATATCAATTTACAGCTTATCCTAAACTGCAATTTGCCTCATTTTGTGTTGGTACAACTTTCTTTTGGTCATTTCTCAACGGGTATAGACTCGTGGTTCGAAAATGAACCATTCCCACACACTGCAGTCATATTTCAAATTTCTTCCCTGAGAAATTTGAACTACGTTTTGACCTGATTCTCTTTATAGAGATACGTAGGCAGTCTCCCCTAGAGATCCGGTCACCACAGGGCAGACCTTGTCGCCCATTCCCACAATGAACATCCCAAAATCAATTTTTTTCCTTGAAGAGAATTGAACTACGTTTTGACCTGATTCTCTTTATAGAGATACGTAGGTAGTCTCCCTTGGAGATCCGATCGTTCTTTGGCACATGTTCTCACCCACATATATACACATGGTCACACAAACTCCGATGCAGAGTTTGACCATCCAATTGGTAGTGCAAAGCTGGATGTCTATCTTTTTCGACAACGCTCACTTACTCCTAAGCAAACGTAGTCGAGGGGCTCTGTAAACACCCTGAATTTGTACACCTACATTATACGAATTGTCTAATAAACAACTGTTTATTTACAAATAGACTAACATGTTTCTATGATTATTTCAGGAAAAAACATACACAACGGACTGTCAACATCCAAAAAATACAACAAGCTTCGGTTAGATCAACATCAAGGGTCAAACTTGAAGATACAACATACAAGACTAACGATGTCCAACACACAAACAACCTTTAGTTAGATCAACATCAAGGGTCCAGACTGAAGACACACAGCTTAGAAGGAGCAAAGTGCAAGACACAAAGCCTGAAAAAGCCAAAAACATGGTGTGGTACGCTGAAGCCTTGCTGAGTGCGCTAATACCACCAAACATGGTTTGGTCAAAATAGAAAAACCCACATTGGGTTTAGGGATAATCAGGCTCGAACTAATGACTTCCACCACGTCAAGGTGACACTCTACCGCTGAGTTATATCCCTTCCCTGCCCCCATCGAGAAATAGAACTGACTAATCCTAAGGCAAAGGATCGAGAAACTCAACGCCACTATTCTTGAACAACTTGGGGCCGGGCCTTCTTTTCGCACTATTACGGATATGAAAATAATGGGAAAAACTGGATTCAGTTGGTAACGGTCCCTATCGAAAATAGGATTGACTATGGATTCGAGCCATAGCACATGGTTTCATAAAACCGCACGATTTTCCCGATGGGCACCTGTCAGGTGCGCCACGCACCAAACCTTGCAATGCCCCAGAAGTTAAGCCGCCTGGCTGCTGAAGACTTTGAAGGCTAGAGGAACCTTCCTCCTTGCTTGGCCCCGAGAGTAACATCAAATATCTCTCCCAGGGTCCCCTATATAAAGAGATGATCAGCTCTCTCTTTCAACAAAAAATGGAGAACTCCCTCAAAGAGCTCACACACACACACACACACACACAACTCTCTCTTTATCAAGCCTATTTTTGAGGAAGAAAAGAGAGAAAGAAAAGAGAAATGAGTATTGACTCTCTCAACGCACACAAAACATAAGTCTTCCTTTCCTCGATTGGTAGCAGTGGAAGCACAACGGTCAGGCTATGAGCTAGGTTGATCCGGTATAAACAACGGCCTAGAACTTGGCCCAATTTCTGTAAAACAACAGAAGGTAACCCCTTCCGTTCGTTAGTCTAGATATGTAAATAAATGTAATAAATGTATGTAATTATTTCAAATGCGTATGTAAATACATGCAATATATATTCTGTAAATAAACAAACTTGTAATAATTAAATATGAGCATGCAAATGTGTAGAGACCGAAAGGGCGAATTGGCTGCATAAAACCTTCCCAAATCGTAACTTGGTCCCCGAACCCATAATCTAAAGTTTTTCTCCCATTTACTTTATAAACGAGAGTGGCGACTCTGTTTTCAAAGATAAACGTGTTTTTCATGTTTATCAAACCATAAAATCAAATAGAGGAAAACCTCAAGACAAGAGCGAAAAAGGCCCGAAAGGGGCCGGCCTTTTCCGAAGAACGGATCCGAGGCCGCTCACAGTGGCGACTCTGCTGGGGACTTTTGTTTTTAAATAAATAAAAAAAAAGAGCCAAACTCATTTTTTATATATACAATTGCATGCTTACATATTTAAATATCGCGAACTTGTCCAAATTATAACATGACTAAAATGTTATTTATAGTATATACTACTCTGTTCATACTCACCTCTGCAGGTACAAATCTTTTATTCTTTATTTGTACATTTATTCGGGCCAATGCCCATCATTCGATTGTACATTTATTTATGTCTTTTTTATTTTGGAAAATAGGACACAAATGTAATAATTAGAAATAGGATAGAATTCCCACTTTTTTCATTTCTTTTCTTCTCTTTCCTCGAGGCTTTAAACCCTCAACCTGTGGATATGTTTTCCTTCATGCTGTTTTCAACTGCTAACAAAAACACAACCCACATCACATGAATCAGAGAAAAATGGACATATTTCCCTCTTATTCTGTATATATCTGTCTCACCTTTCATTTACATATAATTGTAAAAAGAGTCTCTTAGATACTGCGCACACTCGTGCACTCATTTATTTCGAATTGTTACCAAGCTTCAAACCCTGGTATAGCCACGTTGAAGTGAAACTGGGTAAGTCATGCGTCCAGCATTCCTTCAGCCGACACTATCCCTTTCCGCGCGATTACTAATCGTCCCCCGGGAAGTAAGCCATTCTGACCCTACATAGCCATGCGTAATTCATGTAGATTTGTAGGACACTTCAAAGACCGGTTGGTTCTTATTGTCACAAACATGCTTTGTCAATCCTATGCATAAAGGCAAAAAATAAATCAAATCAAGAGTCGTCGACCGACAAAAGAGTCTGTTTGATCACAGCAAAGAAGAAGAGATGTTAAAAAATGAACACCAAAGAAATCAAAAAAAAAAAAGAGTCATACTCTCCCAAAAGAGAATTGAGGTGATCAAAAGGTCGACAAACAAAAGTCCTCATCCACAAGATTAACAAAGAATTCAATGTCATATGCCTAGACAATTCGAATGGTGGATCCTGAAGAGAATATAGTTCCTTCGCCTGAGATCTGTCCAATCTTGGGAAGTCAAAATACAGGTGGAATACGAAGGTCCTATATTCTGGCGAGAGAATCCACTGTTCCAGGCACGGTTCATAAGTCAAAACAAAGCATTTTCGCTTGTCCAACCATCTTAAGGTGAGTCGTGTCAAAAGGAAAAGAGGAACAATGTCATTGTGCTGTACCCAGAAACACTTCCAGAACCTAACTCCTACCCATATCCCAACTGATGTAATTTCTATGAAAAGAGAAGGAAAGAAACTACCTTAGCAAAGATCGTTCTAAGACAAGTCGTCTTGTTGGTGTAAAACCGCACCCCCTACCTAAAGAGATAGGATACTTGGTTTAGAAGCGCCACAACCAAACACACCAAGATTGGTTGATAAGTTAGGAAAGACGCCACAAATTTTGTAGAAGACTATAAACTTGATAAGTCTAAAGTTCTCAAAGAACCAAAAGAGTTGAATAAAATTCACTCAAATGACATGCATAATCTGATTTCCAAAGCTTCAAGAGAGTCCTATTTATAGGCTAATGTGGAGGAGAAGACAATGTTCATGATGTCACCAATGAGGTAAGCGATAAGTTAATCCACTTATATTATAAGTTGTACTAGCTATCATGATAAGCTATCAAAGACTCTTGAGTTCTCCAAGTTCATGAATGGATCTTTACCAAGATGGATGAATCAAAATGTGTTCCTTCTTTGGGCTAGATTTTGAAGAGAAAATTCGGATGCCTCTTTTGTTGACTTTGAAAAGGCTGAATTTTGGTCTTGATTTTGGGCTCAAAATGTGCTCCTTCTTTGGGCTAGAGTTCCATCACCATGAGACTCCATTTTACACTTCAATTGGGCCTTATTTCTTGTGCTTTTGAGCTGGACCAATCCTGTCCAAAAATTAACCCCCTTTTTATTCACCAAGACTAGGGCCTAGTCTTGATTAACAACTTGGACTAATAGGACTTGATTTATTGGGTTTCCTTGAGTTGTAACTTGAGGGCTGCAAAACATGTCCAAAAATCAACCCCCTTTTTATTCACCAAGACTAGGGCCTAGTCTTGATTAACAACTTGGACTAATAGGACTTGATTTATTGGGTTTACTTGAGTTGTAACTTGAGCTTGAACGCAACAAGTTCCAATTAAACCATTGATAGTATTCTTGAATTCTTTGGACTTGAGTTCTTGGATGGGATTACATCACCAACCTTTCAGAAACCTGGTCTTGAATTGGAAGAGGACTAGCACTTGGAGGTTGACAAGAGTTTCAAGCTGGGATTCAGAATCAAGCACAGAAAGTCTGCATTGGAATCAGATGGCCAATCAGGAAGATAGCACTTTTGCAGGACATGACACAAGGGCTCTAGGATATACTCTGACCCCAGCAATGCAACAATGGATGGACCAGAACATGGAAGCCATGATCAATAGGTTTTTAACCCTTATCCAAAGTCAAGGGGCTGATAACAGGACCTTGCCCGTTTCCACAGGAACTGTTGACCAGTCACCCTCAAGCGTGAATGCAAGTCTGCCCAATCCAAACACCTATCCTATATACCCACATACCTATTCTCCATATTCATATCTCCCATATCCAAGCACTTACCCATCCTACCCTAATACATTTCCACTTCAGCCGAATGTCAATCCAAATATCTATCACCAGTTCTTAGACTACCACAATCCCAATCACAAATACTACTACACCTTCTACAACTCGCATCACATCGTCATCTACCAACATTCCTTTCCCTAATCCAAATACATTCTCATTCTACATGACCAATCCAACCTAAGACAGTCCACATCTAAATCCAAAAAGTTACAACCTCAGCCTTCAGCCAAACCAATATATCCACTTGCTGGCTACACACCACCTTATCCAACTCCTCCAGTAAGACAATTCCCGAGCACAGCTATGGTTGATACCAATGATTCTGAACTTGCAAACAAAGGAGAGATCAGAGAATTAAAAGACATGGTTCTAAAAGTCTTGAACAAAGGAAAATTTACCGCCCGAGCAATGACGCTTCAGCCTGCTGCTATTTTACCACCAAAATTCAAAATGCTTGATATCGAGAAGTTCGACGGGGCAGGATGCCTTATTGCCCATCTTAGGTCTTATGCCCATGCTATGTAGCAAAGAGGGGCATGTTTCAAAGCGATGACCTCCAATTTTCACTTAACTTTAATTGGGGCTGCCAAGCAATGATTGATGTCTGTGGACAGCACTGTGGTTGCTACTTGGAATAAACTTGCAGATGAGTTTCAGAAAAGATATAAGGATAAAAGTAATTGGGAAAAACACAGGAGAGATCTTGATTCGTGAACACAGAGAGAGAAGGAGACATTTTCAGAATATGCCGAAAGGTGGAGAAAGAAGATTCCCCAAACCCTGGACAGGTCTGACCCAGCTGAACAAGTCAGGATCTTTTTGATAAACCTTCAGTCGATTTATCTGGATCGTATGCGTTACCTTCCTTATGCTGATTTCTGTGCAATCTTTGACGTCAGATTTTGCATTGACACAAAAATTTGTATCGAACAAATCAAGGTCGATCCCCTTCCAAGCTTGTTTCGATACTCCAAAGAAAAGGCAGCAACAACGTCTGCACCTGTTGTAAATATGTTAGGAAATGTCCAGACTATGGCCTTGCCAGTTGTACCATCTGCTCAAAATTATGAAAATATGCCTTTTAACTATTCACCTGATGGGTTTGTAAATGCATTGGGAAACAACAACAACAGAGGGGTAAGAAATAATTTCCGCATAAATGATAGACAGTTTGATGAACTGCACGCTCCTATGTCATTGATTTTTCGGGGGCTGAAAGTACAAGGAGTCCTCAAACCTATCGAAGGTTACAGACCTCCCAACCCATTTTCTGCCACATGGGACCATGCAAAATATTGTGAATATCATCAGTCTAATGGACATCTCACTGATAAATGCTTCGTGCTCAAGCGAGCAATTCAGAACCTGATCGATGACAAGATCATTGAAAAGCCACACCCCCCATGCCTAATGTGGTGAATAATTCTCTGCCAGCTAACCATGTCAATGCCATCCAGTTTGAAACAGAAGATATGAGCTCCCCCGCCAGATTTAAAATCTGCAGTGCTTCATTATCATATCTATTAATCCCTTTGCCTTCAAAGGAGGAAAATTTTGAATGCAACATGCTCTCTTAGAGCGACATTTTGTCCAGTAGTGACCAGGATACTTCCCAAGCAGAAGTGAACAACATCGAAAGAGCCTCATGGATAGGAAGCGATGTCTCTCATCTCACTCGATTTGGTAGAGCATACCAAGCAGCTCAAGATATGGGTGGTCCGTCAAGGAAAGATAAAGAAGTTAATACAAGCGCCAAGGATACTGGGGCTAAAAATATTGAAGACACTCTCCTCACTCCGATGAAGAAGACCCAAGCCAATGTCTCCATTTGGGGTCTTCTATGTTCCTCCAAGATCCACTGTGACAGTCTTGCCAAGTCATTAAGTCAAGCAAACATTCCAATCGGGACCTCGCCCGACGAGTTGACTCAGATGATTGAAAACATCCACTTTGGGAACATTCTCATGTTCACTGACCTTGAGTTACCAAAGGGAGGTATTGACCATGTTGATGCATTACATATTACTGTCGGTATTCAAGAAAAGAGGGTACCAAAGGTTTTGGTAGACAATAGTTCATCTTTGAATGACTGTCCAACAACAACCATAGCCAAGCTGGGAATGAAGATCTCAGACCTAGCTCAATCATCGCAATCAGTGCGAGCCTATGATAACACCAGTCGATGTGTGCTTGGGGTGGTAACGCTTATGCTAACCATTGGCCCGTTGGAAATGCTCGTTGAGTTCCAAGTATTGGATATTCCTTCTACTTTCAGTCTACTATTAGGCCGTCCGTAGATTCATGGCGTAAGAGGAGTAGCTTCATCACTCCCTCAATGTGTGAAGTTTATCCACGGGGATGATCCTATTCTCGAAATTGAGCATGATGACACTGGCATCTTTTTATGCGGATTTAAAGTGATCCCTCAGGCGAGGGTGAATGCGATTCAGCATGCAGGAGAAACCAACATCAGTGACCAGAAAGCTGTGGAACCTAGAGAGATAGTCCCTTATTGCATGATCTGCAATATAGGCTACATGCCAGGACTGGGGCTGGGCAAGAGTCAGCAAGGAAGAATCAATCTGATACAAGAGGACATCAAAAAATGCATACCATCTTTTGGGCTTGGATACAATCCAACACCTGCAGAAGTTGCGACGGTAATGAAAGAGAAGCACAAAAGAAAAAGAGCAGTTCAGAGGAACCAGTCGAACATGGCATCTCCCATGAACCCCATTAGGAAGACCCTGAATGGATACTTTGTCAAGAATGGAGAAACCATGGCTTATCTCCTTTTCCTTGAGTCATGGATGGACAACAGCAGAAAGATGCACCCCAAATGGGAGATCTTCAACGACATCAGTCTTATAGTAGAAGAAATGGAAAAAGAACATCTTACAAGATAGTGACGGTCAAGAATACATGGACTATCGATCAGGAAGATTCTGCCCTGGCCCTATTCGGAGAAGACTTCATGGGAGACAGTTTTCTGATCGACAAAGCAGCAGATAGCACAGAGGACTCAGTAGACGAATTCGAGACAGTGGCATACAACCTACTTCAAAATTGGTGCACCACTACAGGACCATTTCTGGTGACCGAGGACCTGGTGGAGCGCTTCTGATACACCTTACCCCCTTCTTCCCCTTTTGTTAAGAACTAGGCATCAATCGGTTCTATTCCCAATGCCAAAATCGAGGATCTCACTTGTGAGGACCTTGATGAGGTGGTCGACCTTGTAGCCCTTCCTTTCATTAATGATAATACAAGTGTTTCTGTGTACTCCTTGGTTGCCAATGTGTTAAAAGATGAATTAACTGAAAACATGGTAAATCATCATGTTAATAATGAATCGATTAATAATGGGGATCCAAAAGATAAAGACTTTTTATTTGAATTAGCTAAAATGATCAAACAACGAGGGAAGCATCGACTAGAAGCTCTGCAAGAAGATTTGTCCACCATCAATCTGGGGCTGAATGATGAGGTCAAGAAGGTCAAGATTGAAAGCTACATGCAAGATGAAAAAAAAGCAGCATTGATAAGCCTGCTGACAGAATTTCAGGATGTGTTTGCCTGGTCTTACGAAGATATGCTCGGGTTGGATCTAACAATCGTTGAACATCGGATTCTGCTGTACCCCGATGCCAAGCCGGTGAAGCAGAAGCTCCGCAGAATCAAGCCTGAATGGTCCCTGCAAGTCAAGGAAGAAATCATCAAGCAGTTGAAAGTCAAGTTCATGAAAGTAGTGGAATATTCGATATGGTTATCCAACATTGTGACAGTGCCGAAGCCGAACGGTAAGGTTCGAATCTGTGTGGATTTTCGGGATCTCAACAAAGCATCTTCGAAAGATGACTTTCCCCTACCCAACATTGACATTTTGGTAGATGCAGTAGCTTCACATAAGATATGGTCTTTTGTGGATGGAATGCTCAGTTACAATCAGATCAAGATGGCGGAAGAAGATCAGGAGAAAACTTCCTTCATCACCCCTTGGGGAACCTACTATTATACAGTCATGCCTTTCGGGTTGAAATACGATGGGGCTACATACCAAAGAGCTTCTACCACGCTCTTTCATGACATGATTCACAAAGAAGTAGAGGTGTATGTCGATGATATGATTATTCATTTAGTAGACGCGGACGGTGCTCATTGGAGAGATCTTCGTAAGTTCTTTGAGAGATTCCGCAAGTACCGGATAAAACTCAACCCCACCAAGTGTACAATCGGGGTCACCCGAGGAAAAGTCTTGGGATTCATAGTAACCGACAATGGAATCGAGGTGGATCCTGCAAAGGTCAAAGCCATCAGAGACATGCCGCAGCCGATAACTCCAAGTGAAGTCAAAGGCTTTTTGGGCCGATTATAGTGCATCAGTCGTTTTATTCAGCAGTCGACATCCATGTGTGAACCTCTATTCAAGCTTCTCAAAAAGGATACGGATAGAGAATGGGATGAAGAGTGCCAGCAAGCATTTGAGAAAGTCAAGAAATACCTAGCTAGTCTGCCGATTCTAGCTCCTCCTTACAAACTGAAATGTTTGTTATTATACCTAACCGTTAAAGACACCGCGGTTGGAACCATATTAGCACAAGAAAAGGAAGATTCCCACGCTGAGAACGCCATCTACTTTGTCAGTCGAAAGTTGCAGGGCAGCGAATTGAATTAATCCGCACTTGAGAAGAGTTGCATAGGTCTGGTATGGGTGACGCAGAGACTCAAGACTTATTTGCAAACATTGCCTGTAAAGGTAATTTCCAAGATAGACCCGATCAAGTACATACTCGAAAATCCATCACTTTCGAGTAGGCTTGCCAAATGGTCTTTCTTGCTGAATGAGTTCGATATAACTTATGCAAGGGGAAAGTCAATCAAAGGAAGTATAACAGCTGATCAATTGGCAGACCTACCGATAAAAGCAAAAGAGTTTGAAGAACTGGATTTTCCTGAAGAAAGGTTCTTGAGATTAATGATAGTACGGGCAAATGGCAACTCTTCTTTGATGGAGCCGCCAACAAGAGAGGTTGCGGTATAGGCATACTGTTGATCGATCCCATGGATACACATACGCCTTTGGCTGTCCAACTGGAATTTGAATGTTCCAACAACACCACCGAGTATGAAGCTTGTATAGCTGGCTTGGAGGAAGCCTTGGATATGGTCGCCGAAGAATTTGAAGTATACGGTGATTTAGCTTTGATCATAAATCATGTTAAAAGGAAATGAAAGACGCAGGATGCTAGACTGTAGTTGTATCATGCCCACTTAACAGCATTGGCAGAGAAATTTAAGTTCATATCATTTCACTATCTGCCTCGAGATAGAAATTGCTTCACGGACGCTCTAGCAACTTTGGCATCACTAGTTGAGATCCCCGTTGAGTTTAATGTCCAACCTTTCGTCATTGGGACGAAACATACACCTGGATTTTGTTTTACCATTGAAAAGGACCAAGAAAGAGCCAGTGGGCCTTGGTACCTAGATATTTGGAATGTGCTAAAGAAGGGTGAGTATTCACCTAGCACTGAGAGAAAAGGTAGGATTGCCTTATGAAGATGGGCTTCCCAATTTGTAATCAGTGGAGACAATCTGTACAAAAGCATTATCAAGGACTCAACCTCCTTTGCATCGATCAAGTGAAAGCAAGCAAGTCATGGATCAACTGCACGGCGGCACTTGTGGTCCGTACTTGAATGGGCATATGCTCTCAAAGAAAGTAATCCGATAAGGTTATTACTAAAGTACAATGGAAACTGACTGCATCAGATGGGTGCGTCGTTGCGATAAGTGTCAGAGGTTCACCAACTTGCAACATCTGCCTCCTCACATGTTATACAATTCTACAGCACCATGACCTTTCTCAACATAGGGAATTGACGTCATAGGGCAAGTGCATCCGAAAGGATTGAACGGTTTCCGTTGACTACTTCACAAAGTGGGTTGAAGCCACTTCATACAGAGTTCTGAATGCTAAGAAGGTTGCAGAATTTATCAAGACGAACATCATTTACCAATTTGGGGTACCTTTTGAAATGATCTCCGACAATGGTACATACTTCGAGGGAGAAGTCAACCGAATATTGGATGAGTTCAAGGTACAACGGCACAAGTCTTCACCTTACAGGCCGCAGGCCAGTGGCGCTGTAGAAGCAGTCAACAAGACATTGGAAAACATCAGTCAAAAAATGGCAGATACCGGGAGAGATTGGCCCGACAAATTGCCATTAGCACTTTGGGGCTATCGTACTTCTGTTCGTACACCTACTAGAGCTACCCCATTTTCTCTTACCTATGGTATGGAGGTAGTATTGCCTGTTAAAGTTGAAATCCCTTCCTTGAGGGTAATGATAGAAGCCGAGGTGGCTGAAGCTGATTAGCTTAAGCATCGGTACGACGAACTGGCACTCCTGGATGAAAGGAGATTAATGGCTTTAGAGCATACATGGGCATATCAAAGGAGGATTGCTTGATGTTTCAACAAACGGGTCAAAGCCCGAGACATCAAAGTAGGCGACTTGGTTCTCCGAGAAAAGCCACATAGCTACATCGACATCTTTGAAAAGTGAAAATCACCATGGATGGGACCGTACGTAGTCAGGCTCATACAGTCAGGCGGCGCAGTCTTCCTCACTAATGAAAATGGAGAAGATCTCATTCAGCCCTTCAACATGGACAAGCTCAAGAAGTACTACGCGTAGTTGCCCGCTCAGCTATAGTGTATTTAGTTTTACTTGTGTTTGTAAATACTTTTCTTCCCCTTCTAAAAAAATAACTCGGTAGGTCGAAAACCCGAAAGGGCGGCCTAGGCAAAAATTAGAGTTCAAAAAAAAAAATAAGAGAGATAAAACATTGGAGAAAAAGAAATAAAAATCTTCGTCTCTCACAAATCTGGGTTGAACTACGATCCGACCTGATTCTCTTCATGAGATACGTAGGCAGCCTTCGGGTTCGGTCGTTTACTTACACATTTTAATAATAATATTTATTTTGTTCCCCCTGTCATGTTGTTATGATCAAAAGGGAAAAATCACTAGTCACAGTATAATAAAAACACACTTTTAATTTATAACAAAATCCCCGGGTTGGCAACCAAGGAATACATAGATAAGACTTACATGCATTCATATTTCGTCTTATTCTATTTTACATACAAATACATACACCATCACTATAATCTATCTCCTATGGCGTCCACCACGTCTCCTCGCGCTCTCATTACCACCACTGGTCTCAGCTCCGTCGGATCTTCGTGGGCCATGAGGGATAATCCCCCGACTGTGCTGTAGCCGCTAAGGATCCCTTGCATAAATCTCTAGACCAGAGTCTTTCAAAGATTCACCAATCTCTAGCAAGTGAGCATCTGCTCCATTGGACACAATTTTGCCAAGCAGACACTCCAGGGTGAGTCTTATATTGAATGAATGATCCAGCGACTGCGGCACCAGCCATGTCAGATAATTGATGGAAACACAAATATTCTCAAAAGAGATATAATCTAAAGAAAGCACAGTGCGTGGTCCTATTTCATGACCCCACCACCCTCGAAGGTCTCTACAAATTTCACCATTGAGCTCGCTTGTCCCGAACTCAGGGAGGTCAGTGTCAGGTAGCCTTTTGCTCCAACACAAATTGGCGCATCACCCGGGAAGCATAATAAAAGGTCATAACACAAAGTCCTACAATTATGACTTGTGCAAATCGATGGGTCCCCAGTATAAATCGCCAGATCTTTCAATGGGATACAACCCATACAATATCAAATGAAGGGACACATAGAAAATGCTCCACCCAATCCTGTTCAATCACTAAATGATCATGTTAGTAACCCCTCTGGGCATAATTAATTGGGTGATACCTTGTACCAGGTACTGGAGGGATAACCCTCATAAAGCGTTCCTCTAGCCACATTTGCTATAGAATGGGGCTGCTAGAAGGAAATTGTTCTTATCCGTTAGCATAACTGTCCAAGTCGAGAAGAGTTTCTGCCAAAATGTGAGAAATCATGTTGCTCACCCGTCCCCTGGCGTGCAATACGACATCCAAGACCTATATGTCAACATAACCGTCGAGGTTAATTAGGAAGAATTTCCCTAACATGCATAAGAAAAGAACCGTTTGCTAATGCTCTAAATAAGCATCGTCAGGTTGATAATTGGCGAAGATCCTCGAAAGCTGGGTCAGGTCGAAAAGTCGACCGTGCGACATGTTACGGGCCTCTCAGATGGTGAAACTGAACAATTCTTAGATGAGAACCAAGGGAGGTTTCCTCAACAACGACACTTCAACGGGACCATCAATGGACATGCCCGTCAGAGCACAAAAATCTTCGAATGTGGGACACATCTCATTCAAAGAAAAGTTAAAAAGGTGGTCTTCTGAGGACCAAAAGCGGGATGCACCCTGTATCATATGCCAGGGAATTCGAATACGTCTCTATCCAAACACACATCGAAAACTATAGGTATCTGCGAGATGCCCTTTTTCGGTGGAACTTCAACTAAGGCACCAGTCGTTCAGGCGGGCCTCGTAATCTGCAATAGTCTCGAAGGGATGGTTCATTTTGAATAAAGAAAAAGTGTTTTTCCTAAGGACGAGAGGGTTTTCTCAGGAAACGAAAGAGGAAGACAGAAGGAAAGAGCTTTGCATTAAGTTGTTCAGGCATATGGCCTTATGAAGCAAAGTAAAAGGAAAGACTTCTCCCTACACTACAGCAGCCTACGTCTTAGGCTAAAGAAATTTGAGCCAACATGTCACAACACATCAAATTCAGCAATAGGAAAGAAAAGACAAGTCTGGTGCGCGGGCACCAAGCCTGGAGCGCCGCGCACCACACCATGTATTTGGACTTTTTTGTGGTCCAGCCCTCCAATTCACATCATGCCTTGAAAGACATGCACGTATCTCCCAAGGTCCTCTTCAAATAACTCCCCTGCAGACACGGAGCATCTCACATGTCTCTGTATAAATCACAGCAACAGCTCCCTCCAAAATAGGCGACGATCCTATTTTCTTTATATCTTTTCCGAACAGTTCAGCAGCCTCTAGGATAAGAAATCATTTCCTTTCCTCACGCCTCACATGCAAAGAAATTCGCCTGTCAAAAACACCAATTATGCATCAACCATCAGCCGCCTCAGGCAAATACCCATTTTTGCTCCCACAGCATAATTTGTGTAATTAAAAGCAATTAGAATTGAGACCCTAGGTTTTCTTTTCTTTTTTGCATTTCTCATTAATAATAAGCAATGTACAGAATAAATAAAATTTTCTTACAAATACATCTTTTTAAAGAAAAACAAAAATAGCAGGAAAGGAAATCATTGTCTTCCTCTCTTCGACCTGCTAGTGTTGGCACCTCTGGAGCCTCCGCTCCCGCCGCCTCTGCAACGTGGCCCGGTCATGTTTGCACCACCTCGATAAGTGAAATCACTGGCCCTGGCCTTCAGTTTCTGATATAGATCGAACAACTTGTAAAATCTGCTCAACAGCTTCTAATAGAAGCTGGTCGGCACCTGTTCATACGGCATTTCTTTTAGCATCATTTTATTTATCAATATGCAAATACATGTAGATAAAATAAACAAATAGCATGTGTACAAGGTAGTCTGAAATATACCAGATCTCTCCCTCATGGAATCTCACTACCGCTCAGGTCCTCCTTCCTGTAGTTCTCCCCCTCTCCATAGCCAATCGTCCGCGAGACTTTCGAATAGTGTACCGAATCCGCAAACGACCTGATCTCTCCCACGAAAATAGGAAACGGACCCTTCACTTCCTGAGCAGGAGGAGGATGAGGATACAACGCGGTTTGCACAAACACCCCGTAATTCATCTCCACATATCTACGTCAGGTGTCATCATCCCAAAGAGTAGTGAAGGCAGTGTCAGAGGTTGGCCCACATTGAGCCCATACTGGCGATTGACCCGATCGCCCAGATACATAGAGTCGCACATGATGGAAACCATCAAAATGCGATAACTGTTGGCCACTTGGGTCGAACCATAGGAAGCAGGCAGCTGACCCCATGGGAAGAAGCTGACAGATTCAGGACTGGAGTTGATAATCGCAGTCCGAACCGCCTCGGTGTCAGGCCGAGTAGGAACCCTCCGAGCATACTTCCAGTTTAAAGTCCGAAAGTTCACCACGAAAGGCGGGGTCATCACCTTGGTACAGAGAGTGAAAGGGTGAAAGCTGAACATCGCATAAGCCCAAGCCTATCAAAGCAAAAACAATGAGTCAACATCTATTTTAAAATGACAAAACAAGTTTTAAAATAAAGTTTTTTGTTCTAAATATTACCTCCCAAGCCACGTTGTAGCCAGTTACGCTACTGGCAACATTCCGGCTGGCGTGATCCATAAAGAAATAGCACTCTGCCAGGCCAGCCTGTCCCCAGTCAAAGTCGCCCAGATGGCGCTGTCGCCTCAAATTGCCGAGTAGAGATACTCGAAGGGTTGAGGAAGCATTAGCGAAAAGGGTAATCCCCAGTGCCAAGAATAAGAAAACCCGAACAAATCGGGTCACAATAGGCCGATCATCCGTATCGACAAGACCCACATTTTGGAGCAACCACTCCCTAATATAGCTGACGGGAATCTCGTCGAAGCTTTTGTACAATAGAGCAAATCCCCATAGCTGAACAACGGTATCAGGACGATGTCACAGTTGAAAGTCTGGCTCGATAGCCCGGCCCTGACTGGTTGGTAGCCCTGTGATCGCCAAAAAATCCGCAGGCGTCATTTTCACCTTGCCCCACAGAAGGTGGAAGGTATGAGTAATGTCCCACCAGAAGCACCGCAACACCTCATGGATGTTGCTGTAGCCGATAAAACCGCCCAAGTTATTGATGAACGTACCAAGACAGGTACCATTCTCCCTCTCATGAATCAGCTAAGTGATCCTCCTCCGTGACTGCGAAAATTCCAGCGTGTCAGCACAAAGCACACGTGCACATTTTTTATGTCATTGCATAAATGCACATTCATGTCATTTCATTTCATATTTTCCATGCAAAAAAAAAAAAACTTGAAAGTTCTTCTTTTTTTCCTATATCCTCCAAATCCCATCCCCGGGATCAAAATAAAATATTTTCAAAGTGTTTAGTGAGGGTTTTTCTTCACTTTCCTTCACTGAAGCTTTTTTTCAAACAGTTGGTGTGCGACTTTCGCGCAACTTCGGGCAAGAAAAATTCACACATTTTCAGCCACCCCACCAAAATCAACTTGGGGGTTTCCATCTTTGTTCATCCCTCTACACATACATACTCTCGATTTCGAGAAATTTTTATCCTAACATGTTCAAATTTACAATTAAAGTAGGCACTTTAAACATGCAAAATCCACAAACATACATACTTGTTTATACCCATATTGTATAAATTTACATTTTTTGCTTAGATTCAACATGCAACAACATACATTTGCTACTTGGATACTAACAATTGCAGGATTAACATCAAGAGTCCAGCAAATCATGCAAAAAATTCAAATTTAGCATACTTCGCAGAACAAATGGGTTTTTCGAGAAATCACCGCGGGTGGATCTAAAGAAGAAACGTGACTGCTCCGGTCACAATGAATGTTGTTCGGATTACTATCCGAGAACGGATAGCGGACCCGATTCTGCATCATCACCTCGTCGGCTTGTTCGCCACCAGCACCCACATTACCAAAAATCACATTTTTTGAGTCCAAATTGTTTGCCATTATCACTACAAACAATTTTGGGTCGATAAACCTCAAAAAATTTGAGTGATTTCGAAAGAAATTTGGAAGAAATCGGAGAAGAAATGAAGAGAGGAGAGAAAGAAGAAAACGGCAGCAAGCTGCTACTTGCTGTTGCCGTGTTCTTCCTTTAAGGAAGAAAGGGATTTTCCCTTTTTCCCTCCAAGTTTTAGCATTTTGCAATTTACACCCCCAAGTCCTTCTAACGGCAACTTAACGTCCAACTAACGGTCGTTAACCGGACGCCCTAACGGAAGTCCACCATCAACATATTTTCAAGAGCAATCCCCAGCGTAGCTACTCCCAATGGCGCTGCCGTCCAATCTATTATTTCCAGCAGAATCCCCATAGGAATCTACAAAGTATATCTCAGCAGATGCATCGCCAATAGTCGTGCGCATCATCCCCAACAAAGTGTCCCCTGGACACCACTTTGCAGTGCATTCACACACGTTTGTACACCAGTTACCCGGTCATTTCCCCCACAGGTTCGAGCCTGAGGCATATAGAAATCAACCGCTCAACGGCCCTGCCGTCTAACACAGTTTAGAATCCGTCCCCTGGATGCCACACAAAAATAGTATCTTTACCTTATGTCAATTTACAGCTTATCCTAAACTGTAATTTGCCTCATTTTGCATTGGTACAACTTTTTTTTGGTCGTTTCCCAACAGGTATAGACCCGGGGTCCAAAAATGAACCCTCTCCCACATACAGCAGATTTCGTTTCAAATTTCTTCCCTGAAGAGCTTTGAACTATGTTTTGACCTGATTCTCTTTATAGAGATACGTAGGCAGTCTCCCCTAGAGATTCGATCACCACAGGGCAGACCTTGTCGCCCATCCCCAGCAGTTCACATCAAATTTCTTCCCTGAAGAGATTTGAATTATGTTTTGACCTGATTCTCTTTATAGAGATACGTAGATAGTCTCCCCTGGAGATCCGGCCGTTCTTTGACACATGTTGTCACCCACACACATATACACATTGTCGCATAAACTCCGATGTAGAGTTTGACCATCCAATTGCTAGTACGAAGCTGGATGTCTATCTTTTTCGACGACGCTCGCTTACTTCTAAGCAAACATAGTCGAGGGGCTCTATAGACACCTAGAATTCGTACACCTACATTATACGAATTGTCCAATAAACAACTATTTATTTACAAATGGACTAACACATGCTCCTGTGATTATTTCAGGAAACAACATATACAACGGACTGACAACGTCCAACAAACATAAACAACCTTCCGTTAGATCAACATCAAGGGTCTATACTGAAGATATACAGCTTAGAAGGGCCAAAGTACAAAACACAAAGCTTAGAAAAGCGAAAAATAGGGTTTGGTGTGCTGAAGACATTTTTAGTGCGCTGATACACCCATAGAGGGTTTGGTGCGCGGAAACCTTGCTAGGTGCGCCACGCACCAAACCAAGCTTTTGTCCTCAAAGCTTAGCCATCGGCTGCTGAAGACTTTGAAGGCCAAAGGAAGCTTCCTTCAAACTTGGCCCCGAGGTTTTCTTCTCCCAGGCCACCTATAAATAAGAGCTCTCAGCCCTCTTTAACAGAGAACACACAACAATCATCATCAACCCTCTCCCTGAGACACACACACACACATACACAATATATCTCTCTCTATCAAGCCTCTTTTTAAGGAAGAAAAGAGAAAAAGAAAAGAGAAAAGAGTATTGACTCTATCTCAACACACACACAAAACGTAAGTCTTCCTTTCCTCGATTGGTAGCAGTGGAAGCACAACGGTCAGACAACGAGCTAGCTTGATCCGGTATAATACAACGGCCTAGAACTTGGCCCGATTTCTGTAAAACGACAGAACGTAACCCTCCGTTCGTTAGTCTAGATATGTAAATAGACGTAATAAATGTATGTAATTATTTCAAATGCATATGTAAATACATGCAATATATATTCTGTAAATAAAAAACTTGTAATAATTAAATTTGAGCATGCAAATGTGTAGAGACCGAAAAGGCGAATTGGGTACATAAAACCTTCCCAAATCGTAACTTGGCCCCCGAACCCATAATCTAAAGTTTTTCTCCCATTTACATTATAAACAAGAGTGGCGAATTTGTTTTTAAAGATAAACGTGTTTTTCATGTTTATCAAACTATAAAACCAAATAGACAAGAGCGAAAAAGTCCCGAAAGGGGCTGGCCTTCTCCAAAGGGCGGATCCGGGGGCGCTCACAGCTACGGCATATCTTTGAAGGCTTTGACCTTTGCAGGATCTATCTCGATTCCATTGTCGGCTACCATGAATCCCAAGACTTTTTCTCGGGTGACTCCAAATGTACACTTGGTGGGGTTGGGCTTCATCCGGTATTTGCGCAATCTCTCAAAGAACTTGCGAAGATCTCTCAAATGAGCACTATTTGCGTCAACTGAATCATATCATCCACGTATACCTCTACTTCATTGTGATTCATGTCATGAAAGAGCGTGGTAGTAGCCCTTTGGTATGTAGCCCCAGCGTTTTTCAATCCAAAGGGCATGACTGTATAATAGTAAGTTCCTCAAGGGGTGATGAAGAAAGTTTTCTCCTGATCTTCTTTCGCCATCTTAGTCTGATTGCAACTGAGCATTCTATCCACAAAAGACCGTATCTTATGTGAAGCTACTGCGTCAACCAAAATGTCAATGTTGGGTAGGGGAAAGTCATCTTTCGGAGATGCTTTGTTAAAATCGAAAATCTACACAGATTTGAACCTTACCGTTCGGCTTTGGCACTGTCACGATATTGGATAACCATACCGGGTATTCCACTACTTTAATGAATTTGACCTTCAACTGCTTGATGAATTCTTCCTTGACTTACAAGGACCACTCAGGCTTAATTCTGCAAAACTTCTGCTTCACCGGCTTGGCGTCGGGGTACAGCGGAATCCTATGTTCAATGATCGCTGGATCCAACCCAGGCATATCTTCGTAAGACCAAGCAAACACATCCTGAAATTTTGTTAACAGGCTGATCAATGCTGCTCTTTCTTCGTCATGCATGTATCTTCCAATCTTGACCTTTCTGACTTCATCATTCAGCCCCAGATTGATGGTGGACAAGTCTTCTTGCAGAGCTTCCAATCGGCGCTCCCCTCGTTGTTTGATCATCTTAGCTAATTCAATTAAAAAGTCTTTATCTTTTGGATCCCCATTATCAATCGATTCATTATTAACAGGATGATTTATCATGTTTTTAGTTAATTCATCTTTTAACACATTGGCAACCAAAGAGTACATAGAAACACTTGCATTATCATTAATGAAAGGAAGTGTTACAAGGTTGACCACCTCATCGAGGTCCTCACAAGTGAGATCCTCGATTTTGGCATCGGAAATAGAACCGATTGATAACCAGTTCTTAACAAAAGGGAAAGGAAGGGAGAAGGTGTATCCATGTTAGGAATATGCCTGTGAAACAGTTGATGCATATGTTTGCATATTCCAACACAGTAATTTGGTTGTTCCTATTACAACGCATGTTTCACAAGTGGCTAAAAGGGCTGCGTACCGGTTAGTGTGGAAGCTTGATAAAACATTGCATAAGTCATTAGATTAGGAAATCTTTGTACATGTTCGAGTCTATGTCTTACCAAGTAACGATGACTCTTCATATGGATTAGTTCTACCAGTGCAAGCAGACATTTCTATCAGCAGTGTCTCACCAGCAAACATTCCTATCAGCCATGTCTTATCAGCAGTCTTTACCACAGCAGTCTTTACAATCGGCAGATCTCAGTATCAGCCATACTCTTCACCAGACAACTGCAAGAAAGCTGATAATTCTCAAAAGGAACATCGGTCATTGTTCGAAGCTAAAATTTAAAATAGATCTATAAGATCTTTCTGATAGCTCAAGATACCCATCGATGTCTAAGTTTTAACTATTATTCAGAAGACATTTCTTCTTTCATGTTTGGTCCCAGTTCTCAAAGCTATGTTCCGTAAGAAGCCAAACACAGTGCGCTACAACCCAGGCCTGCATGTCACGTCTCATTCATACAGCCTAAATCACGGACAGACTTCAAGATAAAGCTTAAACGAAAAGTCTTTGCCCAACAGTCTCTACAATGTACTCTAATGCATTGATGATCCAGATCTCTAACGGGTAAAACTCATCCAAGCTCCAACGATTCTTTCATCTTCTCCAGCCTATAAAAGAAATCTCTCATTCCTCATTCAAGTGTTAGTGATCTTAGTGCTTCCAATATGTAACAACACTTAGAGTGAGAAAAACACAAGTGTAAGAACAAACACTTTGTGAGAGAGAAACCTAAAATTCCTAAGGCAAAGAAGCTCTGCTTAATCAAGAACTCTTTTCTTGATTTAAGTTCTTTCATCCTTCAAAAGACTCAGTCTCTTCAGCAGCTATATTTTAAATCTATAGCTAGAGATTAAGCATCATGCCCCTTGTTAAAGACTGACCAAGTTTGAAGATGTCCGATGAAGAACCAGAGCATAACAATCTATACAGCATTCATATCGGCAGACTTATACTACATTATAAGGGTTGTCGATTGTGCAATGAATTGTCATCATTCTTGGCCGAGTGCTTAGCACTCAGTTGTTTAAATACCAGTTATTTGAACAACGCCTAATATTCTCTTCTCACAAGAAATTTATCGAGTTGATACTAAAGGAAGACAACATGATAAATGTTGACTACATCTTCCAATGTATTTTTGATAAATTTGATTTTGCTTTCTTAATCTTTCCTTTTTCTTTCCAAGGAGATTTCTAGGTTAGAGAGTCTAGGTTGATGTACTAAGCATGTTTGCTTTTGAGTAAACTTCTGCTGAATTTTAATATAAATCATATTTTATTACATTCAGCCTTTACTTATCTTTCCTGTAATATATGTTATATATCTTGTACAATCTGGTTGCAGAAAGTAATCGATGCATCTAATATAAGATTTAAGTTTGCTGTTATAATGAACTTATACCTATTTGTTTACAGCTTCTTTAATCTTAATTACTATACTTATGCTGTTTGTCCTTCCGCTGCTTTACTCTTTTAACATCAGTAAAGTATACTAAATCTTCCACCAGCAATCTTTGAAAACTGCTGATCACACATCAGCTGATCTCTTAATATCAGCCATGTTGCTTATATATGGAAGATGACCTATCTAATTAATAATTTCATCATCTTCCCTCAACTTAAACTTTAAATCAGATGAAATTTTTAATAAAGGTCATATAGGCTATTCACCCCCCTCTAGCTTATATTCTGAGCACATCAACTTGGACCTAACAATCCGAAACGCTCCGCTAGGTCCTTGGCCTTCAGCAACGGTCCTGTAGTAGTGTACCAGTTTTGAAGCGGATTGTATGCCACTGTCTCAAACTCTGCTACTGAGTCCTCTATGCTATCTGCTGCTCCGTCGATCAATCTCATAAAACTGTCTCCCATGAAGTCTTCTCCGAATAGGGCCAGGGCAGAATCTTCCTGATCAATAGTCCATGTGTTCTCGACTATCACTACCTTGTAAGAGGTGTCACGAGGGCCGATAATCACTTTTTCCATTTCTTCTGGTATGAGGCTGATATCGTTGAAGATCTCCCATCCAGGGTGCATCTTTCTGCTGTTGTCCATCCATAGCTCAGGAAACATGAGGTATGCCATAGTTTCTCCAGGCTTGACAAAGTATCCATTCAGGGTCTTCCTGTAGGGGTTCATGGGAGGTGCCGTGTACGGCTGTTTCTTTTGAAATGCTCTATTTCTCTTGCGCTTCTCTTCCATTACTGTCGCTACTTCTGCAGGTGTTGGATTGTATCCCAGCCCAAAAGGTGGTATGCATTCTTTGAAGTTGTCTTGTACCAGGTTGATTCTGCCTTGCTGGCTTTTGCCTAGCCCCAGTCCTGGCATGTAGCCTATATTGCGGATCATGCAATAAAGGACTATCTTTCTAGGTTCCACAACTTTCTTATAACTGATGCTAGTTTCTCCTGCATGCTAGATTGCATTTACCCTCGCCTGAGGGATTACTTCGAATTCGCTCAAAAAGATGCAGTGTCATCATGCTCAATTTCGAGAATAGGAACATCCCCTCTCTTTTGATTCCATGAGTTTGTCTGCCAAAATAATGACTATATGATCCTCATGGATAAAATTCACACATTGATGGAGTGATGAACCTACTCCTTTTATGCCATGAATCTACGAACGGCCTAACAGTAGACTGAAAGTAGAAGGGATATCCAATACTTGAAACTCGACGGGCATTTCTAATGGGCCGATGGTTAGCATAAGTGTTCCCACCCCGAGCACACATCGACGAGTGTTATCATAGGTTTGCACTAATTGCGATGGAGCTAGGTCGAGATCTCCGTTCCTGGCTTGGCTAAAGTTGTTGTTGGACAGACATTCAAAAATGAACCGTTGTCTACAAGAACCTTCGGTACCCTTTTTTCTTGAACACCGATGGTAATATGCAGTGCATCAACATGGTCGACACCTCCCTTTGGTAAATCAAGGTCAGTGAACATGAAAATGTTCCCAAAATGGATGTTTCCAATCATTTGAGTCAAGAGAGGTCTCGATTAGAATGATAGCTTGACTTAATGACTTGGCAAGGCTGTCACGGTGGGTCTTGAAGGAACAGAGAAGGCCCCAAATGGAAACATTGGCTTGGGTTTTCTTCATCTGGGTGAGGAAAGTGTCTTTAATGTCTTTAGCCCCAGTATCCTTGGCGCTGGTATCAACTTCTTTATCTTTCCCTGACAGACCACCCATATCTTGAACTGCTTGGTATGCTCGACCAGATCGAGTGAGATGAGAGATGTCGCCTCCTATCCATAAGGCCTTTTCGATGTTGTTCACTTCTTCTTGGGAAGTATCCTGGGCACTGGACAAAATGTCGCTCCAAGAGAGCATGTTGCATTCGAAATTCTCCTCTTTCGAAAACAAAGGGATTAAAAGGTACGATAATGGAGCATTGCTGATTTTAAACTCAGCGGGGGAATTCACCTCTTCTGTTTCAAACTGGATGGTATTGACATGATTAGTTGGCAGAGGATTGTTCACCACATTAGGCATGGGGTGTGGTTTCTTAATGATTTTGTCATCGATCAGGTTTTAGATTGCTCGCTGAAGCACGAAGCATTTATTCATGAGATGCCCACTGGACTTATGATATTCACAATATTTTGCATGGTCCCAAGTGGCAGGCAATGGGTTGGGAGGTTTGTAACCTTCGACAGGTTTAAGGACTCCTTGTGTTTTCAGCCCCTAAAAAATCAATGACATAGGAACGTGCAGTTCATCAAAATGTCTATCATTTCTGTGGAAGTTATTTCTTGCACCTCTATTATTGCTGTTTTCTAATGCATTTACAAACCCATCATGTGAATAATTAAAAGGCATACTCCCATAATTCTGAGCAGATGGTACAACTGGCAAAGCCATAATCAGAATATTTCCTAACATATTTACAATAGGTGCAGATGTTGATGCTGCCTTTCCTTTGGAGTATTGAAACGAGCCTCGAGGGGGATCGACCTTGATCTGTCCAGTACAGATCTCTGTGTCGATACGAAATCCGACATCCAAGATTGCAGAGAAGTCAGTGTAAGAAAGGTAACGCATACGATCCAGATAAATCGGTTGAAGGTTCCTTAAAAAGAAGGTTCTTTAAAAAGATCCTAACTTATTCAACTGGGTTAGGCTTGTCCAAAGTGTGGGCAATCTTCTTTCTCCACCTTTCGGCATACATAGAAAATGTCTCCTTCTCTCTTTAGGAGCATGAATCAAGATCTCTCTTGTGCTTTTCCCAATTACTGTTGTCTTTGTACCTCTTCTGAAACTCATCTGCGAGTTTATCCCATGTAGTAATCACAATGCTGTCTACAGACATCAACCATTGTTTGGTAGTCCCAATTAAAGTTAAGGGAAAATTAGAGGCCATTGCTTTGAAACTTGCCCCTCTTTGCTGCATAGCATGGAGATAAGATCTAAGATGGGCAATAGGGCATCCTGTCCCATCGAATTTCTCAATATCAGGCATTTTGAATTTTGGTGGTAAAATGGCAGCAGGCTGCAGTGTCATTGCTCGAGCGGTGAATTTGCCTTTGTTCAAGACTTTCAAAACCATGTCCTTCAGTTCTCTAATTTCTCCTTTATTTGTAAGTTCAGCATCATTAGTATCAATCATAGCTGTGCCCGGGAATTGTCCTACTAGAGGAACTGGATAAGGTGGTGCATAGCCAGCAAATGGATATATTGGTTTGGCTGAAGGCTGAGGGTTGTACTTGTTTGGGTTTAGGTGTGGACTATCCTGGATTAGATTAGTCGTATAGAACGGGAATGCATTTGGATTAAGGAAAGGAATGTTAGTAGGTAGAGATGTGATGCGGGTTGTAGGAGGTGTAGTAGTGTTTGTAATTGGGATTGTGGTAATCTGAGACTAGTGATGGATGTTTGGATTGACACTTGGCTGAGGAGGGAATGTATTAGGGTAAGATGGGTAAATGTTTGGATAAGGGGGATATGGATATGGAGAGTAGGTATGCGGGTATGTGGAATAGGTGTTTAGATTGGGCAGACTTGCATTCACGCTTGAGGGTAATGGGTCAACAGTTCATGTAGAAACAGGTGCAGTCCTGTTATTAGCCCCTTGACCTTGGATAAGGGCTGAAAACCTATTGATCATGGTTTCCATGTTCTGATCCATCCATTGTTGCATTGCTAGGGTTGGAGTGTACCCTGGATCCCCTGTGTCATGTCCTGCAGAAGTGCTATCTTTCTGATCGGCCATTTGATTTCAATGCAGACTTTCTGTACTTGATTCTGAATCCAAGCTTGAAACTCTTGTCAACCTCCTAGTACTAGTCCTCTTCCAATTTCAAGGCCAGATTTCTGAAAGGTTAGGATATGGGTAGGAGTTAGGATCTGGAAGTGTTTCTGGGTACAACATAATTTTATTGTTCTTCTTTTCCTTTTGACATGATTCACCCTAAGATGGTTGGACAAGCGACAATGCTTTGTTTTGACTTGTGATCCGTTCCTGGAACAGTGGATTCTCTCGCCAGAATATAGGACCTTCGTATTCCACCTGTATTTCGACTTCCCAAGATTGGACAGATCTCAGGCGAAGGGACTATATCCTCTTCAGGATCCACCATCCGAATTGTCTAGGCATATGTCATTAACTCTTTTGTCAATCCTGTGCATGAGGACTTTGCTTGTTGACCTTTTGATCACGATGATTCTCTTTTGGGAGAGTATGACTCTCATTTTTTGTATTTCTTTGGTGTTTATTTCTCAGCATCTTTTTTCTTTAATGTGACCAAATAGACTCTTTTGTCGGTCGATGACTCTTTTTTTATTCGATTTCTTTTTGTCTTTATGCACAGGATTGGCAAAGTATGTTTGTGACAGCAAGAACCAACCGGTCTTTTGAAGTGTCCTAGAAATCTATATGAATTACGCGTGGTGATGCAGGGATAGAATGACTTACTTCCTGGGGGACAACTAATAATCGCGCGGAAAGGGATAGTGTCGAGTGAAGGAATGTTGGGCGCATGACTTACCCAGTTTTACTTTAACGTGGCTATACCAGGGTTTAAAGCTTAGTAACAATTTGGAATAAATGAGTGCACGTGTGTGCATAGTATCTAAAAGACTCTTCTTAACAATTATATGTAAAATGAAAGGTAAGACTGATATATACAGAATAAGAGGGAGATATGTCCATTTTTTTCTAATTCATGTGATGTGGGTTGGGTTTTGTTAGCAATTTGAAACTAGCAGGAAAGGAAACACATCCACAGATTGAGGGTTTAAAGCCCCGAGGAAAGAGAATAAAAGAAATAGAAAAAAATGGGAATTCTATCCTATTTCTAATTATTACAGTTGTTTCCTATTTTCCAAAATGAAAAAGACAAACAAATGTACAAACGAATAATGGGCATTGGCCCGAATACATGTACAAAAAAAGAATAAATGAATTTGTACCAGCAGGGATGAGATATGGACAGAGTAGTATATACATACTATAAAAATAACATTTCAGTCATGTTATACAAATCAAACAAATTTGTGATATTTAAAAATGTGAGCATGCAATCATATATAAAAAAATGAGTCTGGCTTTCTTTTTTATTTATTTAAAAACAAATGTCCCCAGCAGAGTTGCCACTGTGAGCACTACGATCCGGCTGGATCGTTCCCTGGGCCTTTTCGCTCTTGTCTCTTGGTTTTCCTCTATTGATTTTATGGTTTGATAAACATTTAAAACATGTTTATCTTTTGAAAACAGAGTCGCCACTCTCGTTTATAAAGTAAACGGAAGAAAAACATTAGATTATGGGTTCGGGGGCGAAGTTACGATTTGGGAAGGTTTTACGCACCCAATTCGCCTTTTCGGTCTCTTCAAATTTGCATGCTCATATTTAAATATCACAAGTTTGTTATTTTATGCTATGTACATGTATTAAAATGTATTGAAATAATAAACATTCTACAAATAAAATTTTATTTACATACTTAAATGAACTAACGAACGGAAGGGGTTACCTTCGGTCTTTTTACAGAAATCGGGCCAAGTTCTAGGCCGTTGTGTAATTATTGGATCAAGCTAGCTCATAGCCTGACCATTGTGCTTCCACTGCTACCGATCAAGGAAAGGAAGACTTACGTTTTGTGTGTGTTGAGAGTGAGTCAATACTCTTTTCTCTTTTCTTTCTCTCTTTTCTTCCTCAAAAAGAGGCTTGATAGAGAGAGAGTTGTGTGTGTGTGTGTGTGAGCTCTTTGGAGGGAGTTCAATGTGTGTGTTGAGGGAGTGTAATGTGTATGTTGAGGGAGTGTAACGTGTATGTTGAGGGAGTGTAATGTGTATGTTGAGGGAATGTAATGTGTATGTTGAGGTAGATCTGAGAGCTCTATTTATAGGGGAGGAAGTGAGAGTTACTCTCTGGCCCACGTTTCGACGAAGCTTTCTCAATGCCTTCAAAGTCTTCAGCAGCCGGCGGCTTGACTTCTGGGGCAATGTAGGGTTTGGTGTGCGGTGCATCTGGCATGGTGCCCGCACACCAAACCATGTTTGGGTGTATCAGCGCACTCAGCAAGGCTTCAGCGCACCTAACTTGCTTTTTGTCTTTTCCAGGCTTTGTGTCTTGCACTTTGGCCCTTCTAAGCTGTGTATTTTCAGTCCGGACCCTTGATGTTGATCTAACTGAAGTTTATTTGTGTGTTTGGACATCGTTAGTCCTGTTGAATCTTTGAGTTTGCCCTTGATGTTGATCTAACTGAAGCTTGTTGTATTTGTTGGACGTTGACGGTCAGTTGTATATGTTGTTTCCTGAAATAATCATAGAAACGAGTGTTAGTCCATTTGTAAATAAATAGTTGTTTATTGGACAATTCGTATTATGTAGGTGTACAAATTATGGGTGTCTACATCACCCGATCAACAACAGACCACAATTCACTTGCATAGCACTCGTAACAACGTTTTGACACACCAAGTTGACTATTCTGACCTTAGGTCCATAAGGTTACTCCTATAACTAGTACACGCACCTGAATGCATTGTACTAGTAATAGCCACAAGGCTATGTATACGCGTATCTATATGCACGTGATGATGCTCATGCATGCGATGCTACACTCATAAATTTTACACCACATGTAACTTTTGGAAAACAAAGTTTTAGTTCAAAAATTGTGATTCCATTTTATTGTTCCTTTCCATTTGGTAGCAGGATTGGTTAATTTCTATTTTAACTGCTAGCCCAATTAGTTATTCGATGAATACCTCTTGACAATCAATTCAGGGCTCCTACTGAAGTGACTTCAAAAGCTTCCGTCGTAAGGGTACTAGGGATGTGTGACAAACTGTGCCCTTAATATCGATCTCATGTTTATAAGTAGCATGTGACATGCAATGCAACTTAAATCTGATGTATGTTATGTTTCACACACTATGATGTAATATGTAACCATGATGAACCTAGATTAATACGAATATGTGGCTTCGTTTAAAAATAATATAGTACCTTCTTTAGCTATCGCGGATCCGAACATATCGCACTTATCACATCTCTGAACCTTAGGTTTACCTCGATTGTCCCTCTTAACACCAGTGGTTCCCTGGCTCACACTATCAACTTTTTTCCCCTTAAATCTAGGGCAATTCTTCCTAAAATGCCCACCGTCTCCGCAACTCAAACATTTTCCTAGTTTCTTCCAGCACCTATCCTCTGTATGACCTATCCTCAAGCAATAGCTACAATTATCCCTGGGTTGTTGTGACCTTCGTGGAACAATCTCAACCCTTTTCAAAATTTCCATTTACTACAAGAGCTGTTTATTCTTACAAGTGCCAGGGTTATTACTAATACCCAAATTCTGCTCCATTTCCCCTTGACCCTTAATCTCCGCAACTATCATCCGAGCAAGTTCTCGAAACAAGTTCATTACGCCCTCTGTCTGATTACTTGGTACTTTCGCGAGAGGAACATTGGTCTACACATTATTGTCCTCCGCCAGCTCGGGTTGTGTAATCCTACTAATCCTTGTCTTATCCATAACAGCTCTGACACCTAAAAATAATCTGTCGACGTTAATACCTCAACGGCCAAATGGAAAACTATACTATATAATCAATTCTTAATCCCTAACTCCAATTCCTATTCAAGGAACTTATGGTCTAATACCATTCAGTCACACCCCAACCCAGACCCACTACATGGAGCCCCGAATTAAGATATGAACCCTTCATATCTCATATATAACCCTATAATATAACGAGTTAACCAGCTCAAGAAAAGCATAATACCAAAAATCATCAACCATAACAACAATTATAACCACAACAACAATTATAACCACCTCAACGGCTATAACACTAGCAAGAGAGCCACAATACAACCACCATAAACACGACCACAACATCGAGCTACACTGCTCGAAATCAACTAACATAATCATAACTAACCACATGGCAACAACCATCACATACATCGACATCACGTGTTGGAACCAAATACCACAACTAACTATATAACAATACATAACCCAAATGAGGAATTACAACATTCTATAACTGTTCATCCAAATACAACTTAATACTACAAGGATCAACTAATAAACCAAAATACATAACTACCACGTACTAGCACCTTGTCAGCCTCACTGACCGCCATTACCCGTGTCCCTGTGAGCTAAGGAAAATAAATTTGGAAGGGATGAGTCGAAGACCTAGTAAGTTACTACTATGCAGCTACATGGCATGCTGACATGCAACACATTTCATATATCAACGATATCAATATATAACAATTCTATGCAATAACAACACATAACAAAATGCCTCCGAAATAATTCTAAATGACCCTAAGACAATTCTAACTTAAAACTAAGTCAAGAAACAACCAAAATTCAACCAAATCATCCCTCATTGATGCTCAAATGACGACATACACTAGTCTCAATCATACATGAAGATAAACACCTGAAACGACAGTCAAATCAATTCAATTTACGGGTTAACGATAAGACTAACGTGCTTGTCATTCGTGAGCGAATCTAAACCAAGGCTAGGTCAAACAAACGTGAGGGTTATACGATGTATACGAATACGTGTCAAAGTCAAGAAAAGTCTCGAAAAAATATGAATTGCGCCAAATATGGGTGAAAACTTATCACACCACGCTTAGCAAGCATGACAACTTTCTCGATATAATCATGGAAGTCCACACATCACGATACAAGGTCTTCTAAAACGTCGCGAAGTGACTGCGAACCAAAATGAAAAGGAAGTAGGAAGGAGGCCCTACACTACAACACGGCTCAACTAGATAGGGTCACGTCTTGGTTTTAAGGACAAGTTATGAGCATGATAAATGTTCTCAACCTTATATATGTACTTGAAAGGATAGATACGACAATACTAAACATGATGGGTTGTTTGGGTCTTACAAGCAAGTGGTTACTGGACCAAATAGATCCATATGAAATAGTTGTAGAGGTCAAGTAGTTGATAAGCATGGCTTGCTCTTGAAAGAGGACTTGGTTAACTTTTCCAGCCGATATACCTTGCAAAGCTTGTCATGATCAACTGAAACCTTTGGTAGACCTATAACCAAGTTGTCCATTGATAACTTTGAGATATACTTGAAATTGAGATGGATGAGCCTTTTGTGCCACAGCTAGCTTTTATCAATGGAGCTCTTTGCAACCAGACATAAGCTTGATTTTCTTCCGATATCATTCAGATCAACTACATAAATGTTTCATCTTTTATATCTAGTCAAGATAGTTGAGCAGGTTTCACTGCCCTTGATAGCACATTGACTTCAGTTGAACTTACATATTAAGCCCTTATCACAAAATTGTGATATACTTAAGAGATTATGCTTCAATCCTTCGACCAGAGAGACTTTGCTGATGGAGAGGTTTCCTCTTACTATTGAGCCATAGCCAATAGTCTTTCCCTTGGAGTGGTCACCAAAAATTACTGAGGGACCCTTTTCTTCAATGATATTGGAGAGAAGATCATGGTTTCCAGTCATGTGCTTTGAGCAGCCACTATCTAGATACCATAGATATTTCTCCTCCTCACTAATAGCCATAAAGCATTCCTGAAAATAAGACATTAAAATTCATGGTCCCTTTTTTTTTTTTTTTTCCTGAGGATTAGAAACCTTTTGGAACTCATATCTGTTTAACCTTTGGAGGTGTGAACTGTTTAGACTTAGGTATGAATCTCAGCAAACATTCACGAATCTCATGACCATGGCTTTTACAAAAAGAAAAAATGTGAAATCCTTGAACATGTCTGGTGATTTCTTGTGATATCCCACATCGGGTAGATTTGGGACTTGTATGTGCCTTATAAGTTGTCACCCACTACCACTGGGCACCAACCTATCCATGGATTTTTGGTTGTTGTGATATCCCACATCGGGTAAATGTGAGACTTGTGTATGTCTTATAAGTGGTCACCCACTACCACTGGGCACCAACCTTCCATGGACTTTTGAATGGGCTTGTGGTAGGCCCTAGTTGACCCAGGTGCTTAATGGGTCAGTGTGTGGGTCATGCGTGGCGAACCGGGTTTTGGGCTCGTGTCGTTACAAATGATAGCAGAGTAGGTTCCGACCGAAAATGTGTTGGAACATCGCTCGGGGTGCCGATCCTTTGGGCCTCTTTTGGGTCTTAACGATGATGTCATGGATTCAAGTGGGGAGATTGTGATAACCCACATCGGGTAGATGTGGAACTTGTGTGTGCCTTATAAGCGGCCACCCACTATTACTGGGCACCAACCTTCCATGGACTTTTGGGTGGACTTGTGGTAGGCCCTAGTTAACCCAGGTACTTAATGGGCCAGTGTGTGACTCATGCATGATAGACTGGGCTTCGGGCTTGTGTCGTTATATTATGTGTCTTTAAGCACTAGTTAATTAAATATTCATCAGAAGAAATTTCAATATATTTGAGGACATTCCTCAATCTACTAATGGACATTTTTTATATGAATTTTGTTAATAGGTATTGTCAACGACAGCTTTTTCCATGACCCTAATTATATTATTTCCTCAATTTCAAAATAAATGTCTCTTATTTTATTTTAGATTGTTCGAAAATAAGTGTCACTTTTTTATTTTTAGAAAGATTTTTGAGTTAATGGCATGGTTACCTACCCAACTTTCGTTTTGGGTCAAAAAAAAACTCGTCCATATAATCTGTGTAATTAATTACTCCCTTCGTTCTACTTAAAGAGTTTATATTTGAAAAGTCTAATAATTAAGAATTATATAAATATCATTATAATTTATCATAATTAAAAATAATTATGTATAGTTAATATATTTATATCACATGTGGAGATAAAATTACATAAACATGTATTTTTGACCCAAAACGAAAGTTGGGTAGATAACCACTCCAAAATAAGTGTCACTTAATTCCTATTTTATATTGGGACCATCGAAAATAAGTCTCAATTTTTTATTTTAAGAATGATTGTTTAAGTCAATTGTTTATAATACCCTTACTAATTATGAGATGAAAATAGAAAATAGTTGTGACGAGTCTTATAAATTCCGTTCCTAAAAAAAAAAACTGATAAATACTCGTTCTAGTCCTTTCAAAGAATCTTGGCAGCAGCATAAGCGCCATGTAGGAGGGCTCCCTTGGGGCCAGGAGTATAAAGGGTGCTGCCACCCTGACTATCTCGGGCATATCCCGCGAAGTTGGGTAACCTGGGTTAAAAAAAAAAAAAATTCATATTCAAAAGTTATCGTGCGTAAGTATCACAACAATATTTGAAATTCATTTGTTTAGTTATAGTTGATAAAATTTCAATCATTAAAAATTACATTAAAATAACAACGAGTTACAAATCTTTATAATTTTGTACTTTATAAAAAATAATTTCGATCGAAGGTTAATCAAATAAACTAGAAAAAGTTAAAAATAAACTCTTTACGTGAGAGGGAGGTGGGGATAAGAGCTTCTCCAATGTAATGTTGAGATGTGATGACATTTAGTTAGAAAGACATCCTCTACGTGATCATCTATTTAGATAGTCACTTCGATGTCTTTTCATCCACATCATTTATCGTCAGTTTTTATTTTTATTTTTTACCATCAATTAATTTTTTAAAAAATCTTACATTGGAACACGTTTAAAAAAAAGACCTTTTACCTTTTAAATTTTTACAAGTTCTTTTTATTTAATCATATCACATAAAAAAAATTAAATAATAACATTGACGATGCCCTACGAGTTCGAAAGACCAACATCACCCCGCTTGATATTAGTAGTTTGAGATTACAATTGAAATGTTTCACTCTCCTCAAAACATAGAAGAAAGGGAAAAAATAAAATCCAAAAGTACAATAACAAGATCAAGGTATTAGGTCTGCAAGATATTCATATTGATATGGACATGAAAGATGATGGTGAAAACGTGCGCAAACAGTTTTCTATTTACCCACTCCATCCATCCTAAATTATTGTTTTATTTAATTTTTTTTATTAAATAAGATATTTTTTAAATATAAATTTAATGTATATATTTTTAATTTTTTTTTCAAATTGGTAGGATTTTAAAAATATTATAAATTGTCTGTTTTATAGTTTTATAAAAAAGAGTAAACTACACAAATAGTCTCTGTGCTCTATCTTTTTTTTGGGATTGGTCCTTACCCCACGTCAGTAATCCCTGTAATGGGGTGACTTACACCATTGGTTCTTCCGTTAAATATTTGTCGTTAAGTAGAAACATGTGCAACTCACGTGTTTTCTTAAAGGGGTAAAATAGATATTTCATATTAAAGAGCACAGGGACTATTTGGTACTCTGCAATTTATCTCTATTAATCAAATCCTTCAAACTTACCTTCAATCCTCCTCTCCCCATCGCCACCACCCCCATATCAAAACAGCAACCCCAATTTGTATTACTATTCCGAATTAATTTTCAAGACCCCTAATAGTGCCTTGCATTTGCCTTACCCTGTTTCTCAAAACAACGTGGCCGCTATTCTTTACTCCTCTGGTACGACCGGGTTGAGTAAAGGAGTAATGTTGACTCACCAGAACTTCATTGCGACGGTGTTAATGGTGAAATCCGATCAAGAAGTGTATAACGAACAGAGGAACGCCTTCTTGTGTGTGGTTCCGATGTTTCATATGCTGGGTTTGTCGGTGATCGTCTA
This sequence comes from Platycodon grandiflorus, assembly GCA_016624345.1. Classification (NCBI taxonomy): domain Eukaryota; kingdom Viridiplantae; phylum Streptophyta; class Magnoliopsida; order Asterales; family Campanulaceae; genus Platycodon; species Platycodon grandiflorus. The sequence continues at coordinate 47,114,813 of CM028361.1, forward strand.
CGCACAGCTGCAAAGAGGGAATGTTGTGGTGGTGATGGCAAAATTCAAGTTGGACAGGTTGTTGGAGGTAATTGAGAGGTGTGGAGAGACGCATTTGTACGTTGCACCGCCGGTGGTGATGGCGTTGGTGAAGCAGAAGGAGGTGGTGGCGAAGTACGATACTTCATTGTTGAGGGAGATTGGATCTGGGGCGGCGCCGTTGGGGAAGGGGGGGACAACGGTGGAGAAGAAGTTCACAACAAGCACAAAATTGAATCTCTTCCCCCAAATTTATTTTTTATTTTGGTCTTACCCAAAAAAGATCTCACCGGAATATTCTCGAGTCCCCAATGTTGCCATGGCTCCAGTAACATTGAGTGGTGACATTGAAGAGGTTGGAGGAGAAAGAGAGAGATTGATGGGTTTGGAGAGAGAGAGAGAGAGAGAGAGAGAGAGAGAGAGAGAGAGAGAGAGAGAGAGAGATTGTGTGTTTGTGTGGAGGTGCGGGGTCGGAGGAAGGGGGGACAACGGTGGAGAAGAAGTTGGGGAGGTGGCAGTTGGGTGGTGTTATAGAAGAGGAGAGTGAAGAGGGGGTGGAGGGCGTTAGAGAGAGAGAGAGACAATGGTGAGTTTCCAAAAAGAATTGGTAATGAAGAAATTGGTGTAATGTAATTTGTGTGCTTACATTAATACCCTTGTTACAAGTTTTAACAAATAAAAAATTATGAGTATTTTTGTCTATTCAAAACAAAAAATTACATGTACAAATTTACCCCTGACCAAAGTCGTGTGAGAGGCACGTGAGCGCATTTAACGGAAAAAAATTAACGGAGTTGGACGGAAGGACCAATTGCGTAAAAAAATTCAGTACAGGGACTTAATTTTTTCGAATTTTAGTTCAAGGACTAATCCCAAAAAAGGGGTATAGCACTGAGACTATTTGTGTAGTTTGCTCAATAAAAAATGTACATCAAATTTGCCTTTAAAAAATATTAAGTTAGATTAAAAAAAAATCAAACATGGTAATAATTTTAAAAAGGGCGGAAAGTATTTAATGCAATGTATTTCCATTTTATTTTTAAGGTGCATAAGCTAGTACTCCTTTCGTAGGTAAATAAGTACAGTAATTAAGAGCCCGTTTTGTCGTGTGTTTTTGTCAAAATATAGAAATAAAATGTAGTTTATTTGCATAAATTGTGTTTCAATGCTGCAGCATAAAAAACTGCTTTTTTAAAATGCAATTTCGTTTTAAAACGCTAGAATTATCAGATTTTTCACAAAACGCAGATTTTAAAATACTGGTAAAAAAAAAAACAGAGTTTTGAAGTGATATTTTAAATGCATTTATTAGAAAAAAGTAGTGTTTCTAAAATACCGCGTTTTAAAAACGTGGCACCAAGCAAACTTTAAAGAGTTTAATTTTGAGGTTCCTATATAAACATAGGAAATCGATATCAGCCATTTATATCACTCCAATATTATTCCCACTATTCCACTCAAACTCAAAGTGTTCCCTTTTGATAAATTTAATAATTAAAAGATATATAAGTAGTATTGAAGTTTGTTATAATTACCAAAATATTTAAACATAGTCAACGTTTATAGCATATATGAAGATAAAATTGAAGGGTTCATGAAGATTGTAAATATTTATGTTTTCAAGTGAATTTTTAAGTAAAATATTTAAAAATAGAATAATGGACTTTTTTTTACTGAAACGGGAGAATATTCTATGTAAAAAGTAAAAATAAAAAAAAAAGCAATAATATTCTATTAATATAAGAAAAAAATCACTTAAAGAGGGAAAAACGAGGGATGAAGGATTAGGGTGTAAAGTAGCCACATGAACGGGATTCGAGGACGAGGATCAACACCCTAAGACCTGGGTTGCACGACCTGGGTTGCACCAACATATGGTGGGTTTCAGCAATGGTGGTAAGGACAGAAGAGACCAGAATCAGTTAATGTAACAGTCCAAGCTCGAAGTCCGGTCCGTTACGCATAGCCCACACACTGGCCCACTAAGCATCTGAGTCAACTAGGGCCGCCCACTAAGCACTTTGGTTAACTAGAGCCTACCCAAAAGTCTCTGAAAGGTTGATGTCTAATGATAGTGGGTGGCCACTGACCACTTGTAAGACACACACAAATTCCACGTCCACACAATGTGGAATATCACATTTAAGAATGTCCAAGTTTAGCCACCTTCTATGGTAGCCAATATCCCTTTTCGTAGTGTGGGAATTGGAGCCCAAGAGGTAGAGCTGGAAATGGGATGGGATGGGCTGGCCAGTGCAAGTCCACCAGTCCACCACTTAAATTGGGTTGGGCTGGGCCGACCCCAATTTCTTTAGGGCCTAAGAAAAGTCAAGCCCAACCCAGCCCAGCCCACCACAGCTCATCAGACCATTGGACTAAAAAGCCCTAGTTAGAAAAATAAAAAAGTGCTACGTAACATAAATTATCATTTGTTTCTCTTTAAATCTTAAATTATATTAGAAAGATCCAATTGCACTTTATTAATCTAAGACTTTTTCTTTTATTTTTAAACATATTTATTGTGAAATTTCTTTAACATCTAATAACCCTATAATTTTTTGCAGTTTGGATAATTTTTGTGGGTTGTTTTGGTTTGCTTTAAGGAATAAAAGAAGTAACCATTCCTTGAGCATATATGTATTTTTTTCGCCTCATTCTACCTATTTCCGGGACTACAGGGGTGATTCATGATGTAGCTTTTCTATAAGAGCGTGTATTAGGGGTGATGAGGTTTTAAACTAGGTATGGTGTGTCTCCCATGATGCTTTTGCTGCCCATGTGAAACATTTTCTCTGTCTCGTTGATTATTGTCCTATTATACTCGTTGAATTACCTCATTCACCTAATTTTGCTCCCAACTTGACCCACATAAGCACCCCAAAATTAAACTCAATCCTTTCTTTCTCATTTCTCAACTTCTTACATAATAAAATAGTGATGGGCTGGGCTAGCCTGAAAAAGCAGGGCTTTTTTTACCTAAGTCCGTCGGGCCTATTGGATCGGGCCAAAAAGATCCGTATTTTTTTGGGCCTCCAAAAAGTGAGCCTTAGCCAATGCAAATATCAGATTGGCTGGACTAGCCTATTGAGCTGGGCTAATTTTGCTGGCTCTATCAATAGGAGAGAAACATGTATCAACCATTGGTTGAGGCAATAGTCGCATCTACGCAATGAAGGATTCATCCTAGGGGTGTTCATCGGTTCGGTTTTTGGGTTGTTCGGGTTGTTCGGTTCGGTTTGTTCGATTTTTATTATTTCAACCTTAAAACCAAAAACCAAACTAAACCAAATAAAAAAACCAAGAAACCAATCCAAATTCGAATTCGGTTTTCGGTTTAAACCAAACAAATGTTAAAAATACAATTCAATTTAAAGTTTAAATATTTATCATTTGAAAAACATCCAAAACAAATATTAAAACTTTAACAAAATTACATAATATCCCTAAAAAAGTAAGATTACATATACTTAGTCACTCGAACGTGAAAGAAGTCTTGGATTCCACACATTAGTTGTCTCTCGTGTCACTAAACATCCACGAAATTTGTTTGAGTTGTCACTTGTGTTATTTCTACGATTCATTACAAGAACATTTAAATAAACCAAGAAATGTCAAAAAATATATTGAAAAAGAAACAATGAATTATATTGTTCAAACTTTATATAACTAATAATTATTTATATAACTAATAATAATATATTTAATTTTATTATATTTTTTTAATTCGGTTTTCGGTTTGGTTTTCGGTTTGAAAGGCAAAACCAAAAACTATAGTAGAATTTGGTTTTGCCAACCAAACCAAACCAAAAACCAAATTTGAATTCGGTTTCGGGTTGTTCGGTTAGGATGATTAATTATTCGGTTTAGTTTTCGGATAAAACCAAATACTGAACACCCCTAATTCATCCCGCTACCGGCCTCAATATGTCCACTCTTGTGGCAGTTGTTGTGGTTATGGCCACCGGGCCGGGCACACCCTGTTCAAGGACGGGGAGAGTCTACTTTAAGTCAACATTGTATTGCCCCCTTCGTTTCAAAACTTGACCAAAGCGTTCTGCGTCACAATACTTGTGATAACAAAGATTTATATTAGATCTATTGATCATTCTCGCCACGAAAACCTCTCACAGCACGTGGCGTGATATTTGACCACCTCGTCACATGGCCGGTCTCGGTAGGGTTTATATATATATATGAGAAAGTATTTAATGGTTACTTTTTTATTTAACCATTAATGGTTACTCTCATTATTAACCATTGGATCAAAAATTAAAGGTTGAGATTTAATGGTTAGTTGAAAAATGCAATTAATGCAAGTAGGTGAGTCATTTAATGCATTAAATCTCAACCTTTAATTTTTGATCCAATAGTTGATAATGAGAGTAACCATTGATGGTTAAATAAAAAAATAACCATTATATATATATATATATATCAACTATATCGGGGGTGTCGCTCCAATCGTTGCCGTGTCCTAGATGTCGAATATTTGGCATGTGTACGTGTATGTAAAAAGGATACCGTGAGAGGGGGGAGGTTCCCGCCATAACCCTCCGGTATAATAGTCAGTCTCTTGGCTTTGAGAGAAAGAGCATGGTATATTTGCGGAGTCAAAGTGAGACATACCTTAGATTGAAAGAGAGTGTGATTATATATACTCGTACGGGTCGGGCCATTATTTATTGAGAGCCCGGTTACTTGAGTGAGGTCTGTACACTTTAGCCCGAGCTGGAATATCCACGTCACTTTGGAAGGAGTTACTCTCGATCGGTTATAGATTTGACTGATTTTTACTCATGAGTAGGGTTTTAGAGCCAAGACGAATTATTCATAAGGGGTTATTGCTCATGTTATGACCACTTAGATAGCTCTCCAGCCAGAGCTTACATGCCTCTCGAGGTTGAGGGTGAGTTTAGTCTAGGTTGCCTCTCTCGTTAAGGAGCATCTTTGTGCAAAGTCGCTCACCCTTCTCACAACAAAGGAAATTGTTACTTTTTACGGTATAACAAGGTACAAGTGAGCACGATTAGTAGTTAACAAATACTCTCTCCGTTATACCTCAAGAGTTTGAAAAGTCTAATAATTAAGAGATATATTAATGTCATTGGAATTGGTTATAATTACAAAAATATTTAAGCACAACAAAAATATTTACAATACAAGTGGAGGGTAAATGTGAAAGGTTATAAAGATTGTAAGCACAAATTTTGAAAGTAGACTCTTTAAGTGAAGCGTCCTAAAATAGCATAATAGACTCTTTGCTCGAAACGGGAGAACGGGGGAGAGTACTACAATTGAGAGGGAAAAATTATATTTGCGGTGTGCCTTATTGCGGAATTTTGTACTGTAAATTGCATTATTTTATTTTTAGTACTCCCTCCGTCCCTAAATTATTATCTTTCTTTTTTTTTTTCTGTCTCAAAATAATTGTTTTGTTTGAAAACTTTCTTTTTTAGGATATCACTTTTATCATTTCACCCTTACTTTTTTCCCTACTTTAATTATGGACCATATACACATGGGCATTAAAAAAAATTATACATTATATCAATATTAATAATCAAGTCAATTATTTTTTTTTAATTTATATACCGAACCAAATAAGACAATAATTAAGGAACCGAGGAAGTATGATATTTCATCCTTTTTCAGCAGCTAGTGTTGCACAATAGATCGATACTCGTTGTAATTAGAAATCTCTCTGTCATGTACTACTTCCCCCTACTAAAATGAGCTTTTCTTTGAGTTTTTTATTAAATTTAAAAAAGATGAAATTTAAGTTATTTTAGTAGCATACTACCTCCGCACAAAATAAGTGTCGTTTTATCAATAAGCACACAGATTATGAAAATTTACAAAAAGACTGATCTACCTTTATTTAAGTTCAGTTATTGTAGATAAGTTGTAAGAATATTTTTCACTTTTCTCTTAACAACTCTCTTTGTACGATATTTAATTTGAGATTGGTAAATAAGTGCAGTTTTGACGGAATATGAGCAAATATTTATTGAAATCTTATAATTACACTTATTTTGAGACAAAATGACTTTGCTAAAACAACACTTACTTTGGGACGGGGGTAGTGTTTATTAATATACTTGATTTTATTACTCTTTTTGTTCCACCCAAAGAATTTAGAAAAAACTAATAATTAAAAGATATATAAATAGTTCTAATATTAACCTTACGTGTGTGTGCATCAAAATTGTTACTAAAACTTTATATAGAATAATAATTGTAATCCTAAAGTAAAAAAAAAAAGTAATAATATTGGATCTGGAATGGAAGTGAACCTAGTGTGATTAAACAAGTTGTTCATGATTTCTAAAAGGGCAGAGACTCAACAGACGAGGTCAGACTACACTCGGAGCTTCAGGGACTAGTCCCCGGAGCGACAGTTGTAACCTCTGTATCAATTTGTCATTACTTACATTTGTTCCTCTCTACCCAATAAAGTCTCACCACGTCCCTGTCATATCTCTCTCTCTCTCTCTCTCTCTCTCTCTCTCTCTCTCTCTCTACTTTCAGTAGTCGCCTTCGGCCATAGCCCATAGTCTTAAGCCTTTCTTTTTAATAAATATCAATATGCTCCCTTAAGGTTTGGATAAGTTTCTATTGAACCTCTAATTTTTGGATAATCTAATTAATAATCCTTGACTTAAGACATGCTATTTAATCTAGTTCTTGCTTCTAATTTGCCACCGCTCTTTATTTATAGTAACTCTTGGTTAGGTTATCAAGACATGGATATTAACTCATTTAGCTTCAAATTTCAAAATCAAACAAAGATTTGAGATAATTAATGAGCAAATTATAACAAACCCCCATAACTATATTGACACTTTTCCTCGATCTGGCTAGATTGTTACACGATGATAAAGAACATGACTTTCGTCTACTTTAAGAAAAATTTGCTCCGACTAAACTAGTCAATATTGACTACTCTTATTCGTATGGCCTAACACACCCACCCCCTCTTTGTTTACTACTATTGGGGAAATAGACACTCAAATCATACCAAATCTATCATTGTTACTTGGAATCATCGTTATCATCCACTACTCTAAGCACCATCGTTACCAGAATTATCTCATCATAGCAATCCCTTCCATAACTTTCCAAAATCATATATATATATATATATATATATATATATATATACACACACACACACACATGTATGTATACTCAAATCTTTTGAGCATTGGTAGACAAAAACATGTAAATCCACTCAAAAAAAATCTGAGATAGAAAGAGATACATACACTGAAAATACAATATACAAATTAATACGAGTGTTAATTTGGAAAATAACCTAATGCTTTTTTTTTTATGAGCTAACCAAGAGAAAATGTTTTTGCACTTGTCGAGATTTTTAGGTCAACTTGTAGAAACTAATGGGTATAAGAATTTAAGAATAAAAATGTGATATAGGACACCTTGTCATCCTGATGTATTTGATTCGAAAAATAACTAATATGTAATTAAAAATTAAAACTTAGATGATCTTCAGGTCCAACAAGGCATGAGATTAAGAGATTTAGTGGAAACGTCTACGCCTCTGCTGGATATTGAATTATTGAGTTATTTGTTATTCAAATTATTTAGTTTAATTAATAATTGGTTTTTTCTTTCTTGATTTTTACTAATTGTTAATTATTATTTACTTGTTTTAATCCTTTTATAGAAAGGATAGTTTTGGGGAGATATAATTATATTAGGGTTTCTTGTTTAACTTTTCTAGGTTGTACTTGCAGCGTGATTAATCATAGTAGGAGAAGGATTGTTAGAATTATGGAAAGTTTATTAGGTTTCTGAATTGTTTAAATCCTAGGGTTTAAAATTGCTATGCTTTAGAGGATGAGTGTGTCGTATTGCTTCCTTGATAAATACAGCTGACCTAGTTATAATATGTGTAAGAATCTTAGACTTATGGTAAGTCTCTTTATTCCTTAAGTTGAGTCTTTATTTAATCACTAACCTATTAATCTTTTTGTGGTAAGTTATTTTCTTATTGTACAAGGTTTCTAAGTTTCCATGACGCTTATATATAGTGGAGGACACAGCTGCTGCTGTTTCGTATAAGCTCCTCAATGAAGCATCCATCACAAAGCTCATTCATAGTTTTTCCAACGCAATGCTTTTGTATTCACCCATCTTTTGTTTAATAGATCTGATAAGATATATCATTCTTATTTTGGGTGAACTATTCTGAATTGTATACACAACTACATATAGAGCTTTTCGTATATTTTTCATTAGTTGTTAGGTTTTAATATTTGTATTAAACTACAAGTTTTTACCTAGTGAAAGTTTCGTCACATTAGCATATCAACAAGTTGTTAGTTGTTGATTAAATATTTTAAACTTTTGTGTCTATTTTCGTACTTCTTCCTTTTAATATTCCGCTGCCTATTTCTCAAGGTGTTCTCCAATGAGTCACTGCCTTGAACTCATTGGATAGCTCATTGGTATTTTCAATTATCAATCTTCTTACAAGCGATTGCAGTGAGTAGAAAGATAAAAGAATCATATAAAGTAGTCATGCTTGTGACTATGGAGCGGTAAAGCGAGGGTGATGAGAATGACAATGAGGGAGCAATGCAATAGGGATAACCGGGGGGGGAAGAGCTATGATTTGCAAACACAAATGTTTAAGTGATGGTGGAGGAGAAACGGAAATGACATCCAACAACGTTGATGAAGAGAGGGGAACAAGGAGCCTAAAGCCATGAACGAGGAAGAAAAAGAGATATTTATGTTGGTTTGAGCTCGTGGGCATTTTTATTTATGCACAAAATTTTTGGGTTAAAAATTACATGGGGGTTTACTTTTGGATAAAAAAGTATAGAGGAATAACCCCATAAATCTAAAATACTTTGGGGGATACTTATAATTAGGCCAAAATACGAAGAAAAAAAAAACCTCAAAGTATCTACCAAATTCTAAAGTCCCCCCCCAACCTAAGGTTTGCCCCATAAACCCATCTAATGTTGCCAATTTTCCCAGTTAGCCTCCTGACCGTCCACAGCGTTAGAAAATTAACGTTTTTGCATCACGTGCCTTGCACGAGGGGGGCAATTCGGTCTTTTACCATATATGTGAAACAAACACTAAATAAAGGGGTTCAAAGTGTCCAAAATAAAATTGTTCCCTGATAAGAAGGTTGTGGGTTTAATTCTCATGGTGGTTGTTTTATATATGTCTTAACTTTTTATGGTCTAATTAATATTACAAGGGCCGGCAGGCCAGCCTTAACGGGCCGCGGATGTGAGTACCCCGATCCGCAGATCATTCTTTTTGGGTCTTTTCGCTCTGAACTCCTTTGATGATATATGTGATAAATGCGCAAAACGCATTTATATTAAAAACAAAGTCGTCACCCTTGTTTATAAAGTAAACGAGAGAAAAACTGAGATTGTGGGTCCGAGAGCTAAGTTACAAGTTGGGAAGGTTTTACGCACCCAACTCACCCTTTCGGTGTCTTAAGATTGCATGCTCATATTTAATTATCATGGGTTTGTTATTGTATGCGATTGGAGAAAATGTATCACGGAGATTTATACCTCCGTTTACGTTATAAAGTGTATACATGCTTTATTTATATTAAAAGAACAAAATAATATAATATATATTTATATTTAACGGAAATAATTGGAATGAAATTTTAGTTAAAAAGTGTCTATATATATATATATATATATTTACATATTTATATATAGATATATAATATCAATTATATAAATAAGAACAAATACTTCGACACTTAAATTTAGTGAATATAATACATGTATTTACATATCAAATGTACCGAAATGAATATATACACATTTGTAATTTATTTAACATATTTACATATTGAAACGAATAAATAAACTAACGAATGGAACGGCTTACCTTCTGTCATTTTACAGAATTCGGGCTAAGTTCTAGGCCGTTGTGTTATATTTGATCAAGCTAGCTCGTAACCTGACCGTTGTGCTTCCACTGCTACCGATACGAGGAAAGAAAGACTTATGTTTTGTGTTTTGGTTGTGTTCTAAGAACACAGTGTGTTTGTGTTTGTGATTATACTGTGTATGTGTATGTGTACGTGAGAGAAAGGGAGAGACCAGTGAACTCTCTTTCTTTTTCTTCTCTTTTTTTTTTCTTTCTTTTTCTTCTCTCAGTGTGTTGTATGTGTTCTCTAAGCTGGGTGAGTGAGATCTCTCTCTATCTGTTGAGAAAGAGGGAGTGTATTTATAAGAGAGAGGTTGGGAGAGATATTTTGTTACTCTCTAGCCCAAGGTATTCACGAAGTTTCCTTCCAACTTCGTTTGCCACCGAAGTCCACAACCACAACCTGTTTGCAGAGCTGCAAGGCACCTTGACTTATGTGTTTTGCATGGTTTGGTGCGCGGCGCACCAAGCTTGGCGTCCGCGAACCAAACTCTGTTTTTGGTGTCGCGACGCACCAAGTTGGACAATCGCGAACCAAGGCTATTTTTTGTCTTTATCAGGCTTTGGTGTCTTTGCACTTTGGCCCCTTTAAGCTCTGTAGCTTCAGTTTTGACCCCCTTTATGTTGATTTAATTGAAATTGTTGTGTTTGTTGGACGTCGTTAATCCTGTTGAATATGTTGTTTCCTGAAATGATCATAGAAACAAGTGTTAGTCCATTTATAAATAAACAATTATTTATAGGACAATTCGTATAATGTAGGTGTACAAATTATGGGTGTCTACAGCGGGTTAAATGGTTCAGGCCAAAAAAGCCCTTATTTTAAACGGGCAAAAAAATTAAGCCCTACCCCTATTTTTTTTTCGGTTTAAACGGGCCAGCCCTACGAGTTGTGTCCCTTTTAATATCTCTAATCATTAGGCGCCTGGGTTCAATTTATGCATTTCGGTTTTAGTAGTTGCAGATGGAAGCCACGCTCCAAAATGTAGTTCAGTCAACCCAGGAGCTTCGTGAACAAATGAGACAGACTGTTCATGATTTTCAAATGGAGGTCTACACCGAAGTTTGTAAAGGCATAGCTGATGGCCATCCCAAGAGCATGGAGACTAACGAATGGGAGGACATGCTGACATATCAGACGAATGTTAAATCTGAGGTCCAGGAAGATGAAGAAAAGGCCTAAAAAGCCATTCAGGAGGAGAGAAAGCAAAAAGCAAGAGCTGATGCCCTTGCTAAAGAAAATGTTGAACTGAGGAAGATGCTGAATATTCCTCAAGCTGATCATGCTGCCTCCTCTTCCTCATCTTAAGTTGGTGCTGATGCAGTTCACCTCAGCGACAGTAGCTGTGTTTCCCTTTCTTCCCTTTTGCTTTAAACATTTACTTTCAATTTTACTTTTAGTTTTTCATTCCACACTTAATACTTTGCTTAGTTTTTGGAATGTGTTTTTGCCTTATATATTTCTCTGGCTTATTAATAGATCTCTGCAAGGTTATATAAATATTCAAGGTAATGTTTAGTCAAAGTAGATTTTTGCGTGCTTAAGTTTTATTTTTGCTTTGATTGAATGTTTTATGTAAATAAGAGGAAATGGTTGGTCCTTGCATGATTTACTTAAACTCATTCTAACTCGTTTGGAATCACAAACCTATGTCAGCTGACTTAACTCCTTAAGTCAGCCAACTGATTCCGCCTTGAGTCAATTGACTAATGATGACTTATATATTTTCAAGTCAGTCAATTGATACTTGGCATAAGTCAGTAGACTGATAATGACTTTGACTTATACCCTAAGTCAGCCTACTGATCTTAGTGGAAGCTTCCTTGATAAGTTTTCCCGACTATCTTTTTCAAATTGAGTCAGTACTTTACGTTGTCTATTTCCTTAACAAACAAACATGTTTTTTGTTTTTTGTTTTTTGTTTTTTGCTTACTGACACTTTTCGTTTTGAGATTTACTGCTTATTTCAAAAAGACAAAGACAACCCATACTTTGAAGAGAGTTCTTCAATGTTTGATTCAGACTCATGCGGACATTTATTGCAAGTTAAACAAAAAGCTTCCAACGGCCAAAAGCTCGTCTCTGCCTATATAAAGCCATAAAAGCTCCAGGAAGAACTCAACTGAAGCACTCGAGCATTCAAAGCAAATTCAAACGCTTCAAGAATTAATTCTTGTGCCTCAGCATTGAAGAGCAAAACACTTAGAGTCTTTACTATTTTATTCTCTTCTCTTAGTCTTTACTTTTATTGTTCAATAATTGTAAAGATTTCCCTCCCAACTACTTAGTTTTTGAGGGATCATTGATTGTAACACACGAAATTGACTTGTTCCTGTTGAACATTCAATCTCCATAAACACAGGTCTTGTTGTACACTGATCCATTAGTGATCACTTAGGATTATTAATATTATTAGTACACTTCAAAATCCAAGTCTGACCAATTAGGTAGTGGACGTAGCAGTCTTCATACTGTAAATCACTTTACATCTTGTGCTCATTTACTTATTATTTTCCTTGTTTTCTTTGACCAACTGACTAAAGCTTTAAGTATAATCAACTTGCCTAAAGCTTTAATCAGTCAAGAGCAAGCATCAGTCAATTCCCTATTATTCATACATCAGTTATTCACCTTATCAACTGTTTATTTCAATTGATCAGTTGACTGAATCTCAAAGTCTATTTTCTGCTGCCTGATTTTAAAAGATTTTAAAATACTTAAAAAGATTTTTTTTAAGGTAATTCACCCCCCTCTAGCCTTATCAGTTGCCAAGTGGACCTACAGTGGTGGGTTTGATTTGAATTGGGTTTGTAGAAGAAGGAAGGAAGAGAAAATTCAATTTAAGAAATTAAGTAATATCTTTTTTGATACTTTGATCCCTTTTATTTTGTGTTTTGCATATATTTGAATTGGGTTTGTAGAAGAAGGCACGTGACAAAAAATGTCGATTTTCTTACGCACTTCACAGCCAGGAGGCAAATTGGGAAAAATGGCAGCGTTAGGTATAATTATTGGGCAAATCGTAAGTTAGGAGGCACTTTGGCATTTGATGGAAACCCTGGGGTGATTTTTTTATTTTGGGATTTGGTGCAAATTTTAGGCCGGCGATTTACGCTTCAATTTGTAAGGGAACCTTAGTGAATGTGTATTCTTTTTTGGACAAATTATCAACAAGGAAAAATTGCATACATCATTGGAACTAACGCACGGTACTTTACAGTATAATATATAAAACATAAAAAAAAAATCAATGAAATGTATTAATTAAAAATGCAAAATCTTAAGGCCTCATTTGGTACGCAAAAATAGAATCAATTTTGTGGAATTGATTCCATAGAATTGATTAATAACGTTTGGTGGTGCAAGAATTATATTTGGAGTAAGAATGAATTACTAAAATATTCAAATTGATTACTAAAATTTAAGGAATCACAATGCTGATGAAGGAGGTAGTATTTGGATTCCTAATAGTTGAAATCCATGTAAAAGGATAATAATATCCTTCTATTAGGTCAAATATTTGTTTTATATTTAATATTTCATTTGGTTTCAACTAATTTATGATCATTTTTTTTACTCCTCGTCGTCGTTGTTCTTCGACTCTTTTTATTAGGTCTTGTATTTGTTTATTTTGTTTCAAATGTTAAACTATTTTTATTTGAACTAGTTTCATTATAGCATTAATTTTTTTAATTTTAATTTAATATTTTTTTCCTACTTTATTGATGTTGAATAATTTAAAATTTTCACAAAAATTAAAAAATAATGAAAAACTTGTTATTTTTTGTAGTAATAACGTTAATTTCTAATTTTTATCATGAAAATCATTAACAAATACGTGTCTACATTGGGGTAATGTTGTCAATTGTCTTACTTTCATCTCTGCATTCCAAGTTATTTTATTTTTTACAAAACAATATAATAGAAATTTGTACAACATTTGTACTCGCATTCCGTATGTTACCAAACACTTTTAGGAATCATCTTGCAATCTATTTATATGGAATCTCATTACTGGTAATCGATTCCGTAGAATTAATTTCATTTCCGTGTACCAATCGAGGCCTAAAAGTATTACACTAACAATATTAAGCCTCTTTTTTTGCTCAATATGTATTCCACTTCTGAAAGTATTAAAATTATTTTTAGATTGACTGCAACAGTTATAAGTATGACGTGATATATAAACCAATCATAGTGCAATAAATCAACAACTTTATTGATATAAAGAACAACCTTGCTGATGTAGAGAGTAAGGTCGCTAATCACACTGAAGTCATCAACTTTGCTCATCACATCAACAAAGTTGTTGATTAGGTGAAATTTGATTGGCTTGTAATACTACATCAACCTTGCTGATGTCGTATCACTGTTGCACTCAATATTTACTTTCACAAAGGAGCGTGACATTTATTTTAAGAAAGATAAATGAAATTTTCTTAAAACTAAATGTGAAGGCAGGGATGTATCTAATTGCAAAATGAATTGTAATTAGTAGAGACTTGCTAACAAGTTTTCTTAAAAACACTCTTTAAGAATTGAAATGTGAAGGTAGGGATGTATCTAATTGCAAAATGAACTGTAATCGGTAGAATTGGATAAGTTTAAAAAGCTATTAAGGAGAATTTTAAGGCAAAATCTTCTTAAATTCAAATGATTAAAAAGTGCTCTAAAGAGATTTTTTAGTATTTTCCTTAATAATATTCGAGTCTTATTAACAAGTATCTTCTAACAGTCGATAAAAAAAATATATTAAGAAATCAGCAACATTAAGAATCAACATCTATTCTTGTCAATATTAACACTTAACTTCTCTTTTTTTTTTTTTTAAGGGAAACAGGGCAAGACCCTGCTAGATTTTATTAATAATAAAGAAAGAAGTACAAACTTGAGGGGGACAACCAACCTGGCCCTTATAAATGGGAGGACAAAGGAGCCTGACCTCGAAAGAGAAATACAAACCAAAACAAAAACCAAAAACAACCTATCTATGAAATACGAACTCGAGCAATACCTCTAGCATCCATCCGAAGAGCACCTCTAACAGAAGTTGGGAGATGATTAATTGAGGTATAGATAGAATCCAATTTAGAGTCCATAGCAATATTAGCTAAGCTATCAGCAACTGAGTTTGCTTCACAGAAACAATGCCGAAAGAGATAGTTTCCCTGCTTTTGCATAGAAATAATAGCACTTATATAATAGAAGGCATTCCAAGGTGGAGAGTGACCTTTAGATATGCAACCAAGAAGAAAAGCCGAGTCAATCTCCACAATAAAATTATGGAAGCCTTGAGAGACAAGCCAACGAACCCCTTGGAAAAGAGCTCTAACTTCAGCAACAGAATTGGAACAAACCCCATAATAAGAAGAGAAGCCATAAATGAAACGACCCTCGGAGTCCCGAATAACACCCCCTCCTCCACTAATTCCAGGATTATCCCTACTACCACCATCAGTATTAAGCTTGACTAAGCCCAACGGAGGTTTTAACCAAGAAACAGCTTGAATAGAAACCCTTTTAGGCCGACGGATCTTGAAACAGAAGCTTGACCAATCTATTGCCAGAAAACTCCCAGCTTTAAGAATAAGATTAATCTCATTTTGGATAGCAAGAATAATACCACGAGAGGTAGATTGCACTCCCTCAAAGACGGCTTTGTTACGAGCTTTCCATATGTGCCAAAGAACCACGGAAGGGATAATGGTGTAAAGTAAAGAGCCTGCTTGGGACCACCAATACATGCAATGTTGCTGGACCAAGGTAGGAGAAGCACCCAAACCAAAGTACAAATGAAATTGCTGCCAGACGGAGGAAGCCAAATCACTAGATAAAAAGACGTGGGTAAAGGATTCGGCAGCAGGTTTGGAGGGGCAGCAGCTACATTTTGAGGCTATGGACACGCCGCGCTTGGTGATTGCTTCGTCAATGGGAAGGCGAGAAAGAAGCAAACGCCACATGAATATACTAATACTTCTAGGAATGCAACGGTGCCAAACAAATTTAGAAGACAGGAGGGAGGGGCCTGCATGACGGGAGATCTCATAAGCAGATTTAATCGAGAATTTCCCCGATACTGTTGCTGTCCAGCAGGGGATATCCTCCGCAGCAACAAGCTGGATATGCTGCTCTATAATGCTCCTGACTGCAATAGGAAGAAGAGAGATGATGGCCAGCGGGGAGAGAGAAGAAGCCGACTGGAAGAGTTCCTTGGCAGCAGCAAGAGGCGAGTCATCCTTAGCCAGAATAGGGAACATTGGAAGCCATTTATCATGCCGAAGGGAACAGTCCCCTCTTCGAACATTCCAATGAATAAACGGTTCCGCAATAGAGCGGGCTTTAAGAAGCCTAAGCCAAACATGAGACCCTTTACTAGAAGCCACCGCAGGGTGATTAGATAAACAATAGCGAGTTCGCAAAAAGTCCACCCATAAACTCTTTTGAGTACGAAATCTCCACCAAAGTTTAATGCCAAAAGCTTGAACCAAAGCCGTGATAGAGGGGATACCAATCCCACCCTCCAGAATAGGGCAGCAGCAGGAAGACCAAGAAATCCAATGAGCCTTCTGCTTTCCTTCGACAGACCCCCAAAAGAAATTGGCAAATAATTTATCTATAGATTTAAGAACTGATATCGGGGGATCCAAAGCCGCAATGAGGTAAGAAGTCATAGAGTGGAGAACATGTTTGATTAGAACAAGCCTGCCAGATTGAGATAGAAAACCACCCATCCAAGTTCCTACACGATCTCTCAGCTTAGCAACAACAGAATCAAAGTAATTCTTCTTTTTACAGCCAATGTACAAAGGACAACCTAAATAGATAATAGGAAAAGTCCCAATGCGATAGCCCAAGAGGGAAGCGATAGCATTTATCCGAGAAGCATCTAAAGAAGGATCAGTGAAAAAACTACTTTTTGAACCGTTAACAAGCTGACCTGAGGATTTCTAATAATTTGAGAGTAAGTGAACATGCTTCTGGAGAGATCTCGAATGCCCATTACAGAAAATGATGACATCATCCGCAAAAGAAAGATGAGAAATAATAGGACATCCACTAGTTGTAGAGAATACAGTCGAAGGGTCTTCAATATGGAGTTTAATAAGGCTCCTACTCAAGACTTCAGCCGCAATAATGAAGAGACTTGGAGATAAAGGATCACCCTGCCGAAGACCCCGAGACGAGGAAAAAAATCCCACAGGCGCGCCATTAAAAAGAATGGAAAACCAATTATCAGAAATGATGCGCCAAATAAAGTCAATGAACACTTCATGAAAACCAAATCGACGGAGCACTTTTATCAAAAAGAACCAAGATACTCTGTCAAAAGCTTTAGCCATATCAAGCTTGATAACCATGTTTGAACCCGTCACCTTTTTTTTCAAATAGCTCAGAAGTTCCTGGGTAAGGAGAATATTGTCATGAATGTCTCGCCCCTTAGTAAAAGCACTTTGGTTCGGAGAGATGATATAGGGGAGAATCTTTGCCAACCGAGAGGCCAAAAGCTTAGAGATAACTTTATTACAGAAATTGCAAAGACTAATCGGCCGAAAATCCTTAAAAGAATTGGGATGATCAACTTTTGGGATGAGAGCAATTAAAGTGCTCGTCCATGATCTGGGCATAGAGAATCCAGCAAAGAAATCTAAGATGTCAAGAAGTAAATCGTGACCAATGATATCCCAACAGAAAGAATAAAATTTACCAGAAAACCCATCAGGCCCCGATGCGCTATCTCCACTCATAGCAAAGCCTATATCTTTAATTTCCTCCAAATCGGGGGGAGCAATTAGCTCAGAATTCCAATCATCAGTAACCAAGGATGGAATAACATCAAGGAGAGAATCATCACCTAAGCCATCAGATGTCAATTGAGACTGAAAATAGGAGATACCAGCTTGCTTGATAGAATCTTCAGAAGTGAGCAAGGACCCATCCTCAGCCATGATAGAATGAATATGAAGTTTACGGCGGGCTTGTCGGACAGAGGCATGAAAGAGCTTGGTGTTACCTTGACCTTCCTTTAACCAAGAAAGACGAGATTTCTGCGCCCAGAAGGCCTCTTCCCTTCGAAGCATAATCCGATGATTGGCTTGAGAGGCAAGCAACGTAGATCGATTTGAATCGGAGGGGTTTAACTCAAACAACAGCTCCTTTTCAAGAACATCCTCCTCGGAAGCTTTTAAAGAAGAAAAAATATTTCCAAAAGTCTCTTTGTTCCAAGTTTTAAGGTCGGCTTTAACATTACGAAGCTTGCAGGAAAAAACAGTCAGAGGACGGCCAGAAACAGGAATATCCCAAGCTGTTTTGACAACATCCAAAAAAGTAGCATGACTAGTCCACACATTAAGAAATCTGAAGGAAGCCCCATGAGTAGAAGTAGTCCAACCATAAGAGAGAAGCAAGGGGGAGTGGTCTGAGCAAGTACGAGGAAGATGGAGAACCGTGGAAGAACCAAATCTGCCAAGCCAACCCGGATTACCAAGAATTCTGTCAATACGCTGATGAATAGTGCGAGATCCTTCTCGCTTGTTCCACCAAGTATAAGCAGAACCAGAAAAGCCTAAATCAATCAAACCCGAAGCTGCCAAACAAGCATGAAAATCCAAGGCTCCGTTACGGTCCCAACCATTACCTCCTGATTTCTCCGAAGGGTGAAGAATAATATTGAAATCTCCTCCGACTAGCCAAGGAGAGTCCCGAACCTGGCTTCCAAGATCAATTAAGTCTGCCCATAAAAACCGGCGTTCTTCCAAATCACATTTAGCATAAACACTTGTAAAATAAGAGTGGGCTGGCCAAGAGTAGTGCTGCACTTGGATAGTGATTTGCTGAGAAGAGCTGTGAATAACCTGACATGTATAAGCTGCTTTAAGAAATACCCAAACTGAGTCGTTAGAGTTCTTAAAACAAAACTTGAACTTGAGATGACGAGTAATAAATTCAATTTTGGCCGGATCTATCATAGGTTCGAAAATAGAAATAATAGAAATATTATGAGTTTTAATGAGATACTTTAACCTTGCAATGGAGGGGTCATTACCAATCCCTCTAATGTTCCATAAGAGGGCCTTAAGCTCCATGAAAATTGGATGGGAGAGACAAAGCGGAGAGTTTAGCTCTTTGGAGACGAGTGAGACGGTCAGTTGTAGGAACCTTTTTATTGTCTTTCACCATAAGATTCAAAGCATCCAACTCATGAAAATCAGGTTCTTGTTCTTCCAAAGTATCCAAAATAGCAAAACGGTTTGGGGAGAGGGGCTGAACTCTGTCATTGTCAGGAATCCCCGGCTGTAAATCATCTTCTATATGCACCTCAACCGAATTTTCAGGCAGTTCCTCCACGGCAGAATTATGATTTGTTCTTTGGATTGCGTCCAGGCTACATTGCACCTCCTCAATAAGATCATAAACTTCAGTTATTAGGGAAGGATTCTGGGCTGGTTGTTGGGCAGAAGGAACTTGGTCGTGTGGCTTATCACCCATGAAACCAATCTGCGCAGAAGCAGCAGCAACAGCACTTGAAGGCCGAACAATATAATCAGACATAGTGGCCATGTTGACAGAAGCATGAAGATCAGTTTGCTGGGCGATATGATCTGGAGACCTGTTGTTACATTCCATGGGCTGAGGCACATCATTCAGGGTGGGTTCTTCGATTGTAGGGTTTGGGGTGGAGTCGATTATGATTTCTTTGCCTTTATCAGTCTTCTTAGGAGTCCATCTTGTAGAGGTCTTTGATTAAAAGTGGGGGAGAGTAATCTGGTTTGGAATTTTAAGAGAGGTCGTGGGGTTTATGGTTGCAGTTGTAGGCTTTGAGGGAGGAGCAGCCGTAGGATTTGATGAAGATGTAGTCACATGGTTTTTGATTTTGCAGAATTCTTCCGAGTGACCTTGTCGATTACAGTGCAAACAATAACGCATGAGATTTTCTGCTTCTAATGATTGCCAAAATCCCTTAGATTGAGAACCACACTCTATCCAAATCCGCTTTGGGACCGGCTTAAGGAGGTCGATCTACTTCTACACAAATACGGGCAACACTAGGGCGAGATAAGTTCATAGTAGCTTGGTCGAGCATCAAAGGATTGCCAAAAAGATTTGCAATAGCGTACATGGTGGCTTTATGAAAAAGATGAATGGGGAGATTAGGAAGAGCAAACCACACCGGAACAATAGAACTCTTAATATCGGGACGAAAATCGGGAGTCCACTTGAAAACTCGCATAGGAAAACGACCAAGGTACCATTGATCCTTAATCCATATATAGACGTTGATAGTCTTCATCATGGTTGAGCTGGATTAGGATATGCTTGGCATCTAAATGTCCTAGTTTAAAGTCGGCCTTGAGACCAAATGTGTGAAAAGATTTACGAGTTACTTCCATAGAAGGCCGACCATGAGAAAATTTACCTATTAAAGCATGCTTGAAAGGCTGCGCAAGACGGCGGACAGTGTCATCAGACAACTTCAAGGCTGGTTCGCCCTTGTAAGAGGCTGGCTGAAGCTGGAACGATATAGGCTGCACTGCCGGCTTGGAAGAGGTTAAAGCTTCAGCAAAGGATTTAGGAGGTATTGGGTTGGAAGGCTCAAGAGGAGGCGGGTCAAGGGGTGGCGGGACTGCCATGGCAGCCGCCGGGAAAGTCTAGGGAGAAACCCTAGTTAGGGCAGAACCCTAGTTAGGGAAAGAGAGAGAAAAATCCGTAGGACCCTAGGTGTTTGCAATTTAACACTTAACTATTTATGGAGTATTGGCTACAAAAAAAAGAACTTGTAAGAACTAGTGTATTTTTTGTTTTTTATTTTTGTGTCCTAAGGAATATTGAGAATGGATCGAACCTAAGACTTCATATTTTGTGAAGCCTACCACTTGGTCACCCCTTAAAGACGTAAAAGCTAGTGTTAATGAGAGCCCATGTTGCCAAAATTATACCATACTAAAAGGTGAAGGCATTTAAGATTTGGGGATAATGACACTATAAGTCCTTTAACTAAGGTCGATTCTACTAGTAGTTCCTTAATAAAGTTTTTTTTTTTTCATTTTAGTTCCAAGAATTTCAAAAATATCACACGCTTAGTCCTTTTGATGGATGTCGTTAGAAAAATTCGTTAATTCAATCATGTGTAAGGCAAATGACATTTTTCAGGGCATTAATGGAATTTTCCCTACCCTCTAATGTTCTTAGCCTTATTTTCTTCTTCACCCATCCCTCTCCCTCTCTCTCTCCAGCCACACCCACCATCATTGAAGATCTTAAACCACCAAATTAAAGAACAAGTTCTCCGAAATTCACTATTTTGAAAAACTGGGTATACCTGATCACGAGATCCGACATTAATCTTTAGTTTCTTGAGAGCTGAGGCAGCCTTGAGATTTTTATTTGAATCGGACCCATAAGAACCCAAATCGACAGATAACGATCTAGGGAAATGTTGACGGGATTGGGGAAAATGCACAACTAGCTTCATTTTCTTTTCTTTCCGCTCGTCGTCATCGTCATCGCCGATGAATTTCGGCAGGGTAAAGATTTCGTCTGAGCTAGGGTTCCAGCGAGTAGATCAGCGATTGGGTGTGTTAAAATTGACGGCGGTGTTTTCTCTTTCTTATTGGTGCTGTAGTTCAAGTTGTTATTGTTCGAGGGCGCGCTTTTGGAGATCTTATGGAGAGGGACGGCTCTGTTGATGTAGTTGTTGTTGATGTCGCTACCTTACCCATTATTGGCATCCTCTCCCCCCCCCCTCTCTCTCTCTCTCGCCATCTCCATCAGCCGTGTCCAACAAGCTATCAGTCAAGAACGTTTCAGCCAAGCTTCATCAGTAATGTATGAAGACTTGATCACTTGAAGATCAACGATCCAAACTTGTCGAAGATATGCCTTAAGTTACCAAAGCCATCTTTGACTTTGGTGTAACGTAAACATATTGGTTCATTTATTAGACCATTCCATTTTAGGCATTCATCTAAAAAAGACACTCGCAAGTATTAATTGTCTACCCATTTTTAGTAAGTCCGTAAGAATGCGTAACCTAGGAGGAAATTACCTATTTGCCTCCTTAAAATCTCACATGCTTTGCACACGGGCCTTTAACCGTTATTTTTAACGGAGGACCACTCAGTAAACAAAAACTGCATACTTTGTACCCAAATTTTTACTTTTTAAAATTAAGGACTAATGTTAGAAAATTGTAAAG
The DNA here is from genome assembly GCA_016624345.1 of Platycodon grandiflorus. Lineage (NCBI taxonomy): Eukaryota > Viridiplantae > Streptophyta > Magnoliopsida > Asterales > Campanulaceae > Platycodon > Platycodon grandiflorus. Next base: position 47,136,964 of record CM028361.1, read on the forward strand.
TACAGCTCCAGGTCCAGTGATGCATTTAACCCTTCTATGAATGAAGGATAGAGACCTCTCTCTCTCATGGATTTTCTCTCTCTTGGATTTTGTAGCACCCAGATCAGAATCTGATGGAGACCAATCAGCCATAAAAGAACATTTAGTGGCACTGCTACTACACTAATTCATTTCCAGACTTATATTCTGATTCTATTATGTGATGTCCCGTCAAAGTGGGGGGAAGAACTTATAAACCATCGGTAGAAAGCGATACACGGTCATACACCCAATTATATAACCCATTGGGTGTGGCTATAAACCAATATGGAGTACCTATCACAGTTATGGTGTTCAGTCTTTAATGGCAAATAGGTGCCGAGAGGGGTGGGCCCACACAAACAGTGTTGAATATACCAATTAAGAAAGGCTACGATCAAACAAAACTAATCACTCATGAGAACAAATAGGAGCCAGTCCTTTTTTATTAAGAAAAATGTTAGTGAGATAAACTTAATCTCCCAACTTGTTAAAATCACAAGAATAAGCATAGTTTTACCATTTTGAGATCAACAGGGAAATAGGTAGGAAGAATTACGGTGTCAACGCAATCTCGGTCCGATCACATGATAAATTTTTTGTTTAATTACAGTAGGTCTCTTTTAAATATTTAATCGTTTCAGTTTACTATACTTTTTTGAAAATATAAAAAAAAAAAAACACTTTTGAGTTAAAAAGACGATTATGCCAAGGAAGAAGATTTACTTGGAGAAATTTTAGTAAGTAAGATTGTTCTATTAAAATGGAAACAGGCTATCCACAAAAATCAATTTTCTTTCTACTAGCTATTTGAATGGAAACAATTCACCGAAGAAATTTTAGGAAGGAGATTTATCCAGAAATTTTATAAAAAAGGAAAATTCACCTAGAAATATTAGGAAGAAGTTATCCGTAATATTGGTAGAAGAAATTTTATGATTCATTACACTTCCTAGTAATGTGAGGAAATTGCATCATATGACCACTTATTTTTAGTAATATTGAGGAATAACTTACATTTATTGATTCTTAGGTGGATTGTGTATCATTTGGAATTTGCAATGAATTTCCGGATATGCTACTCTAACAGAAGTTAAAGCAAACTCTAACCATTAGATGCTCATAAAAAAATTTACTCTTGTATAACTATCAGGCCAAACTATTTTGCGAATTCTATGTTTGAGGTATGGATGATGTAGAGATAATACTCAATTCCACAGTAATGTTTGGTGTGCTTGACTTCGCGATTTAGTTATTTTAATTTTGTGATTTTAAAACGTTCTGTATTGATTGAAGAAAAAGTGGGAAAGAGATGGTAAAACACTATTAAGATCATAGATAATGAAAGTCCAAAATCACAAAACCTAGTTCTTAAATTGCGAAAAAATTAGGAAGAAATTCGAGTCGATCCCTTTAGTGAACTTTCAACTGCTTTAGTACCATATTTTTTTTTAAACCAGCAAAAGACACTTTAGTCTATGTCCTTAAAAATTCGAACAGCCACACGATGCATCGCAATTCCAAATCAATGCATCGCGATTCGAATTGATGCATCGCAATTAAACTTTCGTTCATCGTGTGTAACATAAGATGCATCGTGTGAGTTCTTTAAAATAACATCTCCATGTTTGCCATCTCTATTCATTACGTACGTTAAAGCATTGTATGTTACTACATAAATCTTTTAGCGAAAGAAGAAATATGATTTACTGCAATTTTATAATGACGCAAGACATTGAAAAGACCAATTCATTCATTGGAGCTTCTTAGACCAATTCATTCATGGGAGCTTCTTTTAGCTCTATAAATAGTTTGGTTGAGAGTTGTGCCAAGTTCTCTGAAGCTAGAGTGTCTGCATAAATGGAGGATGATATTGGTATAAATCTGCTTGTGAAATGAAGTTGTCATTGACATGAAAGGAGGGATAAGAGAGAAACTTTGTTGTGGCATGAAGTTGCCGTCACCGGAGAAGACGAGGGATGTAAGAGTTTGTTGGCCAGAACGGTATGAAAGAAGAGAGAAAACAAGAAGCGGCCTGAAAATTAAGCAGGAGGAAACCATTCTTTAGGCTGTTGGAGGCATTTTAGGACGATTTACTTATTTATGAAAATAGACTTTAGCGGTTTGATAATATTATCGTCGACTAAAGCGATTGAAAATCCACTAAAGTGTACCGGCATATAATTTTTCCAAAAAAAAATAAGACCCGATGGGATGATCTACAAATCCGCACACCCAAATCAAAATTAAGAAAGCAATAATTTCATTATAAAATGTTGTTGCAAAGAATAATAGTAGTGCTATTGTTTTTCAAAAAAAAATTATTTCCTTTCAAAAAAAAAAATAAAAAGAATCCTTCCCTTTCTTCCCCATGGTATAAAATAATTGCAGTTAGTATTATGCTCAATGATATCCATTTCCGAAACTCTTAAGAATGAGCCTATAACCCATTATTGCATCCAAACAAACACTAATGTTTTCTTCAACTGTTTGGAGGCTGTGTGTTGAATATTACATAGATTTGCTTGTATCCATAACCTAAATCTAAATCAAGGTGACTAATGGGCCTGCGTGTCTGTTAGTGTGGCAACTTGTATTTAGACAAGTGCTTATAATAGCTTAGGATTGCTTTCTGTACTTAGCCTAGTCTTCAGCAGTTAGCCCATCGTTGATAGGACATGTAAAAGATCGGCTATCTCTTTAAATCAGCCGAATCTATTAAAGATATCGGACAAGCTTATTTCAGCCAAGGTTCATCAGCAATGAGGAAAAACTAAAGATCGTCCGATCACGACCTTACTGGTGATATGTCTCAAGACTGTCTACAGCATTTATTGACAACGGTGACATAACGATAACCTGCAAAGAGCATTGAATGATCTATGCCATATTAGGCAATCATCTCAGAAAAGGACAGTCCGTCTGTTCTTATCATCTACCTATTTTTGGCAACATTTCAGAAGTCAGTCTGAAGAACGTAGAATATCCTATCAAAGATCAACAGCAAGATTAGAGCATTAATTACATTCAAATTCAAATCCTCCAAAAGCTGAAGATCTCCAACGGCTACCAAAACCTCCCTGGGTATAAATAGAAGACTTCATGACAGCATTGAAGAAGCTAGCGATTTATCAAGAAAGACTCAGCCAACATTCTTCATCTTCAACTGCTAGTTCATAAAAGCTTAAAAGAAAAATCTGTACAACATTCTTTGAAGAGCACCAACCTTAGAAGATCAAGTCTTTACTGCTCCTCATTGAATGCAATCTTAGCATTCATAGCACACGAGAATTATATCTCCTTAGATATTAATTCTCCCACAAACACTTGGTCAACTATTTTATGTACACGATCCATTAGTGATCTCCATTGTAAAGATACTAGTGGATAAACTTAGTACACGTTTTAAAATCCAAAGTTGACCACTTTGGTTGTAGACGTAGCACTTATTCATAAGTGTGAACCATATCAAATCTCTTGTCTATACCTTTTATGTGCATGAAATTTGCTACTGTTTATTTCCAGAATTTTAACTAATTTTGGGAACAGTTGATCTTGTCATATCAAGATCGGCCATCTTTGAACTTGTCCGATACTTCCCTCTTTTCCGGTGCAAAATTTTTCAATTTAAGTGAAGTGATTTTCAAAATTTCCTAAAACTTCAAATAGGCTATTCAACCCCCCTTCTAGCCTATTTGAGCACCTTGGGCCATAACACTGTGCATGAGAGACGAGTTTTGGAAAACTGGAAGGAAATAGGTATGCTTAAAGTAACGCATAGGTTTTTAGCAGGAGAAAGCTGCTCATGGAGATGCGATAAAGCTGATCCAGACAAACATGGAACTCGGGGATCCCATTGGAAAAGAAGATCAAAGATGGAAACATGATTTGATACATCTTGAGCTTTCAACGATATGGTCACAGACTCGCAATATATATTAACAATACTACATACAAGTAGAAACATCAAAAGCTAGAGAGGATAGAGCGTGTCACCTGGAAACCATGCGGCCGCATAAGGTGTGCGCATAAAGTTTCTGGAAACCATGCGGCCGCATAGAGCGTCCGCATGGAATCTTTGGAAATCGTATGCGGCCGCGTAGTGCGACCGCATAGCGACGGGATTTTTTAGCCTTTTAAGGGTTTTAGGGTTTCCATTGTATCCATATAAATAGTTGTATACCTAGAACGTTTAAAGGTGGTGAGCCTCTAATAAAACTAGTTTTACACCCGTGCGTAACGCACGGGCCAAATACTATCCTATTTCACGGAAAGATAATATTTTATGCAAATACTATCCTAGTTCAAGCTTATTTTCATTGACTCCATCATAGGAAACATATATACTCATTGGTCCAAAATAAGTATCCTATTTTCCTTTTTAGGATGTCCCAACAAAATAGAAAAAACAGAAGTAGGAGGAAGAAGAAAGGCTAACCTCAGCATCCACCAGAAGCAGCTCAAAAGATGGAGGAATCTTCATATCATTCCCAGGTTTTACTTCCCACTTTCGTGCTAATCTTACCTTAATCAACCAATCTGATCTTCCTTTTTTAATGTCTTTCAATAGAGTAAAAGTCATTTTATGTTCTTTGGCTGGGAATAATGCAAAGTATATGAAAAAGATTGGAATAGGATGAAAAAGAAACAGATTTTGAAGAAAAACCGTATTATAAATTGGATAAATAAACCTGTTGATATTCCCATTTACTAAATTGGGGAATCCGAAAATAATCTTACTATTTGACATTAAATAATTTCAGATTTCAGGATGACTGTCTAGATTTCACAGTGTATTTTCTAGGAAATTGCTGGAAAATGTATTAAATGTAGTTGCCATAAATGTTCCTATCCAAAAATAGTTTTTCTCATTTATTTGTTTGATAAAGACAATATTATAAACATTTATTTATTTTTTAGTGTGCAGATACAAGATACAAGGGAAAGACGACAGGACTGAAATAAGATTTTTGCCGGATATAAAATAATATGTATTTTTATTTTATTTATGTATAATGTTTGTAATAATTTTTTATTTTTCCATTACTATTTGACATTAAATAGTTTCAGATTTCAGGATGACTATCTATATTCCAATGAGTATTTTCTAGGAAATTGCTGAAATATGTATTAAATGTATTTGCCATAAATGTTGTCATAATCCAGGTATGGTTTGATAAGCCCAATTATTACTTAAGCATTGATATAGGTGAGAAAGAAATTAAATCTTTAACTGAAGATAATGAGGAGTAGCTTTAAATTTACGTTTCTAAACATAGATTTTCAGTTTTGGCGCCAAATTACCTGTTTTAGTAAGTGTGCCAAAATCACTTGTGTCATTATATATATATAGATTGATATAGATATAGATATAGATTCATGGAAGGATTGTTGGGCTAACATCGTTTTTAGCTGATGCAAACATCACTTTAACCATTTAGAGCTCGTTTAGTTGTGCGTTTTAACAAAAGTATAGGGATAAAACACAGTTTATTTGTAAAAATTGTGTTTTAATGCTGCGACAGAAAAAAATATGTTTTAAAACACTAAAATTCACAAATTTTTCCCAAACGCAGGTTTTAAAACGCTGCTAAGAAAAAAATAGCTTTTTGAATTAATATTTCAAACGCATTTATAAGAAAAAAAATTACGTTTTATAAAACGCTACATTTTGAAAACGCTTCATTTTAAAAATATTGCACCAAACTGGCTCTTAATTGTTAAACATCATTCCACTGATTTTTCTTTTAACTTTTGCTTCAAATATTGATGAGTCTTCTGTCAATTAAACATCATCTATATTTTTTCAATTAAATTATAATTTAGTAAAACAAAAAGAAAAATAAAATTAAAAGAATAAATTAAGTAAAAGTAATGTTGAAAACAACTACTCATTCGTTGTTTTATCCGTTGGCTTTCCCTCATTATCGTATATCAATATCTTCGCACCAAAACGATTTGTTACCTTAGGTCCTTAATACAGTATAAGTTTTAAAGAAACCCTTCATTTGTAGGGTTTCAATTTTTATCCGCCATCATATATCTACCCTTTCCCCAAACCTTCACCTTCTAGACAAAACTATACAGTATCCCGAAATCTCCCCAAACTTCTTCTTTGAACGATTTTTCGGTTCTCATTCGAACGAAAATACTATGATGATCTCTCTCACGCACCGGCCTTTAGGGCGGCCTTCAATCCAAAATCCATGTTCGGGTGCGATCGTAATTTTTTACCGGTCGATTTAATGGTTCACATACCTCATCCCCGATGCTCCAGTAAGTAGTTTCTTGAGCCCTCAGTCAAGCCTACCCAAGCACGGACCAAGGTGTGACCTCCTCTCCTCATCCGTATATGAGTAACCTCTTGATTTCCCACCATTTTAATTTTTATATTTCAGAAACAAAGTGATAATTAATGCTTTTGTTGCTTCAGATTTGATGAAATAAAGTCGATTTTTTTAAAAAGAAACCTCCAAAAAAAATACGGTTGTTCCTAGCTCAAAGTCTGTTAGATTTCTTCATTTTTTTTTGCTCAAATCTATTTGATTTCCTCATTTCTTTTATTTTTTTTATTTTTTACCGAAATATAGAAATGTAGCGTCAACGGGTAAGTTTACTCATTCCTTATTCAAGATCTGTTATTTGAATTTTTTGTCCTTGTATATAGATTTTTTCAAATCCACATTTATATTGTATCAATAAATTCTCAAAATTTTAAAGTATTTCTATTTGTCACACATGTTTGGATTTGGGGAAAAAAAAAATCAAAATCAAAATTTTTACTATAGTACTATATATAAGAAACAAAAACATTTTACAAATGCATTTTTTTCAATTATATGTGACAAAGCCGAATTATCTTGTTTGTTTGTTGTAATTTCAATTTACCACTCTATTGCAGATTCCTCTTCTTTTATTTCTTGTATGACATAACTTGTGAATCTTATGTTTTTGAGAGATAAATAAGTCTTGCTTAGTTCCCTTTGATAGAGGCTCAAGTTAAAGTTTTGTTATAAATAAACACATTTATTTCTATTCAGACTGGTAAGGGTGGACGGTGTCATAACCCTCCAAGTATTTGACAATTAGCATGGTGATCTAGACATAATGAAAGATTAGAAAACCTAACTTAAGTTTATTTTAAAATTTATCAATTATCTCTAGTGATGAACGTTGGGAGAGGGTGGAAAGTTCTACGGCCCTTCAGGTATTTGATACAAATTCAATTACTGAAAATTAATATATGCAATCATATTGGTGATGTGCTTTTATGCTTTCAATTTTAGTCGCCAATAGATTATGATTGAAACACATTTCAGAAGTAATGTGCTTTTATGCTTTCAATTTTGAAATTGATTTACAATTTTATGTTTTTATGCTTTTAATTTTGAATTTGATTAACAGTGTTGAAACTATTAGAAGAGGGAAGGGGAAGGATAGAAGAAAATACCATAACTATTGGCAAACCCTTGTGCATCTTAAACTATTGTTGTCTAAATGTTAATTTATGCTCTTCGATTAGTATATTTCTAGTCATTGGTAATGCTATTATTCTTACTGACCTGTGAATAATGTGCTTTAACATATGGAAGCTGCAGGTAGCTCATCATCAACTATTAAATGGAAGCTGTGGTGCCATTTGCAAACAGAATTAATGTCTCTGGCACTCCATCTTCACCCTGATCTGGCGTGCTTTCAATGGTCAACAGTTCTCCATTCTTTGAAACCGTATAAAAATCAACGATGAGAGAGAGGGAGAGAGAGAGAGAGAGAGAGAGAGAGAGAGAGATGCATAGGAGAGGTATTTATAGATAGAGAAAACGGAGGTGGTTTCTGCAATAAAGTACAGAAATGTTTCTCATTCATTATAAAGTAATAAACACAAGTACACCATTCAACTAATCTGATTCTCAAAGAAATGAAGAGTTTTTAAAAGTTGAATTAGTTTGGTTTTGTATAGAACTTATCATAAGTGGGTTCTTCTATTAAAGATTATCATTAATTCGACTCCAATTTAAATACAAATTTGATATTTTTAAGGCAGAGTTTGTGAGCATTATTTATGTTCAGTGTTTCTTTAAGTAATATAAAAATATGTAAATTATTTCTTCTTCCAATGCATGACCAGATGAAAAATTAAATGAATAAGACTTTCTATTTTAGGCATGAGGTTTTTGGCGGGAAATTACCTGTTTTAGTAAGTGTGCTAAAATCACTTATGTCATTATATATATATATAGATTTCGACAGTCCGTTGACCCCAATCTCTCTCTCTTCTTTGTGATTAATCCTATTATACTCTGTTAATTTGTTTGCTAGTCTTCCGCTGTGCACAACAAGTGGTATCAGAGCATAGGTTAAGGTTAAGATGTCTGCTTTAGGATCAGGTTGCTCTTCTTCCAAACAAGAAGTTCAGAAGTTCGATGGAACGGGGAATTTCGCTTTGTGGCAGAGAAGGGTTAAGGATGCCTTGGTGCAGGCTGGTTTAGGGAAGGTTCTTTGGAACAAAACTAAACCTGAAGATATAAAGGAGGATGATTGGAAGGAACTCCAATGGAGGGCTGTCTCAACAATTCGTTCGTGCCTTGCGGACGAATTGGTGTATCATGTAATTGATGAAGAGTCAGCTACAAAGGTATGGGAAATTTTAGAGGCAAAATATATGTCAAAATCCTTGTCAAATAAGCTACATCTCAAGAAAAGGTTATATGGGCTTAAGATGGTAGAAGGGGCTGATCTCAACGCTCACATAAACACGTTTACGCAAATCATCAATGATTTGCTACGGGTGGAGGTGACGTTTGAGGAAGAAGACAAGGCGTTGATTCTGCTAAATTCGTTGCCGCCTTCCACAACGTATGAAAACCTTGTAACTACGTTGACGTGGGGGAAAGATACTCTTGAGTTGGGACCTGTTACAGAGGCTCTCTTAGCTTTTCATCAACGAAAGAAAACAGTTATTGTTGATGAACTGCTAGGAGAAGGGCTGTATGTTAAGGAGAACAAGGATCGTGGGAGGTCACTATCCAGAGACAACTCAAAGAATCATCAGAATTCCCGGTCGCAGTCAAGGAAGAAGTACAAGGGAAATTGCTACAAGTGTGGGAAGAAGGGGCACAAGAGGCAGGATTGTCCGGAGAAGGGCAATAATGGTGCTGGTTCGTCAAAGTCAGCTAATGTGGTTATGGATGGTTCAGATGAAGATGGTGATATGCTCTCAATTTCATCAACAGCAGATCGCCCTGCAGATTTCTGGATTCTGGATTCAGCATGTTCGTTTTATGTAACGTCCAATCGTGATTGGTTTGACACCTACAGGTCAGTTAATTCTGGAGTAGTTACTATGGGTAATGGTGCATCTTGTAAAATTGCTGGCATAGGTACTATTAGAATTAAAATGTTTGATGGTGTGGTACGAACGTTGTGTGATATTAGACATGTACCGGAAGTTTCTAAAAATCTGATCTCATTGGGTACTTTAGACTATAATGGCTGTAGTTATAGATCTAAAGATGGTATGATGAGGGTTTGTAAGGGTGTATTGATAGTGATGAAGGGTGAGAGGGGACCCAAAAATATCTATAGATTGCTCAGTAGCACTGTTGTAGGTGGAGATAGTTCTGTAGAGTCTGAACCTGAAGTAGATGAGGCTACAACTCTTTGGCACATGAGATTAGGTCACATGGGGGAAAGAGGTATGAAGGAGCTTCATAAGAGGAATCTGTTGAAGGGTGTTAAGACTTGCAAACTTGATTTCTGCAAGTACTGTGTTCTTGGAAAGCAAAACAAAGTGCAATTCAAGACGGCTAAACACACAACAGAGGGAATCCTTGACTACATTCATACTGATGTTTGGGGGCTAGTGAGAACAGCATCAAGGTATGGACATCTGTACTTCGTGACATTTATTGATGACTTTTCGAAGAGGGTTTGGGTTTACTTCATGAAACACAAGAATGAGACTTTTGAGAAGTTCAAATTATGGAAGGCTGAAGTGGAAAATCAAACGGGCAGAAAGGTTAAATGTTTGAGAAGTGACAATGGTACAGAGTACACGTATAAGGAGTTCAAGAAGTTTTGCGCGGAGCATGGAATCAAAAGGCACTATACAAGACGGGACACCACAAAGAAAATGGTGTGGCGAAAGGTTAAACCGATCTATTGCGGAAAGGGCTCGGTGTCTATGATTGAATGCAGGGTTAGCAAAGTGTTTTTGGGCAGATGCAGTGAATATGGCTTGTTTCTTAATAAACAGATCACCAAGGGCATCACTAGATTGCAAGGTTCCTGAAGAGGTATGGACGGGTTCTGAGGTAGACTACTCCGATATTCGGGTGTTTGGATGTCCATCCTATGTGCATATACCTAGTGAAGAAAGATCGAAGCTTGATCCAAAGTCCAAACAGTGTATCTTTCTCGGCTTTGCGAAAGGGGTAAAGGGTTACAGACTTTAGGATCCCAAGTCAAGCAAGGTGGTGATCAGCAGGGATGTGGTTTTCGATGAGAAAGCTATGTTAAAGTGTACTCATGAAGAAAAGGAGAAACAGGTACCAGAAAACGAAAGGGGTAATGAGCATGTTATTGAGGTGGAGCTACCGGAGGTGGATTTGGATCGCACTCTTCCCGATCCCGAGGTAACTACACAAGAGGTTGAAGAAGAAATTCCTTCAAGTGGAAGACCCAAGAGAACTATCAGACCACCAGTCAGGTATGGGTTTGAAGATTTGGTTTCATATGCTCTTGTTCTTAGTAGTGGAGATCCAAATACTTATCAGGAGGCGATAAAAAGTCCAGAAAAAGATAAGTGGGTGACTGCTATGGCGGAAGAGATGGAATCACTTCATAAGAATAACACATGGGAGTTGGTGGAACTTCCCAAGGGGAGGCGAGAAATTGGTTGTAAATGGGTATTCAAGCGAAAAGAAGCAGTATCAGAAAAAGAGGGGGAAAAGTTCAAGGTACGGTTGGTGGCAAAAGGGTACTCGCAGCAACAAGGGGTAGATTATAATGAGATTTTTTCGCCCGTTGTGAGACACACTTCAATTAGAATTGTGTTGGGTCTTGTAGCACACTATGATATGGTGTTGGAGCAGATGGATGTGAAGACTGCTTTTCTACACAGTGAGTTAGAAGAACAGATCTTCATGGAGCAGCCACATGGGTTCAGTCATCCTGGACAGGAGCATTTAGTTTGTAAACTGAAGAAGTCACTTTAGGGGCTAAAGCAGTCCCCGCGACAGTGGTACACCAGGTTCGACACTTATATGGTTAGTATTGGCTATAAGAGGTGTGAGTATGATTGCTGCGTGTATGTGAGAAGCCTTGATGATGGCTCTATTATTTTTCTGTTACTGTATGTGGATGACATGCTTATTGCTAGTAGAAGTGTTAATGAGGTCAAGAAATTAAAGACCTTGTTAAATAAGGAATTTGACATGAAGGATTTGGGGGCGGCCAAGAAGATTCTTGGTATGGAGATTCGTCGAGACAGAAAATCTAGAAGATTGTGGTTGTCTCAAGCCGGCTATGTTGAGAAGGTGTTAGGGAGGTTTAACATGGGAGATGCAAAACCAGTGACAACACCGTTGGCGAATCACTTTAGTTTATCTACCTCAGATTCCCCAACTACAGTTGAAGAAATTCAACACATGTCAAAGGTTCCCTATGCAAGTGCAGTGGGATGTCTCATGTATGCCATGGTATGTACTAGACCAGATTTTGCACAGGCAATCAGTGTGGTAAGCAAGTATATGGCTAATCCAGGTAGACAGCATTGGGAGGCAGTCAAGTGGATTTTCAGATATTTAAAGGGCACTGTGGACTATGGTATTATGTTTGAGAAACAGAGTGAGGAGCTTTCTGTTGTGGGGTATGTAGATTCCAATTATGCGGGTGACTTGGATCGGAGGCGGTCGACTACGGGTTATACGTTTACACTCGCAGGTGGACCCATATATTGGAGGTCTATGATTCAGTCCATTATTACATTGTCTACAACGAAAGCGGAGTACATGGCAGCTGTTGAAGCTGCAAAGGAAAGGAATTGGGTATTCAGCAAGGTGGAGTGAGGTTGCTTTGTGACAGTCAAAGCGCGATCTTTCTAGCGAAGAATCACATTTATCATCAACGGACGAAACACATTGATGTGCGGTTTCACAAGATTCGGGAGTTGATTGATATGGGTGAGGTTGTGTTAGAGTAGGTTCACACCACAGAGAATGCTGCTGATATGTTGACATAGCCGGTTACTATTGACAAGTTCAAGCATTGCTTGGATTTGTTACACATCTCTAGGTGTTAGTGATGGGGAGGTTTGATGTTTACACAGGATGGTTCGGGTATTGGTTCCTTGTATCTTTTGTTGGGTTGGGTGAATGCTTGCCAAGGTGGAGATTGTTGGATGTGATGGCTCGATGTCCTGGCAAGAGGCCGGTGCCCTCCGCGAGCGCGACCTGGCAGGCGTGTAGACTGGTAACGAGCCTCAAAGCGGTACGGACTATTCGGGATTTTGGAAGGCATGCGGCCGCATAGGGCGTCCGCTTGGCATACTAGAAACCATGCGTGCGCATAAAGTTTCTGGAAACCATGCGGCCGCATAGGGCGTCCGCATGGAATCTTTGGAAATCGTATGCGGTCGCATAGCGACGGGATTTTTTAGCCTTTTAAGAGTTTTAGGGTTTCTATTGTATCCATATAAATAGTTGTATACCTAGAACGTTTAAAGGTGGTGAGCCTCTAATAAAATTTCGACAGTCCGTTGACCCTAATCTCTCTCTCTTCTTTGTGATTGATCCTATTATACTCTGTTAATTTGTTTGCTAGTCTTCCGCTGTGCACAACATTAATATCAAACATCATGTCGTACAAAACAACGTAGGGAGACGACAGACATAAAGAGAGAGAGAGAGAGATCATAAAACAAAAATGATGGTAGCAGCACGAGCAGTGCCACCCAACCAACAATATCAATCTTTGGATAATATTAGCCGGCCAACTGGGCAGGCTACCACGATCATGTGATTGCCTCAAAACCACCTATGAGGAGGAAAGGTTTTCAGGCCCCAAAGATTTTGTAAAAACAGCTGAGGGCGCACGGGGGAAGGAGGAACAAAATTCCTCCCATGAGAAAACACCAACCAAACCAGGACAACATGAACAAAAGAAAAAAGAAAAGCACAACTTGGTCCCCCAACAAAAAACCAAACATATATCCAACAAACTCATGCTACTACAAGTCATAATAATATCTATCCTTTTTGTTTTATTTAAGTTTCTTCTCTTTTTTTTTTTTTTCCATTTTTTTTTTTGGGTCCTGTTTACTTCTGTCTATGTGCCTCTGCAAACATCATTTCCATCGGGTATTTAGAAGAGTTGGACGATAATCTCCATTGAAATGCAAAACATCGTCGTTCAAATCCTCTCCTTCAAAAACTGTTTGCCATGTTTAATCTCTAGCCATAATTCTCAGTTACTTGAATTTCAAGCCTTTGTGGGTCGTTCAAAACAAGCTTGACTACCGACTTGGCCCATGCCCTCAACTCCAGAATGTAGCAACTGGCTATTGAATTCACCCGAGGATGATCTACTAAAGAAATTTTCAGCATGAACCTGACTCGGAATCTTCTCATCCAATGCAACATTCTAAAGATTCAAAGCCAGCATGTCCGGACTAGACATTCCAACAGCTCGAGGGCTTGATACATTGGAAAATTGAACAGGAGGCGGCATTATCCATTTCATCCAGTCATTTCGCCTCCTCATTTTGTCATCCTATAAAGGAAAAAGGCAGAAATTTAGGTACCAAATCTGACAGAAAAATAGCATATATGTAGAGAGAGGGCACTTAGTTTGCTCCAAGTTTAATGATACTTTTGTGAGCCTCAGCACAGGTTCTTTTCTCAACTCGTGCTTATATAAACAAGAAGACAAATATCTAGTAAACATTTGAAAGACTTAACATAGCTGACAATGAAACACACCTGTACTTCCACAACAGTTGAAGTTCGCATAGCTTCAATTATAAGTGAAATGTTCTCCGTCAAATACGTAACTTGTAATAATGCCGAGCAATAAACTTGTCTTTACATAAGAATCTTTGAACAAATGCTTACTTACTGGATAAAAGATAAGGCAAGTACATGGCCTGCTTCAAGTGCAAAATTTACAGGATTAACTTGTGCAAGTGAAATTTGTGTAATTCGGAGATCACAGATTACATGGTTCAGATTGCCATCAAGCTTTGATCCACACACAAACCCTAGAAATAGACATCAGTAAGTCTACCTTATCTTCCTCACTAGCCTGCATATATCATATCAGCTATATGCTACTTTGCTTGCAAAAACCAACAGTGCACCAGATACAATAACCCTTTGATCCGGAATTCCAAATTCCCAGTTATATTACCATGTGGAAAACCCAAAATCAGAAATGATCCATCGGGTCAAGATACATGACTGGCACCTAGGTAGCGCACCATGAATTAAGAAACATGTAAAATGCAAGAATGTTACAACACAGCAAAAGCAGATAATCAAAACTTAAAAGAGAAATGAAGAAGTGAAGACTGAAATTGACAAAGAACACTGTTGGATTTTAGAATCCTCTCAATCAATGCTTAATTTGGGTCAATTTGGTAAATTGGTAATTGACTAATTGATTGATTAATTTTTGCCTTTCTCGGTAAAATTTGAGATCAATCAATCAAGATTGTGATTGATAATATTTTTGGTATATCTTGATTGATTAGTTAATTAGAGGATGATTGATGTTAAATTAGGTAAATAATAGTTGACTTTAGATTAGTTTTTGTGTGATTGTTTTTGCCTTTCTTAAATTTGTTTATTCATAGATGATTGAAGTTATTTTTGGTATATATTCATTGACTTTTTGATTTATTCAATCAAAGATATTGATTGATGTAATTATAGTAAATTATTATACTAACTCTAATATTTCCTTTTAGTGTTTTTCTTTCTTGTGTTATCTCTTCTCTGAAAGGTAGTCTTGTAGGGTATTTAAGGAGCTGTTCACTGCCTTGTTTGTGTGCTTGAATCGTGAGAGATTTCTGAAGAAAAGAGAAAAACATACTTGCTGTTTGAAACTGAATGTGAGCTGAAATACTGTCACATCCTCCAACACATTCAGTCTTGGTATTCAGAAATTGTGTTGAAGTTTCTGTTTTCTGTACCACGTTTGTTGCCAGTGATCAAATAGACAGGATTTCATTCCTTGAGTGGTAGATTGTACTCTCAGATTTATTCTATCTTTGTTAGGATCATTTGTTAAAGTTTCACTAGTTGTTTTCTTTGTAACGGGTTCTATATTTTCTAGTGAAAGGTTTTTGCCATATTGGCACGTCTACAAGTATTTATACTTGTAGATAAAGGTTACAACAATTTGTTCTTTACTGTGTTATTTATTCCGCTGCGATATTTACTGGATGTTACAGTAGATGTTATCACATATTTGATAACATTTACTATATTCCAGCATTCTGTTTTTAATTTACATAGCTATAAAACTTTCAAACACTAAATAAAATTAGGGACAAAATATCATAATATTTTCCAACTATAAGTTCGCATATGATACAACAATTCACTAGTCCAGAAGCATTATACATACAAACACAAAATTGCTTTTGTATTTTTTTTTTTTTTGTGTGTGACAAAACAGACAACACAAGAAGAAGAAACGGACACAATATGAAAACCCAACCTGTTTCTTTCCTTTTCCCATTCCATTATAAATATTATTGTATTACAAAGGCATCCCTAAGATTGAGTTCAATCAATCAATTTACAGCTACTTTACTAGAATGATTCTTCCTGAAAATACTTTGAGTCTACAAAGGAAACTATGACTATCAATTATACATTGAATTGGGACTGTACAAAATAAGGAAAGGAATTATTTACGTGTTCACACCCCCCGCAAGCCAAGAGGAGTGGA
This sequence comes from Platycodon grandiflorus, assembly GCA_016624345.1. Taxonomy (NCBI): domain Eukaryota; kingdom Viridiplantae; phylum Streptophyta; class Magnoliopsida; order Asterales; family Campanulaceae; genus Platycodon; species Platycodon grandiflorus. The sequence continues at coordinate 47,152,936 of CM028361.1, forward strand.
ACGAAGCTGCAGCTTGTCGGAAAGAAGCTGTAACCGTGGTTGAGCAAGACTTTTGGTGAAGAGGTCGGCAATCTGATCTCTTGTAGAAACATGACGGAGGCGAAGAAAACCTCGTTGTTGTAATTCACGCACAAAGTGGTAGTCAATTTTGACATGACGAGTTCGAGCATGAAAAACGGGATTCTGGGACACGTGAATGGCCAAAATGTTGTCACAGTGGATGGTCAGGGCATGTAAGTAAAGTCCAAGTTCGCGATAGAGGAATGAGAACCATCGCGGCTCAGCAGTCGTTATAGCCAAAGCCCAATATTCGGCCTCACTACTAGAGAGAGACACAGTGGATTGCTTCTTGGCGGTCCATGAGACAAGATTGGGACCAATAAACACACAAGCACCAGTGGTGGATCTTCGATCATCCGGAGAGCCTGCCCAATCCGCATCTGAAAAGGCCGACAAAGGATATTGGGGGAGGCTCGGAAGTAAAGACCAAGGGTGATCATCCCTTTAATGAAGCGAAGAATCCGCTTGACAGCTTGTAAATGCGGGGTTCGTGGAGCATGCATATGTTGACATGCCTGATTAACCGCAAATGATATGTCGGGTCGAGTCAATGTAAGATATTGTTAGCCTCCAACCATACTATGGTATAGAGTGGCCTCATGCAGTGGATCTCCGATAGTAGAATCGAAATGAGAACCCGCAATCATGGGGGTTTTAGCAGGACGGCAGCCTTCCATGTTGAACTTTCGGAGAAGGTCGGAGGCATAACGAGATTGATTGAGACTGAGATGGGTGGCCTTGCGGGTAGCTGCAATACCCAAAAAATACCCCAATGGACCCAGACAACGACTTTCAAAGGTTGCACAGATTTGATCGTTCACTTTGGTAACTGAAAAAGAGGAGGAACCTGTCACAAGAATGTCGTCAATATATACTAGAATAGCTACCATGTCGGCCCCGTTGTGACGAATGAATAAGGAGCTATCAAATTTGCTGTTAAAGAACCACAGGCTAACTAAGAAATCATGGAGACGCTGGAACCATGCCCGCGGAGACTGTTTAAGCCCATAGATTGCACGGTGTAATTTATAAACATGAGTCAAAAAATTATTGTCATTGAAACCAGGAGGTTGAGCCATGTACACCTCTTCATTGAGAATACCATTGAGAAAGACATTGCGGACGTCCAGTTGTTCAATGGACCAACCACGAGAATGAGCCAGGGTGAGTAGTGTATTGATAGTGGGTGGCTTGACAACTGGGCTATATGTTACGTCGTAGTCGATACCTTCATGTTGGGTGTAACCTTCGGCAACTAGTCAAGCCTTGTGATGTTCAATGGTACCATCCGCCCTCCGTTTGATTTTGTATATCCATTTGGTTCCGACAACATTCACCCTGGGAGGGCGAGGAACAAGGGACCAAGTACCAGTCTTATATAATGCATCAAGCTCGTCATGCATGGCCTGTTACCACTGTGGAAGGGGAGCAGCTTGTTTGTATGAGCGCAGTTTAAAATCACCAGAATCTGAGGTGGTTGTGGCTAAAGCCTCGGGTAATGGATGTTTGTAAATGAGCTCGTTGATACTTTTAAATTTGAGAGGAGGAGAGGACATGTCACTGGAGGTAGCTTCTTGGAGGGCACACGATATGGGGCTGTGACTAAAATTTGGACGGGGGACTGGAGATGAGCGAGGTGGTGCTACTGGAGACAAGTAAGGAGGAGCAGCCGGAGGAGATGCATACGGCTGAATGTAGGAGTTCAATGGGCCGACTGAAGCTGAAGAGGGTACTAGACGTGCTTCAATGGGCGTGGGCCTTGAGAACTGAGCTGGATCAAGAGAGAAGTTGAGATCCTGTACTCGAGGGCTGGTATCACGACCCCAAGGCGGGCTAGAGGCTGGAGTTGTGCGCACCGGTCAACCAGCAGGACGAGTGGGCGTAGGTGCATGGCGGCCAAGGTGGATCGGCTGGCTGGGGCCAGGAAAAGGACCTGTTGAAGCAGGTTCTCTAGCAAAAGGAAAATGTGACTCGTCAAATAAAACGTGTCGAGAAATATATAACCGGTTTGATTGCACATCAAGGCAACGATATCCTTTACGAAACCCATCATAGCCGTGAAACACACAAGGTAGAGACTTAGGCATCAATTTGTGTTTATTATATGGAGCTAAATGAGGAAAACACAAGCACCTGAAAGTCTTAAGAAATCGGTAATCTGGAACTCTCTTCAGTAATTTTTGATAAGGGGAAATATAGTTCAACTGACGCATTGGTAATCGATTAATGAGAAATACGGCGGTGGAGAAAGCTTCAAGCCAGTATTTTGTATCGGTAATCTAGAACTCTCTTCAGTAATTTTGGACAAGGAGAAATATAGTCAATTGACGCATTGTAATCGATTAATGAGAAATACGGCGGTGGAAAAAGCTTCAAGCCAGTATTTTTGTGGAACCGTCGATTGAGCCAGTAAGCACAAACCCATTTCCACAATGTGTCTGTCCTTGCGCTCAACAACACCATTCTATTAAAGCGTGTAGGGACACGTAGATTGGTGTCAAATACCATGTAGCGAGAGAAAAGAGAGAAACTGACGATTCATAAATTTACCCCCCCCCCATCGATCTGAACTATCTTAACGGTATGAACAGCTGAAATCTTTCTAGACAATTGGTTTTCAATTTGAGTTTTGAAATTGGTGAAAACCGATGAAACATCAGATTTATGAATTAACGGAAAAAACCACACTAAACAAGAGGGGAGGGCCCCCATACATCCAAATGCAATAAGTCTAAAGGTTGTAAGGAATGAAAATTACGAAAAAAAAATGGTAAGCTACACGACTTGCCCATAGGACAAATATGACACAAACCATTATTCTTAACGGATCCGCTAACCGAAATCTGAACCTGTTTTACCAAAGACTGAAAAACTTGAGATGACGGATGGCCAAGGCGAGCATGCCAAGTAGATGACGAAGCACGTTCTCCGATAAGTGTGAGAGGACTAAGCTTAGTGTTGGAATCAAAACGTAATTGGTAAAGTCCGTCAACACTATTGCCAGAAAGAATGGTCTGCTTCTTTTGATTGTCCTTCACACGAAAGCCAAAGCCATCAAAATCAAAGAAACAGTTATTATCCAATGAAAATTTACGAATGTAAAGTAAAGATTTGTGCATGGTGGGAACACATAACATATTACGTAAATGAAAAACACGGTTACCACCTAGAAAAGAGGACTGCCCTATACAAAAGATGGGCACACGAGTACCATTAGCTATTGTAACCGAATCAGTACCTGAGTATGGTTCGACATGAGACATATTATTCGTAGACTAGGACATATGATTGGTGGCCACAGAGTCAAAAACAAATGAGGGAGTCATGGATGATGCACTGGTTGTTGGAGGAAAAACGTGAAAGGGTGCTTGAGGGAACTGATAAGGAGTAGGATATGGTTGATACGGGTAAGGGTAGGGAACGGGATATAAAGTGGTACTGGATTGGTCTGTGTAAGCAACATTGGTACGATCAGGGCACTGTGGGGCTAGGTGTCCAGGCTTATGGCATAGTTGGACAAATTAGGGTAGAATCAATGTGAACAAACAGATTTGGTGGAACATATCGAGGGATATTCTGTTGGAAGGGAGTCGGTAGAAGGCCACGTCCTTGGCCACCTCGTCCTTTATTTTTCCACCATGATCTCCCTCTACCCTGATTCCCATCATTATTTCCTCTACCCGATTGATAAAGTTGTTCATTGTCACGGTAAGTGTGTTGCTAAGTATAATTTTTGGTAGGGTCAGAAGTGTGGGTATTGGTGGTGTTTAGTTTTGTGTTGGTAGTGGTCGAGGCTATCAGGGCAGTGGTGGAGTTAAAGGAAAGATTGGCAAATTTCAGTTGAAGATCCTCTTCTTGAAGTAGTAGGTCTTGAAGTTCATCAATGGTGACGGCGGGTTTTGTTGTTTTGGGTGGTGATGAACTCTTTATAGGAGGGTCCTAATCCATTTAAGATTTTACGTTGAACCTCATCTTCCGAAACGATGTCTCCGGCCTTGGCTAGAGAATCAACAAGAGTAGTAGCATGAAGGAGACAGTCGTCGATTGACATGTCTGAAGAATGAGAGAGAGTTCAATTCGTCCCGTAGTTTCTGTATGTGGACTCGAGAGGTTCCTCCGAACCGTTTAGCAAGAAAATCCCATACTTCCATGGCAATTTCATAGGGATTAACCCGGGGTTGGATTTTGGACATGACCATGGCTTTAATCCAGCCTGCAACAAGACTGGAAGCTTGGGCAAAGTGGTCATGTTCTGCATGGGCTTGGGGTTGTCCCATCATTAAGGTGAGGAGCATGTGGATTTTTCTTGGTGATTGTATACATCAGCTTATGGGTTTGCAAAACTAACTTGAAAAGGGAACTCCAATTCAAGTAGTTTTTGGCAGTGAGGTGAGTATGACCCATGTATAATTATATGTTGAGGAAGAGAGGAAGAGAGTTTGGGTTCTGAGAAGGGGTTTGGGAAAAGGAAGGAGAAGCACCCGTAGTTTTTGAAGAAGCAACAGAAACATCATCCATGGCTTTTTGGAGCTCTGATACCATGAAGAAATGGACACAAACTAGAGACAAAACAAACATGACAAGAAGAAACGGACACAATATGAAAACCCAACCTGTTTCTTTCCTTTTCCCATTCCATTATAAATATTATTGTATTACAAAGGCATCCCTAAGATTGAGTTCAATCAATCAATTTACAGCTACTTAACAGGAATGATTCTTCCCGAAAATACTTTGAGTCTACAAAGGAAACTATGACTATCAATTATACATTGAATTGGGACTGTACAAAATAAGGAAAGGAATTATTTACGTGTTCACACCAAGGAATTATTTACATGTTCACAGTGGGGAGGTAACAGAACCAACAGACCCATATTGAATAAGAGGGGGAACAGGTTAACAATATTCATATAAGATAAGGCATCTCAGAGCACGAGGCTTCCACAATGCGGCTTCTCAGCAAGGTCTAATCCAAAGCAGCCCTAATCGTGCAAGTGAGTGCCTGCTTCTATAGTTTAACCCAAGTCACACAGCGCGTAAGCACGAAAAATGCACGTACACCTTACGTGCATGCATCAAAATTGTTACTAAAACTTTATATAGAAAAATAATTATAATCCTAAAGTTAAAATAAAAAAATAAAATAAAAAAGTAATAATATTGGATCTGGAATAGAAGTGAACCTAGTGTGATTAAACAAGTTGTTCATGTTTTTAAAAGAGCAGAGACTCAACAGACAGGGTCTGCACTCGGAGCTTCAGGGACTAGTCCCTGGAGCGACAATTGTAACCTCTGTATCAATTTGTCATTACTTATATTTGTTCCTCTCTACCCAATAAAGTCTTACCACGTCCCTGTCATATCTCTCTCTCTCTCTCTCTCTCTCTCTCTCTCTCTCTCTCTCTCTACTTTCAATAGTCGCCGTCGGCCATAGCCCATAGTCTTAAGCCTTTCTTTTAATAAATATCAATATGCTCCCTTAAGGTTTGGATAAGTTTCTATTGAACCTCTAATCTTTGGATAATCTAATTAATAATCCTTGACTTAAGACATGCTATTTAATCTAGTTCTTGCTTCTAATTGGCCACCTCTCTTTATTTATAGTAACTCTTGGGTTACTTTATCAAGACATGGATATTAACTCATTTAGCTTCAAATTTCAAAATCGAACAAAGATTTGAGATAATTAATGAGCAAATTATAGTAAACCCCTGGCCCATAACTATATTGGGTTATACTGAGTCATCCCTCTACATTTTTTTACTAACCAATATACACATTCAACTATAGCACTTGACACTTTTCCTCGATCTGGCTAGATTGTTGCACAATGATAAAGAACATGACTTTCGTCTACTTTAAGAAAAATTTGCTCCGACTAAACTAGTCAATATTGACTACTCTTATTCATATGGCTTAACACACCCACCCCCTCTTTGTTTACTACTATTGGAGAAATAGCCACTCAAATCATACCAAATCTATCGTTGTTACTTGGAATCATCGTTATCATCCACTACTCTAAGAACCATTGTTACCAGAATTATCTCAGCATAGCAATCCCTTCCATAACTTTCCAAAATCATATATATATATATATATATTATATGTATATATACACACTATGACGACCCGAGTCCGGGGTTCGATGTTAAACCCCAACTCGGTGCGCCAAACTAGCAAGAACAACTGAAAAGAGCTGGTTACAAAAGCTCAAAACCAAAACTAATGCAGCGGAATATAAGATAAAATGTGAGTTTCAAAAACTCGAACAACAACCACAACTAAATAAACCTCAACGGCCAAACATACAACGGAGAACTACACTAAAATAAACCCAACAATAAAAACCTCGACGGCTAAATACACGAGCCGGAGAAATGACAATAATAAACACCACGAGCTACGCGCTCGGGAAAACTACTAATAAAGTATCGACAGGCACAAGGCCACACCAAGACCACGAACTGTAAACCGAAATTATAAAATACTACAACCGGCACGACCTCACAAGTCGGCATTAAAATACAAATCTGAAGAATACAACTATTTCTACCCATATACTAAGTTTACATAACTTAGTAAACCTCACGATCTCACAGTACAAGAAATAAGAAGAAAATGACAATACAAATACATCTTGCTAACTCCAAGCTTCAAGACTCGTTGTGCTGGAACTTAACCTGCAAACTGAGGAGGTTGTTGGGTGAGTCTAAAAGACCCCGTTAGTCACTATAATGTATTGTATGCTATGAATATGAATGCAACAGTAAACCAAGACTCTACATGTAACTAGTCTAGGTACAATTGCAATTTAACCATTAATCAACAAGCTGTTACATGGGACTATATGACATGGCATAATGCTCAAACTGAAATCATAACATGTTAATAACATTATGTACCACAACAATGCATGTATCATCACCATTGATATACATTTCATTCAACTCACATAGCACTTTGATTAACACATAAGTGATTGTAAATAAATCACATTATAAAGGATATCAATTTTCTTTCTTCTTCTTCGCGTTGCTCCTGCAATACACGGAAAAACAACAAAACGTGGACCGATACTCGTGTGGGATGTATCAGTATTCCATCGACTACACCAGTCGAAAACTAGCAAGCCAAAGTCGGGTGTATTGCTACAACAATGGGGCTACATCTCAACTGTGGCCAACAGAAGAGGGTGTGTGCATAGCGACCCAGAACTCAGGGACTGTGCCAAACTCAGGGACTAGCCTTTCGGGTCTAGTTTAGAACGGACCACAGTTTGGAACCGGCATCAAACTCAAGGACTTCCAATCATCATGTGTTCTATTGAATCACATACCAAAATAACTCAATGTGCTTGTAAATACTAAACACACAATCAATCATCAAAGTAGGATGACTGTCCTACATTCAATCGTCAAAGTAGGATGATTGTCCTATCACATACTAGAACAATCACACAATGTCTATAATCACTGAATATATAACCAAAACAAGACAATAGGCAAAGTAGGCCTACTGTACAACTCTACTTAGGATCTCTACAGTATCCTATAATAACTCAATACACTTTATCTCATGTATAGCATAAACCATCACATAACAGTATCGTCGTGTACTATGTATATCACGACTCATTACAAGACACATCCTATTCGACTCCGCCAGAGTCAGCCATGTCTAGTGTTCAATTCGCATAAAGGTTCGGTTTATAACGTTATATTTTATTGACTCCGTTTGAGTCGTTACCAATATTCGAGAAATCGGGATGAACCGTAGTATCATCCTTAATTAACCATTCTATCGTCAACACCATTATTCAGTAATACATATTACACAAAACAACCTCACAAATTCATAGCGAGTAAACTAACGACAAAAATCTCAACGAGTTGCTATTATACAAAGTCTATTAACACAGTATGATTTCTCGAGCACCGTGCAATAGTACCGTTAAATTCACCAAATATTCTACAAAAATCCAAATATTACAATTATTCTATATATAGAAACTAGACATCTGTAACTATAATTTACCACTTTGAATTACCTTATTTGGACTTATAATCATTAAGAATCAGCCATTTAAAGTTAGATCTAATACCCAGAATTTCCAGCAAAAGTTTACTCGGCGCAGCAATAAAACACAACCTAAACGAGGTACTTTCCGACCTCTAAAATATATGAAAATTTACAAAGAACAACCTAACATACATAAGAATAACATATCCAAAATTCAGCAAATTCCCAATAATAGATTAGTACCAGAATTTTTGCGAATATAGCCCAAAACAGGGACTGCAACTAACTCGAAATTCATATGTTTTTCGTTCTAACTTGTAACTAACATCTCACCAAATATTCTATGCATGTCCAAATATTATGAATCTTATATACCTACAAACTAGACATTCCAAATTACAATTTACCATTTTAAATCAGTCCATTTGTACTTGTATTCATCAACATGCAACCACATAAAGATTGAACTACAAACCATAATTTCCAGCAATAGTCCATTCTGCGTATCGATAATACGCAACCTAAACGAGGTACTTCCGGACCTCTAAAATTTATGAACATTTACAGGATGCTACACAACATATAAATGTAAAACATATCAAAAATCCAGATAATTTCCATGGATGGATTTTCCCCAGTAAATTCGACAACATGCCTTAAAACAGTGACCAATTTCAATTCAAGAACTAAGCATTTGGCTTCCAAAAATCATCATGTCTTTCCCCCATTACATTTCCAACTTAAATCAGTAACTTAAGACAACAAAACATCATATGAAGTAACTAATAACACATTTCTTCCAAGAAATCAATACAAGGATCATCATCTAACACAACCTACATGCTTTACTCTCCCAATTCAACTCATAAACATACAAAATATCATAGTTACTTACCTCCACCAAAATTAAACCATGAAAGCAAGCATGAAATCCATGGAAAATGTTCCTCTAGTCAAGAGCTTTGCAATAGTGAAGACGGATCGTTAATCGGACAAGTGAAGCTCAAGATATCATCATTTCTCTCTCTAAACTCTCTCTTTTGTTCACAGTTGAAGAGGACGAAAATGGGATATGTTTTAGGCCTCTCATGGTGTTTAAGAGTCTGAGAAAGCCTGGTCAAAGAGTCATAAGTTGTTGCCTAACTTTGGTCAAAGCAAATTGGTCAAATGGTGAAGTCACATTAAACTAGTCAAAGCTGTCACAAATTCTAATTTTCAGCCAACTTTAAAGACATTTCTAGGACGATATACAAGTCTAAAAATTAGAAATAAGATATGGTTGGAAAGCACTTTGAGTTTAGTTTACACAAAATCAAACGGTTTGCAAAGTCGAGTTTTCTAGACAAAGCTATGGCCAAATTACTCCAGATTATTTGGATGGACAGAATTTCGGGTTTAAGCATGTATCCATGCTTTTATTTGTATCTTTTTCTATCTTAAGGTTAAAACACACTCAAAACTCAACCTAATCATCCCGTATTGATGCACGAATGACAAAGAACTCAAGACTCAAACATACCTGAAGTTAAACACACAAAACAACATTCGAATTGACCCGACATACGAGTGAACTAGGAAAGAAGTAGGATCGGGGTATTACATCCTCTCCCCCTTAAAAGAATTCGACCGCGAATTCATAGGTTGAACATCTACGGTGAATACATATCTTACAACAAGGCTTTACCAAAATATGCACCAAGGAAACCGCCATCAATAGCGAGTTGAAGGCTAATGGACAAAATGAATTGTTTTGAATTAGAGATCAGCGATCTCATTAAGGCTCGCACACAATATTCCTCAAACAAGTATGATTTCGTGACATAAGAAATCTCTAGGTTATTGCGAGACTAACTACCGTCTCTAGTCAATTTCAAGTTTAAAGTACACCTTGTAGAGTCATACTAACTCATCTCATATATTCCCTCTGTCCCGGATAAATGTTCCTAGTAGATAAAACATAGGAATTAAGAAACATAATTAATGATGTGGTGTAAAATGTGTTCTGACCATAATATCCATGAACATTAATTGAGTTCAACTACTTTAAATAATTAAGTTTATTTAGGATGTGTTATATTAAATGAAACTTTAAGGGTATATTAGGAAGAATGGTAAAAAATAGGTAGATCAAAAGTCTTTAGGAATATTAGTTGGGACATCCTAAAATAGAAAGTAGGAACATTTATTTGGGACGGAGGGAGTATAATTTAAAATCACATACTCACCACTGAGGTGGTTAATATCGACTCTAAATCTCTAAGGTCGAACAAACATACAACACACGTGACAATACACAAGTCATAAATAGCTAATCACAAGCCTATAACTAATGACGTTCAATTGAGCACGATGCTTATACAAATATCAATACATATCAAACCATTTCACAAGGAGTGATAAACAATCCACTCAAGATGCACAAACATATTCAAGTACACAATCTCATTTACTTGTCTATTCCATTGGGTAATAGGGTTAGGCAATTTTATCTAACATGCTATTAACTTAGTCCTGACGAATACCTCTTGACAACCAAATCAGAGGCCCTTCTGAAGTGGCTTCAAAAGCTTCCGTTGTAGGGCGTTAGGGACAGGTGATTACAAATATGCCCTTTAGAATCGGTCTCATGCACATAAGTATCAAATACAAGAAAATGTACCTAAGTGTAACATATGTCTCTAGTATGTACAAGTTTCGCATTCCATGATGTGATATGCAAGAATGAAGCGTCTAAGTTAGTACGGACTCTAGATCTCGTACCAATATAAGTCGACACTAACCACTAACCAATAGAGAACTCATGACCCAGAATCTTGGGTCTTCCACATCTACTTCCTTAAATGACTACCAACCTCAAGACTAAGACATTCCTTAAAGCATACAGGATATAGATATCTACGATTAACAAGACCACCAAAGTTGGTCAACTCACAATACTAAACCTTCCAAGCATCTTACACTAGTTGCCATCAATCTAGCGAGGATTTAAAACGCACTCACTATTCTCCACAAGAGAAATAACGGATTACATATCATTAGTCTCCGCTCGCACGAGCGAAAGAACTCAACAATTACAGTCCTACATGGACTATCTCCACAACTTACCAACATCCAAGATACATCTAAACACAAACACTCGACGTTAATCGCTCACCCCAAAACCCAAATCACCTAAGCCGAGGATCCTGTCTTGGCGAACAGCTAACTTAAGCTCTGATACCAACTGTGACCACCCGAGTCCGGGGTTCGATGTTAAACCCCAACTCGGTGTGCCAAACTAGTAAGAACAACTGAAAAGAGCGAGTTACAAAAGCTCAAAACCAAAACTAATACAACAGAATACAAGATAAAATGTGAGTTTCAAAAACTCGAACAACAACCACAACTAAATAAACCTCAACGGCCAAACATACACCGGAGAACTACACTAAAATAAACCCAACAATAAAAACCCCGACAGCTAAATACACGAGCCGAAGAAATGACAATAATAAACACCACGAGCTACGCGCTCGGGAAAACTACTAATAAAGTATCGACAGGCACAAGGCCACACCAAGACCACGAGCTGTAAATCGAAATTATAAAATACTACAACCGGCACGACCTCACAAGTCGGCATTAAAATACAAACCTGAAGAATACAACTATTTCTACCCATATACTAAGTTTACATAACTTAGTAAACCTCACGATCTCACAGTACAAGAAATAAGAAGAAAATGACAATACAAATACATCTTGCTAACGCCAAGCTTCAAGACTCGTTGTGCTGGAACTTAACCTGCAAACTGAGGAGGTTGTTGGGTGAGTCTAAAAGACCCCGTAAGCCACTATAATGTATTGTATGCTATGAATATGAATGCAACAGTAAACCAAGACTCTACATGTAACTAGTCTAGGTACAATTGCAACTTAACCATTAATCAATAAGCTGTTACATGTGACTATATGACATGGCATAATGCTCAAACTGAAATCATAACATGGTAATAACACTTATGTACCACAACAACGCATGTATCATCATCATTGATATACATTTCATTCAACTCACATAGTACTTTGATTAACACATAAGTGATTGTAAATAAATCACATTATAAAGGATATCATTTTTCTTTCTTCTTCTTCGTGTTGCTCCTGCAATACACGGAAAAATAACAAAACGTGGACCGATACTCGTGTGAGATGTATCAGTATTCCATCGACTACACCAGTCAAAAACTAGCAAGCCAAAGTCGGGCGTATTGCTACAACAATGGGGCTACATCTCAACTGTGGCCAACAGAAGAGGGTGTGTGCATAGCGACCCAGAACTCAGGGACTAGCCTTTCGGGTCTAGTTTAGAACGGACCACAGTTTGGAACCGGCATCAAACTCAAGGACTTCCAATCATCATGTGTTTTATTGAATCACATACCAAAATAACTCAATGTGCTTGTAAATACTAAACACACAATCAATCATCAAAGTAGGATGACTGTCCTACATTCAATCATCAAAGTAGGATGATTGTCCTATCACATACTAGAACAATCACACAATGTCCATAATCACTGAATATATAACCAAAACAAGACAATAGGTAAAGTAGGTCTACTGTACAACTCTACTTAGGATCTCTACAGTATCATATAATAACTCAATACACTTTATCTCATGTATAGCATAAACCATCACATAACAGTATCGTCGTGTACTTTATATATCACGACTCATTACAAGTCACATCATCCATATTTGAATGATAAACACGGTATGTCATCTCATGTATAGTATAACCTATCACATATCGTTATCGTCGTGTACTATGTATATCACGACTCATTACAAGTCACATCCTATTCGACTCCGCCAGAGTCAGCCATGTCTATTGTTCAATTCGCATAAAGGTTCGGTTTATAACGTTATATTTTATTGACTCTGTTTGAGTCGTTACCAATATTCGAGAAATCGGGATGAACCGTAGTATCATCCCTAATTAACCATTCTATCGTCAATACCATTATTCGGTAATACATATTACACAAAACAACCTCACTAATTCATAGCGAGTAAACTAACGACAAAAATCTCAACGAGTTGCTATTATACAAGGCCTATTAACACAGTATGATTTCTCGAGCACCGTGCAATAGTACTGTTAAATTCACCAAATATTATACAAAAATCCAAATATTAAAATTATTCTATATGTGATAGGACAATCATCCTACAATTCATAAGGACCTAGGCCTTCCTCTCCCTACAAAATCAGACATCTCCCCTTTTCTCTCTCTTCCTAAACCCCCAGTCTTCACCCTCATCAGCCATCCTTCCATCCTCCTACAGCCTGTGGTCTACAACTTTATTGATGTAGTCACCATGTATATAGGCTTTAACCCCCTCATTCCTGTTCTCTTCCGTTCCCCTCACCCATTCACCTATCCTACTCCTCCCTTTTTCATTCACCCCCTATCCTATGACCTTTACATAGAAAAACTTTTCCCTGTTCCACGCGTCTGGACCAGCCATCCTTCCTTGACCTCCACCAGCCAATCCCAAGCCTCAACCAGCCAACCTCTCATCCCAACCAGCCAACCTCTCTTCTCTATCGGTCATCCTCAAACCTCCACCAGCCAACCTCTCACCTCCACTAGCCCACCTCCACCCTCTACCAGTCCACCATCCTCACCAGCCAGCCAGCCTTCTCAACCAGGATACTACCGTGCCTTAGACGTTGAGGATTTTTTGAATAATTTTGCAACTATATCAGCTGATCTCACCAAGGCCTTGCATCAGCTGTCAGCCGATCAATCGCATATCACCCACGTCACTGCCGACTGCATGACTCAAGTCATGGGCATTGCCAGGGGTGCCAAGGATGCTGCTGAAGCTTTCATGAAGGCCATTGCTGCCTCTCAATCTGTCTTGACCAGCCGTCTCTCAGCCTCTTCCTCGGTCAACAACTCCCTTTTCAAAGAGAACTGGGAAAATCTGTCAACAGGAATGCTGCAGATGATCAAGCTAATCGACACTGGCTACAAGCATGTGCTTAAGTCTCAACGCCTAGCCAATCGCTCTGTCCACTCCTCCGTGCGTCAGACACGCAGGCTAACCAACAAGCACTACACCTTCTTTCGCAAGGAGCTCAAGAATACTGACCTTCGCCTAGGCAACATTGATCGCTCGCTTGCGTCCATAAAGGAGGAGATGAGCAGACTAAACAATGATCAGCTGACTGAACTCCACGAGAGAAATACACTTCTCAGGCTGAAAAACAGAAATCTCTCCTCTGAATTGGAAGACACAAAGGATGAGTTAGCAGAAGCTAAAGAAGAAATTGCCAGACTTAAAGCTGCTGTTAACTCAAAATGGAAAAGGCAAGCCTCATCCTGAATCAGCCGGTATACCTTTTGTATTAGCTCCTACTAAAACATTGTAATTAAACAACTTGTTTAATAAACAATGGCTACTTTCTTATATTTCCATGCTTTATTTTTAACTGCCTATTTTGTGTGTGCATGAATTTTAAACCTCTGGTTTAAAGACATGTCCTATATAATACTTTGATTGCATGTCTTTAAATTCAGTCTTCTTACAAGTGTCCTATGCTTCAATTTCCTATTTGTAAACACTTTTGAATACACTGACCCCTCTGTAAGTCCATCTAGGGCATGCTTATTTAATATATCAATATTACAAGCATGTTATTACTAGAATTGGACATGGTCAGCTGATATTGTATTCATAAGGTCATGGACTCAAGCAAATAGGAGGAGATTGTTGTACTTAGTATAGATTTACTTGAATCCATAACCTAAGTCTAAGACAAGGTGACTAATGGGTCTGCGTGTCTGTTAGAGTGGCAACTTGTACTTAGACATAGCTTAAATAGCCTAGGGTTGCTTTTTGTAAATTGTCTTGAAGAAGATAGCCTCTAGGACATCGGACATCTTCTGAATTATCAGCAGAAGTATGCATCAGCAGTCTTCCTTGAGATATCGGACAAGCTCTTATCAGCTAAGCTTCATCAGCAATGTTGAAGACCTCAAGAACGTCCGATAAAGATCTGCAGAAGACATGTCCCGATTTGAAGCTTTCATTGACTTCGATACAATGTTAACCTGCAAACCACATTCAATGAAGCTTTCCATTCTAGGCATACACTCAGAAAAGGACATTCTGCCTGCAAACATAGTCTACCTATTTTTGGCAAAGTGTCAGGGGACAGACTGTAAGTTGCAGGACCGCCTATCAGAGATCAACAACCACATTAGAGCATTGAATGCTCTTAAATTCAAATTGTGAAGATCTCCAACGGCTCCAAGGTCTCCCCTGCATATAAAAGGAGACTTCATTGCTGCATTCAACAACCTTCAACAACTACAACTCTGAATCTTCATCTTCTTCAAGTGCATTAAAGCTTAAACATCCTATCTATACATCCTTCTTTGAAGAGCTTCACACTAAGACGATCAGTCCATTAAAGCTCTTCATTGATTGCAACACCTAGCTTTCATAGCTCACTAGAATTCATATCTTATAGATATCAATTCTCCCACAAACACTGGTCAACAAAATTTTTGTACACAATCCATTAGAGATTTAGTTTGTAAAGTTTCTAGAGGAAAAACTTAGTACACGATTTTCAAATCCAAAGTTGACCACTTTGGTTGTGGACGTAGCACTTATTCATAAGTGTGAACCATATTAAATCCCTTGTCTATTTCTGTGTGATTGTGATTTTCTTGTGTTGATTAATTTCCAGAATTCCATACATTTGAGAACTACTGATCTTGTCCTGTGAAGATCAGCCATTCTCAACTTGTCCTATACTTCACAAGTCTTCCGCCTGCAAAACTTTCTAACTTAAAGTGAAGTAGACTTTTGAATCATTTTCAAAAATTGGACATAGGCTATTCAACCCCCCCCCCTTCTAGCCTATATTGAGCAACCCTGAGACCTAACACACACACACACTCTCTCTCTCTCTCTCTCTCTCTCTCTCTCTCTCTCTCTCTCTCTCTCTCTCTAAAGAGATTTATTAGTATTTTCCTTAAAAAAAATTTGAGTCTTATTAACAAGTATCTTCTAACACTCGATAAAAAAAAATATATTAAGAAATCAGCAACATTAAGAATCAACATCTATTCTTGTCAATATTAACACTTAACTATTTATGGAGTATTGGCTACAAAAATAGAACTTGTAAGAATTAGTGTATTTTTTGTTTTTTATTTTTTTATCCTAAGGAATCTTGAGAATGGATCGAACCTAAGACTTCATATTTTGTAAAGCCTACCACTTGGTCACCCCCTTAAAGACGTAAAAGCTAGTGTTAATGAGAGCCCATGTTGCCCAAATTATACCATACTAAAAGGTAAAGGCATTTAAGATTTGGGGATAATGACACTATAAGTCCTTTAACTAAGGTCGATTCCACTAGTAGTTCCTTAATAAAGTTTTTTTTTTCATTTTAGTTCCAAGAGTTTCAAAAATATCACACGCTTAGTCCTTTTGATGGGTGTCGTTAGAAAAATTCGTTAATTCAATCATGTATAAGGCAAATGACATTTTTCAGGGCATTAATGGAATTTTCCCTACCCTTTCATGTTCTTAGCCCTATTTTCTTCTTCACCCATCCCTCTCCCTCTCTCTCTCTCCAGCCACACCCACCATCATTGAAGATCTTAAACCACCAAATTAAAGAACAAGTTCTCCGAAATTCACTATTTTTGAAAAACTGGGTATACCTGATCACGAGATCCGACATTAGTCTTTAGTTTCTTGAGAGCTAAGTTAGCCTTGAGATTTTTATTTGAATCGAACCCATAAGAACCCAAATCGGCAGATGACGATCTAGGGAAATGTTGACGGGATTGGGGAAAATGCACAACCAGCTTCATTTTCTTTTCTTTCAGCTCGTCGTCATCGTTGTCGCCGATGAATTTTGGCAGGGTAAAGATTTCGTCTGAGCTAGGGTTCCAGCGGGTAGATTAGCGATTGGGTGTGTTGAAATTGACGGTGGTGTTTTCTCTTTCTTATTGTTTTCTCTTGTAAGAACTAGTGTATTTTTTGTTTTTTGTTTTTGTGTCCTAAGGAATTTTGAGAATAGATCGAACCTAAGACTTCATATTTTGTGAAGCCTACCACTTGGTCACCCCTTAAAGACGTAAAAGCTAGTGTTAATGAGAGCCCATGTTGCAAAAATTATACCATACTAAAAGGTGAAGGCATTTAAGATTTGGGGATAATGACACTATAAGTCCTTTAACTAAGGTCGATTCTACTAGTAGTTCCTTAATAAAGTTTTTTTTTTTCATTTTAGTTCCAAGAATTTCAAAAATATCACACGCTTAGTCCTTTTGATGGATGTCGTTAGAAAAATTCGTTAATTCAATCATGTGTAAGCAAATGACATTTTTCAGGGCATTAATGGAATTTTCCCTACCCTCTAATGTTCTTAGCCTTATTTTCTTCTTCACCCATCCCTCTCCCTCTCTCTCTCCAGCCACACCCACCATCATTGAAGATCTTAAACCACCAAATTAAAGAACAAGTTCTCCGAAATTCACTATTTTGAAAAACTGGGTATACCTGATCACGAGATCCGACATTAATCTGTAGTTTCTTGAGAGCTGAGGCAGCCTTGAGATTTTTATTTGAATCGGACCCATAAGAACCCAAATCGACAGATAACGATCTAGGGAAATGTTGACGGGATTGGGGAAAATGCACAACTAGCTTCATTTTCTTTTCTTTCCGCTCGTCGTCATCGTCATCGCCGATGAATTTCGGCAGGGTAAAGATTTCGTCTGAGCTAGGGTTCCAGCGGGTAGATCGGCGATTGGGTGTGTTAAAATTGACGGCGGTGTTTTCTCTTTCTTATTGGTGCTGTAGTTCAAGTTGTTATTGTTCGAGGGCGCGCTTTTGGAGATCTTATGGAGAGGGACGGCTCTGTTGATGTAGTTGTTGTTGATGTCGCTACCTTACCCATTATTGGCATCCCTCTCTCTCTCTCTCGCCATCTCCATCAGCCGTGTCCAACAAGCTATCAGTCAAGAACGTTTCAGCCAAGCTTCATCAGTAATGTATGAAGACTTGATCACTTGAAGATCAACTGATCCAAACTTGTCTGAAGATATGCCTTAAGTTACCAGCAAAGCCATCTTTGACTTTGGTGTAACGTAAACATATTGGTTCATTTATTAGACCATTCCATTTTAGGCATTCATCTAAAAAAAAGACACTCTGCAAGTATTAATTGTCTACCCATTTTTAGTAAGTCTGTAAGCACTGTACAGAACCTAGGAGGGAAATTACCTATTTGCCTCCCTTAAAATCTCACATGCTTTGCACACGGGCCTTTAACCGTTATTTTTTAACGGGAGGACCACTGGTAAACAAAAACTGCATACTTTGTACCCAAATTTTTACTTTTTAAAATTAAGGACTAATGTTAGAAAATTGTAAAGTACAGCTCCAGGTCCAGTGATGCATTTAACCCTTCTATGAATGAAGGATAGAGACCTCTCTCTCTCTCATGGATTTTCTCTCTCTTGGATTTTGTAGCACCCAGATCAGAATCTGATGGAGACCAATCAGCCATAAAAGAACATTTAGTGGCACTGCTACTACACTAATTCATTTCCAGACTTATATTCTGATTCTATTATGTGATGTCCCGTCAAAGTGGGGGGAAGAACTTATAAACCATCGGTAGAAAGCGATACACGGTCATACACCCAATTATATAACCCATTGGGTGTGGCTATAAACCAATATGGAGTACCTATCACAGTTATGGTGTTCAGTCTTTAATGGCAAATAGGTGCCGAGAGGGGTGGGCCCACACAAACAGTGTTGAATATACCAATTAAGAAAGGCTACGATCAAACAAAACTAATCACTCATGAGAACAAATAGGAGCCAGTCCTTTTTTTTATTAAGAAAAATGTTAGTGAGATAAACTTAATCTCCCAACTTGTTAAAATCACAAGAATAAGCATAGTTTTACCATTTTGAGATCAACAGGGGAAATAGGTAGGAAGAATTACGGTGTCAACGCAATCTCGGTCCGATCACATGATAAATTTTTTTGTTTAATTACAGGCCGGTCTCTTTTTAAATATTTGTAATCGTTTCAGTTTACTATACTTTTTTGAAAATATAAAAAAAAAAAAAACACTTTTGAGTTAAAAAGACGATTATGCCAAAGGAAGAAGATTTACTGGAGAAATTTTAGTAAGTAAGATTGTTCTATTAAAATGGAAACAGAGGCTATCCACAAAAATCAATTTTCTTTGCTACTAGCTATTTGAATGGAAACAGAAATTCACCGAAGAAATTTTAGGAAGGGAGATTTATCCGAGAAATTTTATAAAAAAAGGAAAATTCACCGGAGAAATATTAGGAAGAAGTTATCTGTAATATTGGCCGAAGAAATTTTATAATTCATTACACTTCCTAGTAATGTGAGGAAATTGCATCATATGACCACTTATTTTTAGTAATATTGAGGAATAACTTACATTTATTGATTCTTAGGTGGATTGTGTATCATTTGGAATTTGCAATGAATTTCCGGATATGCTACTCTAACAGAAGTTAAAGCAAACTCTAACCATTAGATGCTCATAAAAAAATTTACTCTTGTATAACTATCAGGCCAAACTATTTTGCGAATTCTATGTTTGAGGTATGGATGATGTAGAGATAATACTCAATTCCACAGTAATGTTTGGTGTGCTTGACTTCGCGATTTAGTTATTTTAATTTTGTGATTTTAAAACGTTCTGTATTGATTGAAGAAAAAGTGGGAAAGAGATGGTAAAACACTATTAAGATCATAGATAATGAAAGTCCAAAATCACAAAACCTAGTTCTTAAATTGCGAAAAAATTAGGAAGAAATTCGAGTCGACCCCTTTAGTGAACTTTCAACTGCTTTAGTACCATATTTTTTTTTAAACCAGCAAAAGACACTTTAGTCTATGTCCTTAAAAATTCGAACAGCCACACGATGCATCGCAATTCCAAATCAATGCATCGCGATTCGAATTGATGCATCGCAATTAAACTTTCGTTCATCGTGTGTAACATAAGATGCATCGCGTGAGTTCTTTAAAATAACATCTCCATGTTTGCCATCTCTATTCATTACGTACGTTAAAGCATTGTATGTTACTACATAAATCTTTTAGCGAAAGAAGAAATATGATTTACTGCAATTTTATAATGGCGCAGGACATTGAAAAGACCAATTCATTCATTTGAGCTTCTTAGACCAATTCATTCATGGGAGCTTCTTTTAGCTCTATAAATAGTTTGGTTGAGAGTTGTGCCAAGTTCTCTGAAGCTAGAGTGTCTGCATAAATGGAGGATGATATTGGTATAAATCTGCTTGGGAAATGAAGTTGTCATTGACATGAAAGGAGGGATAATAGAGAAACTTTGTTGTGGCATGAAGTTGCCGTCACCGGAGAAGACGACGGATGTAAGAGTTTGTTGGCCAGAACGGTATGAAAGAAGAGAGAAAACAAGAAGCGGCCTGAAAATTAAGCAGGAGGAAACCATTCTTTAGGCTATTGGAGGCATTTTAGGACGATTTACTTATTTATGAAAATAGACTTTAGCGGTTTGATAATATTATCGTCGACTAAAGCGATTGAAAATCCACTAAAGTGTACCGGCATATAATTTTTCCAAAAAAAAAATAAGACCCGATGGGATGATCTACAAATCCGCACACCCAAATCAAAATTAAGAAAGCAATAATTTCATTATAAAATGTTGTTGCAAAGAATAATAGTAGTGCTATTGTTTTTCAAAAAAAAATTATTTCCTTTCAAAAAAAATAATAAAAAGAATCCTTCCCTTTCTTCCCCATGGTATAAAATAATTGCAGTTAGTATTATGCTCAATGATATCCATTTCCGAAACTCTTAAGAATGAGCCTATAACCCATTATTGCATCCAAACAAACACTAATGTTTTCTTCAACTGTTTGGAGGCTGTGTGTTGAATATTACATAGATTTGCTTGTATCCATAACCTAAGTCTAAATCAAGGTGACTAATGGGCCTGCGTGTCTGTTAGTGTGGCAACTTGTATTTAGACAAATGCTTATAATAGCTTAGGATTGCTTTCTGTACTTAGCCTAGTCTTCAGCAGTTAGCCCATCATTGATAGGACATGTAAAAGATCGGCTATCTCTTTAAATCAGCCGAATCTATTAAAGATATCGGACAAGCTTATTTCAGCCAAGGTTCATCAGCAATGAGGAAAAACTAAAGATCGTCCGATCACGACCTTACTGGTGATATGTCTCAAGACTGTCTACAGCATTTATTGACAACGGTGACATAACGATAACCTGCAAAGAGTATTGAATGATCTATGCCATATTAGGCAATCATCTCAGAAAAGGACAGTCTGTCTGTTCTTATCATCTACCTATCAGTGTCTGCATAAATGGAAGATGATATTGGTATGAATCTGCTTGGAAAATGAAGTTGTCATTGACATGAAAGGAGAGATAATAGAGAAACTTTGTTGTGGCATGAAGTTGCCGTCACCGGAAAAGACGACGGATGTAAGAGTTTGTTGGCCTGAACGCTATGAAAAAAGAGAGAAAACAATAAGCGGCCTGAAAATTAGGCTGGAGGAAACCATTCTTTAGGTTGTTGGAGGCATTTTAGGAACGATTTACTTATTTATGAAAATAGACTTTAGCGGTTTGATAATATTATCGCCGACTAAAGCAATTGAAAATCCACTAAAGTGTACCGGCATGTGCCTTTGCAAACATCATTTTCATCGGGTATTTAGAAGAGTTGGACGATAATCTCCATGGAAATGCAAAACATCGTCGTTCAAAT
Source organism: Platycodon grandiflorus (assembly GCA_016624345.1). NCBI lineage: Eukaryota > Viridiplantae > Streptophyta > Magnoliopsida > Asterales > Campanulaceae > Platycodon > Platycodon grandiflorus. Next base: position 47,174,885 of record CM028361.1, read on the forward strand.
CCTCTCCTTCAAAAACTGTTTGCCATGTTTAATCTCTAGCCATAATTCTCAGTTACTTGAATTTCAAGCCTTTGTGGGTCGTTCAAAACCAGCTTGACTACTGACTTGGCCCATGCCCTCAATTCCAGAATGTAGCAACTGGCTATTGAATTCACCCGAGGATGATCTACTAAAGAAATTTTCTGCATGAACCTGACTCGGAATCTTCTCATCCAATGCAACATTCTGAAGATTCGAAGCCAGCATGTCATGACTAGACATTCCAACAGCTCGAGGGCTTGATACATTGGAAAATTGAACAGGAGGCGGCATTATCCATTTCATCCAGTCATTTCGCCTCCTCACTTTGTCACCCTATAAAGGAAAAGGACAGAAATTTAGGTACCAAATTTGACAGAAAAATAGCATATATGTAGAGAGAGAGCACTTAGTTTGCTCCAAGTTTAATGATACTTTTGTGAGCCTCCGCACAGGTTCTTTTCTCAACTCGTGCTTATATAAACAAGAAGACAAATATCTAGTAAACATTTGAAAGACTTAACATAGCTGACAATGAAACACACCTGTACTTCCACAACAGTTGAAGTTCGCATAGCTTCAATTATAAGTGAAATGTTTTCCGTCAAATACGTAACCTGTAATAATGCCGAGCAATAAACTTGTCTTTACATAAGAATCTTTGAACAAATGCTTACTTACTGGATAAAAGATAAGGCAAGTACATGGCCTGCTTCAAGTGCAAAATTTACAGGATTAACTTGTGCAAGTGAAATTTGTGTAACTCGGAGATCACAGATTACATGGCTCAAATTGCCATCAAGCTTTGATCCACACATAAACCCTAGAAATAGACATCAGTAAGTCTACCTTATCTTCCTCACTAGCCTGCATATATCATATCAGCTATATGCTACTTTGCTTGCAAAAACCAACAGTGCACGAGATACAATAACCCTTTGATCCGGAATTCCAAATTCCCAGTTATATTACCATGTGGAAAACCCAAAACGATCATTCGGAGAGCCTGCCCAATCCGCATCCGAAAATGCCGACAAAGTGATATTAAGGGAGGCTCGAAAGTAAAGACCAAGGGTGATCATCCCTTTAATGAAGCGAAGAATCCGCTTGACAGCTTGTAAATGCGGGGTACGCGGAGCATGCATATGTTGACACGCCTAATTAACTGCAAATGATATGTCGGGTCAAGTCAATGTAAGATATTGTAAGCCTCCAACCATACTACGGTATAGAGTGACCTCATGCAGTGGATCTCCGATAGTAGAATCGAAATGAGAACCCGCAATCATGGGGGTTTTAGCAGGACGGCAGCCTTCCATGTTGAACTTTCGGAGAAGGTCAGAAGCATAACGAGATTGATTGAGACTGAGATGGGTGGTCGTGCGGGTAGTTGCAATACCAAAAAATACCCCAATGGACCCAAACGACGACTTTCAAAGGTTGCACAGATATTTGATCGTTCATTTTAGTAACTGAAGAAGAGGAGGAACCTGTCATAAGAATGTCGTCAACATATACTAGAATAGCTACCATGTCGGCCCCGTTGTGACGAATGAATAAGGAGCTATCAGATTTGCTGTTAAAGAACCCCAGGCTAACAAAGAAATCACGGAGACGCTGGAACCATGCCCGCGGAGGCTGTTTAAGCCCATAGATTACACGGTGTAATTTACAAACATGAGTCAAAAAATTATTGTCACTGAAACCAGGAGGTTGAGCCATGTACACCTCTTCATTGAGAAAGGCGTTGCGGACGTCCAGTTGTTCAATGGACCAACCACGAGAATGAGCTAGGGTGAGCAGTGTATTGATGGTGGGTGGCTTGACAACTGGGCTATATGTTACGTCATAATCGATACCTTCATGTTGGGTGTAAGCTTCGGCAACTAGTCAAGCCTTGTGACGTTCAATGGTACCATCCGCCCTCCGTTTGATTTTGTATATCCATTTGCTTCCGACAACATTCACCTTGGGAAGGCGAGGAACAAGGGACCAAGTACTAGTCTTATATAATGCATCAAGCTCGTCATGCATGGCCTGTTACCACTGTGGAAGGGGAGCAGCTTGTTTGTATGAGTGCAGTTCAAAATCACCAGAATCTGAGGTGGTTGTGGCTAAAGCCTCGGGTAATGGATGTTTGTAAACGAGCTCGTTGATACTTTTAAATTTGAGAGGAGGAGAGGACATGTCACTGGAGGTAGCTTCTTGGAGGGCACATGATATGGGGCTGTGACTAAAATCTGGGCAGGGGACTGGAGATGAGGGAGATGGTGCTGCTGGAGAAAAGCAAGGAGGAGCAGCCGGAGGAGATACATACGGCTGAATGGAGGAGTTCAATGGGCCGGCTGAAGCTGAAGAGGGTACTGGACGTGCTTCAACGGGCGTGGGCCTTGAGAACTGAGCTGAATCAAGAGAGAAGTTGAGATCCTATACTCGAGGGCTGGTATCACGACCCCAAGGCGGGCTAGAGGCTGGAGTTGTGCGCAGCGGTCCACCAGCAGGACGAGTGGGCGTAGGTGCATGGCGGCCAAGGTGGACCGGCTGGCTGGGGCCAGGAAAAGGACCTATAGAAGTAGGTTCTCTAACTAGCAAAAGGAAAATGTGACTCGTCAAATAAAACTTGTCGAGAAATATATAACCGGTTTGATTGCACATTAAGGCAACGATATCCTTTACAAAACCCATCATAGCCGAGAAACACACAAGGTAGAGACTTAGGCATCAATTTGTGTTTATTATATGGAGCTAAATGAGGAAAACACAAGAACCCGAAAGTCTTAAGAAATCGGTAATCTGGAACTCTCTTCAGTAATTTTTGATAAGGGGAAATATAGTTCAACTGACGCATTGATAATCGATTAATGAGAAATACGGCGATAGAGAAAGCTTCAAGCCAGTATTTTTGTATCGGTAATTTGGAACTCTCTTCAGTAATTTTTGATAAGGGGAAATATAGTTCAACTGACGCATTGGTAATCGATTAATGAGAATTACGGCGGTGGAGAAAGCTTCAAGCCAGTATTTTTGTGGAACCATCGATTGAGCCAGTAAGCACAAACCCATTTCCACAATGTGTCTGTCCTTGTGCTCAACAACACCATTCTGTTAAGGAGTATAGGGACACGTAGATTGGTGTCGAATACCATGTAGCGAGAGAAAAGAGAGAAACTGACGATTCATAAATTTACCCCCCCCCCACATCGGTCTGAACTATCTTAACGGTATGAACAGCTAAAATCTTTCTAAACAATTGGTTTTCAATTTGAGTTTTGAAATTGGTGAAAACCGATGAACATCAGATTTATGAATTAACGAAAAAACCACACTAAACGAGAGAAGTCATCAACAATACTTAAATAAAATTGGTAACCAGAGTTCAAAACAATAGGGGAGGGCCCCCATACATCCAAATGCAATAAGTCTAAAGGTTGTAAGGAATGAAAATTACGACAAAAAAATGGTAAGCTACACGACTTGCCCATAGGACAAATATGACACAAACCCCTATTCTTAACGGATCCACTAACCGAAATCTGAACCTGTTTTACCAAAGACTGAAAAACTTGAGATGACGGATGGCCAAGGCGAGCATGCCAAGTAGATGACGAAGCACGTTCTTCGATAAGTGCGAGAGGATTAAGCTTGGTGTTGGAATCAAAACGTAATTGGTAAAGTCCGTCAACACTATTGCCAGAAAGAATGGTCCGCTTCGTTTGATTATCCTTCACACGAAAGCCAAAGCCATCAAAATCAAAGAAACAGTTATTATCCAATGAAAATTTACGAATGGAAAGTAAAGATTTGCGCATGGTAGGAACACATAACACATTACGTAAATGAAAAACACGGTTACCACCTAGAAAATAGGACTGCCCTATACAAGAGATAGGCACACGAGTACCATTAGCTATTGTAACCGAATTAGTACCTGAGTATGGTTTGACATGAGACATATTTTTTGTGGACTAGGGCATATGATTGGTGGCCACAGAGTCAAAAACAAATGAGGGAGTCATGGATGATGCACTGGTTGCTGGAGGAAAAATGTGAAAGGGTGCTTGAGGGAACTGATAAGGAATAGGATATGGTTGATACGGGTAAGGGTAGGGAACAGGATAGAAAGTGGGACTGGATTGGTCTGTGTAAGCAACATTGGTACGATCAGGGCACTGTGGGGCTAGGTGTCCAGGCTTGTGGCATAGTTGACAAATTAAGGTAGAATCAATGTGAACAAACAGATTTGGTGGAACATATCGAGGGATATTCTATTGGAAGGGAGTCGGTAGAAGGCCACGTCCTTGGCCACCTCGTCCTTTATTTTTCCACCATGATCTCCCTCTACCCTAATTCCCATCATTATTTCCTCTACCCGATTGATAAAGTTGTCCATTGTCACGGTAAGTGTGTTGTTAGGTATAATTTTTGGTAGGGTCAGAAGTGTGGGTATTGGTGGTGTTTGGTTTCGTGTTGGTAGTGGTCGAGGCTACCAAGGTAGTGGTGGAGTTGAGGGAAAGATTGGCAAATTTCAGTTGAAGATCCTCTTCTTGAAGTAGTAGGTCCTGAAGTTCATCAATGGTGACGGCGGGTTTGTTGTTTTGGGTGGTGATAAACTTTTTATAGGAGGGTCTTAATCCATTTAAGATTTTACGTTGAACCTCATCTTCCGAAACGATGTCTCCGGCCTTGGCTAGAGAATCAACAAGAGTAATAGCATGAAGGAGATAGTCGTCGATTGACATGTCTGAAGAATGAGAGAGAGTTCAATTCGTCCCGTAGTTTCTGTATGTGGACTCGAGAGGTTCCTCCGAACCGTTTAGCAAGAATTTCCCATGCTTCCATGGCAGTTTCACAGGGATTAACCCGGGGTTGGATTTTGGACATGACTGTGGCTTTAATCCAGCCTGCAACAAGACTGGAAGCTTGGGAAGAGTGGTCATGTTCTGTATGGGTTTGGGGTTGTCCCATCATTAAGGTGAGGAGCATGTGGATTTTTCTTGGTGATTGTTACATCAGCTTAAGGGTTTGCAAAACTGACTTGAAAAGGGAACTCCAATTCAAGTAGTTTTCGGCAGTGAGGTGAGTATGACCCATGTATAATTGTATGTTGAGGAAGAGAGGAAGAGAGTTTGGGTTCTGAGAAGGGGTTTGGGAAAACAAAGGAGAAGCACCCGTAGTTTTTTAAGAAGCAACAGAAGTATCATCCATGGCTCTTTGGAGCTCTGATACCATGAAGAAATGGACACAAACTAGAGACAAAACAGACAAGACAAGAAGAAACTGACACAATATGAAAACCCAACCTGTTTCTTTCCTTTTTCCCATTCCATAATAAATATTATTGTATTACAAAGGCATCCCTAAGATTGAGTTCAATCAATCAATTTATAGCTACTTAACTGGAATGATTCTTCCCGAAAATACTTTGAGTCTACAAAGGAAACTATGACTATCAAGTATACATTGAATTGGGACTGTACAAAATAAGGAAAGGAATTATTTACGTGTTCACACCAAGGAATTATTTACGTGTTCACAGTGGGGAGGTAACAGAACCAACATGCCCATATTGAATAAGAGGGGGAACAGGTTAACAATATTCATATAAGAGAAGGAATCTCAGAGCACGAGGCTTCCCTAATTCGGCTTCTCAGCACGGTCTAATCCAAAGCAGCCCTAATTGTGCAAGTGAGTGCCTGCTTCTATAGTTTAACCCAAGTCGCACAGCGCGTAAGCACGAAAAATGCATGTACACCTTACGTGCATGCATCAAAATTGTTACTAAAACTTTATATAGAAAAATAATTATAATCCTAAAGTTAAAATAAAAAAATTAAAGAAAAAGTAATAATATTGGATCTGGAATGGAAGTGAACCTAGTGTGATTAAACAAGTTGTTCATGATTCTAAAAGGGCAGAGACTCAATAGACAGGGTCTGCACTCGGAGCTTCAGGGAATAGTCCCCGGAGCGACAATTGTAACCTCTGTATCAACAAGTTGTTACTTGCAGCGTGATTAATCATAGTAGGAGAAGGATTGCTAGAATTATGGAAAGTTTAATAGGTTTCTGAATTGTTTAAATCCTAGGGTTTACAATTGCTATGCTTTAGAGGATGAGTGTGCCGTATTACTTCCTTGATAAATACGACTGACCTAGTTATAATATGTGTAGAAATCTTAGACTTATGGTAAGTCTCTTTATTCCTTAAGTTGAATCTTTATTTAATCACTAACCTATTAATCTTTTTATGGTAGTGGAGGACACAACTGCTACTGTTTCGTATAAGCTCCTCAATGAAGCATCCATCAGAAAGCTCATTCATAGTTTTTCCAGTGTAGTGCTTTTGTTTTCACCCATCTTTTGTTTACTAGATCTGATAAGATATATCATTCTTATTTTGGGAGAATTATTCTAAATTGTATACACAACCACATATAGAGCTTTTTGAATGTTTTTCACTAGTTGTTAGGTTTTAATGTTTGTATTAAATTACAAGTTTTTATCTAGTGAAAGTTTCGTCACATTGGCATATCAACAAATTGTTACTTATTGATTAAATATTTTAAACTTTTGTGTCTATTTTTGTACTTCTTCCTTTTAATATTCCGCTGCCTATTTCTTAAGGTGTTCTCCAATGAGCTCACTGCCTTGAACTCATTAGATACCTCATTGGTATTTTCAATATCTTAATATTATTTTTATTTTATTTACTATTTAATTTGGACTTCCCTAGCTACAATCCTTTCAGTCTCAAATTTGATTACAATTAGTGGTGGCGAGTTCAAGATACTTAAATAATCAATCCTCTTACAAGCGATTGCAGTGAGTAGAGAGATAAAAGAATCATATAAAGTAGTCATACTTGTGACTATGGAGCGGTAGAGCGAGGGTGATGAGAATGACAATGAGGGAGAAATGCAATAGGGATAGGGGGAAGAGCTGTGATTTGCAAACACAAATGTTTAAGTGATGGTAAAGGAGAAACGGAAATGACATCCAACAACGTTGATGAAGAGAGGGGAACAAGGAGCCTAAAGCAATGAACGAGGAAGAAAAAGAGATATTTATTTTATGTTGGTTTGAGCTCGTGGGCATTTCTATTTATGCACAAAATTTTAGGGCTAAAAATTACATGGGTGTTTACTCTTGGATATATAGAGGAATAACCCCATAAATCTAAAATACTTTGGGGGATACTTATAATTAGGCCAAAATACGAAGAAAAAAAAACCACCAAAGTATCTATCAAATTCCAAAGTCCCCCACTCAACCTAAGGTTTGCCCCATAAACCCATCTAATGTTGCCAATTTTCCCAGTTCACAACATTAGAAAATTAACGTTTTTGCATCACGTGCCTTGCACGAGGGGGGCAATTGGGTCTTTTACCATATATGTGAAACAAACACTAAATAAAGGGGTTCAAAGTGTCCAAAATAAAGTTGTTAACCCTTATAAGAAGGTTGTGGGTTTAATTCTCCTGGTGGTTGTTTTATATATGTCCTAACTTTTTATGGTCTAATTAATATTACACGGGCCGGCAGGCCACCCTTAACGGGCCGCGGGTGTGAGCACCTCGATCTGTAGATCGTTCTTTTTGGGTCTTTTCGCTCTGGACTCCCTTGATGATATCTGTGATAAATGCGTAAAACACATTTATATTAAAAACAGAGTTGCCACCTCGTTTATAAAGTAAACGAGAGAAAAACTGAGATTGTGGATCCGGGGGCTAAGTTACAAGTTGGGAAGGTTTTACGCACCCAACTCGCCCTTTCGGTCTCTTATGATTGCATACTCATATTTAATTATCATGGGTTTGTTATTGTATGTGACTGGAGAAAATTTATCATGGAGATTTATACCTCAGTTTACGTTATAAACTGTATACATGCTTTATTTATATCAAAAGAACAAAATAATATAATATATATATTTATATTTAACGGAAATAATTAGAATGAAATTTTAGTTAAAAAGTGACTATATATATATATATATATATATTACATATTTATATATAGATATATAATATCAATTATATAAATAAGAACGGATACTTCGATACTTAAATTTAGTGAATAAAATTCATGTATTTACATATCAAATGTACCGAAATGGATATATACACATTTGCAATTTATTCAACATATTTACATATTGAAACGAATAAATAAACTAACGAATGGAAGGGATTACCTTTTCTTGTTTTATAGAATTCTGTCCAAGTTTTAGGCCGTTATGTTATATTTGATCAAGCTAGCTCGTAGCCTGACCGTTGTGCTTCCACTGCTACCGATACGAGGAAAGAAAAACTTACGTTTTGTGTTTTGGGTGTGTTCTAAGAACACAGTTTCTTTGTATTTGTGAATATACTGTACATGTATGTGTGTGTATGTGAGAGAAAGAGAGAGAGCAGTGAACCCTTGTTGCATCTTAGCCTAGATTTGCTTGAATCCATAACCTAAGTCTAAGACAAGGTGACTAATGGGCCTGCGTGTCTGTTAGAGTGGCAACTTGTACTTAGACATAGCTTGAATAGCCTAGGATTGCTTATTGTAAGTAGCCTTGGAGAAGATAGCCTATAGGACATCGGACGTCCTCTGCACAATAGGCAAACAATGCATCAGCAGTCTTTCGTTTGAATATCGGACAAGCTCATATCGGCCAAGCTTCATCAGCAATGTTGAAGAACCTTAAGAACGTCCGATAAGAGAACTGCCTAAGACATGTCCTAATTTGTGGACTTCATTGACTTCGATGCAACGTTAACCTGCAAAACGCATTCAATGAAGGTTTCCATTCTTGGCATACAACTCGAAAAGGACATTCCTCCCGCAAGCATGCACCGCCTATTTTTAGCAAAGTGTCGAAACAGATCGCAAGCTACAGTCACCTATCAGAGTCAACAACCGATTAGAGCATTAATTGCTCTTAAATTCAAATTAGAAGACCACCAACGGCTCCAAGCTTCCTCCCGCATATAAAAGGAGAATCCATTGCTGCATTCAATACACTTCAACAACTACAACTCGAATCTTCTTCATCCTCTTCAAGTGCATTAAAGCTTAAACGTCCTATTCGTACATCCTTCTTTGAAGAGCTTCACTCTAAGACGATCAGTCCATTAAAGCTCTTCATTGATTGCAACACCTAGCTTTTCATAGCTCACGAGAATTGTATCTTATTGATATCAATTCTCCCACACAAACACTTGGTCAACAAAATTTTTGTACACAATCCATTAGAGATTTAGTTTGTAAAATATCTAGTGGAAAAACTTAGTACACGATTTTCAAATCCAAAGTTGACCACTTTGGTTGTGGACGTAGCACTTATTTATAAGTGTGAACCATATTAAATATTCTCGTCTTTTTGTGTGATTGTGATTTGATTGTGTTGCTTTAAATTTCCGATTTCCAATCTTAAGAACCGCCGATCTTGTCCCGCCAAGATCGCCATTCTCAACTTGTCCCGTGCTTCACAAGACTTCCGCCCGCAAAATTTTTAAATCCCTAGTGAAGTAAGATTTTTGAATCAATTTCAAAAATTGGACATAGGCTATTCAACCCCCTTCTAGCCTATATAGAGCAACCTTGGACCTAACAATTGGTATCGAGCTTAACTCTTTGAAAACTAGTTTTTCCAAGATTAACCTCTTGAGAGATTAAAGATCATGGCTGCTCACCAAATGTTGGAAACCTCAAACGTGAACCATTGTCCTGTCTTGGATGAAGTTCACTTTGACATCTGGAAAGATAAAGTCAAAAGACATATGAATTCAATTGATAAACGTTTGTGGAAATGTGTCACGATGGACCCGTAATTCCAATGAAGCCTAATACACGGCCGCGGTAGATCCAACCGCCGCACCGAAGTACCAAAGCCGAAGAAGAGTGGGATGATGAAGACGAAAGAATGATGCTCGATGGAAAGGCCATCAACATCATTACCACCGTGTTGATATAAGTACTTATCGCCAGATTATCAACTTGGACACAAAGAAAGGAGATGTGGGAAGCCATCCTTGAATATCTTGAAGGTGATGGCGAGACAAAGAACAACAAATTATATACCGCATCCGTAAGTTTGACTCCTTCAAAAGGATCCCAAAGAGTCTCTCGCGAAGTGCCTATGACAGATTCTATGAGGTAGTCAACTCTTGCTATTCATTAGGAAAGAAGTATGAAAAGAAAGAAATAAACATGAGATTTCTAAATGCACTAGGCGCCTATGGCATGTTAAAATCATCGCCATGAAAGAGTCAAAAGATTTAAACAAATTGACTCTTAGAAACCTTTATGCTAGTCTTTCGTTTATGAGCTTGAGATCCAACAAGCTCAAGAAATGGAAAAGAGTTTTAAAAACTTGTCCTTACCACCATGTCTCGAACCTTCCTGTTCAAAACCCGATGAAACACCTTCTACATCCAAAGTGAAGATGATGATATTCTTTCTCGACGAAGCCTTTGCTATGTTTGTAAAGAAATATCAACGTTTCAAAAGGTTTAATAAACCATCATCACATAGGCGCTTCTCACAAAACCGCCGTTCCTTATAAAACAACCGCCAACCAAAAATTTCGCTCCTTATAAATCACAGACCATCAAAAGGATAATGAGCTAGTTTGTTTTAACCGTAGGAAACCAGGCCATTTTGCCTCTAAATGTCCAAAGCCAAAGTATGAATTTTATAAGAAACGTCCCGAAACTAAATTTCAAAAACAAAAAGGGATGGTGGTCAAGACATTGATGAAAGCAACCGCCTACATGGTGTGACACCGACACCGATGAGGATGACTCTTGTGACTTTGCCGAAGAAGCCAACATATGCCTTATGGCCGGGAGTCACCACATGATTCAGTGAGGTCACTACCATTTCAACAAGATGACAATGATGATGATGATGAGCTCAATGAACCATCAAAGGGAGAGCTCATCAAAGCTAACAAAGACATGCCGGAAGAGTTTTCAAAATTCAAAGCCGCCTATGTGAAATTAGCCAAGAAGCATGAACTAGTCGTCTCGAGAAATCAACCTTGATGTCTAAGATCAAAGATCTTGATAGACAAAGAAGTCGAAAGTATCAAATTGCAAAAAGAGAACAAAGCTTTGATCGAAAAAGTGGATTTCCTACTTGAACACATCAAGAAGATAAATTCGAGAAAGATGACCTTCAAAAGGTTGTCAATACTTGGAATAACTCTAAAGGAAACTTTGATGCCATTCTCTCAAACCGTAAAACTTTAGATGACAAACCGGTATTGGTTTCCAAAGTGAGTTCAAAGTAGGTAGTTCTTCTAGTTCTCAAAAGGATGAGACATCTCAAGTGATTGTCAAGAATTGGTTGTAGGAGTTTCTTATGACCAGCTAGCCTCCCAAAAGGCAAGGACTTGGCTTTAACAAAGTTCCTTTTGTTTATCCCAAGAACACAAAAGACAAGTCCAAAAGAAAGCACCGCCAAAGAATGACTCGCTAATAGTGAGTCTCGAGCAACTAAACCTCGCCATTAGTCACCCTAAGAAAACAGGATGACTAATAGCAAGTCTAGGAATTCTCACTCAAACCTATTAAATTTGTCAAAGGCAAGACCGCCGATCCCAACACCGCCTATAAAAGGGTAAAAGAAGTGAATTCTGATAAAAGCTTAAAGGACATGTGCTCAGTAAATACAAAATCTTTTGATAAAAGGTCTACCTATGGTAAACCTAACATCAACAAGAAAAGGCATTTTCACCTAAGTCCTATAGGCCAATTATCGCCAGAAAGATCATTCCAAAGACCGCCGATATTAAGAAGCCTCAAAAAGAAATCATTACTCATGTTGAAGGATTTCACAAATGCTCTTTCGCAAATGCCATGGTCATGAGATTCATGAATGCCTTCGAGATTCACACCTAAATCTAGAGGATTTACTCCTCCAAAGGTTAAACAAGTGTGGATCCCAAAAGGTTGCTAACCTTGAGGACCCAAAAATAAAAGGGGACCATATTCTTAAATGTCTATATTTCAGAATGCTTCATGGTCACAATGAAGAAGAGAAAGATCTATGGTATCTAGACAAAGGATGCTCAAAGCATATGACGGTGATCCAAATCTTCTTTCAAGCATTGTTGAAGCAAAAGGTCCCTCACCATATTTGGAGATAACTCAAAAGGGAAGACCATTGGTTATGGAAGTATAATCGAGGCAATCTCTCCATCAACAAAGTCTCTCTAGTTGAAGGTTTAAAGCACACCGCTAAGCATATCACAATTTCGTGATAAAGGGCTAACATGTCGCTTTTCCTCTAGTCAATGTCTCATAAAGGACAATGAGACATGTTCAACTATCCCGACGGATTCGGAAAAGGGAATGTCTGTTGACCTAAATGCCGTTGGAAGAAAATCAAATCTTTGCTTGGTTGCTAGGTCATCAACCGACAACACTGGTTGTGGCACAAAAGGCTTAGTCATCTCAATTTCAAATACCTGGAGAAGCTATCAAAAGACAATCTAGTTGTCGGTTTGCCTAAAATATCACTGAATCACACGTCGCAGAGCATGTCAACTGGGCAAACTACATAAATCTTCCTTCAAAAGCAAGCCTTGCCTATCAACAACTGCACCTCTACGCTCTTGCACATGGATCTGTTTGGACCTGTAACTACTACAAGTCTTGGTGGGCAAGTATACTCTTGTGGTAGTTGATGATTACTCAAGATTTACTTGGGTAGAAATGATGTCCTCCAAAGATGAAGCATATGACATCATTACGAACTCTTCGAAGACTACGACTCGAAGCCGGATGATATCTCGATGTCGATCGTACAATGGAACAGAGTTCAAGAACAATGGTGTGGCCAAATATTGTGATGACCATGGAATTGGTCACAATTTCTCAGCTTGGCACACCTCAACAAAATGGAGTTGCGAAAGGAAGAAAGAACTCTCATTGAAGCAGAAAGACAATGATTGCCGAAGCCAAACCGCCTATGTATTTCGGGCGTAGGCCGTGAACACCGCCCGCTTCACACAAAACAGTCCATCATAAATAAATTTCATAACAAAACTCCATATGAAATATGGAGAGGCGAGCTCCCAACATTGGATTCTTTAAAATATTTGGTTGTAAATGCTATGTTCTTTACAATGGTAGAGAACATAGAGGTAAGTTTGAATCCAAAAGTGATGAAGGAATTTTTCTCGATATGCCAAGTTTTCAAAAGCATACGAGTTTACAATAAAACTTCACTTAAAGTTGTTGAATCTGTACATGTTTCTTTTGATGAATTTGATTTCATTGGGCCACATTTGGCTCCTAAGGTTACTAATGATTCGATGAATATGAGACAGTACGTAACCCTAATCCTAGATCCGCGATCCTCCTTCTTCACAAGATCTTCCAAGAGTCAACCTGTTAGAATCCTCAAACGAACCAACAAATGAACACCCCGAATCCCCTTTGCCTTCCACACCGTAAGTCATACAACCTACCTTGGAATTAACCTACCCTTTAGAAAACCAAGCTTCAGCACTTCTACTTCTCAAGAATCCAACTCGCCGATACAATAGGACAAGTTCAACTGCAGAAGTTAGGGAAGTAAAAGATCATCCTATCACTCAAATCATTGGAGATCTTAATGCCGGTGTTCAAACTAGACAAGCTTCAAGAAACGAATGCATGTATTCTACCGCATTTGTATCTAACATTGAACCCAAAAGATTGATGAAGCTCGAAGATCCAAGTCGGGTGGAAGCTATGCAAGAAGAGCTAAACCAATTTGACAGATGCCAAGTCGGTCACTAGTCCCTAGGCCTAAAGGACAAGCGCTATTGGCACAAAGTGGGTTTTCGAAACAAAATGGATGAAAACGGCAACATTACAAGAAACAAGGCAAGACGGTAGCCCAAGGATACGACAGAGGAGGGTATTGACTATGATGAGACATTTGCCCCCGTTGCAAGATTAGAGGCTATCGATTATTCTTGGCCTATGCCTCCTACAAGGACTTCAAAGTTTATCAAATGGATGTAAAGAGTGCATTTCGAATGGAGAACTTCAAGAAGAAGTCTATGTTGAGCAACCACCGGGTTCATAGACTGCTCAAGGAGAGAAGATGTCTACAAGCTAAGGAAAGCCCTTTATGGACTTAAACAAGCTCCAAGAGCTCGGTATGAGACCCTTTCAAAGTTCTTGATATCTCAAGGCTTTGTAAGAGGTCAAATTGACACTACTCTTTTCATTATGAAGCATAAAGGTCATTCCTTACTTGTTCAAATATATGTTGATGATATTATCTTTGGTTCTACTAATGAAAATCTTTGCAAAAGGTTTGAAAAGCTTATGCAGAGTAAATTTGAGATGAGCATGATGGGAGAGCTCAACTTTTTCCTTGGTCTTCAAATTCAACAAAGTTCAAATGGTATCTTCATCAATCAAGCCAAATATGCAAAGGATGTCATCAAGAAATTTGGTCTTGAGAATGCAAACCTTCAAGACTCCTATGGCTACTAACCGCCATCTTGACAAAGATGAGAAGGGCAAGAAAGTGGACATGACTCTCTACGAGGCATGATTGGTTCACTTTTATACTTAACGCTAGTAGGCCCGATATCATGTTTGCCGTTTGTGTTTGTGCTAGGTTTCAAGCCGATCCAAAGGAGTCTCACCTACAAGCAATAAAAGAATCATCGATATCCGATAGATACTCCCAATTTGGGAATCGGTATCCTAGAGATTCATCTTTTAATCTTATAGGCTATTCGATGCCGATTTTGCCGCATGTAAAGTTGACAGAAAAGCACAAGTGGGACATGTCAATTCTTAGGAAATAGACTTGTCTCATGGGCCGAAGAAGCAAACCTCTGTTTCAACTTCAACAACCGAAGTAATACATAGCCGCCGGTAGCCGCCGCCACAATTGTGGATCAAACAAAGAACTAGTGGACTATGAGATCAAAACCGATGATTGTCCTATAATGTGTGACAACACATCGCAATTTCGCTCTCAAAATCTGTCATGCACTCCAAAACAAAGCACATTGATGTGAGATATCACTTTCTTAAAGATCATGTTGAAAAAGGTAACATCGCATGCAATATGTGCCTACAGAGAATCGTAGCGTACATCTTCACAAAACCACTTGATTCAACCAGGTTTGCATATTTAAGAGGAGAGCTTGGTATGCTTGACCTCAATCCTTAATCCTTTCTAGCTAATTCTTTAAGTTATTTCATAAACCGCCGTTATTAAACCGCCTATGTGATCCCGATCTCAACTCGCCGAGTAAATAGACAACCTTGGGTAAGTGTCTATCTCCACATCAGCCTTCGATAAAATAGGCACTCGATAATATAGGCAGACTTAAGGGCGCCATACGTGACTCATCGTAATAAATGCGGACTTCAAATTTTATCAAATATCATTTATTGGCCTGTCGAGGTATAAAAGGACAAATGTACAAGTGACTCTTCACTTCTCAACAACCGCCATTTTCAAACTTTCAAAACCTCTTTACCTTCCAATCTACAATCCGATTCAAATCTTCTTAAACCTACAAAGTTCTCAAGTTTTCAAGCTTAAAATCATCAATGGTAAGGATTTCTACACCTTCTTGAGTCATTTAAATCCAGTTTTAGGATCTTGTTTTGACCTAATTTAAGGTTTTAAAACCGTCCACCATTGATGAACTGTGGTATATTGCGATTGTTGCTTGAATCATGCTTTTGGGTGTAAAATGTGTTGTAGAGATTCCTGTGGTACTATGTTTTCGTTTATATCGTTTGTTTGCTTGAATCGACAAACTCGTAGATATTTGAAAACCCGATGATGAACTGTTCTTATATTTTGGTTCAATTTGTCTATATTTTGGGTTTTGATCTCGAATGCACTTGTTTATGTTAATATCTCGCCGATTTCTTGATTATCTCGCGATTCTTGCATATCCGCCGATTTCTATATATTGTTCTCACATCCGCCGATTATGTAGGGAAAGTCTAAATCCTCAAAGGCCGCCGCCACCACTTCATCTTCCGCCCGCAAAGCCAACCAGGGCCGCATTGGCCGCCGAGCTCCCAATCAGATCCTTCCTGTGTCAAACTATCATCCCGGGATGACCATAGACCGAGACTCCATCATTAGCACATCCGCCGGTGATGCCCTTCTAAAAGATTTGGCCGAGTGTGGCCTTCTCCCCTGTTCCAACTCAACGACACCCACTACAAAGAACTATCTAGCCGAGGAATTCTATACAAGGATGATTCTCGCTCCTCCACCCGCCTAATGCCTCGAGCGCCAACTTAAGCTATATCAAGGGCTACATCGAGGCCACTACATCAAGTTGACCTACAAGGATGTTGGAGAAATCCTTGACCGCCTGTGAAGGCAAATTGACTTGACCGATGCCGAATCGGCACTTGCTTGGGAAATGATGAGGGATCTCGCCCAACCGAGAGGTTCTCCGAGATGTCCAGAACCTCTTCCCGTAAAACCCCTATCATATCGCCCATCCGCTCGACAAGAGCATCTTATTCAAAAATGGCTCGAGGGACATCTTCACCTCCCAACACTGATGTGGACCAAAGCGTGGTCCTTCGCAAGCAACTCAACCGGGCCAAAATCATCTTCTCAATGCTATCCCGAGCGTTGCTGAAGTCCAAGCTCACCCTTCCATGAAGAGGCCCTTTGTAAGGGTTATTAATGTCATCCTCCGACGTTATGAGGAGATTGATGAGCTGGTCGCTATCGACGACCTCATCAAGGTGTCCAACACCTACGTCTTCACGGCCAACAACATCACCCGCTATCGGGATGATATGGCCAAAAGGACAACCAACGCGGCCGAGGCCGCCGCTGCCGCCGCCGCCGCACCCGCCGCTATCGCTATCGGTGGCCCTCTACCCAAGCCAAGGGTAAGAGGAAAGTCACCTACACCGCCGGGTTACCCGCCGAGGAGGAGGAGCCTACACCTATTGGGGCCGAGCCGCTCGAACATTTTGACCTCGCAGCCGGATCATGATCCATATGAGCCTCGCCGAGCCCCCATCCAAAAGCCTAAACACTCTCCTCTCTCACTCCCAAACTCAAGCCCAGAAACCGCTCAAAGGCACTGCTGAGAAGGACACATCATCCTTCCAACCACCGACCTCTCCAAACCCTCTAAACCTACCTCCCAATCCTCCCAACCCAAAACCAAACAAACCCTCCTACCCACGACGAATCATTTGGCCTTCCTAAGGTCTCATCCACACCAAGTGCCCGCACCGCTCCACACCACCGCTTCTCCATCGGCTGCTTCTCCACCGCCAGCCCCTCCAAATCATCTCCACCACCCGCTTCGCCTCTTCCACTCCTACTAAGTCCAAACATGGCAAACGTTATAAGAAGAGTGCCAAGAAGGTGCACTTCTCAGAACCGCCGATCCCGCCACTTCTCCTCCACCTTCACCACCTATGCCTACTACCACTACCACCTCACCCGCTTCCTCACCTCCTCCCTCTCGCTCCCATCCAAACAACCACCACACAAGAGCCATACATCTCACCCGCCACCACCTCTCAACCACCATCCTCCAAACGACCTATCTCTCCCTCTTCCGACCGCCTACTCCCAAACGCCTCAAAACCAACCCCTATACCAACCTACACCCCGAGGTGCAGCTCTGTCCTTCGGACAGCAGCCTAAACCCAACCATGCCGACACCGACCCTTTCTTAGCCACCCTTGACTACCCCAAGAGATTTCCGTCGCCCTATGTCCGCAGTGAAATCATCTTTCAATGGGGTGCCTACTATGACCCTCTTCCTCCCGCCCGGTCACAACTCTTTTCTCCCACAACTCGCGGTTCAAGATCTTATGATCTTCAACCAATGGGTTGCAATCCATAAGGACCTAGGCCTTCCCCTTCCTACCAAATCGGACATCTCCCCTTCCTCTCTCTCGCCTAAACCCCCGTCTTCACCATTATCCGCCATCCTTCCATCCTTCTTCACCCCGTGGTCTACACCTTCATTGATGTAGTCACCACTTACCTTGGCTTCAACCCTCTCATCCCTATTCTCTTCCTTTCTCCTAGCCTTTCCCTTTCTTTTCTCCTCCTCCCTTCTTTATTCACCCCTTTCCTATGTCATCTACATAGAAAGGCTCTTCCCTGTTCCTCGCGCTTTCCCTAGCCTTCCTTCACCTTCTACCGCTATGTTCCCATTTCCTCCACCACCATTCTACCTCTTCCTCCAGCCACTCCCTCTCTTCCCCACCCATCCTCCCCCTCCCCTACCCAAGCCACCACCATCCTTCCCTCGCAGTCCATCCTCTCCTCCGCCGAGTCATCCCGACTCGTCGATACCTATCCCGCCGAGGCCGTACATAAATTTTTGAAGGATTTTGAGGTCATCTCGTTGACCGACCAAGGCCCCGCACCAACTCTCTAGATCGCCTCACATCACCCATGTGTGCCGACCGCATGACTCAAGTGATGGAGATTTCAAAGGGTGCAAAGGCCGCTTTGATGCTCGCCACGATCCATCTCGCAAGCCAAGCCGCCCTTGCCCCGATCTCGCCTCTTCCTCCAAGACATCTCGCCATCTTCGAAACCAACTGGGACAACCTCGCCACTAAGATGATGCAGTCATCGACATGGTTGAAGCCGGCTACAAGCTTGTGCTTCACTCTCAACGCCAGCAAATCGCTCGTTCACTCCTCCGTGCGAGCGACGCGTACTCTCACGACCAAGCACTTGGCTTACTATCGCAAGGAGCGCAAAACTACCGAGAACCGCCTCGGCTTTATTGATGCCTCGCTTGCGTCCATGAAGGAGGAGATGGCCGACTCAACAATGATCGCAGACCAAGCTCATTGAGCATAATGCTCGCTCAAGCGTAAGAACAAAGAGCTCTCCTCCGAATTGGCGACACTAAAGAAGAGCTAGCAAAGAAGAAACGAAGAAATTGCAAGACTTAAGGCTGCTGTTGACTCTAAATGGGCATCAAGAGGCTATGGGCAATCTTCATCGTGCAAAGGCAAAGGTCGTGCATCATCTCGGTCATCTTCTCGAACCACCGATAATATTTTGTATAATCTTTTTGCTAAACTTTGTAATTAAACAACTTGTTTAATTAACAATGTCTATGTTTTAAAACTTTCATGCTTTATTATGATCTCGCTTATTATGTGTGCATGAAATTTAAACCACCGGTTTAAAGACATGTCCTATATTGCCTATTCTCGCCTATCTCGCATGTCTTTAAATTCGCCTAATTACAAGTGTCCGATGCTTAATTTCCTGTTTGTAAACACTTTGTAATTCTTGAATACAATGACCTTTATGTAAGTTCATCTAGGGCATGCTTATTTAATATATCAATCTTACAAGCATGTTATTACTAGACTTGAACATGGTCACCGATATTGTATTCGTAGGGTCATGGACTCAAGCAAATAGGAGGAGATTGTTGCATCTTAGCCTAGATTTGCTTGAATCCATAACCTAAGTCTAAGACAAGGTGACTAATGGGCCTGCGTGTCGTTAGAGTGGCAACTTGTACTTAGACATAGCTTGAATAGCCTAGGATTGCTTATTGTAAGTAGCCTTGAAGAAGATAGCCTATAGGACATCGGACGCCCTTCGCACAATAGGCAAACAATGCATCGCCAGCTTTCGTTTGAATATCGGACAAGCTCATATCGGCCAAGCTTCATCGCAATGTTGAAGAACCTTAAGAACGTCCGATAAGAGAACCGCCTAAGACATGTCCTAATTTGTGGACTTCATTGACTTCGATGCAACGTTAACCCGCAAACGCATTCAATGAAGGTTTCCATTCTTGGCATACAACTCGAAAAGGACATTCCTCCCGCAAGCAATGCACCGCCTATTTTAGCAAAGTGTCGGAAACAGATCGCAAGCTACAGTCGCCCTATCGAGTCAACAACCGATTAGAGCATTAATTGCTCTTAAATTCAAATTAGAAGACCACCAACGGCTCCTAGCTTCCTCCCGCATATAAAAGGAGAATCCATTGCTGCATTCAATACACTTCAACAACTACAACTCGAATCTTCTTCATCCTCTTCAAGTGCATTAAAGCTTAAACGTCCTATCTGTACATCCTTCTTTGAAGAGCCTCACTCTAAGACGATCAGTCCATTAAAGCTCTTCATTGATTGCAACACCTAGCTTTTCATAGCTCACGAGAATTGTATCTTATTGATATCAATTCTCCCACACAAACACTTGGTCAACAAAATTTTTGTACACAATCCATTAGAGATTTAGTTTGTAAAATATCTAGTGGAAAAACTTAGTACACGATTTTCAAATCCAAAGTTGACCACTTTGGTTGTGGACGTAGCACTTATTTATAAGTGTGAACCATATTAAATATTCTGTCTCTTTTTGTGTGATTGTGATTTGATTGTGTTGCTTTAAATTTCCGATTTCCAATCTGTAAGAACCGCGATCTTGTCCCGCCAAGATCGCCATTCTCAACTTGTCCCGTGCTTCACAAGACTTCCGCCTGCAAAATTTTTAAATCCCTAGTGAAGTAAGATTTTTGAATCAATTTCAAAAATTGGACATAGGCTATTCAACCCCCCCCTTCTAGCCTATATAGAGCAACCTTGGACCTAACAACCCTCTTTCTTTTTCTTCTCTTTTTTTTTCTTTCTTTTTCTTCTCTCAGTGTGTTGGGTGTGTTCTCTGAGCTGGGTGAGTGAGATCTCTCTCTATCTGTTGAGAAAGAGGGAGAGATATTTTGTTACTCTCTGGCCCAAGGTATTCACAAAGTTTCCTTCCAACTTCGTTTGCCACCGAAGTCCACAACCACAGCCTATTTACAAAGCTGCTAGGCAGCTTCACTTATGTGTTTTGCATGGTTTGGTGCGCGGCGCACCAGGCTTGGCGTCCGCGCACTAAACTCTATTTTTGGTGTCGCGGCGCACCAAGTTGGACAATCGCGCACCAAGGCTGTTTTTTGTCTTTATCAGGCTTTGGTGTCTTTGCACTTTGGCCCCTTTAAGCTTTGTATCTTCAATTTTGACCCCCTTTATGATGATTTAATTGAAATTGTTGTGTTTGTTGGACGTCGTTAGTCCCGTAAAATATGTTGTTTCCTGAAATGATCATAGAAACAAGTGTTAGTCCATTTATAAATAAACAATTATTTATAGGACAATTTGTATAATGTAGGTGTACGAATTATGGGCGGTTCATGACAAAAAAAGCCCTTACTTTAAACGGGCCAAAAAATTAAGCCCTAGCCCTGTTTTTTACAATAACGGGCCAGCCCTACGAGTTGTGGCCCTTTTAACATCTCTAATCATTAGGCGTCTAGGTTCAGTTTATGCATTTCGGTTTCAGTAGATACAGATGGAAGCCACACTCCAAAATATAGTTCAGTCAACCCAGAAGCTTCGTGAACAAGTGAGACAGACTGTTCATGATTTTCGAATGGAGGTCTACACCGAAGTTTGTAAAGCCATAGCTGATGGCCATCCCAAGAGCGTGAAGACTAACGAATGGGAGGACATGCTGACATATCAGACGAATGTTAAATCTGAGGTCCAGGAGGATGAAGAAAAGGCATAAAAAGCCATTAAGGATGAGAGAAAGCAGAAACCAAGAGCTGATGCCCTTGCTAAAGAAAATGTTGAACTGAGGAAGCTGCTGAATATTCCTCAAGCTGATGATGCTGCCTCCTCTTCCTCATCTTAAGTTGGTGCTGATGCGGTTTACCTCAGCGGCAATAGCTGTGTTTCCCTTTCTTCCCTATTGCTTTAAACATTTACTTTCAGTTTTACTTTTAGTTTTTCGTTCCGCACTTAATACTTTGCTTAGTTTTTGGAATGTGTTTTTGCCTTACATATTTCTCTGGCTTATTAATAGATCTCTGCAAGGTTATATAAATATTCATGGTAATGTTCAGTCAAAGTAGATTTTTGCGTGCTTAAGTTTTATCTCTGCTTTGATTGAATGTTTTATGTAAATAGGAGGAGATGGTTGGTCCTTGAATGATTTACTTAAACTCATTCTAACTCGTTTGGAATCACAAACCTATATCAGCTAACTTAACTCCTTAAGTCAGCCGACTGATACTTGGCATAAGTCAGTAGACTGATAATGTCTTTGACTTATACCCTAAGTCAGCCTACTGATCTTAGTGGAAGCTTCCTTAATAAGTTTCCCCGACTATCTTTTTCAAATTGAGTCAGTATTTTACGTTGTCTATTTCCTTAACAAAACAAATATGTTTTTTGTTTTTTGTTTTTTGTTTACTGAAACTTTTCGTTTTGAGATTTACTGCTTATTTCAGAAAGACAAAGACAACCCATACTTTGAAGAGAATTCTTCGATGTTTGATTCAGACTCCTGCGAACATTTATTGCAAATCAAACAAAAAGCTTCCAACGGCCAAAAGCTCTCCTCTGCCTATATAAAGCCATTGAAGCTCTAGGAAAAACTCAACTGAAGCACTCGAGTATTCAAAGTAAATTCAAACGCTTCAAGAATTAATTCTTGTGCCTCAGCATTGAAGAGCAAAACTCTTAGAGTCTTTACTATTTTATTCTCTTCTCTTAGTCTTTGCTTTTATTGTTCAATCATTGAAAAGATTTCCCTCCCAACTACTTAGATTTTGAGGGATCATTGATTGTAACACACAAAATTGACTTGTTCCTGTTGAACATTCAATCTCCATAAACACAGGTCTTGTTATACACTGATTCATTAGTGATCACTTAGGATTATTAATAATATTAGTACACTTCAAAATCCAAGTCTAACCAATTTGGTAGTGGACGTAACAGTCTTCACACTGTAAATCACTTTACATCTTGTGCTCATTTACTTATTATTTTCCTTGTTTTATTTGACCAACTGACTAAAGCTTTAAGTATAATCAACTTGCCTAAAGCTTTAATCGGTCAAGAGCAAGCATCGGTCAATTTCCCTATTATTCATACATCAGGTATTCACCTTATCAACTGATTATTTCAATTGATCAGTTGACTGAATCTCAAAGTCTATTTTCCGCTGCCAGATTTTAAAATACTTAAAAAGATTTTGTTAAGGCAATTCACCCCCCCCTCTAGCCTTATCAGTTGCCAAGTGGACCTACAGCGGTGGGTTTGATTTGAATTGGGTTTGTAGAAGAAGGAAGAGAAAATTCAATTTAAGAAATTAAGTAATATCTTTTTTGATACTTTGATCCCTTTTATTTTGTGTTTTGCATATATTGGGAAAAGACCCATTTCCCCCCCCGGTGCAAGGCACGTGACGGAAAATGTCGATTTTCTTACGCACATCACAGGCAGGAGGCAAATTGGGAAAAATGGCAGCATCAGGTATAATTATTGGGCAAATCGTAAGTTAGAAGGCACTTTGGCATTTGGTGGAAACCCTGGGGTGATTTTTTTTATTTTGGGATTTGGTGCAAATTGTAGGTCGGTGATTTACACTTCAATTTGTAAGGGAACCATAGTGAATGTGTATTCTTTTTTGGACAAATTATCAACTAGGAAAAATTGCATACATCATTGGAACTAACACATAGTACTTTACAGTATAATATATAAAATAAAAAATCAATGAAATGTCTTAATTGAAAATGCAAAATCTTAGAAGTATGGCATTAACAATATTAACCCTCTTTTTTTTGCTCAATATGTATTCCACTTCTGAAGTATTAAAATTATTTTTAGATTAAGTGCAACATTTATAAGTATGACTTGATATCATAAATCAATCATAGTGCAATAAATCAACAACTTTGTTGATATGAAGAACAACCTTGCTGATGTGGAGAGTAAGGTTGTTAATCACACTAACATCATCAACTTTGCTCACCACATCAACAAAGTTGCTGATTAGGTGAAATTTGATTGGCTTGTAATACTACATCAACCTGCTAACAAGTTTTCTTAAAAACACTCTTTAAGAATTGAAATGTGAAGGTAGGGATGTATCTAATTGCAAAATGAATTGTAATCAGTAGAATTGGATAAGTTTAAAAAGCTATTAAGGAGAATTTCAAGGTAAAATCTTCTTAAATTCAAATGATTAAAAAGTGATCTAAAGAGATTTATTAGTATTTTCCTTAATAATATTCGAGTCTTATTAACAAGTGTCTTCTAACACTCATAAAAAAAAATATTAAGAAATCAGCAACATTAAGAATCAACATCTATTCTTGTCAACATTAACACTTAACTATTTATGGAGTATTGGCTACAAAAACAGAACTTGTAAGAACTAGTGTATTTTTTGTTTTTTATTTTTGTGTCCTAAGGAAGCTTGTGAATGAATCGAACCTAAGACTTCAAATTTTGTGAAGCCTACCACTTGGTCACCCCTTAAAGACATAAAAGCTAGTGTTAATGAGAGCCCATGTTGCCAAAATTATACCATACTAAAAGGTGAAGGCATTTAAGATTTAGGGATAATGACACTACAAGTCTTTTGACTAAGGTCGATCCAACTAGTAGTCCCTTTACAAAAAAAAAAAAAAAATCATTTTAGTCCCAACAGTTTTAAAAATATCACACGCTTAGTCCTTTTGATGGATGTCGTTAATTCACTTGCAAATGACATTTTTTTAGGGCATTATTGGAATTTCCCCTACCCACTAATGTTCTTAGCCCTATTTTCTTCTTCACCCAACCCTCTCCCTCTCTCTCTCTCTCCAGCCACACCCACCATCATTGAAGATCTTAATCCACCAAATTAAACAACAAGTTCTCCGAAATTCACTATTTCAAAAAACTGGGTATACCTGATCACGAGATCCGACATTAATCTTTGGTTTCTTGAGAGCTGAGGCAGCCTCGAGATTTTTATTCGAATTGGACCCATAAGAACCCAAATCGACAGATTACAATCTAGGGAAATGTTGACGGGATTGGGGTAAACGCACAAACAGCTTCATTTTCTTTTCTTTCCGCTCGTCGTCATCCTCGCCGATGAATTCCGGCGGGGTAAAGATTTCGTCTGAGCTAGGGTTCCAGCGGGTAGATCAGCGATTGGGTGTGTTGAAATTAACGGCGGTGTTTTCTCGTTCTTATTGGTGCTGTAGTTCAAGTTGTTGTTGTTCGAGGGCACGTTTTTGGAGATCTTATGGAGAGGGACGACTCTTCTTCGTTGGCTCTGTTGATGTAGTTGTTGTTGATGTTGCTACCTTACCCATTATTGGCGTCATCTCTCTCTCTCTCTCTCTCTCTCTCTCTAAAGAGATTTATTAGTATTTTCCTTAATAATATTCGAGTCTTATTAACAAGTATCTTCTAACACTCGATAAAAAAAATATATTAAGAAATCAGCAACATTAAGAATCAACATCTATTCTTGTCAACATTAACACTTAACTATTTATGGAGTATTGGCTACAAAAACAGAACTTGTAAGAACTAGTGTATTTTTTGTTTTTTATTTTTGTGTCCTAAGAAATCTTGATAATGGATCGAACCTAAGACTTCATATTTTTTGAAGCCTACCACTTGGTCACCCCTTAAAGACGTAAAAGCTAGTGTTAATGAGAGCCCATGTTGCCAAAATTATACCATACTAAAAGGTGAAGGCATTTAAGATTTGGGGATAATGACACTATAAGTCCTTTAACTAAGGTCGATTCCACTATTAGTTCCTTAATAAAGTTTAACTTAATCTCCCAACTTGTTAAAATCACAAGAATAAGCATAGTTTTACCATTTTGAGATCAACGGGGGAAATATGTAGGAAGAATTATGGTGTCAACGCAATCTTGGTCCGATCACATGATAAATTTTTTTGTTGAATTACAGGCCGGTCTCTTTCTAAATATTTGTAATCGTTTCAGTTCACCATACTTTTTTGAAAATTTAAAAAAAAAAAAAAACTTTTGGGTTAAAAAGACGATTATGCCAAAGGAAGAAGATATACTGGAGAAATTTTAGTAAGTAAGATTGTTCTATTAGAATGGAAACAGAGGCTATCCACAAAAATCAATTTTGTTTGCTACTAGTTATTTGAATGGAAACAAAGATTCACCGAAGAAATTTTAGGAAGGGAGATTTACCAGAGAAATTTTATAAAGAAAGGAAAATTCACCGGAGAAATATTAGGAAGAAGTTATCTGTAAGATTGGCCGGAGAAAATTTATGAAGAAATTTTATAAAGAAAGGAAAATTCACCGAAGAAATATTAGGAAGAGTTATCTGTAAGATTGGCCGGAGAAATTTTACGAAGAAATGAACTTAAACTGTTGTTGATTATGGTGAAGAAATTTTATGAAATTTTATGGTTCATTACGCTTCCTTTTGGACTAAACTTAAACTGTTGTTGATTATGGTCCCTTTCCCTTAAAGGAACTTTTCTAGTAATGTGAGGAAATTGCATCATATGACCACTTATTTTTAGTAATATTGAGGAATAACTTACATTTATTGATTCTTAGGTGGATTGTGTATCATTTGGAATTTGCAATGAATTTCCGGATATGCTACTCTAACAGAAGTTAAAGCAAACTCTAACCATTAGATGCTCATAAAAAAATTTACTCTTGTATAACTATCAGGCCAAACTATTTTGCGAATTCTATGTTTGAGGTATGGATGATGTAGAGATAATACTCAATTCCACAGTAATGTTTGGTGTGTTTGACTTCGCGATTTAGTTATTTTAATTTTGTGATTTTAAAACGTTCTGTATTTATTGAAGAAAAAATGGGAAAGAGATGGTAAAACACTATTAAGATCATAGATAATGAAAGTCCAAAATCACAAAACCTAGTTCTTAAATTGCGAAAAAAATTAGGAAGAAATTCGAGTCGACCCCTTTAGTGAATTTTCAACCGCTTTAGTACCATTTTTTTTTTAAACCTGCAAAAGACACTTTAGTCTATGCCATTAAAAATTCAAACAACCACACAATGCATCGCAATTCCAAATCAATGCATCGCGATTCGAATTAATGCATCGCAATTAAACTTTCGTTCATCGTGTGTAACATAAGATGCATCGCGTGAGTTCTTTAAAATAACATCTCCATGTTTGCCTTCTCTATTCACTACGTACGTTAAAGCATTGTATGTTACTACATAAATCTTTTAGCGAAAGAAGAAATATGATTTACTGCAATTTTATAATGACGCAGGACATTGAAAAGACCAATTCATTCATTGGAGCTTCTTAGACCAATTCGTTCATGGGAGCTTCTTTTAGATCTATAAATAGTTTGGTTGAGAGCTGTGCCAAGTTCTCTGAAGCTAGAGTGTCTGCATAAATGGAAGATGATATTGGTATGAATCTGCTTGGAAAATGAAGTTGTCATTGACATGAAAGGAGGGATATTAGAGAAACTTTGTTGTGGCATGAAGTTGCCGTCACCGGAAAAGACGACGGATGTAAGAGTTTGTTGGCCTGAACGCTATGAAAGAAGAGAGAAAACAAGAAGCGGCCTGAAAATTAAGCAGGAGGAAACCATTCTTTAGGTTGTTGGAGGCATTTTAGGAACGATTTACTTATTTATGAAAATAGACTTTAGCGGCTTGATAATATTATCGTCGACTAAAGCGATTGAAAATCCACTAAAGTGTACCGGCATGTAATTTTTCCAAAAAAAAATAAGACCCGATGGGATGATCTACAAATCCGCACACCCAAATCAAAATTAAGAAAGCAATAATTTCATTATAAAATGTTGTTGCAAAGAATAATAGTAGTGCTATTGTTTTTCAAAAAAAATTATTTCCTTTCAAAAAAAAAAAAAAGAATCCTTCCCTTTCTTCCCCATGGTATAAAATAATTGCAGTTAGTATTATGTTCAATGATATCCATTTCCGAAACTCTTAAGAATGAGCCTATAACCCATTATTGCATCCAAACAAACACTAATGTTTTCTTCAACTGTTTGGAGGCTGTGCATGAGAGACGAGTTTTGGAAAAGTAACGCATAGGTTTTTAGCAGGAGAAAGCTGCTCATGGAGATGCGATAAAGCTGATCCAAACAAACATGGAACTCGGGGTTCCCATTGGAAAAGAAGATCAAAGATGGAAACATGATTTGATACATCTTGAGCTTTCAACGATATGGTCAGACTCGCAGTATATATTAACAATACTACATACAAGTAGAAACATCAAAAGCTAGAGAGGATAGAGCGTGTCACCTGGATTGTGTTGGCATAGGCAATCATCCAAGACTGATGACTTCTATTTGTCGCAGCTAAGTTACATCTTATCCTGCAGTAGAGAAGCATGCAACTTCTCCCTCATTCAAGGGAAACTATGCAATAGATCTTCAAATGTTATGAAATAAGTTATAAATATAAATTTAATATCAAACATCATGTCGCACAAAACAACGTAGGGAGATGACAGACAGAAAGAGAGAGAGAGAGAGAGAGAGAGAGAGAGAGAGAGAGAGAGATCATAAAACAAAAATGATGGTAGCAGCACGAGCAGTGCCACCCAACCAACAATATCAATCTTTGGATAATATTAGCCGGCCAACTGGGCAGGCTACCCCGATCATGTGATTGCCTCAAAACCACCTATGAGGAGGAAAGGTTTTCAGGCCCTAAAGATTTAATTTGTAAAAATAGCTGAGGGCGCACGGGGGAAGTAGGAACAAAATTCCTCCCATGAGAAAACACCAACCAAACCAGGACAACATGAACAAAAGAAAAAAGAAAAGCACAACTTGGTCCCCAACAAAAAACCAAACATATATCCAACAAACTCATGCTACTACAAGTCATAATAATATCTATCCTTTTTGTTTTATTTAAGTTTCCTCTCTTTTTTTTCTTTTTCCATTTTTTTTTTTTTTTGGGTCCTGTTTACTTCTGTCTATGTGCCTTTGCAAACATCATTTCCATCGGGTATTTAGAAGAGTTGGACGATAATCTCCATGGAAATGCAAAACATCGTCGTTCAAATCCTCTCCTTCAAAAACTGTTTGCCATGTTTAATCTCTAGCCATAATTCTCAGTTACTTGAATTTCAAGCCTTTGTGGGTCGTTCAAAACCAGCTTGACTACTGACTTGGCCCATGCCCTCAACTCCAGAATGTAGCAACTGGCTATTGAATTCACCCGAGGATGATCTACTAAAGAAATTTTCAGCATGAACCTGACTCGGAATCTTCTCATCCAATGCAACATTCTGAAGATTCGAAGCCAGCATGTCATGACTAGACATTCCAACAGCTCGAGGGCTTGATACATTGGAAAATTGAACAGGAGGCGGCATTATCCATTTCATCCAGTCATTTCGCCTCCTCACTTTGTCACCCTATAAAGGAAAAGGGCAGAAATTTAGGTACCAAATCTGACAGAAAAATAGCATATATGTAGAGAGAGAGCACTTAGTTTGCTCCAAGTTTAATGATACTTTTGTGAGCCTCCGCACAGGTTCTTTTCTCAACTCGTGCTTATATAAACAAGAAGACAAATATCTAGTAAACATTTGAAAGACTTAACATAGCTGACAATGAAACACACCTGTACTTCCACAACAGTTGAAGTTCGCATAGCTTCAATTATAAGTGAAATGTTCTCCGTCAAATACGTAACCTGTAATAATGCCGAGCAATAAACTTGTCTTTACATAAGAATCTTTGAACAAATGCTTACTTACTGGATAAAAGATAAGGCAAGTACATGGCCTGCTTCAAGTGCAAAATTTACAGGATTAACTTGTGCAAGTGAAATTTGTGTAATTCGGAGATCACAGATTACATGGTTCAGATTGCCATCAAGCTTTGATCCACACACAAACCCTAGAAATAGACATCAGTAAGTCTACCTTATCTTCCTCACTAGCCTGCATATATCATATCAGCTATATGCTACTTTGCTTGCAAAAACCAACAGTGCACCAGATACAATAACCCTTTGATCCGGAATTCCAAATTCCCAGTTATATTACCATGTGGAAAACCCAAAATCAGAAATGATCCATCGGGTCAAGATACATGACTGGCACCTAGGTAGCGCACCATGAATTAAGAAACATGTAAAATGCAAGAATGTTACAACACAGCAAAAGCAGATAATCAAAACTTAAAAGAGAAATGAAGAAGTGAAGACTGAAATTGACAAAGAACACTAAATAAAATTAGGGACAAAATATCATAATATTTTTCAACTATAAGTTCGCACATGAGACAGCAATTCACTAGTCGAGAAGCATTATACATACAAACACAAAATTGCTTTTTTATTTTTTTATTTGTGTTGGGGGAGGGTGGGAGGTAACAGAACCAACAGACTCATATTGAATAAGAGGGGGAACAGGTTAACAATATCCATATAAGAGAAGGAATCTCAGAGCACGAGGCTTCCACAATGCGGCTTCTCAGCAAGGTCTAATCCAAAGTAGCCCTAATCGTGCAAGTGAGTCCCTGCTTCTATAGTTTGAACCCAAGTCGCACAGCGCGTGAGCACGAAAACAGCAATATTAGAAAATACCTCGATCATTACACGTGAAAATTAAAGAAATTATACTCCCTCTGCCCGAGAAAATAGTCTCATTTGAAAAGTCAGACTTTTCAATATTGCACTGTCACTCAATATTTCTTTTAAATTGTACTAGAGTTAAATATTTTTTGTATGACATGTAAGATAAACATCATCTTTTTCAAATGAAAGAAAAAATTTGAAAAAGATGGAGATATTTGTAGCTTACATATTTGAAATGGAACTAATTTTGAGGGGCAAACAGAAAAAGGAAAGTAGGACTATTTTTTGGGACGGAGGGGTATATAATTACTGTTTATTTTATCTTCACTAACTTGTTTTAATATCACTCTTTCACTATTCCCCTCCAGTTAAGTCATCTTTCATTCCCTTGCCAATTAATTTCTGAAGAAAAGAGATTTGGGGGTGGAACGTGATGTATCAGATATACATCTGAGTTAACATCTAATTATGATCATTGAATTTGGCAAATATTATTAGTGGTTCTATGGATAGAGAAATACACATAGGAACACGTGCATAGTTTCATGTGATCCAAAACTCAACCAGATCTTAAAGGAGGTTGTCTAAACGTAAAACCTCACTGATAAGGTTGGGCTTCTCTCTCCCTCACTGCAGTCGCAGCCGACACCCCTTCCCACCTGCAAAATATGAAGTCCTCTGTAGAAACAGATTCTCTTTCGATAGCCTTCGCAATCAATCTAAATGCGCACCCAAAAAAATCAATCTAAATGGACATAAAGCAAAGATTGCAATAAAATGGAAAAAGGGTCATTGCTACCAAGCAAGAACACAGGAGTTGAATGGGAAAACAACTGATTCGAGGATTCAAAATATGAGTTTGAGAACTTGAATATTTGAGTTCTCGTATTCACCTCGAGTCTGCACTCAAGTAGTAAAATTGTGTACGGAGCTTCAAGCCATACCTTTATGCTTTGCAGAGATATATGGTGCTATTTTAGGATTTCATTTCCTAGTATCATGGCCAATCCAGAGCAAGATTTTGTGCCTCCTTCATCGCTTCCAAATTTATGTTCCAATATCATCTTGTCATTTCTCCCCACTCTCCCCCCCCCCTCCTTTTTCTTTTTCTTCTTTTTTTCAAAAAGCATCACCCTCCTTCAGTGAATAGTTGTTTGACTCAGTTTTGAATCCATGACCTCTAGGTCATAGTGAAGTAAGATTTTGTTAAACACACGCCGTTAAAATTCATCAGCAAACTAGAGCATTACATTCAAGTTGGATTACATAGCTTTAAACGTAGTAAAACAATATTAAACACAAACCAAGTAAGAAAAACCAATGTGTCCTACTAAACTGCAATGAGAAAAATACATTAAACTGTAAAGTGAAGTGTATTGATCAATCCATTTATCAACTGAAAGACTTCCATTTTACAACTACAGGAAAACGAGAGAGGACAAGGTCTGAGGAAGGACCTATTATGAATTTGTTCATCCTTTTAATGAAAAATCCCCAAGGGAATGCAGCCTTGTGCATATTCTAGTACACAAAATTTGGAATATTTCTTTATTTTTCCGTCAGCCTTGTGCATATTCCACTGTTTACAGATTTGCCCCGAGAAAGAAGGTGCAACCCATGCATGTATGTTACATGCACCACAAACAAATTTGAAAGAAATCCTATTTACTGCACATAAAAGCCAATCAACCAAAAGGGCACGTATAATCACCAAACCATGTTCTCTGGGAAAAAACATAGATTCTCCCTTATACAATGTGTAATGAGTCCTCAAAGAAAACTGTTTCCACTACAAAGTCTGGAAGATCCAATGAGTAACTCCAAACAGATGTACAAACTTACAGACGCCATGCTAATCTTCTCTGTTTCTTTCCAATCTTTTATCAGATTTACCCGAAGGAGGAGGTGCGACCCATGCATGTATGTTCCATACGCCAAAAATGAATGTGAAAGAAATCTTATTTACTGACTCATAAAAAGCCAACCAATGAAAAGGACACATAATCAGCAGCATATCTCTGCTGCATATCCTATAGACCCTCCCCTCAAAACAAACCATGGGTAAAGAACTCTCAAGGAGAGTTGCTTCTTCTCCAACCAATGAGTAGAGTCCAACAGATGTACAAAAGTTATCAGTATGAACACAAGTGCAACAGCAAGGGTAGGAAGAAGATAAAAAACGTTACACTACGCTAGGTCATGGCAGTCTTTGATACCTCTCCGCAACTCTTCTAGTAAGTGAAAGACCCAAAATTGATTGCAAGGTCTGTGAGAGGTTGGATTACAAGAGCAATCATTTTCAACAAGCAGGCTAATATAAGGGAACTGAAATACATTAAACCTCAATAATGTAAATTCAGAACATTAATGGATCCATATGTCATAAGCCGGAAAGTAATTTTCCATACAATTTTGTTGACATATCCTCGTGTCCATTTTCTTCTTTGTGATATGTTTTCTGACCTAGCCCGTGGCCTTCCCCACTTTCTTTTTCTCTGTGTGATAGAAAAAGAATAGGATTGGATCCGAAGGAAGAATATACATGTGTGGATAAGCTATCCACCATTACAACCAAAGCCAAAACACCAACCAAAACGAAACAAAGACAAGACCTGGACTAGCCGCCGAAAGCTGCCTGCCAATCTCTCGCCAGATCAGTCCAAGGGCAAACCTCTAAACACACCCAAAGCCTTGGCCTAAAGAGAGGCCATGAAGATCACACCCTCCCACTAAAGGCCAAACACTAGAACTTTGCTACAAAAAATTCTCAAGTTTCTCTCTATCCAGATACACCAGAGGATAGTGAATTCCAATTACTGAGAGAGGACTGATAACCGTGAAATATATTGTTAACGAAAAACCTATATCAATCAGAAAAACTATACACACTGGTCAAGGAATCACTTAAGAATAGGAAAAGAAAGAGTGAACAGATGCCTACAAACCTAGGCCAAACCCTCCAATCCGTACATGAATCCAAAATAGTAACACCTTTATAAGCCTCAAGAAACCCGACTTGATCCCCAACATAAACTTCCAAAGTCCAAGTATATGAACGAAACTGTTTCTACCCATATGTTTCAAACCATATACCACCATTAACCAGAAAATCACCAATAATTTTATCAGGTGTCTATCCACTATAGTGCCTTCTCCCCCCCTCCCCCTCCCAGCTGTTTCTCATTTCTTTTTTACATCAAACTATTGGAAAAATAGTTTCTTGAACTGATACGCAGTTCAGTTTCAGAACTGATATGTAGTTCAGTTTCAGAACTGATCGAGAAAGTGAACAAACCAAAAAACTTAAAAGTATCAACAAAACTAGCTCCTGGTCAATAGAAACCTAATTAGCAGAAGTCAAGCTTAGTTTTTGAACATAACTTCATTTTCCTGAACATGGGACATCATTGTGAGTGTTGCTCAAAGCTCATTAAACTCATTAGTAAATTATCTACCCAAAATGAGAGAAATATTAGGTGTCAAAACTGTGGCTTCATGGAAATTATCAAGCTCCCATGGTAGTATGACAAATGGCATTCCCCAGAAGGAAACTTAAAATAATTGACACATTCAGAAAAAACAAAGAGCACAACAAATTGAACAAAAGATCTCTTTGGCTACTTTCAATAGTAATGATCTCTCATCATCTCACCCTAGTTATAAGGAACTTGACCACAAAACTGCATTTCTAGCAATTCAGTTGCTTAAACTCGGAGAGTTAAACAGTTCACTATTCCCATTATAGGTTCTTGTGTCTTACCACTTATGTAATGGAACATCAATCTGAGTTGATAGAAGTTGGGATAGGCTGCATTGGATGTTTATAGCTATTATAACTCTATAATTCTTGAAGTCATGAAAAGTTATCTCAAACATTACAATTGAACAATCCAGAACACGTCTCCAAAAATTAATGATATGTACAAAACGCATCTGCATAATTCTAACCCTTGTATGTCATTAGGAATATCTCGGAAAAGTATAACCCTGATAGGTCACTATGAATGTCCAATTTGTGAAGTCAAATATCTTTACTTTCAAAGATCAATTGCCGCCCTTTCTTTAGAAAACCTCTGGCAAAAGTTTAGATGGTTCATCAAAACTCAGTAAAACCTCTAGGTAACAGATTTAAAGAAAATTCCTCATTGCATTACTCATGCTTTAAACTTCTCAGCACCTATCCATCCCTAAAATCATCCACTTAGTGTTGATTTTTTGAGACATTCATCTATGGTGAACTAGACATTGATTTAAGGATCTTCCTAATCAATTTGACATTCAAAGAAATGAGAATCTTCTAAGAAAACCTCTTCGAGCTTCACATTAGAATCTTAGTTTCATCGTCAATTTACTAACAAAAAGCTTAACTGCAACACCTATTGCCATGATCTCCTTAAAGGCATACATTCCCAAGTAGACCATTTATACTCTATTAAAAAGGAACCTCAGTGAGACTTAATTTTGCTCTTATTCCACCTTATGCAGAAAAAATGGCTGCACAATTTCTGTAAAGCAACAAGTAAACCGAATTATCTAAGGATACATACCAATAATTAAATGGAAGAGGCTATTTCTACTACAATTTTGGCTAATCCACTACATTAATAATAATTACATTAAACAAATACATGTTTGGACAAAATTACCCTTAATTACTTGTACATATTAAGTTGACTAACAAAATTACTTTAATAATTACCTTTCAATATTATTTTCTAATACAAAACATATTAAATGGTCTTTGATTAGAGTTCACATGAATGACATTATTATTCTTTTTTTTTAAATGTTTAATTAATTAAGCTCACGACTAGAGTCATGTTGCATTATAGAAAAACTAATATCATAAGGATATTTTTTGCCAACCAAATTTTGAAAAAACATGCGACCTTTGCTTATTGAAATAAAAACTTCACCGTTAGGTTTAAAAAAAATATTGTAAAAAATCAATCTCATAGTAAAATCATAGTATCGTAAAATTTTATAAACAACTGATTCTAAATTTTTAATTTTTAATTGATTGAAACCGACAATCAATTAAATACCTAAAATATTACTATTATTGAATTTATTTTTTAAAATAATATTTTTAAAATTAAATTGAACTCTTTTATTTTAGTAATAAAATATCACATACTTTCTAAAATTTTGATCAATAAATGTTTTTAAATATTTATTATAATGAAACATGAAACGAGTCATAAGCATAATTGAGAAAACATATTTCTTAAAAATAAATAGAAATAGAAAAAGCAAAACTACCTCGCTTGTTGATATGTTAGGAATTAAAAGTAATTTGAAAATAAAAATATATTAATCCACTTCAAATGGCAAGTAATTAATTAAGGGGTAGTTTTGTCCATATATGTATTTGTTTAATGTAATAATTACAAATGTAGTGGTTTAGCACAAATTGTAGTGGAAATAGTCTCTCCCTAATTAAATATATTATTCGCATTTGAAAGGCGTTTCCTACGTTCAACCGAAAGGCATGAGTTGCAGCAATAATAAGAGTACATACTCCAAAAGCAAGCTTAGAATTTTCCAATAGCTCGTCTTTATTATAGCGAAATCAAACTCATCTAAAATTGGAGAATGAAAAGGAAAAGAACAACTTCACAACAGTAAGAAAATTGTATATTTTAGAATTACTTCCCTAATGATCCTTTCCATTAGGTAACAACTCATCTTTCCAAATTTTCTCGTATTTCAGTTGCTCTAATCTGTAAGAATAAAAATAGGTCAAGCATTCTTCCAAAATTTTCCATGAGAGCAAAACTTTACATTTCGTAACTTTGCCTTTCTTCTAAAATCAATTTTCTATCACCAGAACATTCCAGCTACACCTTCCTCTAAGAAGGTCGCCTTGTTGCCTAGCATCAGTTCATTGAAGAGGTATCACAAATGATTCTACACATCTGGTCAACACCATCCAAAGGCACCTCCAAAAATCAGTTTGCTCCCTCTCGTACACCTAATTCAGCATTTTACTGGAAGTTGGTTGTCAATACACGCAATATGCACCACAATATAAAGGTCTACTATTGTGACATAAGGTAGATGCAAGGATCACGATTTCTACTGAAAGTACCATACCACCTCCACGCATAACCCAACCCCAGAGAACACGAGAAAGGAGGAGAAATTTCCCCATGAAGGTGTGGAATGGTACAAAATTTTAAAACATCTCAACTATTAACTAGTTTATACTGAGAGCTTGTAGATACTTATTTAGAAGGGATGGCCAATTAAAAAGAAATTTTCAAAAGGGTATTGGAAATGTGGCCAAAAACATTTACTTTTAGAATGTGGACACTCATTCCTCGATGTACTTGATACGAAAAATTGACAATCACTTTCAGATGAAGGAAATAAATAACAAGTGGACACCAAGAAAATGGCTTATTTTGACACAAAAAATTCCGTCATCATGAAATTCATTACACCACGGAAAGCTTTAGCCAGGATATCTTTCGACAAGTAAAGAATTTTCACTTCAGAAAAGTAGATGATTACTTCTACGATCTGTTCACAGATAACAAAAGATTACTCTCTTTTTCTTTTTTTCTTTTTTTGATAAGTAAAGATAAGATTACTCATTTTCTCTTAGGAAAATGTCAATGTATAGCCTCCTATATCTTAAACTACTGATATCTATGCTACTATAAGAAATTAAGGACAAATGGATCACTAAACTTCACATACTATGTCATTTAACAGTCATTTGCTAGGATAATAATAGGAAACCAATAAACGGCCTTAAACCCCAAACAGATAAGTAGGTCCCAATTTGTTTCCTTCCCATTTTTGCAAGTGTTTTACAACAAAACATGAGAAAGAAAGAGAATCATGCATGCAAATAATTGAAGTATGGTTAGTACCAATGTAGACCATCTAAACACACAAAAGATGTATGTAGCTGTATATGTGCACATGTTTGTGTCCAGGTACTTTGAATAATATAAGCATGGGAAAACCATAACAGAGGCATGTAGATCCAGTCCGCACGCTCAAATTTCCACAAACAAAGTGGTTTCTTGCACTTTTAAATATAAGACCAATGGCAATCAAGAAAAGAAAATACGCATCCAATTAAATTTGTTGAAGTATGATTTTACAATTAATACTTTCAAGACAGAATTTCATTATGCACCAACTCAAATGACAAGTTCTCCTTCAAGACCTCACCTATGTGTAATCATAAAAGTTACATGACCATTAACTAGCAATATAAGTAACCCTACCATGACAGTTAAAATCAAAATGATCATGTCTGTGTAAGCTATAACTTGGGTCAATCAATTACCATCATAAAGTAAGACCAAGTAAAAATAACAATATAAGGGAACAGTTGGACTGAATATCCTGAAAAAGTAACTGAAATCCTGCAAACATAACATAGATACATAGATGAGAAACTAGAATCAACATAAAGAAAGAGAATAATGCTGTCCTACAGAACATGATGTCAGGTAAGGCAGCTTCCATAGGTACAACACTAGCTCATAGTATATTTTCTTAGATTAATACGTAATCTAAGATAGTTCCACAAGCAGTAATAAATTAATAGCATTGACCTTAAGAACAAAAATAAAATAACACAACACTGACAACAGAGAGAAGAACCCAGCATCTTAATGCAAACAAGGTAAGGTCAAGAATGATAAACACGTAAGAACCCAATAATATCAACAAGGAATATTAAAAATCCAAACTAAGATGTCCAATGATAAATGGATTCGATAAAATGCATCCTAATCTGATCATGAATCATGCACAAAACATGAGAGATATTAATATCAAAAAGATTACCACCAAGAAAAATGAATAAATCTACTTAGTTATTTTCAAACAACTCACTTTCTTGAAGCCTGCTATTAATTTAATAGGTACCCAGCCCTGATCATCCATGTTCTGCCGCAAGAATGTATCTTTAACTAAATTTTCATTACTGCAATAGACAAGTAAGAGGTGCACTAACTGTCAACTTTGGTACTATAACAAAAGAAACTTAACTAATTATCATTATCTTAACAAAAAAAAAATGCACGGGAAGAAATATCACCTGAAATAATAATCTATCTGGTTCACTATCTTAACATGCAACTGGGGATCTGGAACAGGAAAGAACATTGCATGAGGTGGTATCGGTGCAACGATAGGCATAGCTCTGAGAGAATCCGGTGGAGGTGGACCTTGTACATATATCACAGGAGATCCCACATCTGCAAGAAAATATAAACATAAGTGCCACAGCACACACTGAAAGCATGTTTATTTAGTGGAATATCTCACCAGGGTAGACCATAGGGTTGCCAAAAGGCCGCACTGGTACGGGTACAGGTGGAGGAATAAATGGGGTAGAAGTATGAACGGAGGGTCGTATAAATCCCCTAGGAAACCCTCTCTGTGGCTGCATGTGGGCATCTCTGGTGCCAAAACTCCTATTATGCGGGTTCCATTCCTGATTCCCACGATCCTGATCTCGCTTTCCCCCATATCCATGATGATAGGAACCATCGCCGCGAGGATGCGGCCCTCCATTACCCCTCCTAAATGAATTCCGTTGATGATGTTGCTCATTTCCACCATGTGACTGTGACCCAAAGCCTCCCCTTTGTGACTCCTTGTGTGGATGGTCTCTCGGAGAAGACTCTGCAACAGCAGCAGGTTTTCCAGATGTATTAGGGGGAATTTCACCTACTAAATCCTGAGGTTGTGGTGAATGCGGCTGAGAAAATCCACCATTGGCTGATACACTCCCACTTGGACCCCCACCACCTCGCTTCATAGACCTCTGCCGCGTGGGTGCTACAGGATTCGGGTTACTTGAGATGACTTGTTTATTTGAGGAAGAATTTGAGTTTCCAATCATCTAAAGTGTACAACCACATATACACAAGTCAGATGAAATGAATTCCAAAAAACCAAAAACAAAGCCTTTACACCCAACTATGTTAATTAATTAATGTCAAAACATCATGTGCTACCACATTTTCGAGCACCTAGTTCATTTTCGAAAAAAAAAAAAAATCCTTTAAAATGCACAAAGATAGTTTGAATATGCATGGATGAATTGATCCACTGTATTCACGGGCATCATTGAGGATAAGCATGTATAATAGGTTTTTCAACTTATGTAACACATGTACAAAGACATTCCACTCAGTCCCACATCCTACAAATGTTCAACAGTATCCTACTTGTTGAACATGCAAGAATTTTTCTCTACTTTTTTCCTTGGAAGTTCCTTTCTTTTCTTAATACAAGCCCAACCAGTAAGTTAGCAAGCTCTTCCTCGGAAGATTATTTGGCCCAAAAGCGAACTCATGTACAGATGATTGCTTTTAACACCCAAAATAAAATTAAGGACATCATTATCAATCCTTGAAAGTCATTTTTCAATGTTAACTACAGCTAAAAAACTAATAATTTTAATAACTAAATGCATAGAAGAAACCTGTAATGTAGGCAATGGGGCATCAGGTAGAGCCTTTAACGAATCGGATGATGCCGATTTAGGGGAAGCCTTAGTAGACTCTCCCAAAGCAGGCCAAGAAACCGCACCCATGACTGGACTGACCTCAACAACACCATTCGATGGCTTGTTCCAAGCCGGTTTCTTAGCCGCATTACTGCCGCCACCGCCACCACCACCATTATCAGCTATCTCAAGCTGAGCCTCTGCAACGGAATCATCTAGAGACTCATTTT
Organism: Platycodon grandiflorus; assembly: GCA_016624345.1. NCBI lineage: Eukaryota > Viridiplantae > Streptophyta > Magnoliopsida > Asterales > Campanulaceae > Platycodon > Platycodon grandiflorus. Next base: position 47,215,019 of record CM028361.1, read on the forward strand.
CAATTTGGTCCGGTGGGACACCAGATGGAGACCCCGTGGCCGGAGCCGTAACAGGAGCTGTGACAATAGGTTCTGATTCAATCCCGCCGCGAACCACATGTGTCCACGATGATGAAACACCACTACCTCGCAATCGGCGGGTCGATTTTGGGCTGTTGAGGGCGGCGCCACCGTCTCCAGGAGCTCGTGGAGATTGAATGCTAACTGCTGGGTTAGAAGCCGCTGCCATCAAAATTAGGCAATACTCAAGATTTCAAAATCTTTAAATAGAATTGAGGGTTTCTAGGTTGATGACGACAGATTAAAAATCAAAACTAAAATAGATCAAAATTTGTTATTGGGAGAGAGCGAATTGAAGGCAAATTGTTATAGGAGGAACAATAAATTAAAGAATGCTGAGATTGTTCCAAAGATTGCTTCGATGGATCACGGAGGATCCGATCGCGCTCTCAGAGCACGGCGGAGGCTGAGGCTGAGCTACCACACCACAATAAGAAAGAGACGACACCTTTCTCTCTCCTCCCTCTCTCTCTCTCTCTCTCCCTCTCTCTCTTTCTCTCTACTACCTTTGTTTGCTTTCGCTCTTGGTTTTCGCTAGATCATCATTGACAATAATGCCCTCCAGTTAGTCTCTATTTTACATTCATGGAAATTCCGCGAAAAGCATTAACGAATCAAAATTACGCGTGAAGGTGTTTAGGGTTTTAGGGTTGGCCCATAGTTTATTTTTCGCGTCACTAAGCGAACGCTCATTGGACGGTGATTTCACATTAGTCTCTCGTAGATACTTTAATAATTATCCTTTTACAGTAAGTTTGTGATTACTCACTAATCCTTTGGGTTTTGCCTTCTTAAGTCTTTGCCCCCTACTTGTAGTTTGTTTATACTCGTTCATCCCAAAGAATCAGTCATATTTTTTTTTTTTAGTTTGGCAAAATACACAATTGGGTCACTATGCTTTGGAGAAAGTTGCAATTCGACCACTAATTGTTTAAAAATATTATTTGGGTCACTGTGCTTCAGTTATCTTGCAAGCGAGCCCACCAGAACGTTAATTTTAAATGAAATTCATATTTTATCCATATCTTCGTCCTCATCTCCCTTAATAAAGACAGGGGTAAAATAGATATTTTATTTAAAATTAACATGATAGTGGGTTCACTTACAAGATAATTGAAGTACAGTGGCCCAAATAATATTTACAAATAATCAATGACCGAATTGAAACCTTCCCCAAAGTACAGTGACCCGATTATGTGTTTTGGGTTTTAGTTTCTCACCCAAAAGATAGTTTTAATTTTCTAAACTTTAAGCTATAAATCTTTATTATTTTTCGTTTAAGAACGTGATTTTCTCTTATGTTATCATCCAAAAAAAGATAGGCATAGTAGAATTTAGTTTAGTTTAAGGAAATATAGAGAAATAACATACAATATTATCAAAAATTGACTTTCAAATATGGCTACTTTTTTTATTTAATGGAGGGAGTTATTAACTATGTGTGCTCCTCCCTGGGCTTGACGAAATCCACTGTGACCAAAATGGCTTGTTTCACGAAGACGATTGTGTGAGTATTTTTTTCCTAAAAACGTTGATTATCTTCATTTAATTTTGGCTTGATAAGTAATGTGTGTGTGTGTATGTGTATAAGTAGCTAAAATGCCTTGTTTACAAAGCAAACACGATTGAGCAAGTGTTGAGTCTTAGAAGTTAAAAAATAATTCAATTTTAATACCAAAAGTAATAAGAATTAGGTGATTTATAGCACAATAAAGTGTTTGATGTGTTAGGCATTTGTAAAGAAAATCCTTTCAGTGCAACTTTGTTAGTTAGCAATCTAACATTTTAAGACTGTATGTGCGAGTCTACAGTACTCTTAGAAACTTTTTTCTAGTTAATAATATGATTCTTAAAAGTGCTTGAACGATAATCATTAGCCAGACTATCTACTTAGACACCAAAAATGAAAGTGTACCATGAGGGAGGAATGCATCACATTTGAAAGGGCATTAATTAGAACCCTTGGTGTTTCCTTTTTTATTTTCTCACTTGTTTGGTATAACGCTATTGCTATACTCCAATAAGTTGTAAAGGGTTATGTGGGAAGTATTCGAATCTATTAAGGGGTAAAGAGCAACTGAGACAAATTCTAGGGACTAGGAAAGAAAATTGCCTTGGGTGTTCAATGGCTCATTGTTATATACCGGGATACCGGGTGTCCCGGTAGCTTTGGTCCTCTTGCCTTTTCACCTACGGCCGAAGATGGTGTGAATCTGATTCCCTGGTAAGCACTAGACTTACACAATGAATATATTGACTCCAATATCGTAATTTCCAATATCTTTCGCTCGGATTATATTTTAGAATAGTAATATGGAAACCAAATTTGGACTATTAACAAATTATTCTACGTATAATCTATTAATAATAACTAAAATAAAAGTTATTGTTTTTTTTGCAGTTCACGTGACTACTTTAAGTAAAATAAATAAATAAAAATTCCATCCCACAGTTAGATTTATCCATGTAACTTTTTAAATTAATTTTAATCTCATCTTAAATCTGTAAAATCTCTTTTTACATGTAACTTTTCAAATAAACTTTAATCTTATCCTAAATCTATAAAATCTTTTTATTATAAATAGGATCCCATCCTTTTCTTAAGTTGAAGGGAATTTTCTTTGAATATTGTCTTGTAATTTAAGGTCTAATTTTGATGATTTTAAAATTTTTCTCTCTTTGATCCCACACTTTTCTCTCGATCTCTCTTATTTTTTCTTCAATCATTACAAAAACAAAATTTAAAGTTTAAATTCAAAGTAGTACTATTCCTTTTTTCGTTTTGAGGAAACTATTACTACTATTATTACTTTCTCAAGATTGGTGTTTTTTTTTTTTTTAGCTTTATTTTGATAGATATTACTCCTTACATCTTTAAATGAGTATCAATTTTTAAGTTTTTCACTAAAATTGTAAAAATTGACTTTTGGAACATTTTAATAGCACATATACATTAATGCATTTAATTACGTATAACATTTGAAATCCACACTAGGACATGATATGTGTCAAAGTTGAAATTAGTAAACTTACAAAAATATATATATATATATATATATATATATATATTAGCACTCGATTAGGAACACTAGAATTTTAAAATAGACACTTAATTAGGGACAGAGGAAATAGTACATTTTGTTTAAATTAGTTTTATGAATTTTATATCGTCCCGAGATCGAGAATTAGTGGAGGCTAAAAAAATTGTTTACAGCATTCTATAGTTTCGACAGGTAAAGATACAATATAATTTTTTTCCATACCATTTATTAATTCATTTAACCAAACTTCAAAAAGTATTTATTTCTCTCACTTTTTACCTTTTTTAGTACTCTCCATCTAAATCAAAAGAAACCACTCCATATGTTGGTGAATGAACCAATTTGGCAAAATTTTAACCCATTTAATTGAAGAAACCTCAACAACTTCATTCAATTATATTTCAAATTTATCTTGTTAACATTTTTTCTGCTTCGTCTCTAACTATATCTTTTCAAGTATTTCAATAAAAGTAAATTGTAAGATTGACCCCTTAAGGACGGTCTACCGGTAGAGTCGTGGCTTTACAAAACTTTAGGTCTCAAGTTTGATCCATTGTTACGTATAACAACTTAACCTAGTTTATATGAGTTCCAAATATCCAATTTTAATTTTTGGAAGCTTTGAATTTTTATTATTGAGCAAAAATCAATGTCAGGTTTTCATTGGCCCTGCATCCAAGTTTTTGTATTTTTTTTAGTTCAAATCATTAATATATTTCCTTTATTCTAATTTTCTTAATGACAACTACTATAATTATCTCATAATGCTATTCAAATTATATCTTTTCTATCTTATTCCAATAATTTTATTAATGCAGAATACCTACTATAATTATCCTCTACTACTCCTATGCTAATTTTGCTAGGTATCCCTACCAATAGCTTTCTAGGAGTAATATGTGATGACTGAATATTGTCTTTCAAATGATATTTTAATTTATTCAAATTTATCTTTTCTAAATTATTTGCTGAATAATTACTCCTTCCGTTTTAAAAAATCGTCTCATATAAAAATTCAAACTTTTTATTATTATACTTATACTTCTTCTATATTTCCTTTAATTGTTAATAAATTTGTAGATTTTTGTGATCGAACGAAGTCATCACCTGCTTTCAAATTCATGTACTAACATATTAAAGTATCTCAAATTTGCAGCGGAGAATAAATAATACTTAGATTCTCAAAAATTATTAATCTAATAAAAATCAATCCTGACATAACAACTCAATCAAATCTCAATGAAACTCAAATATTACAACCTCACTTCTAACAACCACACTAGGCTCGCTCTCTGCCCCACCTCACAGCTAATCACGCTTCCACTGCACACTCTGATCAAATCAAACCTGCACAATCTCAACAACTGGTGGGGGGTGAGCTTGTGAGCCCAGCAAGGAAAGGGATATACAATACCACAGAATAGAACGAAGACATATGATTCAAATACCACTTTGCCCATGAAATGAAACTATGGACAATAATTCATAAATCAATGAAATTATATTTCAATAAAACGATATTATGCTTGTAGCAAAATAATTTATAAAGATCGAATCATGGTTTTCATGCACGAAACATCAAAAGATATTGCTCAATCATATATCACAGTCTAGTATACTATTGGGCTCGGGTTCAGTGGCAAAATATGGAACTCGTATACATCTCAATCGTTGGCACTCAGTCCTCTGGGCAACCAACCAAACAATAACAACTGTAACGGCGCACACTAAGACCGATACACCGACTAGTATTACTAAACTATTCCACATAATCATGCCTTTGGGTGAGTCTAAAAGACCCCGTAAGCCACTATAATGTATTGTGTGCTATGAGTATGAATGCAACAGTAAACCAAAACCCTAATGCAATGACATGGCATAATGCTCAAGCGATAATAGTAACATGGTAATAGCATTTATATACCACAACTAAACATGTAATATTATCATCGATATACAATCTTCGTAACACATAAAGCACCTTGGTTTCACATAAGTGCTCATAAAGAAATCACGTAATACAAGATATTGTTTCTCTTTATCCATATTTGTGTTGCTTCTGCAATACACAAAATAACCAACGTGTATCGATACTCAATACTCATGTGTGATGTATCGACATCCCTGAACCTGTCGGGTCTCCCCGAAAACCTATCGGGTCTTAGCCATCAAAGTTACGCGTATTGCAACAACAATGGGGCTACCTCCCACCTGCGGCCATAGGTGAGGTGTGTAAACTCCGGTACGGCGACTTATAGCGATTCCAAACATTGATTTGTCAAGGCTATATGTCGTCCCACCTTGACTTATCCAAGAATGCCAGCTGGACTCAATGCAATGCACAAGTAGATATTTACTCGTCATTCTCAACAAATCAAAGTGTGTTTTCTTGAATAACGTACCAAATCAACTCAATGTGCTTGTAAATACTAAACACACAATCAATCATCAAAGTAAGATGATTATCCTATCACATACTAGAACAATCACATCATGTCCGTAATCACTAAACATATAAACAAACAAGACAATAAGCAAAGTAGGCCTATTGTACAACTCAATCATCGAACAATGTCTATGATAGCTCGACATACACATAACCACAACGTAAGGTATTTCCACCGAATAATCAACTATTGAACAATGTCCACAATGTGGAACCTATATAACACAAGGATAGTCTATTCATTCCTAATCCCAAAATAAAGTAACATGCTTCTTACATGTACACAAATTCGTAAGTCTACTCGTACTTACAACCATTAATTAAGGCATAATAGTTACGCTAAATTCAGGATCTCTAAGTATCCTATCATCACACAATATCGTCCATCTCATGCGCATCATAATATATCACATATTATCATCGTTATATACTTCAACTTATTCAACTTAACTCGTAGTCAACTAATTTTTGACTAAGTCAACCAGGGTCAAAACTCTACTGAGTCATAAACTCATCAATTCGTCATCCCACTTCGCAGAAAACTATTATACGTTATGTAGGAAATTATATTACCCATTACTCAACTCCGTAAAGTAAATTATACTCATTAATAATTTCATCACATTATTTAACGTTTGTTCATTATGTCCTATTCGACTCCGCCAGAGTCAGTTACGACTAGTATATAACTCATATCGCTCGTATAGTGTTTAATATAAATATATTATCTCATGTCAACTCTGCTAGAGTTATAACTCATTTCTGAAACATCGAAACGAACTGCAGTATCGTCTCTAATTAACAACATTAATCGCAATACCAATGTTTGGTATGTTTACCACCCATATAAATCTCGCAAGTTCATCGCGAGTAACTTCTTACAAAATTCCAGCAAGTTACTAATATTCGATGTTTAACAATAACAACAATTGCAACTCAACGAGTCTCTAATTCTTGGAGACTAACAACAACGATACTTATTCAGCACTACGTAGCCATGCCGTTAAATTCACCAAATATTCTACGCACACCCAAATATTACAATTCTTACATACCCAGAAACTAGACATCTTAAACTAAATTTTTTCACTTTAAATCACCTCATTTGGACTTATATTCAGTCACTTAAATCTGGAACTAGCACCCAGAATTTCCAGCAACAGTTCACTCTGCGCAGCGATAATATGCAACATAAACGAGGTACTTCCCGACCTCTAAAATTTATGAAAATTTACAGGATACTACATAACATATGAATATAAAACATATCCAAAATTCAGACATTTCCCATGAACAGATTTGTCCCATAAAATTCAGCAATAAGGTCTAAACCAGTGACAATATTTGCTTCAAAAATTATGTATTTGGTTTCATAACATCATCCATTCTTTCACCAATTATTCTTCCAACTCAAGTCAGCAACCTAGTATGACATAATATCATTTGAAGCAACTAATTTCATATTTTTCAAGAAATTAACACAAAGATGAATAACTAACACATCCTTTTCGAAATCCACTTTGATAAACAAGATGGAACAATAACGAATAACACCAAATCATATTTCAAGATACGTAATATTTTAGAAACGATCACGTAATTAAAATGACACGGAATAAATACTACATAGTCTCCCTTACCTCAAATCGAGATAAACCCAATACCGAAAATCGTCGGTGCAACATCAAATTTCCTGATATAATCAATCTACACCTCAAGCATGTCGATCTTACGAAATCGGTTCGTCAAAACATCAAATCATCGCAAACCAAATCGATCATGTACACAATATAGTATACGGAAGCTAATATAAATAGGGAGAGGAACGGACGGATGAACCAGCAGAAAACGGAGGAAGAAGGAATGGATGGAAAAGTGTTTGTCTGCTTTTATATGAGAGCGAAAGTCTTTCGTATCCATATTATACTCCCTCCTCCAAGGCAAGAAGAAAGATTTGGATGAAATTGTAATGTGGGCCCCACTACAAGTAAATAAATCCAAAACTTCATATTATCCATACATGCATTCTATGAAATTTTCCTTTTGTGGGACCCATTTTAAATCTTAATACTTAAGCTTTCTTCCCCTTTTTTTAAAAAAATAATAATAATAAAAATCTATGAAATGAGTCAACTATTTAAATAAATTCATTAATATTTTTGAAGTCAAAATAAATAAATTTTTGGGGTCTCACAATTTTTTTCAGCTTAAATCTATGAAATGAGTTTTTTTTTTTTATATATATAACAAAAAAGAAATGTAAGACTATTTTTGTTTAGGACGAAGGAAGTATTAATTTCTCCGTACATCGTACGACCTTACTTCTTATAATATTGAGTGGTGAATAGATTTTACCCTTAGGTTGTCTAGCCCTCATGGTCGCGGCGAGCGATTGAAATTATACATCAATTAGTTTTACACACGTGCGTTAAATGCACGGACATAAGTCTTTTTCAATTAAATAATGTTTAAGTAAAATAAAGAGGAAAATAAAATTAAAAGAATAAATTAAGGAATAGTAATATTTGAGACAACTATTTAAATAAAAATACATCATTGTATCAGTAATATTATAAATTCTGAAAAATTTCTTTATACACAACAAAGGAATTGTAAATGGAAAATAATAGATAAGTGTAAATGGAAAATAATAGACAAGTAATTTCATGATACACTCTATAAGGTTCTTGAATGCAGCAAGATCTGGAAGTTCAATACTTCCATATGTTCTTCACCATAGGCTCTTCTCTAGAGTCAAAGCTGGCACTTTAAGCACTTTCGATTGCTGAAGGTTTCATGCGGGAGTACAAGCATCATTAGGCAAAGGCTCAGACATTAAACAGAATTAACGATCAGGAGCTGCTATTTTTTTTTTTTTTTTCTGTCAAGACTCAAGATATCAGGAAAAGTTTCCTGATAAACTGATAGTTGTTAAAAGGGTACAAACATCTGGAACTGTCTTTGAAGTTGGTTGTGGTAAAATAGGCTCGTGAGTGGTACAACTTCAGCCAACTGTGAAATTTATTCTTTTGTAGATTAGGAAGAAGCTTGAAGCATTGTTTCATTGGAAAAAACTTTTGATTTGATCACCCATGCATGTTAACTGGTTGTAGAGGTGCTGCAGTTGTAGAATAATTTCATTGTTGAGTCTCCTAGTAGTTTTCTCCTTGGGGTGAGACTCAACTTTTCACATGAATTTCAACTTTCAAGTATATTATCTGTACCAATTTCTACCTCAATTGCATCTTCTAGACCACATGATGACTCTCAATTAAGTTCTTGTGTTTTGAATCGTGTGATTAGTTGATATGAATCATCTACAACTCAAACGTCAGCCATTAATTCATCGATTTTCTCCTCATGCCCCATTAACGATATAATCGCCAATTTTGTCTAACAACTTACTGGATTTCATCTCTTGCCATGTACTAACTATAATTAATGGAATTGTCATGGCCCAAGCAAAGCAATCTCTGAAAGCACCTATTATGAGTGTTGGAAGGGTACCTTTAGTTTTCTTATTAGTTGTTTGGCTTATAGGTATAGTTAGGTGCCTTCAAGCTAAGGAGTCACCTATCAATGGATGCTGTGAGGCCTAGTTATGCGAAAAACTACCTTTCAATATTTTCAAATATAAAAAGATGATGAAATATAGAGAAGCAATGATACCCAACAGACGAGCTGCAGAGATGCAAGCATTAAAATCATGTACACCGCATTAGGAATGGGCATAACTATCATCCTTATGATTGTCCCCGCAAGACTGAAAGTAGAGAACTAAACTTGTCTAGGTGTCGTACTCAAAGAGATGCCCCTCAGTAACTAAATAATGAAGCCATTTTGCAGGAGTTTCTTATGCTGAAGAGTTTCTTATTGTTGATTTTGTTCAAGTGATTTTCGTCATATTGGATGTACCCTATTTATACTGTTTGTAGGCTGTAGCTACATCGAACTTAGAAGAGTTCTTCAACTACCCAAGAAATGTTTTAGCTACCCAAGTGTCTGTTTACTTGCAACGTTTCTATGCAAAACTCTGTACTTCATTAAATTGTAATGCATGTTAAATCAGCTACCATATTGGCACGTTTTTTAAAATAAAAAAATGAATTGAATATTAGATTGTTGTATTTTCAAAACAGCATACGTTTTCAAAATAATAAATTAAATTTTCAAACTCTTTCTTCTTTCCAATGCATGGCTAGATGTAAATGTTAGATGGATAAGAGTTTTCATTTTTGGAAAGAGATTTTAGGTGAAAAATTGTCTTATTTAGTTGTGCTAGAATCACGGTTGTTATTATTTATATATATATATATATATATATATATATATATAGAGAGAGAGAGAGAGAGAGATATAGATATAGATATAAATGTTTCAACTACCCAAGTGTCTGTTTACTTACAACATTTCTATGCAAAACTCTGTACTTCATTAAATTATAATGCATGTTAAATGTGAAGAGTTTTTTTTTTTTTTTTTTTTTCTAGGACAGTGCATGCATTTGATTTAATCGAATTAAATTAGCTGCCATATTGGCACATTTTTTGAAATAAAAAAATGAATTGAATATTAGATTGATGTATTTTCAAAACAGAACACGTTTCCAAAGTAATAACTTAAATTTGCAAACTCTTTCTTCTTCCCAATGCTTGATTTCATGCATGTTAAATGGCAGTGGCAAATAGATACTTCCTCCGTTTTAGGCAAAGAGTCAACTATTCTATTTTGGGTTGTTTCACATAAAGGGTTTACTTAAACAAATTATGCCTACAATCTTCATAAATCTTTTAACTTTACCCTTCACATATGCTATAAACATATTGATTATGCTCTCACATTTTTATAATTATGACTAACTTCAATGTTACTTTTATATCCCTTAATTATTAGACTTTTCAAACGTGGACTCTTTAGTTAGAATGGAGGGAGTATTAGATATTGTTGTGTTTAGATATTATCTAAGCAAGTGAAACAAAGGGGATGCATCAATTTGAATAGCAGAATTATGGGTTATTTGGAGGGGTATGTATTGGTGCGGCAGAGAAGCTACAAAAAAATCATCGTGAAGTCGGATTCCATAGAGGTTGTTATTGCAATAAAAGAACGTGAGGAATATGATAAGAATTGGAATATCATTTCTAATATTCGTGAGTTGCTGACAAGAGACTAAAATTTTATATATCAAAGGTGAAATTAGTAAGTTTATACAAAAATAAACACATTTTAAAATAATTTTTTTTTAAAATGGATACTCATTTAGAGGCAGAAAGAGTATTATTTTTCTCGTTGATATGTTGTAAAATACTCCCTCCGTCTCTAAATTATTGACTTCATTTCTTTCTTTTTCTGTCCCAGAATAATTGTCTTGTTTGAAAACTTTTCTTTTTAGGACATTATTTTTACCATTTTACCCTTATTTTTTCTCTTACTTTAATTATGAACCACATACACATGGTCATTAAAAAAAATCACACATTATACCAATATTAATAATTAAATCAATTATTTTTTCTTAATCCGTGTACCGAGTCAAACAAGATAATAATTAAGGGACGGAGGGAGTAATAATCTTATTTCTAAACAAGGTATATTTATAGTGATGTAAATTAGGGGTGGCAATTCGTGCTATCGTGTCGTGTTCGTGCCGTACTATCGTGTTTTCATGTTATCTATCTTATTTGATCATAAATATAATAATAAATGTTATTTTAACTAAATTTTTAATTTCGTGCTTTCGTGTCGTGTTTCGTGTCGTGTCGTGTCGTGTCTTATCGTGTCATTTGTCTCTGTAATTCGTGTTTTTAATCGTGTCGTGCTAGTTCGTGCATTCGTGTCGTGCCAGCCATTGCCACCTCTAATGTAAATGAATGGAGGGTGACGGTTAAGTTCAATAGCGAAAAATATGATCAAAATTAGGGCAAATTACACAAATGGTCCCTGTACTTCTTGACCTTTTTGGGATTGGTCCTAACCCCACGCCAGCGGTCCCTGAACTCAATTTCTTGACTTTTGGTCCTTCCGTCCATTGCCGTCTATTTTTTTCCGTTAAGTGGAATCATGTCTATTTCACGTGATTTTGCCCAAGGGTAAATTAATCATTCTTACTTAAGAAGTACAAGGATTTTTTGTGTAATTTACCCTAAACTAATCCCACCCCAAAATCATCTTCTTCCCCAACCCACCGTTAACTTGATTTCTCTTTCTTCCCTTTCCAATCTAGCCACCCACCCCAGAAAAAAATTAAATTAAGTAATTAATCAAAGGAAAAGAATGGAGAAAAAGTCAGAATGTGATTACCACCTCATCGCCCACCCAATCAATAAAGCCTCCAGCATTTTCAGTGACAACCCCAAACGAAATTTGTTAAAGCTTTTTCTTAAAATAGATGGAGCTTTCCACGAAACCTACATGCCTTGGCTGCCATCTCCATCACATTATCCCCCAAATCTCCACCTGAACTTCGATGTTTTTTACTCCAAATTTTGCCTTGATTATTGACAATAACCCCCATTAAATCCGAGTTTTTCATTTTTCGTGGATGCCTAAGGCTTCTTCCAACAAACTTGTTAGTGCCAATTCAATTTTAACCTTGGAGAAAGTTGCATATCTTAATAGTGTTAATCCTCAAATAGATGGTTGGATTGAATGAGGATTTACACGAGGGATCTAGGTCGGATTCATTGACCAGTAGCGGTGGCTATTGAGTTGGATTTGTTTGCCGCAGAGAGAAAGAGTGTTAAAAGATGGTGATGTTTAGGTGTATGGGTTGCAGTGGCGCTGAGATTGGGCGTACTAGATGGCCGCAGTAGAGAGATCCCTATTCATGGTGGTTGAAGAATCTAATCAGAGTGAGGATGGTGGTGGCGCATTGTCGATCTCTTAGTGTGCGTTGGATCTCCATCAAAGAGATGGAAGGCAAAACCGTTCTCTGATCTCTCTTACATCCAGCAAAACCGTTCCCTTCTCTCCATTAGCGTCTTCTCCAGCAACGGTGGGCGGAGATAGCAATGGTTGTGGCAGCTATGGTAGACTAAAGGGAGAGGAGTTGGGATAGAGAAGAAAGGGGTGTGAAAATTACTGTAATATCCTTTTATAAAGTTAAAAAAATAAAATTATTACGGATAATTTTGTCTATTCAAAAGAAAATTTTGCAAGAATAATTTTACCCTTGGTCAAAATCACATGTGTCGTACATGCTTCTACTTAACGGATAAAAATTAACGGAATTAGACGGAAGGACCAATTGCGTTTTACTTAATTAGTACAGGGACAAAAATTTTACAAAAATTAGTTTAGGGACGAATCCCCAAAAAGTCGAGAAGTACAGGGACCATTTGTTTAATTTGCCTCAAAATTATATAATGCTATATTCTTTTTTGATTTAAATAATTATTTGGTCCCTTGACTTTGACCTAATTTTTTATTTAGTCCTACCATTTAAAATCTATTCATATGGTCCTACATCTTACATTTTCTTGTTAGATTCGCCCCTCCTCCGTTAGTGTTAGAATCTCCGTCTATAATTCTTTAAAATGCCCAAATTATCCTTACTGTGAGGGTCAATGTTGATGCACAGCAAAATTGGCGAAAATACCCTTACCTACTCCCTATATCCATTGCAATTGCTAGGGCATTCTAGTAATTGGCCATCACATCAAAAAAACAAAAACAAAATCCAAAATTCAAGAAACTTCATCTTGGAAGGTATCCTAAATGAATCTCTCGTTGAATCCTACTTTTTCAATTGCCTTTCTCTTAGTATTAAGACTCGAGGTGGAGGCCCAGAAGGCCGAATTCTCATGAGCTGGAGTTCATTCGCTTGCTGACTAATAATGGCTACCGCCGGCGGGAGGAGGAGGCTTTCATAGCTACCGCCGGCAGCTGCAGCTTACAAACCTTACAGTGGACGAGCAGTTGAGAGCCTCCGGCACCGCAGCCGGCCAACTGAAACCAACAGTAGCCGGAGCATGAGCAGTAAAGCCACCGCGTGGAGACGACGGTGATGTCTTCCATTAATCCATAATCAAATAGCCAATTAGAGTTGTCAACTGAATCAATTTCCATTTCCCAGTTCGAAGAATTAAAGTATTACAACTGCGGGAGGAGGATGTGTTTTGGGGAGAGGAAAATGAAAGAAAAGAAAATTTGGGTGACAAAATTTGATTGGTTGGGGGAAAGGGGGAGAGAGAGAGAGAGAGAGTGAGTCTAATTACTAAAAGCCATCATGAATTTCAACTTCACATGTCAAATTCCGACACTAATGCCTCCATACACACACACACACACACAAGAGAAAGAAACATAGAGAGGGAGGAGAGGGAGAAGTTGCAAATATCAAAAACCCATCATCAATATCCACTCAAATCATCAAATTTCACACACTAACACACACAAGCACACATAAAAGCAGAGAGAGAGAGAGAGTGCATAAATGGGGGCATAAAGGAACCTACTTTTTCAAATTGGGTCGGAGTTTGTTGACCCAACGAAGACGACAGGACTTTCCGGTGCAGTGCAAGAGACCTTTGGATCGAATGGAGCTCCAATCTCTGGGCCCGTATTTCTTCACATGGTTTATCAAAACCTCATCTTCCTCTGATTTCCATGATTGGGTTTTTTTATAATGTGAATAAAAGTTCTGTAATTGATTAATAAGTGAATAGTCACAGAAAAAGAGCCTCCAAGGGTGACTGAATCGCCGCCCCCAAATGTCTACGTCTGGATTTTTGGTGATCCAAAGGTTGAAGACAACCTAATTTTTGAATTAACAAATTAATCCCTGTAATTTGTATTTTTTGAAAGGCAGTCCTTAAGGGACTTGTTAGTAAGGGTAATTTGGGCATTTTAATATCGTAACAGATGGAAATTCTAACGCTAATAGGGGAGGGGAGAATCTAACAAGAAAATGCAAGATGTAGGACTATATGAATAGGTTTTGAAGTGGTAGGACAAAAAAAATTTTTTGGGTCAAAGTCAAGGAATTAAATAATTATTTAAATCTTATTTTTAAAATTGATACTTTTTATTTAAATTAATAAAAACATTTAAGGAAAAGAAAAGGTCTTTTTGGAAAAAACAAAAATTGTGCGAAGTAACGTAAGAAAAATAAAAAAAGCAACAAACACGTGAAATAGGCAGAAATGGGTGAATAAAGAAATAATATATTTTACGCTAAAGATAACAATCAATAACTTTAGAGTTACGAAGCAGTTCATGTTGAAAATATGATACCAACGAAATAAAAAGATGAGCCCTGTGACAAAGAAAATCATTAAAGGGAAAGGATATCACGTTTAGTTGTGACAAAGAAAATTATTAAAGGGAAAGGATATCACGTTTAGTGTTCAGTTTCATAATCAACGTATCAATGTTTAGTGTTCAGTCTTATAATCAACGTATTAAAGTGAGTATGTACCTTACACGGAATTTTTGATACGTTACTTAGATTGTCTAAAATAAAAAATGTGAACCCTTGAATGTAAAAATAGATTCTTACGACTAATCAACGAGTACAATTATATATATTTACAGAAAAGTGATTAATCAAATTGCTCTGTTCGGAGCCGTAATTTTTTTGTGATTTTCTTGGCCTCAAAACTGTTTTCCATTCGGTAATCCCGCGAACAAAGTTCGTTTTTTTTTTTTGCTAGAGAATGGGCTGGGCTCGAAAACCTGGCCCATTGGCATCTTCAACCCAGGTTTGTAGGCTAGAGGATGAAATGAGTGGCATGTTTATCAAGAAAATAATTACCTTTCATTAATTTATTTTATGAGAAGGGAATAATTCCACAACAAATTTCTGCAGTAAAAAAAAATTACACCACAAATAAAGATGAAAACAAAAAAATAAACACATCACAAATGGACCCTATATATTTTTATGTTTATTTGAGTTGATTTGTGTTCATTTTCTATCTAAAATAGTTTAAATGTTGTTTCTCTAAAAAAATAAAACATTGTAATTACGTGAGTGTTAAATTCATTGTTACTTTGTCACATGTATTTTTATGATGTTGCTCATGATTTTGTTATTTTGAGTTTTTTTTTTAATTTATGTTTAACGTGTATTATTTTAGTTAAGTCACCTTTTATTCTTAAAATATTTGGTTTAATTTTCTTAATATGCTAGTACTTTAGTTCATATTGTTGAATTTTGGTTTAGTGTTGTTGACTCTAGTTGACCAGAGTTAACCAATTTTGACTTAGGATTATTTTGATAATTTTATGTATCGATTTGTTTTTTTTTTTCTCTTGTCTTTGATGTTCTTTGTCATCACTGTTTGACCGACCACACAACTTTTGACCAACCATAGGATTTCAAACATGTTGACAACCTCTGAGATCGAAAGTGCGAGTTGGATGCCTAACACCTTCTCAACTCGTAACTTAGCTTCGCAACCCATGTAATCTAAGTTTTTCTTCCGTAGTAACAACCTTAAAGGAAATACGAAACAAGGGTTCATGTTTATCTCATATGTATAGGCTATTAAGAACATGTCTATTTTGGTAAACTAAAATAAAATATTCAATGTTAAGAATGACATTAGCTTACAACTATGTGTAAAAATAAATTTATGACCACAACATGCAAAATCATAGCAACTCCTCAGCTCGCAGATTTCTTCACGATTTCTTCTAGCAAGTAGTAATAGCTTTTGCTCTCTCTTAATTTTATTTTTCATTTAGTTATTGTTTTTGTTGGATGGTTGACGAGCTTGGTAATAAAAGGGACATGCCTCGTATTATGCAAATTTATTGGGGACAAACTTGTTAAGAATTTTAATCAGTGATGCCTCTAACGTAAGTGATTCCAGATACTAGCTAGATGAATGAGAGGTACGGTTCAGCAATTCGAATCAAATATGTTGAATAATTTTGGGGCTAACATAATCAAATTTTAAGTTGATTTAGCGGTTCAGACATAACAAACACACCCTTAGTTAGGGTTTTTAAGTCTGTTTGGTGATTATGTTAACACCGTCACATTAGGCCTTTAGGTCAATAGTTCACAGGGGTTATTATCGAGTAAATAAATTTCAAGGGGGCAATTAAAAAATCCAAATAATCGAGGTGGTTAACTGTAACTTTCTCTGATTACAATGTGTGGTGTTTGGTATAGTCTCGATACCGTTCCCATGACAGGTTGGCCCAAAAGTCTTTCTGAATTGGGCCCAAAAAGATACATGAAAATGACATCTTAAAAATGTGTTCTTGAACCTCATTTAAAAAATCGTTAGCTGTCTATTCATTTGTGGCTCACCAATTCTTTCAAAACATCACTCTCAGGCAGAGTTTACATTGCATCATTGATGAGAACTCTCTCTCAAGTCATAATGGGCCAATAGGTATGAGTAAATCTGAAGCCTAGCCCACCCAGAACAGCCCATTAAAGGGTTTCAGCTCTCTCTATTTATGGGCTTGGAGATTTTGAGAGCTAGTTCTTTGCTTGCTTTGGGATCGGATATGCAAAATTTAAATCCGACTAGAAATGCACCCGTGCGATGCACAGACTATATTGATAGAATTTAGATTATATTGATGTTTTTATAGATAAAAATTTAAGGAATTCAGTATAGTGCATAGATTATGAGTTCAAGATAATAAAATGAAACAAATAATTAAAAGTTAAAAATTAAGAAACAAAATTTAATAATCGAGAATGACATATATAAAAATTTTTTTTTTATAAATTTTGGAATACTTCTTCAAATACAACATTTGTAGTTGAGGATTTACAATCAGTACTATCATCACTATCACATATTAAAACTCGAAGACCTTTAGAATTGGTAACTCTAGAGAAAGCAATATATGTTTCCTAGGCATTAACCCGTGCGATGCACGGGATGTAATAAAAAACATTATTTTTTAAAAACGTAAATATTTGGTTAAGAACCAGAATTGAACTATATTTAGTTAAGTGTAAGTGATGATAATTTGAAAAAACCCACTGCTTAGTACTCTAGGGTTATGACAAAATCCCACACTATAATCTCTAAAAATCAAATATACTCGCACTTTCTCAATCGATCTCTCTCTCATTCTTAAACATTATAAAATAATACTACAACCCTTACTTTTCCAAGATTTTGCTAGACGAAACTGTCAACCTGATAAATTCTTTCTATGCATGTCTGTGTGTTTCTGCCATATGAGATTCTCTTGTCGACAGTAATTCGACTCTTAATCATCATAAGACAGTTAAATTAAAAAGTTGTTTATTATTTAAAATATATACAAATTAAGAAAACTACTATAAAAAAATATAACCAAATATCATATAGTTTATGATATTTGATAAAGGAGAAATTGAGTCTGATACATATGCTTTTCATAGAACATTCAACTTTATACTATTGAGAAGCAACATTTTTCTGCAAAACAATCTACTTATGACAGTTCAATTAAAAAAAAAACATAATAACATTATAAATTAAAAATTAAAACATTTGTCAATTGATTTAAAATTAATTATCCAAATCAACCGCTAAATATCCCAAATCTTATATGGGCCTATCAAGTCATAATTAAGCCCAGTGAAAAATGGTCCAAATAATTCAAGAATCACTACATATACATACACATAGAGAAGTGTAAGTCTGAACCACCAAACTGCAAAATCGAATCGAATAGTTTGATTAGTTTTGAGTTAGTTTGATTAAGATTTGAAAATTTTATGAACCCGATCAGTTCGATTCAATTTGCAATTTTTTCATACCGAACCAAACCAAATCGTCATATAAGCTCAAACACTTTGTGAATTATGACCAACTCTAATATTAGTTATATATATCTCTTAATTATACAAATATTCAAACATGTACGTGAAACAGATGAAGAAGTATTCAATAATATATATAAAAATATATATCAATATTTTACCTACTTTAATAATACTTCCACCGTTCTAGGTAAATAATTCACTTTTGATTTTTTTTTGGTCAATTAAATTAAAATTAAACCGATAATTTATATAAATTTTGTTATTTTTACAAAGTTAAAAAAGTTGTAATCCTTAATATTTTTAAGATAGTTTTTAATTAATATAATTTTATTTTCTAAAACATAAATAAAGTATGTGAAATTTGATTTGATTTAATCACATGTTAATTTTTAAAAAAGAAAAACGGAGGAGTATTATTTTATATCAGCCGTGGGATTGGGAGAAAAAAATCTGGGCCACTGATCATTTGATGATTGAGATAAGGAAAGCAAAAAAAAAACCCTTATCTCATTCAGTCACCCACAACGGCGCAGCTCTCTCTCTCTAGCCACCGACATCTCTCTCACCAGTGAATTCCCTCTATCATCTCACTTCACACCGTACTCACTCTCTCTCGTCTCAACTCACTGGCCGTCTGTCTCACATCTCACATCTCACATCTCACCTCACCAGCAATATCTCTTATAACTCACCTCACTGGGGGTCAATCTCAACTCACCTCATCTGCTCAATCGTGGCAATCTCTCTATTTCTACCTCTCTCTCGATCCATTTCTGCCTCTCTCTCTCTTGATCTATTTTTTACACTCTATCGGAAGTCAAATTCTCCTTTTCATGAATTAATTGACCTATTAGTATGATTCCTTTTTCTTAAGAAAGTCCTCAATTTTTTTTAAGAGACGATATTAAATTCGAATTTAGGAATAGATAATTACTATGCATTTATTATTATTGTTTTTCTGAAATCTCTTGTTCATTTTTACAGGTCAAATCTTTGCAAGCAGTTGAATCTCCATCATCTTTGAACAAAGATCCTACTATTACAGGTACTTGACAATAACATGGAAAATTGCAATTCCTATTAATGAATCAATATTTAAGGGGCACCCAGTAACCAAAAAATAATAATTATGAATCAACACTACAAATAATACATCAAGCAGTGGATCAAGGTTACACGGTACTAAAAAAATTATGTGCAAATATAAGCATTGAAAAAAATAAAATAGGTAAGCATTCTGATGTACATATACTAATTTACACTTGTAATAAATGTATAAAGATGATGTGCTGTCCTTGAATTTTAACAGGAAAAAGGTTTAATATGGTGTGATTGACTTTATTGACATCAACATGTGTGATCCGAAAAATAAGCCTGCTATCGGAATTTTTTACTACTGATTAAACAAAACCTGGAGTATTTATTTTGGAAAAATGCAACAAATTTAAAATTTAAAATTTTTATACTAAGATTGACTTCTTGAAAAATGCAACAAATTTAAATATAAAAATCTGCATGGGAAAGTTTAAAATTTTCATAATGTCCATTCCATGATCCAAAAGTTAAAATGCTAAAACATTCTTTTAATAATTTATTATTTAATTTTAAATATTAGGAATATTAGATGTTGTAATATAGTTTAAAAAACTGTATGTGATAGATAAATAAACTCTTTGATTATATATGCACATTGTTGGCCATTAAATGAATTTTTATAACTGACCAAAGACAATTCTTCATTATCTTGGTGGCTAGAAATATGTTAGTATATTGGCAATGCTAACAGTTTCTACAATGACAAACAGTAAATATATTGCACACAAAAGCAGGGCATTTCAAGATTGCTGAATTTGGAAGTGAAACGCCTATTGCAAGATTGCCGTATAATAGGTCAAGAAATTAATCCATTTTCTAACAGAAATTCATTTTAACATAAAACTGGAAAAGAGAATGTTAACAAAAGAATTTCATTTAGTCATAACTTTTTGATCAAAATTTTAGATCTAAAATTTATGATCTAGCTTATTTAATTTACAACTCGGCTATAGCAATTAGAGTATGATATTAGCATTTAAAAATAACATAATCACTTTTGGGAACGGTGTCCATGTTATTTTTATTCAATGCAGATATTCACTTCTACAGGCAATAGCTTTTACAGTTAACTGCTAGGTTTGTGTATCCATCTAACACTTATTGAAAGACAATATATGTGAAGTTAAATCTACTAAGTGACTATTTATTGGTTGGGATAAATCTATAAGACCAGGAAAACTTATCACTCAATTACAGCAACTCATAATCTTGTCTCCTGCTCTTCTTGGTAGTTCTCCAACTGCCATCCATGCCTAAATTCCCAAGAAATATATATTAAATAATTCTGAATCCTTTTTAAAATAACAAAAAAAGAAGAAAATAAAGATAAAAGAAACCATAGCTGAAGAAGGATTGAGAACTAACCTGATAACACCTTTAAACCGTGAAGTTAGTTGACCAAAGATGATAAGGACTTCCTGCTGCTTTGGAGCTACTTTTCCAGAATACCTCTTCTTGGTTTCAAATTTCAATTACCAAACACGGCTCTGTTTTAGTAGATGAGATTTCCCATGAAGCAGTAACAACTTTGACTGGGAGTCTAGACTCATTGCTCCACCACAGCCGCAGCTAGATGCCCAATGCAATTTGTAATGTCTGTAATGGTCGAATTTCAAGGGCCATTTTTAGATGCCCAATGCAATTTGTAATAAATATTAAGTTAATTTGTAATCTGGAAACTAAAGATTTATTGGCAACCTTTAGCATTCTTCTACTTAAATAGTATGAAATGGATCTTCATTCAATATATTTCAAGGCAAGAATGTTTTCAAGCCTGGAAATGTTTTCAAGGTAGGACGTGTTTTCAAGGAGTGAATTTATTGAGAAAACCAACAGTTTTGTATCATTAAGGCAGACACGTTTTTCAATCAATACAAATAGAGTAGTTTAAATTTGAGATTGGTGGGATTTTAAAGCAAAACCATGTTCAATTCCTGATTTGATTAAAACTGTGTGCAATTAATTACTAACACTGCTTTAATTCTGGTTTTCAAATTCAAACCTGTGCAAGGCTCGCAAAACTGTGGGCAAGGTTAAAACAGATAGTGTCCATTTTTAGAAAGCCCATTTTGGCGGGCTTTTTCCATTTTGGGATACTATCTTGCTTTTATATATATATATAGATTTTTTAAGAAATTATAAGATTTGGATCGAGTCAAATTATTTATCGAATATTTCAAAACTCAATTCATATACTAAATTTTTGAATTTAGATTTTATTCAACCCTCATAAAATATTGAATATAAATAATATCAAGGTATCTTTTATTCATTTAAAGGTCAAACAAACATGAAAAAATTATGTCCCAACTTAGACAAACATAAACGACAATGTTAGTAAGATATTATAGTGCGCAGAAGAATTTATTTTTAGTTAAAATAGTAATTATGAATGACTAAAAGTTCAACATAAGTAACTTTTATATGTATAATATTACTATATTTTTATATTGGATTGGATCGGGTTGTTAACAGATCGGAATACTCTTAATTCAAATTCGATTTGTTAAGTTATCGGGTTATCAGACTCGGATCACAATCAGATTGAAAAACTCAATCCATATCTTAAAAATAACATCGATTCGTATTAAAATTCGACCCATTGACAGCCTTAGCTTGGTTGGTGGTTACGTTAGATAAAAAGCTTGACTGGTAAATATGGATATTAAGAAAGTTGCCTTTCAAACATTTTTAGTAAAAATATATGCATAAATATCCCGAGTTTTCACCATGTAGACGGTAGTATTGACAAATGGACATTAGAATATATTCCATCCGTTTCGGCCAACGAGTTCATTTTTGACATTGTTTTGTCAACTTTTTAAATTAAAGTTTGATCGACGATTTACATAAAGTTATTTGTTTTTACAAAGTTATAAAAAAAATAATTTATACGAGTAGTATTCTTAATGTAGTTTTTAATGAATAAGATTAATTTTCAAAAATATAATTAAATGATATTAAAATTTTAATTTAGTCACATGTTAACTTTAAAAAGATAACTCTTTAATTAGAATGGAGGAAGTAATAGTTGGCAAAAATGAATTCAGTAACTTTTTAAGAAATAACACTCATTTCAAGACGGAAAAACGTAAATAAATTAGTTACATATAAAAGGCCATCATGTATTTTTAAAAAGATTTTGTTAACTTAAAAAAATAATAATAATAAAAATAAATAAATAAACCCATCATGCCGCCCATATCTCCAGAACAACAAATTGGTTGGATATACGAGTTGACGATACTTGGTCTTTTACCTCCTAATTTTCAGTTGCACTCACACACACCGCAATAATTATTTGCACATGCCCATTAAATTCACTTTCACCAATATCTTGCCAAATTTTTCGTATCTTTTTTTTTTTCTTTTTATCTTAAATGCTTAGAAAGTATCCTCAAGATTTTTTTTTTTTTTAAAGAGGATCAAGAAAAAATTTCTCACTTATTTTCTGATGACTCAAACCCACAACTTATCAGTTATAGATGAAGCATCTTACACTAAGCTATATTTACTTGTCTAAGTATCCTCAAGATGATTGTCACTAAAAGCCTCGATAAAAATACGAATGTTAATGTGTGCTATTGAGATACTTCCTATTTAGAGATGTTAAACGGGCTAGACCTAGCGGTTTCGGGCCAACTCTAACGGGTTGTAGCCCTAACGGGTCGCGGGCTAAACAGTCTAGTTTTTTCGGGCCACTATTATTACAAACCTAACCCTAGCGGGTTTCGGGCTAAACGGGCCACTATTGGGCCACGATTAAACATATAATATAACAATATTTTAAAATAGTGAATTGATAAACGATTCATAACTTTGATAGTTTCTTATGTTTTTCAAAAGAAATATAAACTAGACATTTTTTTACATCGATGCCTTATAATTTCTAACTTGTTATTCTCAAAATAAATAATATAATAGCTCTACTAAGTAGTTCTTTTCAAAATTTTTGTTTATATTTCAGTATTTATTCACAAGTACACAAAGAAAACATATAGTACGAAGGATAAATGTGTTTGACTTTGGATTAAAGGTTGTTGGTTTTATTCTCATGGTGGTTATTTTACGTATCTCCTAAACTTTTTATGACTTAATTAATATTGCGCGGGCTGGCGAGCCAACCCTAAAACCTAGTGGGCCAGCCCTAATGGGCCGCTGGTTAAACGGGCCAGCCCTGATTTTAAACGGGTCAAAAATATTGAACCCTAACCCTATTTTTTTTCGGTTTAAACGGGCCAACCCTACGGGCCGTGGCCCTTTTAACATCTCTATTCCTATCCCAAAAATATAGTCCATTCTTTATATTAAAAAGTTAATATAGAATGATAGCTAATTAATTGGACATACATGTATATTTTAGGTAATAAAATTTTTGTTCATTGAAAACTTCACTAAGAATATGAAATTAAATTTTGAAGATTTTGTAAGTACACGTAAATTTATATTTCCTCCAACCTGGTTCGGAGATTAGTCTTGAGCCAACCTTCGGGTCTGAGAGTACCTTGAAAATAAAAATAAAAAAACTCATTTCAAAATTTTAAACTGTGATTCTCCATCTTTTTTTCAAATTTTTTTCTTTTGGAAAACATAATGTCTATCTAACATATCATTAAAAAAACTTAGTAATATATATATATATATATATATATATATATATATAAAGAAGTAAAGGTATAATATTTAAAATTTTAATTTTTAAATAAAAATATTATTTTGACACAACATATAAGTTTTTAATTTAAATTTAATAAAGATATCAGAAAAATCTAATCGTAAAATTCATTGTTACTTTGCTTAATTTATAGGAAAAATGCACCACGTATCGTTGTACTTTGTCATAATAACAAAAAAATTGTTGGAAAAATATAAAATGTGTGAAGAAAATTGTGCAACTTTTGACACAATTTTCTTAAAAACTCGTTTGTCTAGTGACAAAGATAATTGTGAAATGTGTTCTATTCCGTAAGAAGAATGAAATCGTATACTTATTTGTCCAAATTGATATTTGGATGAAAGATAAACATCTATGGCTTAAAATAAGAGGAGAAGTTGGTAAGTGGTTTATCATATATATCCAGAGTCCTTTCACAGTATTGAACACACATATTTTCAACAATCTACAAATACTCTGCATCTTTGCATATTGCCTCAATGTTTTCTTTTGGTGCATCTACATATTGCCTCAATGTTTTCTTTTGGCCTCCTGCTGTACTGGTAATTCTGTTTAAGGTCAGTTCAATTCGTCGTATCCTTAAGTACTAAAGTTTGTCTGGTTCTCCGTTATATCCTGAGAGACAGACGTCCACAAATCTTCGAAGCATTAACAGTGAGGGGACAAATTTGTTTTAAAAAAGTGTTTAACACAGGCCTCGGATCATCACAAAGAAGATATAATTGGTTTCTTCTTGTTCTTATTTTCTGTTTCTATGATTTATCTTTGTAATTCCAAAACTAGTGTACTTATTTTCTTACAAAAATGCCCCTGTGATAAAGTGCTTGACAAAATATATGAGTACCCAGTCATGCAGTGGCCTTCGATATAAAAAGTAAAATAAAAAAATGGTAATAAACCAATAATTTTAATACTATCGACCTTTATCATATAGTCTTTTTAGAAAAAAAACAACTAGTGTAATCATCATCTTATATCCTTGTTTTGACACGTATTTTATTTACATTCATATAAGGATATATTGTAATTGTCTGCCGTTCTAATAACAAATGCCTCTCAGAATAAGAATTAACATTTAATATATTCTTTTCTTTTATGATTGTCGGATAACTCTAGATAACATCTATATCTATATCTATATCTATATAAAGCTAACTGAGATTTTGCTACAGCTATATTAGGAAAGTTCCCGCTAAAAACACATTTCTAAATTCAGAAACCTCTAATAAATGAGTTCAAACATATATTTTTACAAATTTATGAACCTGAACAGTACATTGTATCATTTACAAAATTGTCTATTGAAACTACTAAACTAATTAAGATTCAATCAGTCAATACAGTCTTGGTATTTACAAAATCATAAATTACAGCAATACTTCCCACTGATTGGATTCCAATTCCATATGACCATCCAAATTTTCTTCCGTATATATTTGTGTTGTGCTATCTATCACCATTTTCTGCAAGATAACCAAAAAAACAATCAAAATACACGTGCGATTCTACAAATTGAAATGATCGATATAGAAACTTATCTATTTAATACTATTTACATCTGACCATGCATTGAAAATAAGAAATAGTTTACACATTTAATAAATTACCTAAAAAAACGCAGAACATGTTGCTGATGGTGTTCAACAACTCTGTCTTGAAAATAACAACTTTTTATTCAAATTGGCGAACCAAATTAATGATGATCTTTAATTGGAGAGCTTATTTATGATAAGATCTATACAAAATCGAACCAAATGAAATTTAACTTCTTCTAATTTGTTTTGAAAAAACTCTTCATTTATTTAAGAATCAGATTAGTTGAATGTTGAACTTGAGAATCAGTTCACATGTTTCAAATTCTTAAGTTTATATACTACACATTTAATAATTTTGTTTTAAAAAAAAATCAGTAGTTCTAGAAGAGAATTCACGAACAAAGCACCAACAGGATAAATCCAATGCACCGATGGAATTCACGAGATCATGCTAGCCTTTGAGTTTCCCATCACCTATATATATAGTCTTTGTGAAACTTCAATCACATTTATACAAAGTTAAAAAAAAAAAAAAAGAAGCAATCATAACATACCAAGCCTCATAAAATACATCCACAAACAAAGCTGCATGGTAGTGAAAATTCGGTAAGCACGCAGATACAAATTTTTGGTGATTCACTATTACACAAAGGATTTCATGCCGTTTAGATGACATCTGCCTTTCAATCATCGAGCACCACAGAGGATGCAAAACAGGTGAGATATCTAACTTTTGAATATGTTTTCATTTCTTTTTTTGTACTCAAGTAATAATTTTTTTATTGATTTATCGATCACCCCTATTTTTGTATCTTTATCGTAAGACACTAGAAATAACGCAAATAGAGTGTAAAACTAGAAAAGGATCTCACCCATGTTGCAATGCATGCAACTTCAGATCCTCATGATATGCTTCCAGGAACTGATGGCGACTCTGAAAACCAAAAGCTTCCACCTTCTAACGGTTCCACCTTTTATTTAACAAAAAACATATCAAGAAGTTGCAGTAATATAAGTTTCCTTAAATATGCAGATCTTTATACCAAAGCCATTTTATATATTAATGTATGTGCTCCCTTGTCCTTGACGTAAAAAATTATACAATGTTAATCAGAAGCATACCTTTCCTCAAAATTCCAAATTCATCTAACAGTTTCCCAATTCTATCTAAATGACCCCCTTATCTTCTATTCCCTATTAGATTTCATGGCTCCAACGGAAGCAGCACTATTCGCAGCTCTTGCTGTATAGCAGCAAGATCTTGTCTCAAGGTTCCATGGGTAGCATCGAGCTTCTGGTTTTCAGTTGCAAGAGAAGGGATCATTCCATAAAAATATGTTTATCTCCGAGCAGTGAAGTCACATTTTTTGTTTGCATAAAAAATCATAGGGACAACTGGAATTTATTGAATATTAGAACACAATAGTTTTTGAAATTTCTCCAGACAGTTATAGTTATGTAAGTACATATCAAGTGTTTTCATTGCCAATATAAGTATTACTATTTTTGTAGTATTTCCTTCTAAAGACATTTCTTGGAGGAATCAAATGTACGAAAACCAAAAAATAATGAAAAAGAAGCGCAAGCACAACAAATTTGGCAATGTTGTATGGGTTGGTGACGGTGTCATCTTGAATGACCAACAAAGAATGCAGGTAGAAGAATTGGAAGGTATCAATCAAAGTGCTTACCCATTATGTTGATCACTTTCTCCATGTAATTTCTTCAATTATCCTTTATCTGTGAAAAGCATGTCATTTACAAAATGTTATTAAATTTTTTTGTACCAAACTTGATCCAATTTTCTTGATTTTATACAATTTCACACAAATTCTTTATAAAAAAAAAAACTAGATTTTTTACAAAGTTGAATACCAACAGTCAGAAAATCAAGTATCAAAAATTCTGAAAACAAAACATTTACTTGAACTATTAAGGCTTTCCTACCAACTCTCCTAAATGACATCCATAAAAGAAGACCGGCCTAGATTTAGAAAATCATTTGAAAATTCAAGTATGGAATTAGGCTTTGTGGACACAAAGGTATGTACAAAAATTGATCTTCTATATTCTGATTTTTCTGATTATTTGTTTCTAATTGTCTTTTATGTTACTGTTTAAAAAAAATGATGGGTGAAAGGATTCAAGCTTCGATTCTGATTTTGCTACTTTTTCCCTCTAGATTCTATTTTTCGTCTAAATTCTGATTTTTCTTTTTCTTTTTCCTTTCTAAATTCTGAATTTTCTATTTTTTCATGTTACAGGGTGAAAAAATTTAAGCATCGATTAATGAAACAGTAATTAAACAATTCGAAAAACATGAAGTATAGAAATTGTCCTCAATATAAGAAGATGCAATGTTTGAATGTTTCTCATTAGTCATGGCTATCTATCAGGGCCGGCCCAACACTTATAGAGGCCTAAAGCGAGCTCTATAATGAGGCCTTTTTGAAGTAAATAATAAAATTTTATTAAAATTATTATATTTTTATTTAAAGTTTATCTTTTCTACTTTTTGAGATGCAAAATCATTTATTGAATAAAATTAGTTCACTTAATCTTTGTTGAGACATTGTCAATCTTAGATAAGATTTTATTAGTATTAATTTTGAAAAGTTTCTTTCTGCCGAAGCAACAGTTACACGAATCGTTAATATCATTCCATAAGCGATATATGCATTTAGAAAATAATCAAGTCTTATTATATAATTAAGTATGTCAGTTAGTGTATCATTTTTTACTTGTATAATTTCTCTTAAAAAATTTAGTTCTGTGAATAGATCTAATATATCAAATATAAGAATTGACATTATGTTTTAATGAATGTTTAAGATTAAGACAATTTTCTTAATTTTAAATTTTCATTATCCAATGACCTTAATTTCTCAATACTAAATAAAAAAATCAAAAATATCTTGATACATTTTAAATTGTTTAATTCTACTTTTGAAATAAAGTGAAAAATTAAGAGTCTCTTACTCTCTTAATATGTAAAAAAAAAATAAAAAATTATAGTAGTAATTTTTTTTTTGAGGCCTATTATTTTTTGGAGGCCTAAAACCCTTGTTTCCCTATCTTCACCCTTGGGTCGGCCATGCTATCTATATACCACAAAACATGACCACCACTCAAGAGAACCACCAGGAGCATTGATGGCTAGAATTCCATGGCCAAATTATTAAATAAATTAATTAGTATACATTAAAAAAAGTAAAGAAGAGAACCTTACCAATAGGATTAGACGATACTTTTCCTTCAGCTTGAAAAGCCTGAGCAGAAGACTTTAAATCCCTCTTTACTAAATAGTCATGGATGTATACATCCAATCTGTTAACCAAAACATAAAACAAATCCATTACACCCATATTAGGTTACAATTTCAAAAGTTCACACATAAACTGGGCTAACCAGTCTCAGCAAAGTAACAGGAATCCCAACTGAAAAAATACTACAGAAAAGAAATAGAGGAACCCCCAATAAAAAAGTTACACCCATATGCATTTTTCTGTAAGGCTCGTAACTCAAGACTTGTGCTTACTTTTTGGAATCCTTGAGTACCCAATAACTTTTTGCACATCCCAACTCATGCCTTGTGCTCACTTTATTATTATTTTTTTTTGAAAAAAAGAAAAATATGTACTTTTAGTTTCCGTTATTCCCAGTCAAGTTCTACTGCAAAAAAAAAAAAAAAAAAAAGCTCTAAATATAATATTCATGCTCTGAGAACCAGTACATCCTTTTTTTTTAAAAAAAAATCAGTACATCCAGGAGCCTAATATTACAATGGTAATGTACTTATCTTAAAAAAGTAATAACATATTTACAGATCTAGAAAAATAAAATTAAAAGAATAATAAATTTATAGCTACGAAATTTATAGATCTAGAAAAAACGAAGAGAAAAATATCTATAAAAAATATTTACATATCTAGATAAAAATTTAATTAAATCATAAATACACACATTTTTTCAGATCTAGAAATATATCTAAGAAAAAAATTATAGATCTGATATTTATTTGACCGTTTCATCAGATCTGAAATTATATTATCCAAAAAAATTCAACTAAATCACAGATACACACCATTAGTTATAACATATTGGCGAATAATATGTACAAATATTTATAGATCTGAAAAAATTTCAACCATTTCATCAGATCCGAAATTATTAGTACAAAAATATTAACTAATTGGAAATCTGAATTTATTTTATAGTTCTATTTGTTAAAAATTTGAGATCCGGAATCAAAAGAGGGTATCTAGCACGATTAGTTATAACATATTTTCAGATAGAGGCTACACTTACCGCGATCGGCGTCTTTTGCTATAGCCGAAGAATGAACGCACAAAAGAAAAGCTGTAATGTAGTTTTAGATTGAGAAGCAGTTCATTTATTGGAAAGAATAGAGTGTTTTGGGTTGAGAAGTTTGTGTACGTATATGAGAAAGAGAGAGAGAGATACGTTGATAGAGGGAAGTGTGCGAGAGTTAAACTGTAAAGGATGATTTTGAGCGCCGCAATAGACGAAGGGGGGAGTAAGTAACTGGACTTGGATGAAATTGGGGTTTTGTTTGGACACAAATATATATATATATATATATATATATATATATATTCACAGCAAAAGAAAAGAAGCTCGGACATCTTTGACTTTAAGATTCATATATGGGTGAATTACTGGTCGGTCCCTTTTCAAACATTTGTAATCGCTCCAGTCCACTCATCTTTTTTAAAAATCGAAAAAAAGTATTTTTGGGGCGAAAAGACGATTATGCCATTAATGAAAGAAAAACACGCGCGCTTCAATAACCCAAGGAATCGCGATGCACTACTTTGGCAACGCGATGCACCACTTTGGCATCGCGATGCACCAAAGCATCGCGATGCACCACTTTGCCATCGCGATGCACCACTTTTGCAATCGCGATGCAACAATTGTTGCATCGCGATTCACCAGTTTTGCAAATCGCAATGCACCACTTTTGCAATCGCGATGCACCACTTTTGCAATCACGATGCACCACTTTTGCAATCGCGATGCAACAATTGGTGCATCGCGATGCACCACTTTTGCAATCGCGATGCACCACTTTTACAAATCGCGATGCACCATTTTTGCAATCGCGATGCGCCACTTTTGGAATCGTGATGCACCACTTTTGCAATCGCGATGCAACAATTGGTGCATCCCACTTTTGCAATCGCGATGCTCCACTTTTGCAATCGCGATGCACCACTTTTGCAATCGCGATCATCGCAGCGCGCTTTAAGGAACTTGATTTTCGTTTACCTTTCGGGGGTGTTACCCCCGAACCCCCACGAGGGACGCCGTCCCCTCGACCCCTGTTGCGTTGCCCAGCATACTGCGATTGGCGAATTAAATCAGTCCAAAGAACATCTTCCTTTGTTTTCGGACAGCACACTGTCAAGCTTGATTTGAAGCTCAAAAATAGTGTTTTTTGGTAGAAAAATTGTGCACAAATATAGTACTAAATTAGGATAATAATATGATATTGATTTTAAACAAATTCGAAGCTTAAAACAGAGATTTAAGTGGTCAAAACAGCTCAAGAACAAAGAAAAATGGGATGAACTCAAAAAATTTAAATTTGATCAAATTTGTGTTTTATGCATGAAAATTGATACCCAAACATGAGGAAAGACTATATTAACAACATGAAATCATTTATACATCAATTTGAATCTCAAATCTGAAGCAACGATGTTGTTGAGGGTATTTTAGGAAGAAAATTTTCAAAATGCCTTTTAGCGGGTAAAAAAAAAAGGGTGTACTGGAGAGAAAAAAAGTTTGAGAAAGTGGACCGGCCAGCAATTTCTCATTCATATATCTTCAACTTGAGCCCGATTTAATTGGTTTTATTCATTTTGGGCCATAAATTTTCTAATAACAAATGTGGGCTATTAAAAATTAGCATGGTTATTCGTGTGTCATATTTAAGTGTGTTCAATTATTAGCCCATAATTAATTTAATGTGACAATCTTTGGGCTATTTTTATTATATTTTATTTAATTGAAAATAAATATTAGGAATAATTTAAATTATTTGGGTCATGTAAAAATAATAGTGTTATTTTGTGCTTTTTTTGGTGTTGTTTTTTTAATTGAACAGTCATACATAAATTATGTTGCAGAAAATACTGTTTTCCAATAGT
Organism: Platycodon grandiflorus; assembly: GCA_016624345.1. Taxonomy (NCBI): domain Eukaryota; kingdom Viridiplantae; phylum Streptophyta; class Magnoliopsida; order Asterales; family Campanulaceae; genus Platycodon; species Platycodon grandiflorus. The sequence goes on from CM028361.1 coordinate 47,246,774, forward strand.
ATAATTATTTGTTTAATTTATGTACATCGATTTCATAATTTTTACGTTATAATTATTATTTGCTTATTTTGTTAGAATTAAACTTTTTACATATTTTATTTTTATTAAGTATAATTTAATTGAAAAAAATATTTATCCGTGCGTTTAACGCACTGGTGTGAAACTAGTGCTGCCTAAAGGCTAAAGCTAAGAAATTAACATAAAAATATACTCCCTACATCCCTAAATTATTGTCTTCTTTTTCTTTTTTGTCCGTTCTAAAATAATTGTCTTTGTTTGAAAACTTTCCTTTTTAAGACATTACTTTTACTATTTTACTCTTACTTTTTCCCTTACTTTAATTATGGACCACATACACATGGACATTAAAGAAAATTACACATTATACCAATATTAATAATTAAGTAAATTATTTTTTCTTAATCCGTGTACCGGGTCAAACACGACAATAAGTAAGGGACGGAGAGAGTATTTTTTTTAAAAAGTAGATCAATACATTGAATTTAATTAATATCTTAATGTTATAATATACATTCTTTCACACAAATGCATTCTTAATAAATCTCTCAAAAATATCATTAACAAGAAACTTTTTGCATGAAAATTACAAAGCAATAAAAAATTATTGTGTAGATTAATTATATTCTTCTTTTCCAAAAGTGATTCATACGGGGTGTAAACGAGGATACTTGTTCCCAAGAATATTTGAGACAACTCGGGTCAATTTTAGTTTAAAACTTTATTTTTTATATCCGAAAGCAGGAGTGTAAGGCCGAACTATCAAACTGTTGAATCAAACCAAACTAGATCAAGCCATCCAGTTTGGTTAGGTTTTGGTTCAGGGTAATTCGATCTTAATTCCAAAAATTCAAAAATAGATTGTTTTGGTTCAATTTATGATTTTTGAAATTAAACCAAACTGAATCAAATCAAATATATACATATTATTTTATATATTATATTAAACCCAAGGGGTGGGTGAAATGGCAAGGACACTTAAAGGCAAAGACCATGAGGTTTTTAGTTCCAATCCCCATACAAGGACCATAATTATCTATCAAATATATATATATATATATATATATAATTATATTAATTATTATGAGCCGTTGTAATAATATGTCAAATCTAGACCCTTACAGTTATTTTATTTTAAAGTTCCCTTTTTAATTATTATATTTTGTGTTAAAAATATTTTTTTATTCAAGAGTGATTACCTTTTGAAATATTTAAATAACTAAACCGTGAAACCAAACCAAACCAACCAAACCGAAACGATCGATTCGGTTTGAAAAAGATAGAACCGATAGAGGAGATTCGGTTCATAATTTTGTTTAAAACTGAACCAAGCCAAACAACTTATACCTCTACGAAAAAGTACGAAAGGCACCTATAAAGCTACAACCACAAAAGAGGAAAATAAGAGTAGTAACACAAAGCTAAATAGATCTAGTTCATTTAGCAAAATAAAGTTATACGACAACAAAAGAAAGTAATGTAACACATTTTCCCTTTTAAATTCTTAGAAACATTTTAAATTTCATAAATCTTACAAGTCTAGCTTATTTTAAGATAGTAAAAATCTATGGACCGCGAGCTTACCAAATCAAAGTCATAATGTTTATAATTTAGAGTAATGTTAAATGGATCAATTTGATAGATTTATTCTATAATTTATACTCCCTCCGTCCCTAAATTATTGTCTTCCTTTCCTTTTTCGTCCGTCCCAAAATAATTGTCTTGTTTGAAACTTTCCTTTTTAGAACATCACTTTTACTATTTTACCCTTACTTTTTCTTCCTACTTTAATTATGGGCCACATACACATGGGTATTAAAGAAAACAACACACTTTTTTAATACTATTCCAATATTAATAATCAAGTCAATTGAGTTTTCTTAATCCGTGTACCGGGTCAATCCAGACAATAATTTAGGGATTAATTAACTCATCTATTTAACAAACTTGAGTCGAGCTAGACAATTTACCAAGCCAATCTGAGTCAAAGCTAAGTAATTGACTAACTTTATTGAACTTTTAAACACATTGACCAAGAAATAAAAGTTCATCAGTTAAGGGATTAGGGTTATTAATGCATGTTACGTTTTGCGGTGATGATGGACTCATCTCATCACGTTGACAGTGGGTACGTAGCTGGGTGGGTTCACTTAACCCACACCGCCTAAAAGCAACACTGTCTTCACGCGGCCGGCAAGTCTCATGTGCGAGTGACAAGCACCACTCTCTTCACCTGGCCGTGATCTAAAACCTATCAACAATTTCCAGAAATATTTTAGATACATGTTTTTTTTCCTTCACAATTTTCTTTTTATTTTTAATCATTGGTCCCACTATGTTTGACCTTTATCATTTATAAAATATTTCATACATTCCAAAATAGGCCTATTTTTTATTACAATCAGCTAGTTAAAAAATTATTTTAGTTTAACCGTAGATTCACCAACCCTGCTTAGAGAATTAGTTTTAAATTTTCAGACCTGAGAACAACTTTACGAAACCTTGAGAGAGAGAGAGAGAGAGAGAAAGCCTATTTTATTGTCTTAAAGAATAGTTTCATTTTAAAAGGCTAATTCATAATTTTTTTCTTTCTATTTTCTTATTTCATTTAAGAAACATAATGTTTATAGCATATGACATACAAAAAAATGTATAACTTTAGTATAATGTAGATATATATATATATATATATATATATATTAAAGTTGGTGAGGATGCCTTATATTGTGACACCTCACCATCCTTTAGATTTCTCTCAATTCTCAAGCCTCCAAGTAAGCTTGACTTTTGGAATGAGATGACTTTTCATTTCTAAAACAAAATAATGTTGTTAATTAGATTTGAACCCACATTCTTTTAATTATAAATATACACCTTAAACAAACTCAACTAATTATACTATATGTAATGATTTTAAGAAAATATTACATTATTATATAAGTCATTTTATAATTTAAACCAACTAATTTTTATTTTTATTAATATTGTTACTTTCCCCATGTCAAATTATGAGTCTCATATTCTTATTTAAGTCGTCCTAAAATAAAATTTTAAATCATCTCATTCAAAATTAAATTTTTTTTTGATATTTGTGTAAGTTTCTTTTTTCACACTGACGTTATATCAAAAATATGTAAATATAGTATCCAACTAAACATTTTCTAATCATTGAATCATCTTCAAAAATCATTTTAAAAATATAATTATATTCAATGCTTAAACACTTCACATTTGCTCAGAAAAAAGTTATCTTTCTTCAATATGTCTCAAAGTAATTATTTTATTTTTAATTTTATTAAAAATCTTCAAATATATATATATATATATGTCTAAAATATCTTTATTAAGTGCAAGATGAAAAAGAAAAAAAAACCCAACAATTTGATATCATTAAAGGATACTTAAAAATAAAAAAAATGACTAGAAACGAAAACACATATATTGACCACCAATAAAAAAATATTTATTCTGAAATGAAAATATTATAATAAACGACCACTGATTTGCATATATTGACAACACTTAACGTTTGTCAGACATTAGTTCAATAAACGTCGATATTGAATAATGATAATTTTTAAAAAAATATTTTAAAAATGTATCATATTTTTTTTTCCAAAGAGGATCAATAGTGGTTCCCCACTTACCCCCTGGTGACTCGAACCCACGACTTATCAGTTGTAGGTGAAGCGTCTTACCAAGTATCAATTAATCTCAAAATCAAAATAAACTCGTGCAGAGCACGGGCTCAAATAACTAGTTATAGTGAATAATAATACGATATTGAAAAGCTATTTCTTAAATGAGACCATCTTATAAAAATTAAAGAGCATGCTATTTAGGTTAAATATTATAAAATTAGAAAATTACGTGTCCAAATATAGGTCAATTAGATATTGGGTATTTACTTAATAAAAATGTGTCAATATGTAAATTTGCTAATGCTAGAGCCCGTTTGGTGCAGTGTTTCTAAAACGTATCCTTTTTAAAACGCATATTTTTTCTTATAAACGCGTTTGATATACCATTTTAAAACGCAACTTCTTTTTCCAAACAGCGTTTTAAAACGCAGATGCGACTTCTTTTTTTAAACAACGTTTTAAAACCTACATTTTGGAAAAAAAAAACTTAAGAGTTCCAACGTTTTAAAACGCAGTTGCGTTTAGAAAAAGTAGTTTTTTTTGCCGCAACATTAAAACATAATTTTTGCTAATAAACTTAGTTTTATTCTCGCATTTTAGGCAACATGAGCTCATAGAGTGATTAATAATCTTGTTTTTAGCATCAACAGTTACTAAGAGTAATTCTACAACAACAAAATTTATAAATATATTTAGTTCCAGCAAGCTTTTAGGTATTGGGCAGTACAACTATCTAATGCATTAATAATTGCACTGTACAACACTACGATGCTTGCTGTAAACCATATCTACAAACGGATTCTGTCGCTCTATCATATTCCTTTTACTAATACCACATTTTCTTGAAGGAAATACAAATAACGTGGATATGCCGATATAAACTATTCCCTCAGTTTCTAAATTATCGTTTTGTTTGATTTTTTTTTTGTTGTAAAACAAGATATATTTCAAATGCAAATTTGACGTATATTATTATTTTTTTAATTATAAAACATGTAATTCTTAGTACTTTTAAAATTCTAAGAATTACATGTTTTATAATCTTAGAAAAATAAAATAATATACATCAAATTTATATTTTAAAAATCATATTTAACAAAAAAAAAAGGACGATAATTTAGGAAATAAGGAAGTAAGGGAGTAATATTTTTTCTCATTTTTTCATCAAACCCTCGGATAGTAGGGGTGATCACGGTACGGTTTGGTCTATTTTTCGTCAAAAAAAAAATAGATAACCAGAACCAGACCAATACTTTGATTCTTAAAAATTTGGAACCAGAACTAAACCAAGATGCATGGAAACCAATACTTTGGTTCAGTTCTAATTGATTCGGTCCTGCACATTTTTTGGTTTTGATGGAATAAACCTTTTTTATTTTTTAATCTGACAAACAAATAATAAAATCAAATATTTCATACGACAATTAAAAAACTTTCAATAATGATAAAATGTTGAAAATACAAACAAGGTCACAAAAGAAAAAAAGAATGATAGTACATTGACCATTCAATAATTAATAAGGTTTGAGTCATATATTACAATTCAACTCATGTAATATACACTAAAATAATAAAAAAGTAGGTTCACAATTATACTTTTAAACATTAATTTATTAATATATATAGATTATATAATTATATTATATAGGTAATATATATATGTCTGGTCCGGTTCAGAACCAATCTATAATTATTAAAAGAAAAAACTGTAGGTCGATCAACTTTCAACAATTTTCAACCGCTTAAGTTCACTATATTTGTTTTCAATCGCTTAAATCCCTTTTAAGTGATAAATTGATTATTTGTTAAAAAATTGTCACCGTAACAACATATGACATTTTAAGTGTATTTTTGTGCATCAACATGTGTGTAAAATGTGCATCGTCAATGTTATTTGTGATTTTGTGTTAAGAAATGTGCATCGTGTGCATCGTTAAGTATAAAATGTGCATTGTTAATAGAATTTTTGAATTTGTGTTTAAGAAATGTGCATCGTCAAGTATAACAGTACTATTTCAATATATTTTGTGTTAAGAAATGTGCGTCGTCAAGTATAATTTTGTACATCGTTAATTAGAACAATATTATTCCAGTATAATTTGTTTTTAGAAATGTGCATCGTCAAGTATAATTTTGTGCATCGTCAATATATAATAACAGTACTATGTCAGTATAAATTTGTGCATTGTCAACTGTAATAGTTGTAATTTTTTATTAATTCCTAATGTTATTATAAAATTGTAATTTGTTTTTTGGTTTTTGTTGGTGAATTTTGTTTAAACAATATCAAGGTATGTCCCATATTTATACCTAATTAGAAGGTTGTATCGTTTAACAGGCATTGTACAGTCAGTTTTTGTAAAATTTGAAAAGATATTTATCATATCAATGACTGTTTTCTTTTTAAACGATGCATAAAATTGGACAGTTACTTCTTTTAGAAATTGAAAAGGCATTTTTTTTTTGTAGAATTCTAAAAGACATTTATCCTTCTTGTAGAATCTGAAAGAGTTTTTTAAACGATACACAAAATTTTGTTAAGTTTAAAAAGTTATGCATTGGGAATAAAGGTTTGTGTATCGCGATGCACAAAAACAATACTTTTATAGTATAACTTTATGCCATGTGCATCGCAAACATAATTTCAAAAGAGATAGAAATTACACAATGTTTATTAGCACATATTCATAAAAAGATAAGAATAACACGAAAAATGTAATGTTGTAAATAAAAAGTATTGTTTCTTAAACATTTTTTCCATACAAAATCATTGCATTAGCCATTTTGGTCCTATACTTTTAACACTCACTAATGTCAATTTGCGTAGGTAATTTCTTGGCTCGAAGTAATGCTTCCATCAACAAGCACACGATCACCCCGCGATCATCACTTCCAACTGCTTGTTGGGGTGATGTTTCACATGTGCTTATTGGGCAAACATCTTGTAGTTGGCATAATTGTTTGTATTACGTTAATGGCAATATACCTATCAATGCCTTCATTTTTTCTTCAACATATGATGTCTGTAGTGGAAATTATACAAAAACAAGTATCAGTTGATTATTTGTTGTTTTTTTTTTAATAGAGACAGGATACATTACTCATCAGAATTTTAGCCATTTTCAAGTGCCAGTCTTTTTCTTTTATGTTGATGGACAAGTTGTAGAGGACCCATTTATTATCATTCTCATAGAACACTAGAAGGGTCCAATGCAAGCAATTATCGTCTATATGTCACCATGCCCTAGTATATTTATTGGGAATAAAGGTTTGTGCATCGCGATGCACAAAAACAATACTTTTATAGTATAACTTTATGCATTGCGATGTACAAAGATATGCATCGCAAACATAATTTTAAAAGAAATAGAAATTATACAATGTTTATTAGCACAGATTCATAAAAAGAGAAGAATAACACGAAAAATGTAATGTTGTAAATAAAAAGTATTGTTTGTTAAACATTTTTTCATACAAAATCATTGCATTAGCCATTTTGGCCCTATACTTTTAACACTCATTAGTGTCAATTTGCGTCGGTAATTTCTTGGCTCGGAGCAATGCTTCCATCAACAAGCACACGATTACCCCGCAATCATCACTTTCAACTGCTTGTTGGGGAGATGTTTCATATGTGTTTATTGGGCAAACATCTTGTAGTTGGCTTAATCGTTTGTATTATGTTAATGGCGATATAGCTATCAATGCCTTCATTTTTTTCTTCAACATATGATGCCTGTAGTGAAAATTATTCAAAAACAATATCAGTTGATTATTTATTATTTTTTAAATAAAAACTGGGTACATTACTCACCAGTATTTTAGCCTTTTGCCAAGTGCCACTCTTTTTCTTTTTTGTTGATGGAAAAGTTGTAGAGGACCCATTTATTATCATTCTCATAGAACACCAAAAGGGTCCAATGCAAGCAATTACCGGTCTGTATGTCACCCTGTCCTAGTGTATTTATTGGGAAGATTAATAGATCATAGTTTATGGCCTCCTCCAACTTGTTGTCGATATGCATTTTAACCATCTCATTGAACATGCCGACGGTTGATTGTCGTGCCATGTACAACTAAATAACGTAACGTGTACTAATTTAATTTACAACAATCACTTAAGAAACTTATATAGTAAAGAATTAGGATTATAATAATATTACCCAACAAGCAAAATTAAAAATCATTCCAGGAAGGTCTTTCTTTTTCTCTTTGATAACTTTTTCCATAATTAACGTCCAAACGTCGATGTGCTGTAAACAAGAAAAACAAGTTATATAGTTGAGAAAAATAAAATAACATTGCATATGAAACTAGTTAATTCATTTATTGCATTTAATAAACAATACATTCAATTACAATATGATGCATTGAAAATAAAACATTGTGCATCGCAATGCACAAAATTAGTACTTTTTTAGTACAAATTTGTGCATCGCAATACACACTTTCTGTGCATCGCAAGTGAAATAAAGGTTGGTTGTGAATTGCGATGCACAAAAATAATACTTTTTAGTATAAACTTATGCAACGCGATGCACACATTTTAAGTGCATCGCAAGTGTGATGTTGATATCATTTTTTTTCATGTGAAAGCAATATTAAAGTGTGAAAATTGGTATACATACTGTTAGGTCTCAAGGTGCTCAAATAGGCTAGAAGGGGGGTTGAATAGCCTATGTCCAATTTAAAAATCTATTATAAAAATTTACTTCACTAGAGAGTTAGAAAATATTTTGCAGCGGAAAGGAGTGAAGTATAGGACAAGTTCAAGATGACTGATTGTTGGAATTTCTAAAGTTTAACAAGTAATATCAATTCACAAGAGCACGAAGTAAATGGACAGGAATTTTAATACGGTTCACACTTATAAATAAGTGCTACGTCCACAACCAAAGTGGTCAACTTTAGTTTTGAAAAACGTGTACTAATTTTTTCACTAGAATCTTCACAAGATTGATCTCTAATGGATCGCGTACAAAAAATAGTTGACCAAGTGTTTGTGGGAGAATTGATATCTACAAAGATATAATTCTCGTGTACTTGAATGCTAAGGATTGCAATCAATAAAGAGCAATAAAGACTATGCGTCTAAGTTTGGTGCTCTTCAATGAAGAAATTTTACAGAATGACTTTAAGCTTTAAATGTACTAGCTGTTGAAGATGAAGATTTTAGAGTCGTAAGTTCAAGTTCGTATCTCTCTTCTTCAATGCTTCAATGGTGTCTTCTATTTATACTCAGGGAGGTCCTTGTAGCCGTTGGAGATTTTCAGCCTTGGAAAATTTAAATTTGAATGCATTTAATGTTGAAGATATTAGCATTAAATGTTTTGATCTTGTTGTCCAAATCTGATAGTGAGTTCTGTAAAGCCCAGATTATATTATGTAAATTTGCCAAAAATAGGTAGATAGTAGTTGCAGGCAGAATGTCCTTTACTGAGATGAATCCCCAATATGGAATGAATCAATAAAGAATTCTTGCAGGTTATCATTACAGCAAGGTCAAGAGAGGGCTTTGCTTATCACTTCAGGCATATCTTCATACAATCTTGATCAGATGATCTTCAGGTTTTCAACATTGCTGATGAAACTTGGCTTGGACGAACTTGGCTGATGACTTAATGGACTTCGCTAATATGAAGATAGCTGCTCTGAACATGGCTGATATATGATAGGCTATCTTCTGAAGACTAAGCTAATTTACAAGAAGCAATCCTAAGCTATACAAGCAGTTGTTTAAGTACAAGTTAACACTCTAACAAACACGCAGACCCATTAGTCACATTGTCTTAGACTTAGGTTATGGATACAAGCAAATCTATACAAAATATAACAATCTCCTCCTATTTGCTTGAGTCCATGACCTTATGATTACAATAGAAGCTGACTGTGTCTAGTTCTAGTAATAACATGCTTTTGAAGATATTATATTAAGCAAGCATGTACTAGATGGACTTACAAGGTAGTCAGTGCATTTAATATTACAAAATATTTTACAAATAATGAATTAAGGCATAAAATATTTGTAATAGAAACTATATTTAAAGATAGACAGATAGAGTAATTTATAGAATATATCTTTAAACCAGAGGTTTAAATTTCATGCACAGAGGATAAGCAATTAATTATAAAGCATGAAAGATTAAACAAGTAAAACTAGTCATTGTATGTTAAACAAGAAGTTTAATGACAAAATATTTCTTTAGGGAAGGAAACATATACCATTATGTTGAAGCTTGTCCTTCCTGTTTTGAGCTGGCAGCAGCTTTGAGTTAAGCAATTTCAGCTTTGGCTGCTTCCAATTCACTTTTGACATCTTGTAACTCGGACTTGAGAATTTTATTTTTGGTTATTAGAAATTTATTCCTTTCTATCAAAGTTGTGTGCAGCTTATCATTGTTGTTGATTCGCCGCATCTCCTTCTTCATGGTCACAAGCGAAGTATCCATGTGGGTTAACCGGTGAACAGGGGCTCGTTGTCCCTTCTGAATGAGGCCATAATGCTTACGAGAGACTGTCCTGGTGGCACGTACAGACGTATACACCGATCGGTTCGTAGCTTTTTGAGTATTGAGCAAACTTTTATAGCCAGTATCAATCATCTCAATCATAGAAAGAAGCCCTTGAGATAGATTCTCAAATTTTTCATTGATGAGGGCAGCGAAGGAAGTTGATGAGCTGGAGAGACGATTGACTAGGAGGTTTTGACAGGCAGTAATATTCATCTGACTCACTGTGGCAGCATGCTTGGCTTCGCGAGCAACATCATTGACTTTGGTCATATGATCAGCAGTGACATCAATCGTATGAGACTGTGTATCTGCAAGGTGCTGCAAGTCATTACCAAGGCTCGTCATGAATTTGTTAAAGCTTCTCAAAAAATCTTCAAAGGAAGAAGGACTAAGAGCTATGAAGCCAAGAGGTTGACTATCAGGGGGTTAATATTGGCTGGAGGAGGGTTGGTATGGGCTGGGAGAGGTTTGGTGTTGGCTGGCTGATGGTGGAGATTGACTGGTAGAAGGATGGCTGATGATGGGTGAGGAAAGGGTAGGCTCAGGAGATGTAGTACTAGGCAGGCTGGACCAGATGCAAGGTACCAGGAAAAGTTTTTCTATGTAGGCGTCATAGGACTGGTCATGAATGAAAACGGTAAGAGAGAAGGGAATGAGTGAACGAATAGATTTGAAAAGTACAGGAACACGAGGATTAAAGCCAATATAGGCTGCAACTATTTCAAAGAAGTCACAGACTAAAGGCTTGGTAAAAATAGAAGGATGACTAATAATGGTAGTAATGGGAGGCTTAGGAAGTGAGAGAAAGGGAGAGATGTCTGGTTTGGTAGGAGGTGGAAGACCTAGGTCCCAGTGGATAGCAGTCCATCGTTGAAAGATCATGAAATCTTGCACAGCAGAGTTGTGCATGAAGAATTGTTGGGACTAGGCTAGAGGAAGAGGATCATAGAAGGCACCCCACTTGAGGAGAATTTCCCCAGCAGACATCGGTTGGTAAATAATTTGTTTGGGGTAGTCAAGAGTAGAGAGATAGGGGTCGGTATCGGCAGGGTTTGGTGTGGGTCAGCTGTCTTTAAAGAATAGCAGTTCTCAGACATCTGAGTGAAGATGGTTTTAAGGGCTTAGTTTGGTTTGTTTGGGTGTAGGTTGGTCAGAAGAAAAGGTTAAAGGACGTTTGGAGCGGATGAGAGGGTGACTATCAGGTGATTCTTACAGCTCTTCTAGGTGAATGGGTTGGGTGGATGAAATAGAGGTTGGAGGAGTAGATGAAGAGGGAGGTGAGGTTGGCTCATCGGTATAGGGCACAAATTTTGCCTTTTTGGCACTCTTCTTGAGGCGTTTGCCATGCCTTGATTTTGAAGGGGAGGATTCGGGATTGGTTGGTTTGAGGTGAGTTGGTGAGGTGGCTTCAGTCATGGGAACGGTTGAAGAGGGTTGAGCAGGTTGAAGGTTGTCTGATAAGGGAATGTCTAGTGGAGGAGACGTTGTGGTCGAGGTTTTGGGGAGGCCAAAGGTTTCATCTGTGGATAGAAGAGTTTGTTTGATTTTGGACTTGGTTGGTTGAGAGATGGGTTTTGGAGGAAGATTGGCTGGTTGTATGGTGGTTTGAAGGTTGGCTGGTTGGAAGGTGGTTGTGTCTCTTTCAGCAGCCTTTTTAGTTTTGACAGGTTTCTTATATGGTTTGGGTTTAGGTGAAGAGGGAGGTGAAGATGATTGCTTGAATTTCTTGGGAGAGGGTTCATCAGGCTTATAGGGATCATGATCGAGCCTTGTAAGGTCGAAATCCTCAGGAAGTGTAGCACTCAGGGGTTTTGGCTCCTCCTGAACAGGAAGCCCCTCAGAAGAGTAGGTCACCTTACTCTTACCCTTCTTATCTTGAGTAGAGGGACCAACAGTAGCAGTTGCGACAGCGACAGCTCTTTTGGCAGTATCTTCTCTATATCTAGTGATATTATTTACTGTGAAGACATAGGTGTTGGTCACCTTGATAAATTCATCACCGGTCATAAGTTCTTCAATATTCTCATAACTTCTCATTAAGACATTAATTACCCTTACAAAGTGATGAGAACCGTGGTTCGAGCCAAGACTCAAGGCCCAAGTCAAGTGAACCAATTCTAATCGATTGAGTTCAAAGTCACGCAAGCCCATTCGAGGCCCAAGAGGAAGAGTTCACGCGTGTTCTTGAAGTTCTCATGACACTTATGGACAAGATCAAAGCCAACACATCAACCAAGGATGTTCAAGGCAATGAACGAAGGATCATGTCCGTGTTGGAAAGTACAAAAGAATTTCTGCCAACCTAAGCGTCCGCATAGGGCGTCCGCACGCAACGGCTAAAGATTCTGGAAACCATGTAGCCGCATAGGGCGACCGCACTCATCGACTGAAGTTTCTGGAAAATATGCGGCCGCATAGTACGTCCGCATGGGGTTTTTGCAAATCGTATGCGGCCGCATAAGGCGACCGCATGTCGACGGGTTTCTTTTTGATATTTTTATGTCCTATTTCTTAGGGCTTTGTTTCTGAACGTTTTTAGGGTTTTAGTAGGTTTGTTTTAGCCTATAAATAGGTCGTCCTATGTAAGGGATTCATGAACATTGATATTGATTAAATTGATTTGAGTTTTCACTATATTGTGAGCTTTTGAGAGATTTCTTGGATTAGAATTCTTAACCCTTGAACTTATCAAGTTTGTTGAGCTGCAGGCTTGTGGCGTTCCGTGATCTTGGTTCCTAATCAATTGCGATTAGTGGGTTAAGGTTGCACCACAAGGTTCTAGGGATTAAATCCACCCTAGGGTTGAGGGAAGCTCCCTAACTATTCATTTCAATTCGTTGTTTCTGTGTTCAGTCCGCGTTTTTGGTTGGTTCCGCTTTGTCACGATCTTGGAATCACATCACAAAGGGTCTCTTCATTCTAGGATTGGCTTGTACTTCTGCCACACTTTGAAACAACATTGAGAAAATAATTTTAGCCCAGTTCAGCTGTTTGTGAAGAATGATGGCTTTTGTCTATAGTAGCTGGGAGGTAAAGATGTCCCGTGATCCATTCTTGAAAAGAATACTCTTATCTAGGAGATGACTAATAAGATAGGCCCCTTCAGGAAACAAGATCCTATACATCTCAGAGAAGGGCTCTGGCTTGAAAGTTCCACGCATCATTTTCCAAGCTTGATCAGATTCTTCAGTAGTCAAATCTAAGTTTCCTTCAATTGGAAGTCCCAAGATTTTCCTAACTATTTTATAGTCAAGCTTGATTAGATAACCTCTGATGTATCCCTTGAGATAGCTCATGTTGACCTTTGCTTCCTTGTTCTGAGGCGAAGGTGGAAAAGTCATTCGAGTAAAGAATTCTTCAGCAATTGAGTTGATGTACTTGGTGTCATTCAGTTGAAATAGTGGTAGAATTCCACACTCATCTAAGTCTTTTATCAAGGTTACTCCAGATGAGTACCATTTGACTAATTCAGCATCAATTGTCATACCAGGATGATAGCTGGTTCTAGGTAGGGAGAGAATAGGTCTTGTAGCAGCCTTTGAAGGCTCAGAACTTTGCTGAATGGCAGAACCAGTTGATGTAGTGGCATGAGCAGATTTGGAAGATTTCTTGGCCTTAGGCAAACAATAGCAGTGTTAAGGATGGCTGATACAAAATGACTATCAGCAGTTCTTTGAAAACACGTACTGTTTAAATCAAAACCCAAAATATACTAACAAACAGACGTTTATTAACAATAAAGTTCATCTCCAGGGTTTTAGACAGATGCAAATTTTAATATTTTTCAGAAAATCAAATAGCATACATTGTAAATATTCATATGCGAAAACATTAGACACATTTGATACTCAGAAATTAGTCATAAACAACAAGAGAATTTTGAAATCAAGCATACGCAATTCATCAATGGCGCTAGAATGAAATAGTTCATATGATTCAAAATTAAAATATGAAATATAGTGAAACTGAAATTAAATGAACTTGGGTAGGCAGGATTACTCACCATTGTAGATTATGCTCAGAAGATTAGAGGATTTGAAGATTTCAGAATAGTTTTGAACGAGTAATAATGGTAAAAGTTTGAAAGGGCGAAAGGCGGTTTTTGAAAATGTGAATAGGTGAACAGGGAAATTTTACTTATTTATACTTTTGACATGTTTTAATAAATGACATTTAATGAACTTTTGAAGTCCGCATTTAATGTCGTGATAAGTGACTGTTTACACTTTCATTTTGAGAATTGCCGATTTGGTCTTTATAAAAGAGAGAAATACTTACTTAAGGTTCTTATATCATCAATAGAGTTACACTTGGCTAATAAGATAGGCAGTTCTATATAAAGGCAAAGTATATTAAATCAATAAATTTTATGAGTTAAGGATTGAGATCAAGCATACCAAGCTCTCCTCTAAGATAGGCAAACCTGGTTGAGTCAAGTGGCTTGGTGAAAATATCAGCTAACTGTTGATCAGTAAATACGTATTGCATGCTGATACTACCTTTTTCCATATGATCTTTTAAGAAATGATATCTCATATCAATGTGCTTTGTTTTGGAGTACATGACAGGATTTTGAGAGACTGAGATGGCTGATGTGTTATCACACATAATGGGGCAATCAGCAATCTTGATCTCATAATCTACAAGTTGTTGTTTAATCCACAGCAATTGTGAGCAGCAGCTACCAGCAGCTATGTATTTTACCTCAGTTGTTGAAGTTGAAACAGAGGCTTGCTTTTTACTAGCCCATGAGATAAGTCTATTTCCTAGGAATTGACATGTCCCACTGGTGCTTTTCCTGTCAACCTTACAAGCAGCAAAGTCAGCATCAGAATAGCCTATAAGATTAAAGGATGAATCCCTTGGATACCAAATACCCAAGTTAGATGTATCAATTAGATATCTAATAATTCTTTTGACAGCTTGTAAGTGAGACTCCTTTGGATTTGCTTAAAATCTAGCACAAACACAAACAGCAAACATAATGTCAGGCCTACTAGCAGTTAAATATAAAAGTGAGCCAATCATGCCTCTGTAAAGAGTCATGTCCACTTTCTTGCCCTTTTCATCTTTGTCAAGATGGCAATTAGTAGCCATAGGTGCTCTGAAACTGTTTGCATTTTTAAGCCCAAATTTTTTGATTAGATCCTTTGCATATTTGGCTTGATTGATGAAGATACCAGTTGAGCTTTGTTGAATTTGAAGTCCTAGGAAGAAATTGAGTTCTCCCATCATGCACATTTCAAATTTACTCTGCATAAGCTTTTCAAACCTTTTGCAAAGATTTTCATTAGTAGAACCAAATATAATATCATCAACATAAATTTGAACAAGTAATGAATGACCTTTATGTTTCATGATAAACAGAGTAGCGTCAATTTGACCACTTACAAAGCCTTGAGTTATCAAGAACTTTGAAAGGGTCTTATACCAGGCCCTTGGAGCTTGCTTGAGTCCATACAATGCTTTCGTTAATTTGTATACATCCTCTCTTCTTGAGTTACCCATGAATCCAGGTGGCTGTTCCATATAGACTTCTTCTTGCAGCTCACCATTAAGAAATGCACTCTTAACATCCATTTGATATACCTTGAAATCTTTAAAGGATGCATAGGCCAGGAATAGTCTTATAGCTTCTAATCTTGCAACAGGAACAAATGTCTCATCATAGTCAATTCCCTTCTCCTGTCTGTATCCTTGAGCTACCAGTCTTGCCTTATTCCTGGTGATATTTCCATTTTCGTCCATCTTGTTTCTGAAGACCCACTTTGTTTCAATCACTGTTTATCCTTTGGGTCTAGGAACAAGTGTCCAAACTTGGCATCTATCAAATTGGTTTAACTCTTCTTGTATAGCTTCCACCCAGCTTAGATCTTCTAGAGCTTCTTCTATCTTTTTGGGTTCAATATTTGATACAAATGCTGTAGAATACATGCATTCATTTCTTGAAGCTTGTCTTGTCTGAACACCAACATTAAGATCACCAATAATTTGAGTGATAGGATGATCTCTAACTTCTTTAACTTCAGCAGGTAGATCTTGTCGATAGCGTCAGCAGAGTTTAGATCTTGAGAAGTAGTGATATCTGGAGCTTGATAGGTTATTTCCAATATAGGTTGAAATACTTCTGGTGTAGATGGAATAGTGGATTCTGGATTTTCTGAATCATCATTAGCTGGTCTATTATCACCACTTGGAGGTTTTATCAAGTTAATCCTTGGAGGAACTTGTGAATATGTAACTTCAGCAGAGTTAGAGCTTGACTGTTCTACACCTGTCTCACACTCACTAGAATCATTAGAGACCTTAGGAGCCAAATGTGGCCCTATAAAATCAAATTCATCAAAAGAGACATGTACAGATTCAACAACTTTAAGAGAAGTTTTATTGTAAACTCTATATGCTTTTGAAAATTTACCATATCCCAGAAATATTCCTTCATCACTTTTGGATTCAAACTTACTTCTATGTTCTCTGCCATTGTAAAGAACATAGCATTTGCATCCAAATATTTTGAAGAAACTAATATTGGGAGCTCAGCCTCTCTTTATTTCATATGGAGTTTTGTTGTGAAACTTGTTGATTAAAGACCTGTTTTGAGTGAAGCAGGCCGTATTTACAGCTTTAGCCCAGAAATACATAGGTAGCTTTGCTTCAGCAATCATGGTCTTTCCAGCTTCAATAAGAGTTATGTTCTTCCTTTTAGTAACTCTGTTTTGTTGAGGTGTACCGGCAGCAGAGAAGTTGTGACCAATTCCATGATCATCACAATATTTGGCTACACCATTGTTCTTGAATTCTGTCCCATTGTCTGATCTAATATCAGCATTGTCATCCAGCTTCTGAGTCTGCAGCCTTCTGAAAAGTGCTGTTATGGTGTCATAGGTTTCATCTTTAGAAGATAACATTTTAACCCAGGTGAATCTCAAATAGTCATCAACTATCACCAGTGTATATTTGCTGCCACCAAGACTAGTAGTAGTCATGATTGGACTAAATAAATTCATGTGGAGCAACTGAAGAGGTCTGGTAGTGGATAAGCATGGTTTGCTTTTGAATAAAGTCTTGGTTAATTTGCCTAGCTGGCATGCTTTACAAAATTTGTCATGATCTGCTGATATCTTTGGCAGACCAACAACCAAGTTATCCTTTGATAGCTTAGAGATGTACTTGAAGTTAAGATGACTGAGTCTTTTGTGCCACAGCCAACGGTTATCATTGGAGGCCTTTGTAATCAAACATAGACTTGATTTCCTTCCCACAGCATTCAGATCAACCACATACACATTTCCCTTTCTGAAACCAGTCAAGATTGTTGTGCAGGTCTCACTATCCTTGATGAAACAATGACTTGAGGTGAATTGACATATCAATCCCTTATCACATAATTGTGATATACTTAGGAGATTGTGCTTTAAGCCTTCTACTAGAGATACTTTGCTGATAGAGAGATTTCCTCGAATTATACTTTCATAGCCAACTGTCTTCCTTTTGGAGTTGTCATCAAAAATTACTGAGGGGCCCTTTGCTTCAGTAATATTGGAGAGAAGATCCTGATTTCCAGTCATGTGCTTAGAGCAGCCACTATCTAGATATCATAAGTCTTTCTCCTCCTCATTGATAGCCATGAAGCATTCCTGAAATTTAAACGTTTAAGAATATGGTCCCCTTTTATTTTTAGGTCCAGAGGGTTAGCAGCCTTTTGGAACCCATACCTGTTTAACCTTTGGAGGTGTGAACCCTTTAGGTTTAGGTATGAATCTCAGAAGACATTCATAAAACTTGTGACCATGGTCTTTACAAAGAGAGCAGTTGTGAAAACCTTTAACATGTTTGATGATTTCTTTAGAGGTTTTCTGATGATCAGCAGTTCTGGGAGTGACATATCTGCTGATGATAGGCTTATTGAATTTAGTCTGATAGTGTACTTTCTTAGTGATATTAGGCTTAACTATAGCAGGCCTTTTACCAAAAGATTTTACATTTTTAGGTATAGATTCCTTTAGCCTTTTATCAGTAGAGGTGTGGTTAGCAATTTTTCCTTTGACAAATTTAATAGGCTTGAGTTGAGATTTCTTTGACTTGTTATCAGTCATTACTGTTTTCACAGGATGACTGAAGACAGGTCTCTGTTGCTCAGCCTCCCTATTAGCAGTGTCATTAGTGTTGACAGATTGCTTACCCTTGGACTTGTCTGATTTGTTTTTGGAGTAAACAAATGGAACTTTGTTAAAACCAAGTCCTTGCTTTCCCTTTTGAGAAGGATGCTGATCATAGTCAACTTCCTTCAGCAATCACTTCAGCTGTCTTATTTTCTAATGAAGTAGATGAACTTCCTATATTAAACTCACTTTGGAAACCGATACCAGTTTTGTCGTCAAGAGGTTTTTGTTTTGTAAGAATGGTATCAAAATTTCCTTTGGAGTTGTTCCAAGCATCAACAACCTTTTGGAGGTCATTTTTCTCAGAATTGATTTTCTTTATGTGCTCAAGTAGGAATTCCACTTTTTCAGTTAGGGCTTTGTTCTCCTTTTGAGTCTTGATATTCTAAGCTTGTTGTCTATTGAGATCTTTAATCTCAGACATCAAGGTAGATTTCTCAGAGACAACCAACTCATGCTTTTTGGCTAATTTTACATAGGCAGTTTTAAATTTAGCAAATTCTTCCAGCATGTTCTTATTGGTCTTGATGGGTTCTCCCCTCGAAGGTTCATTGAGCTCATCATCATCACTATCATCCTGTTGAAATGGCAGTGATCTAACTGAGTCATGGGGTGATTCCCTGGCCATAAGACATATATTTGCTTCCTCAGCAAAGTCACAGGAATCATCCTTATCCGATTTTGTATCACACCAAGTGGGCATGTTGCTCTCATCAATGTCTTCAGCCACCATCCCTTTTTGTTTTTGAAATTTAGATTCGGGACTTTTTTGTAAAATTCATATTTTGACTTTAGACATTGTGAAGCAAAATGACCTGGCTTCCTACAGTTAAAACAAACAAGCTCGTTCTCTTTTTGGGAAACGGTAGTTTTATAAGAAGCAGCCGTTCTATGAGGAGCAGCAGTCTTGTAAGGTGACTGCTTGTAGAAAGACTTGTTAAATTTTTTGAAACGTTGATATTTCTTAACAAACATGGCAAAGGCTTCGTCAGAAAGAATATCATCACCATCACTAGATGTAGATGGGGTTTCATCTGGCATAGAATAGGAAGGTTCAACAGACATGGCTGATAGAGATAAGTTTTTTAAACTCTTTTCCATTTCTTGAGCTTGCTGAATTTCAAGCTCATAAACCGAAAGACTTGCATAAAGATTTCTAAGGGACAATTTATTCAAGTCTTTTGATTCTTTCATGGCTGTAATCTTTACATGCCATAGGCTGCCTAGTGCATTTAGAAATCTCATGTTTATTTCTTTCTTTTCATATTTCTTTCCTAAAAAATAGCAAGAATTTACTACCTCATAGAATCTGTCATAGGCGCTTTTGAGAGTTTCTTTAGGATCTTTCTTGAATGAATCGAATTTCTGGATGCAAGTATACAGCTTGTTGTTCTTTGTTTCTCCATCACCTTCTAGATATTCTAATATAGCTTCCCACATTTCTTTAGCTGTATCTAGATTGATGATTTGCTGGTAGGTGCTGATGTCTACACAGCTGATGATAATGTCGATAGCTTTTCCATCCAGAGCATCATTCTTTCTATCTTCATAATCCCATTCTGCTTCTAGTTTTAGAATTTCAGGATCAGCAGTGGGATCAATAGCAGCTAACGTATTTGGCTTCATAGGAGTCCTTGGACCATCTGTAACACATTTCCATAAACGTTTATCAATAGAGTTCATGTGTTTTTTAACCTTGTCTTTCCAAATGTCAAAGTGAACTTCATCCAATACAGGACAATGATTCATATTTGAAGTTTCCAACATTTGATGAGCAGCCATTTGATCTTTAATCTCTCAAGAGTTTAATCTTGGAAAAACTTATTTTTAAAGAGTTAAGCTCTGATACCAATTATTAGGTCTCAAGGTGCTCAAATAGGCTAAAGGGGATGGGGGTTGAATAGCCTATGTCAATTTAAAAATCTATTTTAAAAATTTACTTCACTAGAGAGTTAGAAAATATTTTGCAGCAGAAAGGAGTGAAGTATAGGACAAGTTCAAGATGACTGATCTTGATAGGACAAGATCAGCTATTCTGAAAGCTGTTGGAATTTCTAAAATTTAACAAGTAATAGCAATTCACAAGAGCAGGAAGTAAATGGACAGGGATTTTAATATGGTTCACACTTATAAATAAGTGCTACGTCCACAACCAAAGTTGCCAACTTTGAATTTGAAAAATGTGTACTAATTTTTCCACTAGAATCTTCACAAGATTGATCTCTAATGGATCGTGTACAAAAAATAGTTGACCAAGTGTTTGCGGGAGAATTGATATCTACAAAGATATAATTCTCGTATTCTTGAATGCTAAGGATTGCAATCAATGAAGAGCAATAAAGACTATGCGTCTAAGTTTGGTGCTCTTCAATGAAGAAATTTTACAGAATGACTTTAAGCTTTAAATGTACTAGTTGTTGAAGATGAAGATTTTAGAGTCGTAAGTTCAAGTTCGTATCTTTCTTCTTCAATGCTTCAATGGTGTCTTCTATTTATACTCAAGGAGGTCCTTGTAGCCATTGGAGATCTTCAGCCTTGGAAAATTTGAATTTGAATGCATTTAATACTGAAGATATTAGCATTAAATGTTTTGATCTTGTTGTCCAAATCTGATAGTGAGTTCTGCAAAGCCCAGATTATATTCTGCAAATTTGCCAAATATAGGTAGACAGTAGTTGCAGGCAGAATGTCCTTTACTGATGTTTTGGTCAAATTTCAACAAGTGTTATAAATGACAAGAAAGATGACAAAAATGATTAGAATCAGGGTACAATGATTATTAGATGGTAATGAAATGAACACAAGGAATTTTGTTAACTAGCGAAAGCCCTTGAACAACTTGTTCGCCGGCACAAAACCCCGGGAGGTTTAGGAACCTGCCTTGACCAAAAGGTATATTAATCAAGTTTGAATACAAAACTAGGAGCGCATGTAAGGGAGCTTAAGCTAGTGAGACTGTGTGTGTAAAATACAGGTGTTCTTCCCTTTTTATACCCCAAATACAAAGAAAACAATAAGCCTAAAATATAGGAAGTAAGTTGATCTTGTTGAGATATTTTCGCCATATTGTTGATGGAGGAGATAAGGATCCGTTGCTGGCCTCTTTGATGAAGAAACGTTGTTGAATCAGTCTTCTTATCCATTGACACATTCCCTGAAAAGTAGGGTTTAATGTAACAATAATTCAACCTGCAAGATGATCAAGATGTAGTAGGAGAACTCAAGTTGTTAGTACCAAGATGTTATGCGTAAGTTGAAAACAGGTTGACTAAAAATGTAGGGCCCAACAATTGCCCCCAAACTTTTTGAATTTTTGTAATAAAGAACACAAAGAGTCAAAAATTTAAAAAGTTTGCCAAGAATTGATAGTGTACGGCGGTTATTAATGCAAAAGGTTTTGATGGGACGGTTTTTGAGTCTTTCCAAGGCAAAAGTCATGATGTTTTTCAAACTTGCAACCGCTTACAACTCCTTTTCTCGAACAAGTCAGAACCTTCCCCAACTCTCCTTCTCACAAAGTTGTTAACAAAAAAGGTTTTCTTTCGGAGAGATATCAAGGAAGATCGCACGGAGAAGAAAAACAAGTAGCAATTCCGGTGAGTTCCTCGTCCTTCTCTCAAATTTTTTGTTGATAATTTCTCAAGTTGCAAAAATGGGGAAAAAGAAGTTATGTATAATCGAAAGTGATGATGGTCTACCAGAGGGTTTCTCGACCCAAAATCTGTTAAAGGAGCCTGAAAAAGAAAAATGCTTGATTTCCGAGGTGGATCTGGATATTATCAAGAAGAACCACGCATTGCCCTCTGAAACCGTCTTCTTTACCCATCCCTCCTTAACTTCTGAGTGCTACTCCCCTGAGTGGGTGTGTTTCCCTGAATACCCCTTCACCATCGGTCTAAAATTTCCTTTCCCTGACTTGATTACTAGGTTTTTTACTTCTGCAAAATTGAACTACGCCCAACTTATGCCTCAGGGTTGGAGGTGTCTACAAACCCTAGCTAGGTTGAGGGATGACACTGGTTTGAATGTAGGCTTAGAAGAATTTGCTTATACCACCGAGATAAGGGGATTTGGTCTGGGGAGATATTGCTTTAGGGTCAAGAGTGGTGGTGACCCCATTTTGATTTCCAACAACGACCCTGCTGATAGGGGATGGAGAAACAGATTTTTCTTTGTTAGGAAAGACAGCCTAAGCCAAGAGGCTGGTGTAGTTTCAAAGTGGAGGTCTCAAGGTAGAGGAAATTTTCCTCTGATTTTACTCATTACCAAAATCTTTGTACATCTTAACCTTTAACAAACTTGAATTTTCCTTTGTAGAAGTTGCCAAGCTATGCGTGTTGTTCCCAGAACAAGAGGGTACGGAGGAGAATGTAAAGAGGATTTTTGAATTGGATCCTCTCATTAGGTCTTTCAAAGCATTTCCAGTTTTGTTTTCTTCAGAAAGGGTCGATGAAGGAGAATGAGTTCATCGAAAAGAGTCTCTATCCAGTCCCAGCAAGATGTCCACGGGTTTGATTTATCATCTTAAAGTTTTTGCCTATCTGCAATTTATTCTAATCCTCCAAGTCGTCCTAATTCCATGACCTTTATTGCAGCCACTCGTTCTAAAACCCTTGTGAGTGCTGCGGATCTGCTCGCTGGTGCTAAAGCAAGAAGGTCTCTGAAGAAAGACAGTAAGCTGCCCCCAACTCCACAATCTATGGCCTCTAGCTCGAGACAAATGTATCAAAGAAGAGAGATGAGTCGAAGAAGAGGAAACTTGTTTGAAGCCACGAGGCAGTGATGTTTTGGATGTTGATAAGACAAGAGAGAAATTTGTTGTTGTGATGAAAGATTTTGCTGACAAGGTAAAATGAGGAAACTTTGATCTTTGTACCAAGAAATTTACAAAGTACTAATACTTCTTTTACACAGGTCTCTGATATAGTGAGTCCTATTTTGGACCAAGTCACCGTCTTGAAAATCAAGGCAACTAGATGTAGTGTTGAGGCTGAGGAGTCAAGGAGAGAAGCAAAAGCAACTGCTGGGGAAGTAGATAGACTGAAGAAGGAAGCCAAAGTACACGCTGGTGAAGTGGAAAAATTGAAGAAGGACAATGTGAAGTTGAGAAAGGAACTAGCAGACGTTTGTGCTGAAAGAGTGAAGGAGAATGAAGTTCACGTGAAGGAACTTGAAGCAGCGAGGGAAGACTTCAAGTTTAATGCCACCAAAACATTGCTAGAAGCCAGGATCCAACTAATGGAGGGATTTAAGAATGGACAAACTGCAAATTGGGACTTGGAAGAAGAGAGAAGGACCTTGGAAGATTTTATTGGCGAATCGGTAGATGCAGAAGAGGTGAATTCACCAGCCCTGGAAGAACTGGTTGATGATGCCAATAAAGTGTTGAGTACCATAGTGGGGACTCAAGTTGAAGGGAGTAATCAAGAGAAGGAAACAGGGGTAACACCGGCGGCAGCAGGCCAAGACGTTGGAGCAATTTGAATGTTTTTAGGTGGTTTGGAAGGGAAAGTAACACAAACAATTTCTTTTTTATCCATTCGGTTATGTAACAGCTCATAAGAGCGTAAACAATTTATTTGGGGGTACTAGGTTGGTCTAGTACTCCAAGCTTTTCGTAGGTTTGAAGGGATTTGTTGGCTTATCCAACTTATCCACTAATTGTGAGATCTTTTTGGGAACATTTTGAAGCTTTGCTGAAGTAGCTTAGGTTTCTTCAGAAACACTTGCTTGTTTAGTAGATAGAACGTTAACGATATAAACAGTAGGTAACATGTCAATGTTACAACCAATAGTCACAACTTGAACAAGTGTGAAATCGTGCGCACGGGCGAAGGTGTCAAAACCTTAATTCTTTAGAAAAGATGTAAATCTTTTAACCATAAGCAAAATGTACCTTTGATCGAGGTAAGTCGTTTGAAGAGATAGAACAAGTCTCGGCCGTCTGGCGTGTCAACATGTTCCATCCCTCTCCGGCTAAAGTTTCAACATGTTGGAGCCGTCTGGCGTGTTAACATGTTGAACTTATTTATCTCAGGTCTAAACATGTCGGAGCCGTGCGGCGTGTTAACATGTTCGACCTATTCCAATTTAGGTCTCAACATGTCGAGCCGTCGGCGTGTTAACATGTTGAGCCTCTGCGCTTGTATACCTTGAAAAACAAATTCATGTTAGGATTGGGTGTTAGCGTAGCCAACACTCCTCCGATGCTTAAGTTAGTAAGGGTTTCCAATAAAATTGAGAATTGAAACACACGAATGAACTTGACACAAATTAACTCATACCTGAGAAGTCTAATTGTTAACTACTTGACTTACATAAAATAGAGCTTTAAATGAATGGCATTCCAACTCCTAGGGACCCTGTCTCCACTTGGGGTTGACAACCAGTATGCCCCTTTGCCAGCTTCAGCATCAATAAGATATGGTCCCTCCCACTTGGGAGCTAATTTACCTACATTCGGTTCTCGGTATTTTGAAATACTTTTCTTAAAACTAAATCACCAACCGGAATCTTCTTATTCGACATTCTTGTTGTAAGACCTAGCAATCCGTTGTTGATAGTGCCATTCTTATCTTGGCTAAATCCCGAGCTCATCAATTGTATCTAGATCTTGGGTTAGCAAGAGATTATTTTCATCTTGAGTTAATAAACCATACCTT
Source organism: Platycodon grandiflorus (assembly GCA_016624345.1). Classification (NCBI taxonomy): domain Eukaryota; kingdom Viridiplantae; phylum Streptophyta; class Magnoliopsida; order Asterales; family Campanulaceae; genus Platycodon; species Platycodon grandiflorus. The sequence continues at coordinate 47,271,769 of CM028361.1, forward strand.
CTTTGTTGGGATTGTCACCTCGGAATTACGACTTCGCTCCAAATACCAAGGAATATGGAGTTCTACTGTGGCCCCTTTTGTAGTTGTCTGTCGCCCAAAGTACAAGTGGTAATTCTTCAGCCCATTTTCCTTTCTTTTGATCTAGGCGTTTCTTCGGGTTATTGACAATCAACTTGTTGCTTGACTCGGCTTGACCGTTGGCTTGAGGGTGGACAGTGTAGACGTGATCGGCTTGATGCCCCAACGAGCACAAAAATCTCCGATCTTCTTACTTATGAATTGGGATCCATTATCACATATGATCTCTGATGGCACGCCAAACCTGCTAATAATATTCTTCTTTAAAAATGAAACTACCTCCTTGTCTCTTACTTGCACATAGGCCTCTGCCTCGATCCACTTTGAGAAATAGTCAGTCATTGCTAACATGAACACTTTGCCTCCAGGGGCCCTAGGTAACTTGCCCACAATGTCCATGCCCCATTTCATGAAAGGCCAAGATGAAACAATAGAGTGTAGAGGTTCAGCAGGTTGATGCAAGATGTTACTGTGCCTTTGGCAGGCATCACATTTCTGCACGTAGCTCATGGCATCTTGACGCATTGTTGGCCGGTAATAACCGTCTGAGAGCCTTCGATGCCAATGCTTTCCCACCAGAATGATTTCCACATGTTCCTTCATGGATTTCACTTAGCACGAGCTCAACTTGCTTATTGTCAATACATCTCAAATAGTGTCCTGCGAAAGATTTCTTGAACAGGACATTATCTATTAAAACAAAAGTTGAAGTACGCATTTTAAAAGATCTAGCATTCTTAATATCAGGTGGAATAGTTCCAAGTTGAAGGAACTCAATTATAGGTTGGGTCCAAGATGAACTTGTATCTTGTGCCCCATTAGATCGAGTCACTTCTTGAGTTTCTTCCACTCGGTCTATTGCTGGATATTTAACATAAATAATGGGAATATTAGTATGCAACATGGACTTGCAAGTAGAGCCCAAGTTGGCCAATGCATCTGCTTCTGTATTTTCTTCTCTAGGGACCTGTTCCAAAGAGAATGACAGAAATTTTGAAGCCAAAGCTTTAACATGTTGGAGATACAAAGTCATTTTGGAATGCTTCGCCACGTAACTGCCATTGAAATGGTTAGCGAGCAACTGAGAATCAACATATACATTTATATGAGTAATATTTAAACTTAAAGCTGTAGTTAAACCCATGATTAAAGCTTCATATTCAGCTTCATTATTCGTCGCATTGAATTCACAAGATACAGCTTGAGGTATGATATCACCTTGGGGGATTTGAACTATTCCCAAACCAATTCCTTTGGAATTTGAAGCTCCATCTGTATAAAGTGTCCAAAATCTAGGAATTGTTTTACCTTCAAGTTGTTGTACTTCTCGTTCCACCTCAGCCGCAAACTTGGACTAAAATCGCTACGAAATCGGCTAGAGCTTGAGATTTGATAGTGTTCAGGCTCATATGAAATGTCATACGTGCTCAACTTGATCGACCACTTGGCCAATCTCCCGACATCTCGGGGTTCTCAACACATTTCTCATAGGATAGTTAGTTCTAACGGTTATGGGATGTGTTTCAAAATAATGACGCAATTTTGTAGCGCGTAGTTAAAGCTAAAATTAACTTTTCAAGATGAGAGTACCTCGTTTCAGATCTAGTAGAGACTTACTTATATAATAAACAGGATGCTTGTTCACCTTGGATTTCTTTCACCAATACGCACTAACGCATTCTCGATACGACTAAATATAAATAGAGGCGCTCACCACGTTCGGTTTAGCAAGTAGGGGTGACATCACCAAGTATTCCTTAAGTTGTTTGAAGGTGCCTCATGTTGATCAGTCCATAGGAAGAGTTTATTCTTTCTTAACACTTCGTAGAATAACCTGCACTTATCGATGATTTAGATATAAATCTATTTAGGGCAGCTACTCTAGGTTAACCTTTGGACGTCTTTGATATTCTTGGGAGATTCCAAGTTGAGAATAGCTTTGATTTGTTCGGGACTAACTTCAATTCCTCTCTTAGTCACCATATAGCCCAAGAACTTCCTGCTTTAACACCAAAGTTGCACTTATGGATTGAGTTTCATGTTGAAAGCTTTCAAGATGTTGAATGCCTCAAAGAAGATGCTCCACGTGATCTTCAATATGCTTGGATTTTACTACCATATCATCTATGTAGACTTCCATCGTTTTGCCAAGTTGATCTTTGAACATCTTGTTTACCAGCCTTTGATAAGTTGCCCCTGCATTTTTAAGACCAAATGGCATAGCAATATAACAATATATACCTTCTGGAGTCATGAATGCCGTATCCTCTTGGTCTGAGGGCTCCATTTGAATTTGTTGAAATCCTGAGGATGCATCCATGAAGGTCAAGATATCGTGGCCAGCTGTCTCGTCCACTAGAGAATCAATATGAGGAAGAGGGAATGGATCTTTCGGGCAGGCCTTGTTCAAGTCCGTGAAGTCCACGCATACTCGCCACTTGCCGTTCTTCTTCTCAACCACCACAACATTAGCCAACCACCTTGGATATTGAACTTCCTTGATCATCTTGGCCTTCAAAAGTCTCTCAACTTCCTCCTTTATAATCTGGTTCCGCTCCTGGGCAAACTTTCTCCTTTTCTGGTGGACAGGACGGATGGTTGGATCAATGTTCAACTTGTGAGTAATGATGTCCTTGCTTATTCCTGTCATATCTTCATGCTTCCACGCAAAACAACATTTCTGACTTTTGAAAAACTCAATCAGCTCCTTCTCAATTTTGGGTGGAAGATCTGTACCAACTTGCACTTAGGCCTCAGGGTTTGACTCATTAACAGAAATACTTTTCGTCTCATGCTCCACTGCTTCAAGAACATCCTGGGCCTTTTTCTTTAATTGCTATGCTTGACGAGGGACTGAACTTGCTTTCATATTAACCTTGTAGCACTCTTTAGAAAGCTGCTGATTTCCCTTCAACTTGGCTACGCCCCAAGGAGTTGGAAATTTGACGCACTGGTGATAAGTTGACGGCACGGCTTTCATGTTGTGGATCCATGGTCTTCCTAAAATGACGTTGTACGAGGACGAGCATTCGATCACACAGAACCTTTCTATAGAATTCATACCTTCCAAATAGAGAGGCAACTTGATTTCTCCGACTGTTTGCTTTACTTCACCACTGAACCCTACCAGCACGGACGAATTCCTCACAACTTCGGATAAAGGAATGCCCATCTCTTGCAGAGCGTGAGTAAATTTTATATTAACTGAGCTGCCGCCATCAATCAGGATTCTCTTGACCATACAATTAGCAATCTGCACCTGGACAACTAGACCATCATGATGGGGGTCCAACGTGTTATCCTTATCCTCATCTTCGAAGGAGATAACTTGACTATCTGTGAAGTCGCGACACCTTGAGGGCAGTTCTGATTGATCCTCCTTAGAGCTCTTGGCATGACGCTTGGCTGCAGAATATGTTGTACCACAAATATGGGATCCACCTGAAATAACATTTACTACCTTGGTAGCTGGAGGGGGTGCAACTTTCTCGGGTCTGGACTGCTCCCCAGAATCAGGTTCTTTGGACTCATTTCTGACCCTCTTCTTACCCAACAAATCCTTAAGGAGACCCTTTGATAATAGATTAGCAATTTCCTTCCTCAAGGCGAAACAATTTTCAGTAGTATGCCCGAATTCCTCATGAAACGCACACCACTTGGACTTATCCTTCCAAGTTGTGGGCTTGTCACTCTTCTTAGGCCATCTTGCTTTATCTCCAAGATTTTCCATGGCGCAAAGGACTCCTGAAATATCCACAGAAAAGCAATAATAAAAAATTTTAGGATAATCATTATCATCTCCATCCTGATCATCATCTACAAAATGAACTTTAGAAGATTCAGATTTAACAGGGGGTTTGCCCCTGCTAGACTTATAATGGTGGGAATTTGATTTTCTGTCTGACGGCTCAAATAGAGGAGTAGGGGTCCTCCCAATTGACTTCTCCATTGCCAGGCTGTCATCCTCCAATCTGATGAAACGCAAGGCTCTGGTTCTTATTTCTTCAAGTTGTTTTGTAGGTGTCATCACCAACTTATTATAAAATAGAGAGTTCTTTTTCAAGCCAATACGGAATGCTTCCATAGCTGTGGACATATCCAGACTGGGTATGGTTACTGCCTCCTTATTAAACCTGTGCAAATATTCTTTAAGACTCTCGTTAGGTTGTTGCACAATTCTGTAAAGGTCGCTAGTCAATTTGTCAAATGCCCTGGTGCATGAAAATTGATTAGTAAACATGCTGACAAGTTGAGCATAGGAAGAAATAGAGTTTAGAGGAAGTCCCGTTAGCCATTTTAAGGCTGGTCCTGACAGAGTTGAGCCAAAACCCCTGCAAAAACATGCTTCTTTAAAAACAGGGGGGATACTTATAATATCCATTGATTCCTGATACAGCAACACATGCTCTGCTGGATCGGTGCTCCCGTCATACTTCTTCATATGAGAGACCGAAAACTTCTTTGGGATCTCTACATTAGCTATGGCTGGAACAAAACGAGATTCGTTGTAGCAGGTTGGGGAAACTTGGTGATGAGGCAAGTTGACTCCAGGCACGCCTCGAAGCAACTCTTTTATAGTCTGCATTTCCTTAATAAGTTGACTCTCTGCGAAAAGAGGATTATTATTAAATTGAGATGCAAAAGTATCAAAAGCGTTAAAGAAACTCCATGTTTGCCCCATCGAAGGTGTGGCATAGGTATAGCAAGATGACAACACAGGTTGGCTAGTTGTAAGGCTGAATCTTGGTCGCGAGATTGGAATGGATGTCATGATTGTGCTTTCTGCTGGTAAGGTACTGGACATAGGGATATCTCCAACATGGCTTGGTCCTGTACCTGCACCAAACAAAGATCTAGGATGCAAAGGTGAAAATGGAGTAGATACTTGAGTTTCAGTTTGCTTCCCTTTACGCATGGTATCAATGGCATTGAGTATCATGGTGTTTGTATGCTCCTGAGCATCCAACTGGTCATTCACTTTCTTCAACATTGTGACCATGTTAGACATTAGCTCCAAATTGACAGCTTCCGAATTTGAAGATGGATTGCCTTGAGTGCCAGAACTAGGAAGCGGCTGGCTCCTCTCACCTTGACTACCGGACGTCGGATTGGTCATTTCTACACAAATAATCAAAGTAGTCCCACGGATGGCGCCAAATTGTTTTGGTCAAATTTCAACAAGTGTTATAAATGACAAGAAAGATGACAAAAATGATTAGAATCAGGGTACAATGATTATTAGATGGTAATGAAATGAACACAAGGAATTTTGTTAACTAGGGAAAGCCCTTGAACAACTTGTTCGCCGGTACAAAACCCCGGGAGGTTTAGGAACCTGCCTTGACCAAAAGGTATATTAATCAAGTTTGAATACAAAACTAGGAGCGCATGTAAGGGAGCTTAAGCTAGTGAGACTGTGTGTGTAAAATACAGGTGTTCTTCCCTTTTTATACCTCAAATACAAAGAAAACAATAAGCCTAAAATATAGGAAGTAAGTTGATCTTGTTGAGATATTTTCGCCATATTGTTGATGGAGGAGATAAGGATCCGTTGCTGGCCTCTTTGATGAAGAAACGTTGTTGAATCAGTCTTCTTATCCGTTGACACATTCCCTGAAAAGTAGGGTTTAATGTAACAATAATTCAACCTGCAAGATGATCAAGATGTAGTAGGAGAACTAAAGTTGTTAGTACGAAGATGTTATGCGTAAGTTGAAAACAGGTTGACTAAAAATGTAGGGCCCAACAACTGAGATGAATCCCCAATATAGAATGAATCAATAAATGATTCTTGTAGGTTATCGTTACAGCAAGGTCAAGAGAGGGCTTTGCTTATCACTTCAGGCATATCTTCATACAAGTCTTGATCAGATGATCTTCAGGTTTTCAAAATTGCTGATGAAACTTGGCTGATGACTTAATGGGCCTGGCTGATATGAAGATAGCTGCTCTGAACATGGCTGATATATGACAAGCTATCTTCTGAAGACTAAGCTAATTTACAAGAAACAATCCTAAGCTATACAAGCAGTTGTCTAAGTACAAGTTGCCACTCTAACAGACACGCAGGCCCATTAGTCACCTTGTCTTAGACTTAGGTTATGGATACAAGAAAATCTATACAAAATATAACACATACGTTGTTTTCCAACATTTTGTGTGTTAACAAGATTTGAATATCAGAATAACAAACAATTTGTTCAATATCCCCACCCATATAAACAATTGTTCTGCAAAAGATAGAGGACCTTATTAATAAGGAATTCATATAATACAAATAATATTGTTATGTTATTGAAATTCGACAATATTAAAATTTGACTTACTGGTCTCCATCATCGTTTTCTTAAAGTTTTGCCAGTTTCGATTTGGATATGGGATCCAATTCAATATGGTTGTGGAGATTATCCATTTTGGTTTGTTCGTTTTCTTCTTTATAGGCTCTGCTGCATCGTCGGTACAGGAGTAATCTGGATTTTTTCTTTTCTGGTCATTTCGATTTTGTACTCTTTTAACCAATGAACAAGGAGTCGTGGTCTATTTTTTACGTTCCTGCACTGCTTCAATTGTTGCACCCTCCAATTTATCCACCTTATCCTCATTCCTTTTTTCAGCTACATCTGATATGAGGGCTTGTTGCTTCTTATTTTTCATCATTTGATTTTCTTCAGTAATTTGCAATAGCAGCCTTTTGAGTTCTTCAATTTGAGCATTTTGTTCATTTAGTCTAACATTCTGTTGCTCTTGCGTCTTTGTTATTTCAGATCTCAGGCTGTCTATTACTTTGATCATGGTTTCAATTTGTGCATCCTTTCCATCCAATTCTGACCTAAGGATCTCAATTTCGTTGTCCTTGGCTTTAATTGTGGATAATTCCTCATCCACAACAGCTCTAACAACGTTCACTGTAGTGTCTTGGTCAGCCATGTCATCTGTTCTTGTAGCTTCTAAAACAATCCGTTCAGGTTGTGGATTTGCATCCACAGCTTCAGTTGGATGAGGTGAATTAACTTCGTTTTGTTGGAGGGCGACATCCATCACAACAGACTTTAGAAGGATATCCATCTCATTTCTTTCTTGTCCCCAGATGAGGACTTTTTCATCCTGTGTTCTTTTCAAAACACCCCTAAACCTTTGTAAAAAACATAAAAAATGTAAATTTTTTAGAGAATGTGCATAGAAAATATATTCTTTTTGTGCATCGCGATGCACAAAGACAGTAACTCTTTAGTATAATTATGTGCACCGTGGTGCACACTTTTGTGCATCACAAGTGTACTCTTTATATTTTAGAACAATGTTGTGCATCGACAATAAAAGTTGTGCATCGCGATGCACAATAATAGTACTTTTAAAGTACAACTTTGTGCATCGTGATACACACTTTTGAATGTTGTTATTTCTAATAGTAAACTAATGTGTCATTTCATATATAACCACTCACATGGTGGTTCATGATCGCCATGAAATTTGTTTCACCGAGTTCTCTCGACAGCCCCGACAAATCCCATTTGACAAATCTTGGGATATATTTTTGGCGTGTCGGGAGCACGATGTCGCTCTGCTCGTACAACTAGTACTGCATACATAAATTAAACACTGTTAATATGACCAAATCTACATGCATCATACACAAAAATTACATATAATAATATCAAATTAACTTAAATTTACCTCGAGCAACAACACACATCTTTCAATGCCTTGATCAGTTGCTGTTTCCAAGCTCTCCAACAGCATATCAACTACATGTTTTGACCAATTGTAGTGCGATATTTTGTTCATGTCGGAAACAAGGTATGTGTACGCCCAAGGTATATAAGAGGTCTTGGTTGCCACCTGTGACAACCCGAGTCCGAGATTCGATGTTGAACCCCAACTCGGAGCGCCAAACCGAAGAAAGACTAAGTAAAGCGAGCCACAAAAGCTCGAAATCAAAACCAGAGCAGCGGAAAACTTAAAACAAGGCAGCGGAATAACAAATGAACTTGAGCCTCAAAGCTCGAGTAACAAGAATCCCAACATATAATAATAACCTCCACGGCTAAACAAGCGCCGGAAAACAACAACATCTAAAACACCACGAGACACACGCTCGGGAAAACAATAAGTAAAATACCAACGGGCACACGGCCACAACAACTAAGAAAACTGGAATTATAAAAGTTATACAACCGGCACGACTCCACAAGTCGGCACCAAATACAAGTCTAAAAAAATACAAGAATCTCTACCCGACATACTAAGTTTACATAACTCAGTTTAACCCACGACCTCACAAGTACATGAAATAAATATAAAATACTAACTAAATACAACTAGAGGATCTTCGAACTAGGGCCTCACTGCCGAAACATATCCGCAACTAAGGAAAACAAATATGGAAGGGATGAGTCGAATGACCCAAGAAGCTACTAATGAAACAATATGGCATGACATTATGCACATAAGAATAACGGGAAGATAAACGGGTTGTAGCACATAAGACAACCAACCCTATACTCACGAGAGGCTCAGTAGCCTCCAACCGTCATGCACTGGTTGGAGACCACGACCAACATTCGTTCATATAGGAAGCACATAAAATGTAAATAAACACATAAAGGTGGATACGGTGGATTCGAGGTACACCTCCGAAATCCCTTGAAACACTTCCGACCTTATCGCTCCATGAAGCCGTAGTAAACGATCATGCCGCTCCACGTAACTATCAAGGATGCCTCTGCTGCTATCCAACAAGATAATAATAATAATAGATTCTGCGCTTCGCTCCATAGAACCAAAATAATCAACGTGCCGCGATGCTAGGCACGTTTCCCAATATCAACCGCGAACATAAATAGATGATTGTCCCTGCTGTACACAAATCACGAAGGGACCGGTGCTCGTATCCCAAGAAAATATATGTACCCGATCGCGTCAAGCACGATCTACAAGTACCCAACAATAAATGTACCCGACCGCGTCAAGCACGATCTACAAGTACCCGTTGTGGACCATTTTCTGTATCCACGTCGACGTATCGCTCGATCCCCTACGACCCGAGACAATACGGCTCTAGCCACTTATATGTATCACAAGGGACCGGTGTCCGTATCCCAATACATACAAAACAATGTCGACAATACACAGTCGCCGTTTATTCCGTTCAACTGTGGGACTAGAGAAAACCCCTACCGTGGCCAACGGTAGGGCGAGGCCCAGTGTATTGGCCTTCGGCTATTACGAAGCCCCTGCTCCCGCAATAACAGAGCGTTAATACACCTCCAATGCACATATGCCAGCTGGACTCGATGCAATGCACAAGTAGATGTTTACTTATGCCAAACTAATCTAAGTGTGTTCTATTGAATCACAACTTAATAAACCAAATCATGATGTGTTCTATTGAATCACAACCCAAAGAAGTCAAACCATAATGTGTTCTATTGAATCACAAACTAGATCAACACAATGTGCTTGTAAATACTAAACACACAATCAATCATCAAAGTAGGATGATTGTCCTATTGCTTACTAGAACAACCACACATACATCACATCATTTAAGTCCGCAATTGCTAGACTTAACCATCATAACATATGTAAGCCTAATCGTACTTACAATCATAATTCAACGCGCTACTAACACGTGAAACCTAGGATCTCTACGGTATCCCACGATCACAATACACTCCATCTCATGTATATATAATTCTCCTCATTTCGTCGTATGTGAAATATATTACGACTCCTACAAGTCACATCGCCCGAAATGGAACGATACCCAAGATGTGCCATACTACCTAGAATACAATTAACTCGTCATCCGACGATCGAGACTATTCATCTCATATGGAATGTCATGCACTAAAGGTATGACTACACGATAACACTTAAGGAGAGATCTAAAATGGATAATTAACCCTTGCTAAGGCATAAGGTTGAGTCAACAATTCACCGCACACCATAGTCGTAATGTTTGACTAAGTCAACCCAAGTCGAGTCCTATCGAGTCATGATGTCAACAATTCGTCATCCCACACCGTAGGAGACCACAATACAATCTATATAGGTTTATACTACACGTTACCACATTACACGACGTATAATCTCTACGTCTTATACAACACCGCTAGAGTTGGTCACCAATAACTAAACCTCGGACAAACCATAATATTATCCTTAATAAACAGTGTCAACCAAAATAATCAACTTTCGGGGTATATACTGCCCGTATGAATCTCACGAGTCATCGCGAGAGTTCTAACGATAAAAATCTCAAAAGGGCTACACATGCTCGGTAGAACTAAAACAAGTCATCGGCGATTATAATGCCGGAACCCAACTATAACGTAACCCACGAGTCTATAACTCGGAAAACAACAACGATCCCAAAGAGTCTCCAACACTAGGAGACGTCAATACAACATGTACAACAACAACATGTACCACAATCATCATTCACAAGTCTCTAATATTTTGAGACTACGATATCAACAACAAATCATCAATACTCAACAAATAGCATGCTAACAATTCATATTGAACATGTATAGCACATAGAAATTCCATATACACCATGTATAGCATGTAACCATCGTGATATTATACTATGATGCTCAAATTCTAAGAAGGAGATTAGTAACTTACTACAAAACACAAATCCTCCACGAAATCGAAAGGGCTTCGGGTGAAAACGTACTCCTCCACGACCTCTACGCCGCTACGGAGTCAAATCAACGATCCCAAACTCGAACCAAGCTCGAATCAAACTTCCTCTCTCTCTGACACCACTTTCTCTCTCTAAGATGTGGGAGAAGAGATGGGTTTGTGATACACTAACAGATCGGACGATCCTTTTGGATAAAAACGTGCTCCTCGTCGCCCTCTACGCTACGGCGAAGACGGCTAGTCGATCCGACAAGCGGACCTCAAGATATCGCGAAGTCTTCTCTTCTCTCCCTCTTTTCTCTCTCTAGTCTCTCTCTCTCTATTTTCTGGTTTGGGGGTGAGAATGAGGGAGAAAATAGAGTTGGGTTATGTTATTAATACCATGGGTAAGTGTTTGGTCCAATCCCGGGCTTGTTTGAGCATTTTAAACCACTTAAAAATGTTAAAAACCGAGAAATAACGAAAATCGGACGAACAGGGTATCCGTCCTTGCACGGCCGTGTCAAGGGAAGGTGCACGGCCGTGTCACTCTTGCACGGCCGTGTCAAGTGAAGGCACGCTGCCGTGCAAAATGTTCTGGAATCTCTGTCCTCTATTCGCACGGCCGTGCCAAGGAAAGGCACACGGCCGTGCCAACTTTGCACGGTCGTGCCAATGAGGCTGCACGGTCGTGCCAACCCTCATGGCACCAAACTCAGTTGTTTTGCTCTCTCTCTCATCCTAGGTTCGATCCTAACATTAAATCAAGGTCGAAACACATCCAATACACACCCGAATCATCTCGTGACGAGGCACAAATGATAACGAACATAAGCCGTGACGTACCACAAGTCAAACACGCGAAATGGATCTCAAACTAACTCAACTTACGGGTTAATGACAAAGCGAACGTGCTTGTCGTTTGCGAACGAATCTAAGCCAAGGCTAGAAGAACCAACCAAAGAGGAAATGTAATGCACACGAACGCTAAACAAAGTCGAGGATAGTCTCGAACGGATAAGGAACAAAGTGCAACTCGCCATGAGTTAAACACGCGTCGAATATGGTCCTCGATCTAACACGTCACGCTTATCAAGCATGACGCCTCACTCTCCGAGGGTTTCAAGGTCAATATCGATAGACTACGAGTGAACTCGGAATGAAGTTGGGTCGGGGTGTTACACCACCAGTAACGTTGCGAGGACAAGCAGTGTCGTCAACCCAGCCACGCAGTTGACATCAATTTGCTAGACACTGTTTATCATCTTCTTGATTTTATCAAGGATCATTTTTGGCTTTAGTCTGATGTCTTTTGTTTGCTTCTGAGGGAAGCACCTTTCAAGAAAATTGGTTCACTCCAATTTGTAAAAGGAGATGTTGATTTCTTCCGCACCATCCTTGATTCCAAAAATAAGCTTGGCATCTTTTTGCCCTAAGCTTTAATATTTGTCCAGCGATTTGGAAGGACCCACGTCCTTTGATGTAGCATTTGACAATACTCCTTATTATTCCGTTATCCTTTTTAGAATGATCGCGCAATATATTTTTGCCCAGGATGCTATCTATTATGTACTAGAATGGTGTCTTTTTCAACACTGTAAGATGATCTTCCCTGAAACTAATACTTTTTATTTGGTCAATTAGGGAATGCATACTTGACCTGTATACTGTTCTAGTCCTCGTACCTGCATAACACGTATATTTGTGGTTACAGTCACACAACTGAGAAACTATTATAAAGAAGTAAAACACGATACACATGTTATTCATCGCGATGCATCGATTGTTCACCGGGATGCACTACTTTTGAGCATCACGATGCACATGTGCATTGACGATGCACCGAAAATGTGTGCTATATTTCTCAAGCAAACAGTTCCTTAGCATCTCCATACCACTAAATTTGAAATCCTATAAACGATATTCAGGACATTTAAGTTCTGTTTTTAAACCTTAAAATGTATTCAGCAATACTGACCTGATACTTCGTTTTTGTTGGTTCTAGTGGTTGTTGCCTTATTCCCAGTGCTCTTTTGTAGTTGAGAAGACATTTTTTTTTCTGTTTGATAGTAACTCACGATAATGTTTTCAAAAGTTTTTGCAAAATTTCTGAAGGGTTTTAAGATTTTTTGCTCTGTTTAAAGTGAAGAGAGTTAGTTTATTTTTGTAGTCTGAAAACTAATGTAATGTGTACGTGTTAGAAGGAAGAGCATAGACGACATTTCGTAAGTGAAAAGGTAATTTGTGCATCATGATGCAAATAAATAGTACGTTATAATTTAATTAATTTTTTTGTGCATCGCAAGTGAAAAATGTAATTTGTACATCATCTTGTATTGCGATACATCATTTTTTATTTTGCGACGTACATCGTGCCGTTCTGTATTTTTATGTGCATCGTGTTGTGTTACGATGCATCGTTTTTTATTTGTGCAATGCATAGCGTGCACTATTTCGTATTTTTAAAGGGCATAAATGACTTTTTACAACAAAAATGTCATTTTTCGGTGAAAACAATTATAATAAGCTTTAGCGATTAAAAATTATCTAAAGGCGAACGGCCCAAATTTTGTTATTATTAAAATTGGGACCACACCAAATGATCAATTCTACTTAAAATCAAAACCAGAATCAAACCAAAAGTATTAGTTCGGTTTAATTTTTTTGATTCGATCCAATTTAAAAAAAAAGGGACTTGCTATTCCCACCCCCAAAATTGCTAAGTATACCCATTTACTTAGTTCACTCACCCTTCAAATATTATACCACCTATATTACTAAGTATATCCCCACTTATTTTCCTATTTTACCCTTGAACAATAAACCCTTACCAATCTAATCTACTAAATTCACCTCCCAATTCTCACCCACCAAAATCAAAACACTATCTACCCAACCTACCTCCCTCCCAAAATTAAAATACTCTCCATTTCTCTCTCTATCATATGCTCTCTATTCTCTCAATTTCTCTCCATTTGCTTTGAAGCTTCATCTACTTCTACTTAGCTTCCTAAAAATTGCACAAAGTCAAGTCAATACTTTGGCTTAAAACACGCATTTTGGTTAAATTTTTTGATATTTTTTGGAGAAAATTGTGAATGGAGTGTGCGGCACCTCCTGACCGCACGTCCTAAGGAATGTGCGGCACTGGTTTGCCGCACATACCTTAGGGCGTGCGGTCAGGGAGTGCCGCACATACCATTAAACGTGCAATAAGGAGTGCCGTATATATTTTAGGGTTCTCAAAATCAGAAGGGGGTATACTTAGTAATGAAATTATTTTAAGAATAATATAGTCTTTTAATATTGTGATAATTTTATAATAATAATAAAAAGGGATATATTTAGTAATTTTGGGGGTGAAGATAACACTGCCCTTAAAAAAAAATCTGCACCCGCTATCGGATAGGACACGGAACCCATTCACCAATTGGAGATAGCATCTACGCTCTTTCTGGAGCGTGATTGGGATCTACTTCTCTAACATCCACATAAAAAGTAGCCGTTGAAAACAGCATGTGGCTCCTTGCCGACACATGTTACAATCAGGTAGTTAAATTAGGGTAAATGGCATTTACATCCTACACTGTAACAAGTTGCAAACAGACTCCTTATGGTTAGGTTATGGTAGCTCAGGTCCCCTACTTTAAGCACAATAACTCATTTGGGGGGGGGGGTTGTTGGGGGGTTGACGTGGAATGGAAGGAGGTCATGTTATGAAGCTATAAAATCTCCATCAGTTATGAATCGAATACTTGTACTCCTCCCCCGCCCCCCATTTGAGAAATTTGCTTAATTTGTTTCCTTTCTTATAAGAAAAAAATAGTTAACGGTCCAACTAAAGAATGTTTTTAAGACAATTATTATTTATTTTTAGTTAGACCTATTTTCTTATAAAAACATACATTAATGTATAAATGAATATCTCTAAAGCATTGGTAACCTTTTTTTCTATTGCAAACCACTTTCATAAACCTAGACTCTAAACACTTGTTAGCATTATAGACTGGAAGTGTAACAACCTTCTTTATTGTTTTACAAATTATTCCAAAACAAAATAAAAATAAAAACAAGCACTAACATCGAAATATCAATTGTCGTCACGATCTCCACTAATCCTTCTAACTTAGACAAACTGTTAGGGTATCCTCACGATGAGAAGTCACTTGCATCGTTCCTAAAGTTAAACTCTTACATTCAATAACAAGTTTATATTGATAACTTTTCAACGAATCATATCAATTAGCAAAACAAACAAATGAGATGCATATTTAAAGAGGAGTAACAAACAACTAACAAACGAGAAAATCGCAAAATGCAATTTAAACCTACAAGTCTCACATTAGGTTAAAGTCCAAGGGGAATCGACTGATCAATTTAAACTACAAGGAGCTCGAAAGCAATTCCACCATAAAGTTAATTTAATCATTTATTTAATGACGTTCATTATCAAAGACTAAGATCATACTTTCCGTATCCTTGAAAGTTGAAACCGTAACCATCACATTTACAGAACTGAAACCAACCCCCAACTCATAAATACTACATAAAATTTTCTTTTCTTTTCTTTTCCTTTCCTTTATAAACAATTTTCCTTGCGGTTTTCTTTGCTGCCAAACAAACAAGACACTGTTGAAATTTAACTTTTTCGGTTATCCAACCAGGAAGAAACTAGACACGGCACCGTTATAAGTGCTTCTTAGTCTTAGTTTACCTAACAGCAGAGTTCGGGAATGTTCTTAGCTTGATTTCAACTCCGACGCAATCCTGATCTCGAATATCTCTGTGTGTTTGTGTGTGTGTAGTCCTAAATTCTGGTTTCGCTCGCTTTTTTGGGAGGATTATCAATGCCGTCGATCAGCACTCGAATTCTGCTCCGAGTTACAGCTTAAACAGTACGAATTTCCTCAACTTTATTTATTTTATAATTTTGTGAATTTTGTAGTTCATTGAACTTACTGAATTGTTTCTTTAGTTACTTTTTTTTTTTGGTGGATTTGTAGTTTTTGTGTTATCCTCTAAATTTATTGTTAAAACGAACTGAAATCAGGAAAAGTAGTTTATAAATTCGGCTAGTAATTAGAGGAATTTGATGAATTCCTGTTTAAATGGATTTTTTTATAGGTAATTCCTGTTTAAATGGATATTTCAAGTATTTTATTTTCCTAATATTTTTCCTTTGAACTTATGTTTATTATTTCTTGTGTTGTCATGTAAGTTGTCATAATTTTTTTGTGGTCGAAGCTTTAGCTTTAGCTTAAGGACGTCCATATTCGGTAGATGATATCGGTGGGGTTTGGGGTTTATGAGAAAGAAATTCTTGTAACTGCTGTATAAGTCATTCAGAGTCTTCATTTAGAATGAAATTGTGATTGAGTTTTGTGTACGGATTTACTTCTCTGCAGAGATGATATAACTAATTGATGTTCTCTTTTTTGTTTTTCTTCATTGGGTCCCTTTCTTTTGGGCGCTTTGTTTTGAGAATGGCTTGTGTGCTTATTTTCTTATCGTAAGCCTAAGGAATTCACTTTCCCTTTTTTCTTTTTCTTTTTTCCAAACAGGCCCATCTGCATCTTCTGTTCGAAAAAGTTAGATGGCTACATTAGTGGATATAGGACTTGCCGCAGCTATTAATATTATTACTGCCTTGGTTTTCCTTTTAGCATTTGCTATACTACGGCTTCAACCTTTTAATGACAGAGTATATTTCCCGAAATGGTATCTCAAAGGTTTAAGGAGCAGCCCAACACGCACTGGGTCGTTTGGAAGCAAGTTTGTTAATTTGGACTGGCGGTCATATGTCAAGTTCCTAAACTGGATGCCAGAAGCACTGAAAATGCCAGAACTTGAGCTTATTGACCATGCAGGGCTGGATTCTGTCGTCTATTTGCGGATTTACTTGCTAGGGTATGGTACTTCAGTTGATTGAGTGAGTTGATGGATGTTAGTTTGTTTATTTCTTTCCAAGAAGAAAAAGGCTAGCCTAGAAAAAGTTGATTGCGGTTATGCTTTCCCCAAAAAATCTTTATTTCCTTGTCTTCCTTAACCTTCTACAGCTTGATAAAGCAAGTCATTACTATATAAAGCTCAAGAAATACGGATGGACTTCATGAAGGATATTAGCTAGTGTTATTTTGTATGAAGTAAGTCAAACTATGACATGAAAAGGAGTTCTCACTGGTTGTCTAACCATCTTCAGCTGTCCTCTCTCTCCCCCACCCCACCCAAGAAAATTAGACACTAAAATTTCACCTTAAATTCGCATGAGGCACCTTTGATGAGTTAAACTTCAGTAGTTTATTCATATTGTTAAGGAATATCACTGACTCACTGTGATTACAATATTTGCTCTTAATTTTGCTTCTTCAACCATGTCCGGATTTGACTTGCCTCCTCCCGCTCTTTGTATCGTCAATTTGTAACTTTTCTGTTCTATGCTTAGACTGTATAATTACACTTCATGCAACTCTAGTGACCAGTCCCCCCCTGTTGGAAGTGGATTTCATTAGTCCCACAAAGAATGTGATCCTTTTTAAAAGCCTAGAATCCAATACCTTGTTTTAATAATATCCCCTGGTCTTTATTGTAGTATTGCTAAATCACAAAGTGTCCAAATTCTGTGAATACTGAGCAGCAAGTTGGGACTTGCTTCGTTAAGTTTGAATTGTTGTCGAAAAACTTGAGTTCCTTGATTCGGTGTCATTCACGAAATGTAAATTCATCTTGGAATGGAGAGAGTATATTATTTAATGACTACTTCTGTACATTGTTGGTGATAGTCTCAGACGTGGTTGATGTATCTGGCTTGTGAGCATTGTCGTTTATGTGCTTTCATACTATGGCAGTAGCCTATTCGATGATCTTAATTGGTGACAATCATCTTCTGCTGATCTTCTCTATGTTGCAGACTGAAGATTTTTGTTCCTATGATGTTCTTTGCATTTGCCATTCTGGTACCGGTTAACTGGACAAACAACACACTGGAGAAACTCAAAGACGCGACTTTTAGTGAGATTGATAAGCTTTCTATTTCGAACATTCCACTTGGATCATACAGGTAGGAACCTTCATCATTCACTATGCCTTGTGTTTTACTTTTTGTCTTAATATTTTAGAACTTAGTTTTGTTTGTCTGCATTGGCCATGTGAATCGCTACTGCAGCTTATGTTACTATCACTGTGATATCAATATATTGTATTTAAGTTACAAGTATATTTTCATCAATTCGGTTCATTTTCGAATTCAAGAACTAGTAAAGTTGTTACCATAGCCTTGTTGTATCCCTAAGCAATTCAGCTCTCTTTGAGGCCGAGTTGCCTGATGGTGTCCAGTTTGTTTGTAGTTCTATCACCTACACTATATTATCCCTTGATTCCTGTAAATTATGAAAATAATGGTCAACATGGCATAATCATTATCAAGCTTTGGATAGAGGGAATGCAGAAAAGTATTTTTGTAGCGCACCCCCAAGTAGAGGTAACCACTAGATGAGTCTAGTTGCATATGCAGCCTCACCTTCTCTTATATAGTAGGGGTTATCATATGCATTGAATGAAGCTTAAACTTCTATATTAGGCCTATTAAGGTTTTCCAGCTGTCTACAACATCACAGATTCACTTAAACATTCTTTTATACGGTTTCTTCTGCTAGCTAGATCAAAAATGTTACGTATAATCATATATAGAAAGTCCTATTTCTTTTATGACTGTTTCTTCTGGAAATAGAAAGTTTTACCAGAATGGTTTTCTTGTAAATATAACTATTTGATCTTTAAATTGTATTGAATTCAGGAAAATTAGTATGAGTATACTTGCTGATAAGTGCATTATTTTTGGAAATTGAATAGAATAAATGTTGTGGTAATGCATGAAAAGACTTGAGGCTCCCCCGTCCTTGATTCACTGGAAGAACAGGAAATTTAATTGGATATGACAACTAATGCAAAATAAACCTGTTTGAAGTTGTATTAGCTGCTCACTGAACCTTTCCCAACTAGACTTCATTGCAAATTTGTTTTGGGTTGAAAATGCTGGTCGGAGGGAATCTCTCTATTTGCTTGGGAAGTCTTCCTTTCTTAGAAAAAATGAGAATTATTCAGTTTCGATTAATCACATAGCATGCTTGATGACAATGCTTTACTATGTGTAAGCCTGTATACTTCAAAGCTGAAAGTCATTGTCTAATCGTATCAGGATGAAGCTTTAGCTTTAGTAACCGTAAAGATCTCATAACACCGCTGACAATTCGAGTTCTTCAACCCCATGCCTCTGGTCTTTTTAAATCCCTGCATGTATTATAATCTGTGCCATTTTAATCATTAAAATTCAAACTACCAAGTAAAAGTAACAAAACAAACAAGTAGTAGTAACTCTGAACTTCGACTTTAATTTTTCCGACTTTCATCTGTAATTTGCTGCCAGTAATTTCGTGTTTAGATTCTGCACGTAGTTCTTTGGTGTAATGCATTCGAGGATTGCAGGTTTTGGGCTCATATAGTCATGGCTTATGCCTTCTCATTTTGGACGTGCTATGCTCTACTAAAGGAGTATGCTACGATTGCGGCTATGCGATTGCACTTCCTTCAATCGGAGAAACGTCGTCCAGATCAATATACAGTAAGACACAGACTCACTAAACGTAAACTGAATAAGCATTTATGGATATAGTCATCCAGACGTCTTTGCATTATTCTGTACAAATGTGAGTTTTGTTGCTAATTACTGTAGAATTTGTGACCCATTTTGGTGCACTGTCCTACCACTTGTTTCTTTTATTTTGTAGATGATTTTAAAACACAGCTGGAATATACGGTTTTCTTTGCACTTGTAATATGTTGAAATCAACTGTATGAAGCAACCATTTGTATATCAGTTGTGGTGATGAGATTTTTGAGGTGCTGGACTCCAAAGATTAGTCTACAGACGAGTTAGTAATCAACACGGGTGTAGAGTGGGCATTCCATGGAAAAGGGAAGAGGTACTGCTGTACTGGCATAGATGTCTACACACTGATAAGAGCTGTTCATGAACAGCTCAAACTTGAGCCAGTATTATCATCGAGTCTCTCTAACAAGGCAAGCCCTTGTAATGAGCGGAACAGGGCTAACTTGCCTGGTTAGATTCGTGCCTGTTGGGTATGTGTGTGTGTGTGTGTGTGTGTGTGTGTGTGTATATATAGGTTTTGGTCAACCTGGGTTTTAGCTGTTTCTCTTTTTGACGCTTTACTTTTCATGTTCCCAGATGCCTGAGTATCTCTATCCTTAAACGAGCATCATGTTTATCTTTGTACTGAAATTAAGAAGTTTTTATTAGAATTCAAGCTTGAGTTGCTTTTCCTGATATTGCCACTCTTCATTGTCCAAAAATTCTGTTCTCTTTCTTGTTTATAGTGCCCAGTGCAAAAGTAAATCAGAAAACTGGAATCCTCGACTTTTCAACCAGTGACATGCTAAGGGACAAACTGAAAAATTAAGAAACAATCTGTTAGGGAAGGAGGTCGTAAAAGTATCTATTTATTCTCTTTTAAATGCTAAATTTATCACCAGAAAGAATAGAGCCCAAACCACCCTTTGAGAGTGGAGTTGACTAAAAGACCTTCTGTTTTATAATTTTAGTCTATTTTGAGGAGGGTTATATTGATTATTTCATCTTTGGTAGAACTTTATGGTCATTTTCATCATTTTTATTGTGACTTGCGCTCTGGCACAGCGGTAAGTTTACTCCATTGTCTCATGGTGGTCACTGCCACGGATTTGGAAAAATTTCTCTGGAGGGGTAAATAGAGGTCATTAGACCTTTCCCTGACTCGGTAATGGTGGGCCTTCTCCAGCAAAAATAATTGATTACATTCAATCCTTTTTTTTTTTTAACATTCAATCCTTGTTCATGCTATTATAAGAAATTTGTTATAGTTTGTGATAGATGCTGAAGTTCTATTTATGATTAGCGTATTCCAACTTTCAATATCACGAGTTTTGAAATGCTTTTAAATGTTTATAGGTTCTTGTGAAGAATGTGCCACCAGATCCCGATGAATCAGTTAGCGAGCTTGTTGAGCACTTCTTCTTAGTCAACCATCCTGATCACTACCTTACTCATCAGGTTGAATTTCTCTACCATGTATCATACATATGTACAACCACATGCATACGCAAAGCATATGCTAAAGAAAGTCCCCTTTTGTTGATATTTACCAATGAGCTTGGTTTTATTCTACATGATAAGATGTTAGCTTTACTCTGTACAATATATACTTCAAATTACCTGTAAGATTGGTTAGATTATGAAGGCTAAAAACAACACAAAGTATAGCTAAATTTGTTCCTGTAAATCATGTCAATGTTTGTAAGTATAAAGGCACACATGTTTACTTCAATCTTCTTTGATTTTATTACCTTTCATGGCTTTGGCGGGAGGAGTTCCTATGAATGAGCTCTGTGAGGATTGGAAGACCTGACTTACCACTGAACCCCACGCATCATTAGTTCGGTGAGGATTGCATTGACGTCCCGAACTAAAGCCAAATTTCTATTCATGAGTTGTGTGTAGATCATTTATTAACAGTTCAAATTATAGTGGTTCGGTGAGGATCATATTGACGTCCCGAACTAAAGCCAATTTTCTTATTCTTGAGTTGTGTGTAGAGACCATTTATTAATAGTTCAAATGATAGTGGTTCGTTTTGATTTTGCCAGAGAATGAAGTTGTATTATTGAATCATTGTCACCAGCTCATCATATGCTTCTATTATGACAATATTATTAAAGATCCAATATTATCTCAAGAAGTATGTAACTGTTGAGATGAACATCAAACTGGTACTGGGGAAGAACGCAAGTGTTTTGAGGTGTAACAATTTGTTTACTGTTTGATTTTAGCGGTGACAGCTGGGGTGTGGTGTGTGTGGAAGGAGGGGGCGGACATCTAAGTAGTGAAAACTGAAGTCCAAGTCGGCCCATAGATTATTGGAGAATGAACATGGAATCCTCCTAGTGGTCACAGCATTCTTGATTCTTCAAGACATCAATTGAAATATATAATGTTCCTTGCGAGGAATTTTTTTTACTTATTGGAGGCTAGTGGTTTATTGTATGGCTTGTCACTGATTTAGCACGGGTCATGCAAACTTCTTATTTATTTGTTACTTTAAGGTTGGTGATTGGATGGAGAAAGGAAGAGGTCGTACATATCAAGACCTGAAGTAAGGGTGATGTGGATTATGAACTTTTGGTGGAGGCAAGAAGTTATTTTCTTATTGAGTTGGTATTAATACCACAAATACTCAGGATATGCGAGTATAGAGAAAGTTGATTTATATTGTTGGGGTTGTGAGGAGGAATAGGAGTGGGGGAAGTATCGTAGCGTCACTAACATAGGGTGACCCAGATCTGCACCACAAGATTTTTTGTATTAAACTTTTCTTTATTGAGTTGGTAGTAATACCACAAACGCTAAGGATATAGAAAAAGTTGATTTGTTTTGTTAGGGGTTGGGACAGGTGGGAGTGCAGTGGAACTATCTAAACTCCACCCAGACCGAGGAGATATTTTAAGTTTTTGAATAAGACAATTGATCTACAAATTGCTGGCTGGCATAGGTGAGAGGGGTGGTGGTGCAGTGGAAGTATCACAAGTACAGCTCAGGCTCAGGATTTAAGGTTTTCTTTTTTTGTTTGGTAGAAAATCTATCTATTTATTGTTGGGAGAGAAAAGTCATTAAAGGTTCAACTGACTATCTGTTTATCAATGAATCAAGATTTATGATCATTAAATATTTTGATGAGTAGAATTAAGCTTTTGCTCACTAAATTTAATGTCTCAAGTGCTTCGTCTCTGGTTTCTGAGCTTCATGAATCGCATTCTATTATTATGATTGAATATGTACATCATAATCTCTTCTCTAACATTAGAAATTCTTTGCAGGTCGTCTGTAATGCTAACCAACTAGCGAAATTGGTGAAACAGAAGAAAAGTAAGCAGAATTGGCTTGACTACTACCAATTAAGATATTCTAGAAATCAATCTAAGCGACCAATGATGAAGGTATACTGTAGATTCCTTTGAGAAGTTATTGGCAACATGCTAATGAAGTTCTTTCATTGATCTGATTCATGCCAATGGCAACTATAGAGTGCTGACATCATTCTATTGCACACTTCTCTTAATTGGCAGACTGGATTTCTTGGACTTTGTGGAGATAAAGTGGACGCTATTGAATTTCACATATCTGAAATTGAGAGATTATCAAATGAAGTAATTATCTATCCTTGAAGTTCTTCTTAATAACGATTAATCTCCTCGTACGATCAAGCATGTATGTATCATATTATCTTTAGAGCTGAGTTCTCCATCCTCACGCTGCTAAGAGAAGAGGCTTGAGTGTAGTAAAAAGTAGTAATATTTAATTTGACTTGCAGTTCTATAATTTTGTTTAAGATCAGCATGCTTTTTCTTACATATTTAATATACGCAATGACGATAAAGTTATGTTAGTTTGATGTCTATCATTGTTTCATTCAAGGTAAAAGAAGAGAATATGCTATATATCTTGCATGTATGTGATTCGGTTCAGGTTCATAATGTAATACCCCCATCCCACATCGGTTAGATGTGGGGAATTTGTGTCTTATACGTGGCCACTTACTACCACTTGGCACCAACATCTTCCATGGACTTTTGGGTGGCTTGTGGTAGGTCAAGTTGACCTAGGTGCTTAGTGGATCGGTGCGTGGGCCATGCGTAGCAGACCGGGCTTCAGGGTCGGGTCGTTGCACATAAAATGTTGTCACTTTATTCCAAATTGAACTAGCTTTGACAAACCTTGTCTTACTGAACAAATGAACTGCTGTTAATTGCAAGTATCTCATAGCCGGGGATTTGCCTTTTGTACTCTGAGCCTCTGGGCAGTTGGTATATCTGAAATATTCTCTTATTGACTTACCTTTTGGACTGGTTCTTCTACGAGAAGGGACAGACAATACCCTTTGATAAACTATTCAGTTCAGGGGCGGACTTAGGACCTACACATTGCATATTTGCGGGTGGGGGGGCGAGTAAAATATTATTTTATCCGTCTCACATGAGTGTCATGTTTTAATTTTTTTTCTTATGAAATCTTGGAAATTAACTTTGTAATCAATATTACTGCATATACATAAAAATTCTTAGTGTCCACACTGGCATTACAAGAGTGAGATAGGATGTCATAGTTGAAAAAGGTGAACTTAGAAAATTCAATAGAGAAAGGAACAATCATTTTAGGACAAGAATTTTTTTAAAGAAACACTATTTTAGGACAAAGAGAATGCTGTTGTATTAAGTAAAATCAATACTACATGATAAACATAGTTAACAAGGTGAATTTGGTAAAGAAAGTCAACTAATTTCCATTGTTTTTGTAAATTTTATGTGTACCCATTTGCAAAGTAGTATTAAAATGAAATACTATAAGAATAGCGCTATTAACACCACCATTTGCTATTAAATACACCCCCAAAATTAAATTACAAAAATGCTATCGTTTAAAAAGACCCCTTTACCCTTTTTTTTCTTCCTTTCCTTCTTCTTCCCCACCCTTCCCCCTACTCTCTCTCCTCCGAACGTGCTGGAGTGAGGCTTCCTCCCCCCCAACCCACCATTTTTTCCCAAACCCACCACCTTGTTAAAAATCTGGTATTTTTTGTTCGCGCCCTGGGCGACCGAACAACGCGAACAAAAAATCGCTGGATTTTTTTTAAGGGTTTCAAAGAGGAGGAAGGAGAAGAAAAAAAAATAAAAGGGAGATGAGGGGAGGCTGCCGAAGGTGAGGGAGATAAGGGAGCCGTGAGGGAGAGGAGGGGGTTTCCGCCCCTGTGTGTGTGTGTCAAAAAAAAAAGATGGAATGAGGAAAAGGGGAGGCTGCCGGAGGTGAGGGAGAGGGCTTGAAGGGTGGGGTTGCGGGATTGGAGGGGTGGGGGGGGGTTGCGGGATTGGGGGTGGGGGTGGTGGGTTAGGGCTGTTGGGTGGGGGAGGTGAGGGAGATGAGATGAGGTGAGGGGTAGGGGTGGGGTTGCGGGATTGGGGGGGGGGTGGGGGTGGTGGGTTAGGGCTGTTGGGTGGGGGAGATGAGGTGAGGCTAGGTCCGGGTTTTGGGGAGAGGGGGTTCTGCGTGTGTGTGGGGGGTGGGGGTTAGGTTTAATTGAGAGTGGTAAAATAGAATTAGGAGGATGGGTACATTAAGAGAGAAGGGTGGTGTTACATTGAGTTGTAAGTGTATACTATTAAATTGTTGAGCCCCAAGTCCGTATAAAATTGCAAGTTTCTTATGTAAAGTTTTAAAAAGTGAAAGGGCAATTAAGAACTCTTAAAAATTTTCAGGGATTGGGGGTGGGGTTGCGGGATTGGGGGTGGGGGGGGGGAGATGAGGTGAGGGTAGGTCTGGGTTTTGGGGAGAGGGGGTTCTGCCGTGTGTGTTGGGGGGAGGTTAGGGGTGGGGGGTTAGGTTTAATTGAGAGTGGTAAAATAGAATTAGGAGGATGGGTACATTAAGAGAGAAGGGTGGTGTTACATTGAGTTGTAAGTGTATACTATTAAATTGTTGAGCCCCAAGTCCGTATAAAATTGCAAGTTTCTTATGTAAAGTTTTAAAAAGTGAAAGGGCAATTAAGAACTCTTAAAAAATTTGCAGGGGCCATGGTACACCCCTTATTCAATGTAACAAACCTACATGAATGAAGAATATCGTTACAATAAAGCCAAAGAGAGGCCAGAAACATGACTCTATCCTACACGTCGGAAATGCAAGGGTTATGCGATTGAATCTCTTTGCTGTTCGCACTGCCCATAAGCACCAAAAGACTTCTCTCCATTTTGCTCTGGGCAACTTTGTGAAAATTTGCAAGTAGTATTTACAATTATAATGTGATTGTGATAATACTAAAAAGTACTAATGATGATAAAATTATAATATAGTATATAAACCATGCTATACATAAAAACAATCACCACCGCTGCAGCAACAACAGAAGACTTACCACTCTTGAGTTATTTTTGTGGTGCTTCCTTGGCCTTTATCTACAGAAAATTATCTGCATTATCTGTATGAAAGCAGAAGAGTTGTGCTTTAGGTCTGTTAACTGTAAAATGTATGTTTCATCAGAATCAGGATTTCTGCTATATTTGGTTGTATGCAATTTGATTGGGCATCAAATGCAATATGTCTTACTTTGAGGATCATTTCACATCCAGATATCTGCAGAGAGAGAGCGGATTACTAGTAGCCCCAAGTATATCTTGCCGGCAGCATTTGTCTCCTTCAAAACTCGGTGGGGTGCCGCTGTTTGTGCACAGACACAACAATCCAGAAACCCGACATTATGGTTGACAGAATGGGCTCCGGAGCCGCGTGACGTGTATTGGCCAAATCTGGCGATTCCTTATGTTTCACTGACTGTAAGGAGGCTTATAGTTGGCGTTGCCTTCTTTTTTCTCACGTTCTTTTTCATGATTCCAGTCGCATTTGTGCAATCGCTTGCAAACATTGAAGGTATTGAGAAACGGGCCTCATTTCTCAAGGCTATAATTGAAATGTAAGTTTTTCTTGCTCAGAGAATTTTT
Organism: Platycodon grandiflorus; assembly: GCA_016624345.1. Lineage (NCBI taxonomy): Eukaryota > Viridiplantae > Streptophyta > Magnoliopsida > Asterales > Campanulaceae > Platycodon > Platycodon grandiflorus. The sequence goes on from CM028361.1 coordinate 47,298,073, forward strand.
TTAAGTCAGAAGTTCTGAAGTTTGTTACTAAAGTGAATCTGGATAATTTATTCTTTACTTTAAATGATGCAAGCTGTTGTTGAGCATTTTGCATTTAATAGTTTTAATATTTTAAAAATTGCTTTGAAAAAACATTTGAAGAACCCCCCTCTCTCTCTCTCTCACACACACACACATAGTAACTTCTAAATTGGATTTATAATGTGGTTTGATTTCAAAATAGGTCTATTAAGCCCAAGGCAAAAGAAGCTCAATAGTAAGGAAGAAAGGTTGACCTATTTTTGATATTTTATGTTTTAATTACTTTCCTTTGATTAGTATTCCGCCTCCTAGGTGTTTTAAGGTTTAGTAGGGTTTGTTTTTGGCCTATATAAGGTCGTTTTATATATTCCAAACGATACACAACTTTGAGATTAAATTAAATTGAGAAAATTCTTCAATTCTTCTTATTCTTTGCGAACTATTCGAACTTATCAGGATTGCCTGGCGTTCAACAAGGGTCTTTTGACGTGTTTGATTGAACTTCCCAAAATTGACAAATAGGCCCTCAAAGTCTCTAGGAACATCCTCTAAGCCTCCAAACTTGCTTGCAAACTTTGGATCAAGTTTATATAAGTCCCTCGAGTTCATAATTTATCGTTCACGCGTTTCAAAGGCTTCCTTTGCATCTTGATTCATCAAATAGTCACGAACATCACGAACAAACGTCATTTGAACTTCCATGCACAATCCTTTGCCATATAATCTTTGAACACATGTATGAACATCGGTATTGAGTAAACTGATCGCATCAGTATGAGTACATTTCTCAACTATATTTTGCATTCCCTGATCCCAAAGGGCTTAAACCACTACGTCCCCAACTCACATAATTTGTAATAATTACGAGTTTTGTCCAGTACCTGGCTGGTTTCAGGTGTACGTGTTACTTGAACTAAATATGGACTCCTTTCTTTAGACACAAGCTAGGGCATGTAATCTCCTTTCCTTGTTCCCAACAATGTCATTGAGGAGAAAAGTTTTAACGTGGGAGTTGAGGCACCACTGACAAGTTGATTGCAGATTTTCTGGTTCATGAATTAGCTTTAGACTGTGGGTTCCACCAATTCAATTATGATGAAACAATCAACATATTTGGTATCAGCGTAAGAGGCCATAAATCATGCAGCAGACTACCCTGGAAAGGAATAGCCAATTAGAAGATGAAATTTGCAGAAGTATAAATGTGGGAGAAAATATTTCATGGTCCGGGAGCACCACGTGGCATGCCTACGTGGTGCACCACGACCAATAGCGGCATACTATGATGCCAAAGTGGACTTCACTTTATAAACCACTTTGACACTATAGTGTGTCGCTATTGGTTGTGGTGCATCACGTAAGCATGCCTACGTACTCCAGGACCGTTGAATATTTTCTCTAATATGTGGTTGAATGATAAATCCATTTTGGCACATTTGTCTATATTAATTGGGTATCACCTTTCACTCAGAGGTCAAACGGCAAGGTCAATTGAGATTCAACACTCAGTTGGGATTCTAACCAAAGGAAATCAAACTTCTATTATTCCAATAACCTAATCACAATGACGGAGATACATCAATTTCTTAGGTCTACTTTAAACCTAATAGTGAGAACACTTAAATACCCTACGACTAGAAGTCCATATATGTTTCTAATATACAACTCCAGAATACATTCATGAATAGAGTCATAACAATCTGCGATGTGCACCATACAATCTCCCAGGTGCGAAAAAGTTTCTACCTTGAACTTTTTGGTCAGGGTGCACCCTATCAACCTGTCTCATTCTCTCCACCTGGTAACCCTGTACAGTTTTAAGAGCTATGTAATGGTTGGATATAGTACAAGGCTTGTTTAGTATATGGATCGTTTAGGAATATAACTTTGTGAGATGCCTCTATGTATAATCCAAGCAACTTATTAGTAATTGTGCATAAGAAGCCCTGGAATAAGTACGAAAGCTTTGGCAGTAACATGTACTCGGGGGAAGAGTGTGATGTCTAAGTTTAGTTGTTGATGATATTTAATTACAAAATGCAAAACAATTGGCATCAACTAAGTTGCCACTTTATTTCATAGCATCTGATGTTTTCATGCTTAGCAAATTAGTCATCTATGGTGTAGAAATTAAATCTAATGACTTACAAATGAAACTAAAACATGTTATGATCTCAGTTCTTTGCTGCCTCTGTTTATAACCTGTATGTTATGTATTTGTGTGAATGTGTATTTACATGTATTATGAATTGAACTTTCATGTTTCTATTGCTTCAATGCAGAGAGAGTTGGCTACATAAGTCGGTGCTTTACACTAAACATCAGGAATATGGGTTTTTGGCCATACAAATGTGCTGTTCATTAATTCTTTTTCATTCCTTAACTGAAAATCCCAAAAATTTCTATGCAGAAAAGTGATCAAGGCATTCATCCAAGGTTTTCTTCCTGGGATAGCCTTGAAGATTTTCTTGATCCTGCTACCGACAATATTGATGATAATGTCCAAGTTTGAAGGCTTTCTGAGTATATCAGCTCTTGAGAGGAGATCTGCTTCTAGATACTATCTTTTCAACTTTGTTAATGTATTTCTTGGGAGCATAATTACAGGAGCTGCATTTGAACAGCTAGATCGCTTTCTAAAGCAGTCTGCAAACCAGTATGTTACTCTGGAGAGTGGAGAAGCACTATTTTATACTTTTTTGAACCTCTTCTTCTTGGTTCTTCTTTGTTCTTCTTTTCTTTGTTCAGTATTTCTTTGATCTATCCTCTTTGAGATTCTCTGAACTGAAACGATAATTGATCTTTCTGCAGGATCGCTCCGACAATTGGTGTGGCTATCCCAATGAAAGCAACTTTCTTCATGACATATATAATGGTCGATGGTTGGGCCGGGGTTGCTGGGGAGATATTAAGGTTGAAACCTCTCATATTTTATCACTTGAAGAACTTTTTCTTGGTGAAGACTGAAAAGGATAGAGAGGAAGCAATGGATCCAGGAAGTATTGGTTTCAACACTGGCGAACCGCAGATACAATTTTATTTTCTATTAGGCCTTGTTTATGCCGTGGTTACGCCCCTTCTACTTCCTTTCATCTTGATTTTCTTTGGCCTGGCATATGTGGTGTATCGTCATCAGGTAACAGATTTCAGCATGATCTGATGTTACGCATTTACCATTAGTAATTCTGTTGCAGCAACTGTAAGGTTGCTCCGCTATGACACAAATATTCATGTTCAAAACAAACACCCTACATTGCAGGATAAGGCTTCATCTTCAGGCCATCCATCATTGCAATATTTCAATTTTGGTTTTTCCAAATAAATTTTTTACCTACACTTATCCTGCTGTGGACCTGTGGTGTGGGATCTGCTTGTGCCAGTTTCAGAGTCCTAATAATAAATATGTTGGAATAAGTAAACATATTCTTTCGTAGGTAATCTTGTGTGGAATGTCACTTGAATTCCAATTGCCAGTTTATTCGTTTATTATGAAGGAAAGAGAAGTCCTTTTTTGTTTTGAATTAAATGGTGGGGTAAGTAACATTGCTTTACTGTGAACCATTTAATACGAATATATGGATGATAAGTGAGTAGTTTCTCTGTTGTTGTACCTCCATGACTTCCTTTACTTTGCAAGACTGGGGCTAGAGTAATCACATTGCTGAGTTCACGCCTGTGTGATTCATGTTGAGCAACTGATTCATGAAGGTTCTCATTATCCATACTGAAAACTTCAATAGGAACGTATCTTTGTATGTTTCCATCCAATCCGATTTAGTGTGAGACAGAAGTATCATTGTAGTTTTTGTGTGGACTTCTTGTGCTTTTCTAAATACTATAGTTTGGTATTAACTGTATTTTTTGAATAGCCTATTTTTTGCTGAGTTTGGTATGGTCACAATTGGACGTGTAAGTAGGCTCAGATTGTTTTGCCAAGTATGAACTTCTTTACATTGGAATATGAAGTAGTTCTTAGTATGGGGGTTCTTGTGTTTATGCCAGATTGCCAATAAATTATTTGGTATAAGCTGTGTTCTCTGAATAGTCTAATTTTTACGGAGTTGTATGCTAGTTAGTCAGTATGGTCACATTTGGTCATTTATGTTGGTGTTCCTTATAGATTTTTTGTTAAAAATGCAGATTATAAATGTTTATAACCAAGAATATGAAAGTGGTGCGGCATTTTGGCCTGATGTACATGGACGTATAATAGCTGCATTGGTCGTTGCACAACTCCTTCTGATGGGATTGATGAGCACAAAACAAGCTGCTCAGTCAGCTCCGTTTCTGATTGCACTTCCAGTCCTCACTATCTGGTTTCATAGGTTCTGCAAAGGCCGTTATGAACCTGCATTTGTCAGATATCCCTTACAGGTATGTAGTAATCTGAAATCTGTTGATGTTGTCGTTGCTTTATCAGATTCCTTCCACCCCCCAAGACCCAAAACAGAAAACAAGAAATAAAAAAAATCTGCAAAAAAGAAAAAAAAAAGAAATGAAATGAAACAACAAAAGAAAGATGTATGTATTTTTTGTATTATCTGTATATTTGTAACTGGAAACTGTTCTCATCATTTCTGTTTTGGGGATTTAGGAAGCGATGATGAAGGATACTCTGGAACGTGCAAGAGAACCAAATCTAAACCTAAAAGGCTACCTTCAAAATGCGTATGTCCATCCCGTTTTCAAAGGTGGCGATTCAGATGATGATTCAGAGGATGAATTGAATGACAACTGGGAGAAGGAGAGTGCGCGTGTCCCCACAAAGAGGCAGTCCCGTAGAAACACCCCTGTACCTAGCAAAATCAGCGGTGGCTCCTCCCCATCTCTGCCTGAGATTGTACTAGAAAAGCATCAGCCTTAAACCTCTTGGGGCATGAGAGACTTGCAGTTTCTTTCACTTGCCTATGGAATCCTTGCATTGTTCAAATGTTCAATCAAGCCATGTGGAGGGTGACACTGTAAATTAAATGAGCCGGTATAGCTTGATTTCTTCTTGTATAGGGAGTGTAGAGACACAAATTAGTGCAGCATCTGGTTTTAGGCTTAAGACTGAAAGACCCGACCGCGGTTTGATATATCATTTAATGAGTAGAGGCTGCTTTCAAAGGCATAAATAACTAACTAGAAATTTAGATGTTTGTGAATTTACGAATACTCGAACTGAACTGACCGTTTTGTTTCACAATCACAAATGAAGTTAAGGGTAAGTGTACTTTTGTACTCTTTTGGGGGTCGGTTTAGCATTTTCGTTTCTTGTTCAGTCTATAGTTCTAGTTGTTAGCAGTGGCCTGTGAGTTGTGAATTGTGATGTTAGAAGAAGACTGATCGATGTTAATTTTATATTTTCTGCCAAAATGATATTATGGTGATATGGATAGATGAGCTTCAAAACAGTGATGTTAATTTTTGGAAATTTTTTTTTTTTTGTCCTTAAAGGAGACCTAGTTGGCAGAGCTGAAGTTTTTCAAAGTGTAAGGTGACTACTTATTCTCTACCATTCTTTCTAATATACGCTTAAAGCTTCATTTAATATAACACATTTTATAGAAATTCAATTATTTAAAATAGTTGAACTCAATTAATGTTCATGGGTATTATGGTCTAAATATATTTTACAGCACATCATTAATTATGTTTTTAATTCTTGTATTTTATCTACTAGGAACATTTATCCAGGACGGAGGGGGTAATTTTTTTTTTTTTTGAAGTTTTGATTTTTTTTAAGAGATGATTTATTTTCACTACAATATTTTTTATCCATTACATCTATTAAAATTTATTTAAGTTAATCAATGTTTTGACACAATTGTCCTTTAAATCCACTTCATTTAAAATTCAAACAATTTTTCATCGTTTACTAATTATTATTTTTCCCTTTGTAATTTTGTATTTTCTTGTTCCTAAATAAATTATGTTTAATCATGTGCAGAAAAATAAATAATTTTATATGCACTAAATTTAAAAAGAAAAGAAATCGAATAGCTAAAACTTGAATCCTTGTACTAACGATTGTATAATATTATGACCCTTTTGACATTAAATTCAAGTTACCTCAAAAAGAAATCCTTTGAAAAAATTAGATGAAAAATAATAGATGGGTTTAATTTTTTAGTGTTTATAAAATAGACATAATATATTTGAAATAAGAAAAGTGAAAAATAAATTTTATGTTAAAAAAGGAAACAAAAAAATTACTCAATTGTAGGCAAGTCTAATATATTTGAAATAAGAAAAGCAAAAAATAAATTTTAAGTTAAAAAAGGAAACAAAAAAATTACTCAATTGTAGGCAAGTATTTCATCATCACTCATCAGGCATCATACAAGGTAAGTCAATTGAAGGATAATTGGGTCATTTGTGTCATAACAAGTAGTAATTTAATTAAACGTTAATTAGTGGATAAGTAAAATTTGTATAGTTGAACTGAAACTTTTCATTTCTTTAATAATTAAAAATAAATGTCAAAATTTTATTATTCTTAATTACAGTTATTTTGTGTTTATTATTTAAACCATTTATTTCCTTTCTTTTTAATTATATAGTTGAATTGTTTAAAAGTGATGTATGGTACCATACTATGGTGCATTAAAAAGTGTTGTACGATATCATTTGCCTTTTCTGGTATCTAAACAAGGAGACTTAGTCCCTAAACTAATACTCAACAGTTCCTAAATAATCGTCATACTTTTCTTTTTTGTCTGTTTTAATTTTTTTTCTAAACTTTCTTTTTAAAAAGGTTAATGACAGCACTAGTCCTCGACTATAGTTGATTTCATCAGTAGTCCCTTAACAAATTTTTTAAAATTTTAGTCCCTTGACTATGAAAATTAGACACGGTTGGTCCTTTTGTTGGATGCCGTTAAAATTTTTCCGTTAAGTCCGTCATGTGCCCATCACGTGCCTTTGGTTAAGCGCATTTAAGGAATTTCACGTGAAAAGATATTTTTTAGGGTTTAAAACAATTTATTCTTTTTTTTAAGTATTAATATTGGTTAAGGGCATTTATTCTTTTCTGTTAAAACATTTTTTTAAAGGGAAACAAAAAGAGCCCTAAGTTTCAAATTCGTTCCCAAATCCAAAATAAGGCTACGACAGAATTATGGTTTCAATTCAACGAAGCTAGGGAGATGACGCTCAGAGTGATGGCGACGACAAGGAGGGTGCTGGGTGGGGATGCAGACAGAATTGCATGAGTGGTGAGCTGTGCTGATGATGCTGAAAGAGAGAATGCGGCGAGGTGGGCGCGATTTTCTAAGCGGAGGAGGTGGGGCAGCGCAGTGGGATATAGCCGGAATCAATGGAGGCTTAGCCTGAGATGGTGAGATGTAGAGCAATGGCGATGGTGGCTGTTGGGAGTGATTTGGCTTGGTCAGGGTCTAAAGAGGTAGCGAAGCAGTGGTAGGCGGAGGAGTAAATGTAGAGGAGGGAGTCGGGAGTGGTCGAGGTGAGAGATTGGAGGTGGGCGGAGTACCAATCGTGGTGGGTTTCGTAGATTGATGGCTTTAGGTGGTGTTTCATGTGAACTATGTAGGTTTGTTTGGCTAAGACGGCAAAGCAATGGAGGAGAAGGGCCACCAAACAAAGCCACAGCACAGACCCCGTTGGTGCAAATTAAGGAAAAATGGAGAGAAACAATGGGTACTGAAATGGCTGTAAGTAACAAAGAGTGAGTGTGTGTTGTGTGTGTGAGGGAAGAAGACGGTCGCTACTACACACCACCACCACCTTCAATCTAAATTCTTTCTCTCTAATTTAGCTCTCATCTTCTGTGATCTTTTTTCACTCTCGATGGCGAAGGTAAGAAGCTCGAACAGAGCAAATCTGAGGACGATCGCTGGCGACGACGAAAAATCGTGGGTAGATCTGGGTTTTGAAAAATTTAGATTATGGGATAAATTGAAAAATTAAAGGAAGGGGATGAAGATGTGGGTGGGTGGGGGGAGAAATTCCAATAATACCCTTGAACAGAGTGATGAAATTACTTTAACACCCTTAAATACTGGCATGTACCTTGCGTGAAATTCCAATAATGCCCAAAAAAAAGTCAGGTGCCTTGCACATGATAGACTTAACGGAAAAATACTAACGACATCCATTAAAAGGACTAGCCGCGTGACTTTTTGGTACTCAAGGGACTGAAGTTTGAAAAAATTTGTTAAGGGACTACTGGTGAAATTGGCCATAGTCGAGGGACTAGTAGTGTCATTAACCCTTTTAAGAAATACACTTTTACCACTTTACCTTAGTGTTCTTCCTACTTTAATTATGGTTACATATGCTAGGACTTTAAAGAAAGTTACTTAATATTATACCAATATTTATAATAGAGTCAATTTATTTATTTTTAATCTGTGTACCCAGTTGTTGTAAATTGTTTAGATTTACTTGTATCCATCACCAAGTCTTTGTTAGAAGTGACCACTGGACTGCGTGTCAAGTGGTGTGACAACTTGTACTTAGACTCATGCATTGTAATAACTTTAAGATTAATTACTTGTTTGCACTAGCTAAGTCCTTCAGACGATGGTTGTTGTCTATCAGTTATCCTCTACCAGCAGTGTTCCTCAAAGTCTTCAGTCAGTACTTACCAGTCAAGCTTCATCAGCAATGTGTGAACATCTGAAGAACGACTGATAAAGACTTAGTTCTGAAGATCTGCCTATGTTACCAGCAAAACCTTTCTTTGATTTTGGTGTAACGTTAATCACGTGGTTCATTTAATGAACCATTCTATTTTAGGCTATCTTTCCAGAAAGGATACTCTGCAAGCAGCACTTTGTCTTCCCATTCTTAGCAAAGCTAGCAGGCACAGCTGGAGTCAACCTTGGAAGTCAGAGTTCACCAATCAAGCTTCAATAACCAGTTTAGAGCATTTAATGCATGTTAGTTTGCATTAAATGCTTATCTTTCAAATCTCCCAAGTCTGAAGATCCTTCAACGGCTACAAGATCAAGCCTCCAAGTATAAATAGAAGGCAACATGAAGCATTGAAGACTCTCTTGAACATTCTGAAAATCTCAACAACCTTCAAGCTTCATAACACTTGGTGCATTCAAGAGCTTTCAAGAACATTCCATCTATCATTCTGTGAAGAGCACTGTTTTTAGATTCTAGTCTTTATTGCTTTTCATTGATTGTAATCATAAGCATTCAAGGCACACGAGAGTTTGATCTTTCGAAATTATAACTTTCACAAAAATACTTGGTCAAATATTTTGTACACGATCCGTTAGTGATCTTTTGTAAACGATCTTAGTGGAAAACATAGTGCACTTTTTAAATCCAAAGTTGACCACTTTGCTAGTGGATGTAGCACTTATTCATAGTGTGAACCACTTCAAATACTTGTTATTTAATTTCCTACACTTGTGTTTGTTTTTCACTTAAGAACTTTCGTCTCCATACTGCCCGGGAGAACGACTGATCCTATCTATAGGATATTAGCCATTCTGACTTGTCCTATACTTCACAGTTCATTCCGCTGCAAATTGTTTTCAATTTTATTTGTTTCTCGTGAAGTAAAATTTGTAAAAATTTTAAATTGAACATAGACTATTCAACCCCCCCTCTTCTAGCCTATTTGAGCCTTTCGGGACTAACACCAGTCATACAAGACGATTATTTAGTAACGGAGGGAGTATATCACACTGAATTAGCCTTAATTTATCCTACCTGATAAAATATACTTCCTCCATCTCTAAATAAATGTTCACTTTAAAATTTTTCTTGTTCTTGAAAGAGTACTTGTTTATTTATAAGTTTATTAATTTCACTTATGACACATATTATGTCCTAGTGTGTACTTCAAATATTATATGTGGACATTAAAGGCATTATTATATATGTGCTACTAAAATGACCAAATTTTTTTTAAATTTTTTATTTTAGTAAAAACTAAAAATAGACACTCATTTAGGGATAAAGAGATTATAAATAATAAAAAAAGTAACGATTGAGATCCAAATATTTAATTCAAAAATTTCATCACATGTTTAAGTGATGTCAACACACTTTTCATTAATTACATGATTGCTATTTAATTTAGAATGAAAAATTTGGACATAAAAGTTTAGATTTCTATCATTTTTCTAATAAAAAATATAATGAAGATATAATAACAATGACAGTCCTAATTGGGGTGTCTACAATATATTCTATTATTTATTCTTGTTTATTTAAAACCCTTTTGATTTCTAGGTTTTGCTCAACTTTTTAGCTTATGATTGATTCTATTCTTTATTTTATCGATCTGAACAATATAATTAGCAAACAACATGTAATATATACTCCCTCCGTTTCAAGTAAAGAGTTCACTTTCCTTTTATAAAAGTCAACATAATACTAAATTAAATAAAAAATTTACATACTTTACTTATGTTTTAAGAAATAAAATTTCATTAATTAAAAACTATCTTAGTAATACTATGGATTACAATTTTAATAACTTTGTAAAAATTACTAGATTTATATTAATTATTAGTCAAACTTTAACTTAGTTAACCAAAAAAAACTGGACTCTTTGTCCGGAACGGAAGGAGTATATCAGAGTATATCATATTGTACATGTTAAATTAATCTATCCGCAAAAAGATAACAACTTAAAGCCGAGCGTTAGTGTACTCTTATAGTAATTGAGAATATACAAATCTCTCCTACTACAGTTTCAACTAATGTCGTTACTCCTTTATAAATATTTTTAATTATATCAATATATCTTATTTTGATCATTTTCTTCTCTTTGAACTTTCAATGTTACTTTTTGAGCTAACATCAGCATTAATATAGTTAACTCTTGGAATGTCTCTTATCTATTTTTCGAAAAATTCGGCGCTCTCTACGAGCGTCATCAATGTAATTGTGAATTCGATTCTCATATAGTTATGAGTAATTAACACCTCCAATTCCATGTGACAATTTTATCTCTTTATTCACATTTAATTAAAAGAGACATCCCTAATACAACTGTTGATTTGATCATATGTAGCGTTGGTCCTATCGCTAAAGTAAAAAATGATAAAATTTTTAAAAATAAATGAAAAAGTAAGAGTTATTTTTTACTAATAAAAAAAATACTGAATAGCATGTATTCATATCCTCAACTAGAATGTCAAAAAATTGAGAGTCTCATTAAAAATGTGAATAAAACAAAAAATTGATACGTCATATCCATAACCCTCCTCCACAGCTGCATTGAATTTTTTTTTTTCTCAAAAAGGTGTTATTCTAGGTGGCATCAATTTTTTTCACATTTACATTTGCATTAATAATGCTCTAAAATTTGGCCAAACGTCATGAAAAATCAAAATTAACCCTTTTAATTAAGATAAGGTTAAAACTTTTTCTAGAAAACATAGGCAAAAACTCTTGTATTATCATTCTCTTTACTTTATATGACAATTTCATGCAAAGGCAAAAGGTACATTCGTTATCTTTATACTCCCTCTATTCTTAAAAAATAAATTTTTTTAGTCCGTTTATAAGAAAAATATCTATACTCTAATATATCTTTTTTAAGATGCTATCATTATTATTTTATCTTTAATTTGATTCCTTTTTTAATGAATGAGATTTACTTTGACTTAGGCATGATTAATAAATACACAATATCTTAATAATATTCAAGAAGATATTAATTAATTTTTTTAATTTGTAGTAAGTATATCAGATAAAATAATTCTCTTTTTAGAAATAAAGTAAGGAATAAACATAAACATACTATAAGAAAAGACGAACATGACATGCACAGCACGACACGAGGAATACTAAGAAAAGAAAAACCAGTAGTAAACTAAAGTATGGGTATGGGCTTTTCCCGCACATGGGATCTATATTTTACAATTAAATACGGCCCACTGTTTTCATGTGTTTTGTCTATTTTACCCCCCCAATCTCTCTTCTCTCTCTCCTGATATATATACACATCACATACAGTCTTACAGGCGGTAGGTATATATGCATAGTTTGTCTTCTCTCTCTCTCTCTATACAGAACAAAAGTTATATTTTTCTGTCTTAAACAATTTGACCTAAATCCAATCCGTTTGTTTGATCAGAATTTCTCTGTTAGTCTATTTGATTGGATTGATCAGCTATTATTCCTTTTTCAATTCGATTGCCGGCGTACCGATTTATGATGCTTCAACCCGTTGATTTTTTAGAGACCTGAAATTCGCCTGCATACTAAGTTTCAGTTTGATCGGGTGAGTCAACTTTTCATCACTGTAGTCTCGTTGATTTCTTTCACACGCACTGACACTTGATACGCCAATGCTGATAAATTTCGATACGCCAATGCTGATAAATTTTGGTTGAAGGAGATTTTGTTTAGACTGAATTGATGTTGAATTCTAGATCAGTTGAACCCCAATTTTGTTTTGTAAAGGATTAAATTTTTTTGTGCTTATCCATAATTTTTTTCCCTCATTCATCCAGTTCAGTTGACTTTGGTCAACCCAGATTGGTTGGCCTTCCCTGCATTGGCAAGGTATTGGTTTGAGATGAGAATGATAACGCTACAGTATGATGCACAATTTCGGATACAAATCAGTTGGCAACTGTTGATCGGTTTAATCCAGTTTAGGTTTCATAACTTGGTGACGAGTAGTGGACGGTTTACAACTAATCAATAATTGCCAAATGAAATTTCGTATTTAGATTTTTTTATTTTTATGTTTGGTCACTTTAGCACTATTTTATAAAGCAGAGAGAAGGAGAGAGAATTTTGTACATGAAGCGAATCATATTCCTTTTCCCATTTAGAGTCTCTTTCCGTTCAAGATGTCCCAGTTGGAAAGTTCCTATTCTAAGTTAAGCTTAACACTCCCATGATATTACTCTCATACTATGTCTATCTCGAAAAGAGAGTACATTATTCGTTTTTGGATGTTCTGAAAAGAATCTTATTTCCCTTTTCTTTTAGCTAATTATCTAAACTACTAATTACAGGCGTAAACATACAAGTCTAATTATTTTTTAAATATCCGTGTAAAGTCAAAGTAACACTTCCTTTTTTGGGACGGAGGATATTTTTTAAGTATCCGTATTGCTGTCGCTGTCAAAGGACAATTATGTATACTTTGGAATGTTTTACTTTCCCTTGTGTAACAGGGGGAGTATCTTATAACAAAACTGATGCGACACCTTTGACTCGAGTCTGAGTGCTATTTTGTAACAGAAATACTGTAAATAGTTGGTTGAACCCTTGTATTTTTACAATTTTACTTTTCATCAAATGAAAACATCACATATTTTGATCATGGGTTATGAAGACTATGGTTATAGTGTTCATTGTACAAGCATGTGCGGATGTACCAGTAATATTTAATTTACTGAAGATCTCTTCCTTTGATTTTGTATTTCTAGTGAAGATGGAGGTGCTATTCCCAAAACAACATCGATTGAGTCAATATGCTAACGACAAGATGCAGCTGACGTCCAACATCCCAGCAAATGCTCTTGGTCAAGGTAAAAAGAGAAGCCTCCAAGAGCTTATGCATTCTAAAGTAGAGGATGGTAGGGGCCCTAGGGGGTCATCAATGAAAAGAAGAAAACCTTGTATCAAGAAAGATATGCTCTCTGAAAAGGTTACAGATTCTTGTGGTAGTAGAGCCTCACCTAAGTGGTGCAGTGCCTTTAACCAGAAAAGATATGTAGCAAATAATTGTTCTTCTGGTGAATCCGAAGAAAAAGAAGAAAGAGAAGGAGATAAAGAAAAGAATGTGAGCTCATTACCACCAAGAACAAAAACGAGAACTCGTCAATCAAGAGGCTCACATGGGAGATCTCCATTTTATTCAAACAAGAAAAGAATTGCAAATCATGACAGTCTTCTCATTGAATCTGATGATGATTATCAAGTAGAAGAAGAGGAGGAGGATTCTGATTTGGGATCATCGACAAGAATAGCAAAAGCTTCTAAGAAACAATTGAGAGATAGGAAGAGTTCAAAGCAAAAATTTAATGTTGAGAAAAGTGGTGGAGAATTAAACAAGAAACAAATTCGAAAAGATAAATGCAATGGACCAGCAGATGGCTGGGAAGAAAATGAAGAAGAGCACAAGGACAGTGAGGTAAGCAAACAAACTGAGGAATTTAATAGATTAGATGAGAGAAGAGTTTCAAAAAGGCGTCTTGCCTCAAATAAAAACAGAATTATTGTAAATGATTTTTATTATGGAGACTTTGAGGATGAAGAGGAACATTTGTATTCACCAGAGACACAGCCTAGGGATTCAAATAATGGCAACATGAAAAGAAGTTGGAAGGGAAAGAGAGATGGAGACGAGGATGATTTGGATGAGGAAAAGCAAGTCTATTCGATGAAAGTAAATTCTAGGAGAAGTAGTGGTTCTGATGGCGACACGAAAAGAAGTTGGAAGGGAAAGAGAGATAAAAATGAGGTGGATTCTGATGAGGAAGAACAGGTGTTGCTGATGAAAGTCAATGCTTGGAGAAGTAGTGGTTCAGATGATACTAAATTGAAAAAAAGTTTAAGGGACACAAGAGAGAGCTGTTCGCCTTCTTTATCTACCAGTTCTTGTTCATCTATTCCTATCTGTAAAGCTGATGGGGATAGCACTGATAGAAGTATAACTAAGAACATGAAGGTAAACATGTTCTATCCATCCAGTTCTCTCTATACATTTTAATCTCAACTATTTTTTTCTTTATATATACCAGTTTTCTAACTTTGAGCAGAAAAATGAAAAGGTGCGCCTAAGGTGTCATCAGTGCAACAGAAATGAGAGAAAGATTGTTGTTCCATGCACCAAGTGTAGAAATAAGCTGTATTGCATCCAATGTATCAAAGAATGGTAACTCTTCTCCTACATCTCCGACTCACACCCCTTCCTTGTTTGAATTTCCTAAATCTTGAATAGTGTTTCAATTTCTACTGTGCTGTCCTTGTTTTTCCCTTATTAATTTCCTTTCTTTGGTTAATAGGTATCCTGAATTGTCAGAAGAAGAAATTGCGGAGCTATGCCCTTTTTGCCGGGGCAATTGCAATTGTAACTTGTGTTTACACTCTAGCAATATCTCTAAGGTTTGTTTAGTTTATCCGAATAATGATAATTTCTTTGGAATTTCATGTTCTAATGCTTATTACTTTTGAACCACATGCAGATGCCAAAGAAAGATCTTACTGACCATGAAAAGTTGCAGCATCTTCACTATCTAATCGACTCAATCCTTCCGTTTGTAAGGCAAATCCGTGAAGAACAAATGGAGGAGATAGAGATAGAATCTATTATTCAAGGTATTTATATTTCAATATATAATAGCAGGATTTCAGAAATTTGTATTATGTTACTGAAGGCGTTCTCTATCTTCAGGGGTTTCACCATCTTCAGTTCAAATAGAGCAGACTGACTACAGTAACGATGAGCGTGTCTACTGGTAATTTGCTTTCAGTATCTTATTATTAGATGTATAATTATATCTTTTGTTCTAGGAGACCTTATCCTTTTATCTCTCCTATTGGAACAGCAACCACTGTTTGACATCAATTATTGATCTTCATCGAAGCTGTCCAATCTGCAAATATGAGCTCTGTCTTAGTTGTTGTCGAGAGATACGCAAGGGTGAACTTTTAGGTCAGAATAAAGTAGATTTTCAATATTATGATAGAGGCTACGATTATATTCATGGGGGAGACCCTATACCAGAATCTTGTCATGTGAAAATTCCGTCCAATCAAGCTGGGCCTCTGATAGAATGGGTTGCAGAAGATGATGGGGGTGTGATCTGTGCTCCAAAAGGAATGGGTGGATGTGGTAATTGTATATTGGATCTCAAGTGTATACTCCCAAAGGATTGGATTTCTAATTTGGAAAAGAGAGCAGAAAAGATATTAAGTAAATGTGGGACCGTTGAACAATATAGTGGCCCTGTTTGTCAGGAGAATGGTAAAAGATGTTATATAGAGCAGCTTGCAGAGAAGGCTCTGATGACAACTACTTATATTGTCCTGCTTTGAGGGATGTCCTGAAGGAGGAAGACCTCTTGCGCTTTCGTCACCACTGGGCTAAAGGTGAGCCAGTGATTGTCCGTCAGGTTTTGGAGCAGACAACTGGTTTGAGCTGGGAGCCAATGGTTATGTGGCGTGCATTATGTGTGAATGTCGATCCAAATATGAGTTCAAAGATGTCAGACGTGAAGGCCATTGATTGCCTGGCTGGTTGTGAGGTTAATTCTGACTTATCATTTGTTCTATGAATTCTTTGCTGGTTTCCTTGTGCTTGAAAGTATTCTGACATTTTGGTTGATCAACAGTCATAGTACTGATCATTGCACAATAGTTATTCAGTGGTTTTCGAAATCATATCTGTCTGGCATATTAGCGGCAAATGAGTTTCCTTTGTGCCATACATTTTTAACCTGTTGTTCAATCTGGCACTTAACTTCTGATTTCTATTTTATATGCAGGTTGAGATCAATACTCGGAAATTTTTCAAAGGTTATACAGAAGGGAGAAGATATGAAAATTTCTGGCCTGAGATGCTCAAATTAAAGGACTGGCCCCCATCTGATAAGTTCGAGGATCTGTTGCCGCGCCATTGTGACGAGTTTATCAGCGCCTTGCCATTCCAAGAATACACTGATCCTAGGGCTGGTTTTCTCAATCTTGCTGTGAAGTTACCCCCAGGTCTCCTAAAACCTGATCTGGGTCCAAAGACATATATTGCTTATGGGATCGCAGAAGAACTTGGACGAGGGATTCTGTAACTAAGCTTCATTGCGATATGTCAGATGCGGTAATAATTTGATTATGCTGTGAAATTCTTGTCATTCTTGACCTCTTAATGATCTTTTTATGTTCATTTTAGCTTTTTGCTCATTACTCAACTTTCATTATTCCTATTTATCCTATCAAGTTGCCTTCCATCACTCTAAAGGTCATGACCTATAATTGTGCTTTATAGCTAAAAATGCACGGAGTTTCTGTAAGAAGCTCCCATTTTCCCTTGATTTAGCTGTCTTTTCCTTACCAGCCTAGGCACGTGACAATCGTCTGGAATCATTTACTGTTAAAAGAAAGTTCTCTTTTTGTTTGAGTAATGGAAAAAATGCATCAAAGCCAGACCTGATATGCAACAATAATCTTTGAGCCAACTAGTACACAAACTGGATCTCCTTAATTATTTGTCAGAAGATTATCTCCAGCTTGGGGCGGGTAGCTAAGCTAAATTCTGGACCATGTTTACTTCTTGTCAGACTAGTGAGAATTGTATTGCTGATATGTCATCATATGGTACTAACTGGTGCAGGTGAATATTTTGACGCACACTGCTGAAGTACCAGTAAGTGATGAGCAGCAGGCTGCAATCAAAAAGCTGAAAAGAAGACACAAGGCTCAGGATGAAAGAGAACACCTTGTTCGAGAGAAGAACGGAATTTTCACAAAACTTGGTAATGGCACAAGGAAAGTGTCATTTGAATTGAATCAAGCATGTGGAGTTCCAGTGGACGAGCATGAAGGGTCTGCATTTCCTGATTCTCCGCTGGACGGGTATACAGAGGAAAAAGGTAGTGCTCTTTGGGACATCTTTCGGAGGGAAGATGTACCAAAGTTACAGGAGTATCTTTTGAAACATTCGGAAGAATTTCGACACACTTACTGCTGTCCAGTTGATCAGGTATTTTTTAACAAATATGTCAAAGATTAATACAACTTCTCTATAATTTTCTTCTAAATGTTGTTTCTTTGACATATAATATGCAGTTTGTAAGGTGATTTGTAACTGATGAAGATTCAATTTCTTCATGTTGAACGCAATCCTTAAGACTTGATTGCTTTTTTAGGTTTTTCATGCGATTCATGATCAAACATTCTACTTGACTTTGGAGCATAAAAGGAAACTAAAGGAGGAATTTGGTTAGTATACACTTTGTTGTTGGTGGTTGTGCTACATTCATCCCATAAATTTGCTTACTAATGGGACCGTTTTGAACCTTTTCAGGTATAGAACCTTGGACATTTGAACAAAGACTGGGAGAGGCAGTTTTCATTCCTGCTGGATGCCCACATCAAGTGCGAAATCTCAAAGTAAAGTTGCATTCTTATTCCATTTGCTTTTATTGTTCATATTCATGGCAATCTCTCTCTCTCTCTCTCACACACACACACACAATATATATATATATATATAGACTCTCTCTCTCACACACACACAATATATATATATATATATATATATATATATATAGAGAGAGAGAGAGAGAGAGAGAGAGAGAGATATACCTTGTCGCTATAGAACTCTCAAAGACTTCAGCCCTATCAGTCTGTGCATGTTCTTTAGTGAGTCATGTCCAAGATCTTGGCTAACAGATTAAATGAAGCTCTACACACTTTGATAGGGTCACCTCAATGACCATCTCATTCATTAAATATTATTCTAACTCATGCGACTTTACAACTAATGGATTAGACAAAGAGAGGGTAAAATTGGATATGAGTAAGGCCTGTGATATGGTAATGTGGGAGTCCTTATATGGTGTTACTAGAAAGATGGAATTTGGGAGTTTTAGGGTGAAAAGAAGAGAAGTGAAAGTAAATTAATGAAGAGAAGAGAAGAGGAGAGAGAACAAAGGGATATACTTTATTTTCTGCTTGCTTGGAAGTAGAAAGAAGAGAAAGGTACTTCCTTTCCTTCCTGCTTGCAAGTAGAAAAGAAAAGTAAGGAAAAAGTTGAAAGTTATCATTGTAGGACCCTTTCATCAGCCATTTGCCCAAATCACACTTGCAATGAACCTTCGTCACACCTGAATTATGCTCCATAGATTTCAAGTGCTCTGTGCAAAGTTTTGCTACCAGGCTTTCCAAAAGAAATACAAAGCTTTAAACCCACATTTATTTCTACCATTTCCTTTAATTTCAGTTTTCCCCCTAGCTGTTTCTTGCCCTTTGGGAACTCAGGAAGAAAATCCAATTGACTGATTGATAATCCAAAGCAAAATGAAGCCCAATTGACTGATTGATAATCCAAAGCAAAATGAAGCTTTTAATCTGCAAGAATAACGGTGATATTCACCTTGTTACCATTATGGCTCTTGATTCAAATATTGGATGAGCAAGCACTAAAGTAGCAATAATTGATGATCCCCTTCGACAGATATGATCGTCGAAGTGTGAAGAACTTTCAGGTCCGCTTCATGGTAGCAAAGAACTTGGTCATTGAAATAGTACAATAATGTTGAAAATTTCACCGGTTGGAGTGGTCTGAATGGACAAGCCAGTTGACTTGGGTTGTGTTTCGGTGTCCATATTTCTTATGGGTGAAACAGTTATACTGAAAAAAATTTACGAAGGTTTTTTTTTTCCCCTTCTAAAGTGGTTAAAGTGAGATGTACATTTCTCTTCTTTTCTCTCCTCCCTGGACTCCCAAGCAAGTCAAGAAAAGAGGATTTTCTTTCACTTTCTCTTCCTTCTCTCATTTTCTGAAATCCCAAGCGTTAGTGAATATCTAACATGACCGAGTCTATTATCATCCCCAATTTTGGCCTTTGACAAGGTGATCTCTTATCTTTGATTTTCACCTTATTCTATTCGTCGAAGCTTTGCTTCTTCCAGCCTAATCAAATTGTAATCATACCAACTTTCTCATAGAAATCTCCATCAATCAACATTTTTCGACCCCAAGTCATGTATTTTCTTTAAAGCCTCCTCTCATTCAGCATTTCATCTAAATTTGATTTTAGACATTAATGTCTTTAAGCAGGTGAGAGACTCGACTCGATTTGCGTAAGTGTGATTTTCTTCTCTGCTAATCATGGTCAATTTCAAGTTGTGCATTGGCCAAGAATGTTCCAAAGTGAATATTAGCTTTTGTTAGAAAAGGAATTACTCTGTTTCTTCGAACCGAAGAGGTACACTTTGACTTGTTACACAAATTAAGAAGTTGAATAACCACTAACTTCCTAACATACCGTATCTTGTGTGGCCACAATTTCAAGTTGATTTAGTTGATATGACATTATAATTCTCAACCATAAATTCAAAAGGTATTAAAGACATTATGTAAAAAAAACTTTCGTAAGACTAAATAACAAGCAAAGCTACTTGAGTTTGACTCTTGTTCGGTTCGATAAAGAGCTCGTTTGAGACTAGTTTGTGAGATAATCAGACCACTCGACTCGATAAGCGTACAATATGATATTTCTATTGAAAATGCCAAATGACTTGAAGTCGTCTCAATTAAGAGCTTGTTTGAGATTGGTACGATAACAAACCAAGTCAAGCTTGAACACCTTTTAAGTTCGCTAAAATTATCAAACAAGCTTGAACAATCAAGTAAAGGCTCAACTCAGTTTGTTTTCACTCCCATACTTACCTAGAGAGGAAATGTACCTTTTTAAAATGACCAACTCAAGAGTAATGTGTACCATTTCAATTGGGACGGATAGAGTGACTTTGTCAAGACCTTGTAGCGAAGATGTTAAGTTGATGAGAAGCTTTTATTGTCTCGAAGAAGCTAAGTAACAGCAAATAACGTCGAGACAAGGTAAACTTACTTTGATCAAACATGTTTTATCCGGTACATTTATCGTCTTATGTCAGATTTCAAGCTTTAATCTAGCTTTAATATGCAAAACTTAATTGGGATTTTCACCGATGAAAATATAAGCAAAGGAGTTTAATGGTGAAAATATCAAAATTGTGTGTAAGAAAGATAGACGGTATTTAGGGGTGGCAATGACTAGCACAACCATTTCATAGCTCTTGTCTTGGTCGCCCGAGGCGAGGCGAGACGAGGCGGGAGGCGAGGCATTGGCGCCTCAGTTTTGGTCAAGTGAGGCGTTTTATGGAAGGCGAGGTTGAGGCGTTCACCTCCTTCTATTGGGGGCAAGGCGAGAGGCGTGCGAAGGCGACACCTTTGTGACATGGGACGAATAGAGTGACTTTGTCAAGACCTTTTGTTGAAGGTAGCGAAGATGTTAAGTTGATGAGAAGCTTTTATTGTCTCGAAGAAGCTAAGTAACAACAAATAATGTCGAGACAAGGTAAACTTACTTTGATCAAACATGTTTTATCCGGTACATTTATCGTCTTATGTCAGATTTCAAGCTTTAATCTAGCTTTAATATGCAAAACTTAATTGGGATTTTCACCGATGAAAATATAAGCAAAGGAGTTTAATGGTGAAAATATCAAAATTGTGTAAGAAAGATAGACGGTATTTAGGGGTGGCAATGATTGACACAACCATTTCATAGCGCTTGTCTTGGTCGCCTGAGGCGAAGCGGGAGGCGAGGCATTGGCGCCTCAGTTTTGGTCAGGTGAGGCGTTTTATGGAAGGCAAGGTCGAGGACCTCTTTCTATTGGGGGCAAGGCGAGAGGCGTGCGAAGGCGACGCCTTTGTGACATGCCCTAAAACCCTTGTATTTTTAACCAAGAAATTTTCTCTTTTTAGAAATGGACATATTTTTCTAGATCTAGACAAATCAGCTCAATATTTGACCAATT
The DNA here is from genome assembly GCA_016624345.1 of Platycodon grandiflorus. Taxonomy (NCBI): domain Eukaryota; kingdom Viridiplantae; phylum Streptophyta; class Magnoliopsida; order Asterales; family Campanulaceae; genus Platycodon; species Platycodon grandiflorus. The sequence goes on from CM028361.1 coordinate 47,319,559, forward strand.
CAAGGCCACAGTGGTCATTGGAAAAGTTGCCACGCGTGCCACATGCCGGAGAAACCTCGTCGGACATGCACAGACAAGGTCGTCGGCTCCTGTTCAAGTGAGATTCGAGATTGGTTGGCTGGTTTGAAGAGTATCCGATGATTATTAAAGAAACCTATCATTTTTTAAGAAAATAATTGTAGTTTTGGTATAAATAACAAGAAGATTTACGGCAACTATCTCCTTCCTAATTTAGAGATTTCAATGTGTAAATCCCATGATTAATGTAATGATTAGTGTAACTTTCCCTTATTTTAGCCAATCCCATAAATCATGGATTGGTCTGATTTGTAACCTACTGCATATAATAGATATACAAGAATACACAACAACCCAACTTAGTCTTGGGCACTTAAATACTTTGGTTTTTCTTAGAAAAATTATTATAAACATGAATTTTAGAGAGATATGACACGATAAGACACGACACGACATTACACAAAACGACACGACACGAAGCACGACACAAAAGCGCAAAATAAAAAATTTAGTTAAAATAACATTTATTGTTATATTTATAATAAAATAAGATAGATAACATGAAAACCAGTGTTTAAAAAATTGCCCTAGGCTCCTGCCTAGGCGTTAGGCGTCCACAAAACACCGTCGTCAGTTCGTCTTCATCTTCGTCTTCGTTAGTTCCTCTCCATCTCTCAACTCTCAAGCAGCGACGCCGCCATCCCGTTTCTCTCCTCAGGCCATTCCGCCGCCGTTGTGCCATTCTACGTACTTCCATTCTTGCAGGCGTGAGAAAGAAAGAGAGAGCGAGAGCGAGAGTGAGAGAGAGAGAGAGAGCAAGAGTGAGAGAGATAGATCTGATGAAATTAAAATGACTCACCGACGAGAGATTCAAAGAATTTATGGATTTAAGCCTTCAATTTCTTCCCTTTTTTTTTCCTTTGTGCCCACTGTGTGAGAGAGGGAGAGGATGAGGGAGCTTTTTTGACTTTTGTTTGTGCGTCGGTGAGAGAGAGAAGGGGATGAGGGAGCCTGCTATTTGTTCCAGCTTTTAGCTTTAGGTTTTCAAAATAACAATTCAAGTTATCTAAGTGTTCCCTCAAGTTATTAAGTATTTTTCTTTCCCACCCTCAAGTCATTAAAGTATTATCATTCTCCCCTCTACTTTGAAATGGTATTAACTTTTATTTTACTTTTTAACTTTTAATCTTGTAATGTAATAATTACTTTTAATTTTTTTGGTTATATTTAGTTATTTATTATTGTTGCATTAGGTATGGTGTAATTATGTCTCGATTTCTAGGCGCCGCCTAGGCCCCGACTAAGCCCCGACTAAGCTCCTAGGCGCTAGGCCCTGCTCTAGCGCCTAGCGATTTTTAGAACACTGATGAAAACACGATAATGCTGCTCGATCACGACACGAGAACACGAATTGTCACCCCTAACAGTGTTGGGAATATTCATCTGTTGAGTAACTAAAACCTTTCTGTGAATATTCGTTATATTTTATAAGATTGTTTGATAATGTAATATTATATCACTTAATAAATTAAGTATCTCTTAAAAATAGCCAAAATTTTAAGTCAAAAGATGATGTCTTAATATTTTAAGCTCTACTTTTTCAGACATCAGTTTTCAGAGCTTAATTTTCAGTTTTAACAAACAGACCCTTAGTCTTTGAATAGAGTGCCTATAAGGAAACATTTGTAAATAGACTGCGTGGTACACTTCAGAAAGGCATCTATGCAAGGACTTTTATAGCTCTGATATGAAGAGGAGTTTGCAACTTGCGAGAATCAGCAAGCCTCAGCAAAGATGGCTTATGCCTTATAGCAAGGTCTCATGATCAGCAAACTTGTTTTAGGGGAAAAAAAGTTGGTGCTGATTTGAGGCTTAGTCAAGGTGGAATTCAAAATCTACGTAGTGAGGATAAGAAGATACTTTTCCAGATTTTCAGGAACATATCTGTTTAGAAATGTTCGACTTCGAAAGTACTTTATCTGCACCTTCACGTGGATGTGTTTATAAGTATCGTTCTCCCTGAGTGACAACTCAACACTTAGTACTGCAAAAGGTGACACTCATAGAAAAGTTGTTCTTCATGACCAATCATGTCGAAACTTTTCTCCTTGATTCTCAGACCTGTCAAAAGAGATCTTCAGAGATAAAATTCAACTCTAGAACTCAAATCCAACGTTTGAATACTACCACTCTCCAACGGCTACAAAAGTCTTTTACCTTTATAAGACGACCTCCACACACAAGCTCGATGAGCAAGCGAGAGAACCACTAGATAAAAGAAGAGCGAGAAAGCAAGTAGAACGATACAGAGACAAGACAGATACTCTGTGCTTCATAGATAAAAGTGTGAAAGTGTAAGGAGAAAAGAAAAGAGAGAAGATTTATACACTTGGTCAAGAATCTGTTTCTTTCATAGATAAAAGTGTGGAAGTGCAAGGAGAAAAGAAAAGAGAGAAGATTTATAAACTTGGTCAAGAATTTGTTTCTTGATCCGAGTCTCAGTCTCAAACTGAAGACTCCGTCTCAGTTGAACCCTAAATTCTTAGTCCACTTTTGAGATCAAGATCAATTGAGCCAACATTGGAGAACTAGAGGGTAACAGTGTGTCCGGTGTAGAGCTAGAGCACACACTTCATATTACACTCAACATGAGCAAGCTCACACTTCCTTGTAATGCTTTTTGAGTGTGATAATATTGTATCACAGTTGTTTGGACTAATTCCCAAGAGACTTTCAAACAACTTATGTTTGAATGTCCTCATAATAAATCCGAACACACAGAATTGGGTGGTTGTTATGTGCATTTGATTTTTCTCTTCAACACACTCGATCAATGTTGATTGTGTACGGTGATCCAACGGTGGTCAAGTCGGTGTTATACGACTCAAGTCTTAAACAAGACTTGACAGTAGTGTAAACCTTACTTGTAACTGTTGAGGATAAGTGATGCGATCCGAGTTTGCTCAATACCGATGTTCATACATGTGTTCAAAAATCATTTGACGAATGATTGAGCATAGAAGTTCAAGCAAGGTTTGTTCGTGATGTTCGTGATTATTCAAAGTATTCAAGAATCAACGAAAGGCTTTTATATGTATGAAAAAAGGCTTGAAGACTCAAGAGACGTCCGTTAAAGTCATCCTAGGCACGATGGATGACTTTGAAAGCTTTTTAACGCTAAATGGATGATTTTAGGGGGCCAAAGTGCACTTTTCAAAGTTAGACCTACGAGATTGATAGTGTTTTCCTTGTTTTAGTTTGTTATTATTTTCTAATTAGCCTAAGTATCTTACTTAGTTGTTTCCAACATGGTTTAGGTAATTCATTAATTGTTTCCTTTTATTTTAGGATTTTATTTCCTTATTAGGATTCAGATTTTAGGCCTATATAAAGGCTTCTCTATATGTATTCAAAAACACAACTTGAGATTAAATTTATTTGAGAGAATTATTCAATTCTTCTTGGTTCTTTGCGAACTTTTCGAACTTATCAGAATTGTTCTGTGGCGTTCAACCTTTTCTTTCTTATCAATTGATATTTCATCCCAGTTGTGGCAAAAATCATTATACCAAGGTTCGAGGTCGTCTAAAGTCATCCTAGGCATGATGGATGACTTTGGAAGCTTTTTAACGCTAAATGAATGACTTTAGGGGGCCAAAGTGCACTTTTTAAAATTAGGCCTTTAAAAAAACGGAATTGATACGTTTTTTGGTTTGTTATTATTTCCTAATTAGCCTAGGTACCTTACTTAGTTGTTTCCAACATGATTTAGGTAATTCATTAATTATTTTCTTTTATTTTAGGATTCTATTTCTTTATTAGGATTCAGATTTTAGGCCTATATAAAGGCTTCTCTTTATGTATTCAAAAACACAACTTTGAGATTAAATTAATTTAAGAGAATTATTCAATTCTTATTGGTTCTTTGCGAACTTTTCGAACTTATCAGGATTGTCCTGTGGCGTTCAACCTTTTCTTTCTTATCAATTGGTATTTCATCCCAATCGTGGCAAAAATCATTATACCAAGGTTCGTGGTCGTCTCAATTATCGGGTTGCGGCGGTACATGTCAAGGTTCGTATTTGGCGAGGTGTCACCTTCCATCAACTAATGTCAAAGTTTTTGCTGAAGTTGGAAAATGGTTTACTAAAGTACTCACGTAGCCTTGAAACTCGATTGCGAACTCGGAAAAAAAAAAAAAAAAGAAGAGAAGAAATCAATCGCTAACATCTACCACAGTTGTGACCCATGCTTCCACCACCGCAACCTCAAATGCCCAAGAATTTCACTTTTCACAACTTCAGCAACTAAAATCTTTGCCATTTATGCCATTTGTTGGTAGCAATGAAGTGGATTGTCAACTTTAACTTTTTTGTTTTTGATCTAATGTCGATTTAAATATCGATTTCTTATCTCATTGTTTCTTTAAGTTCCTGGTTGAGTTTGGAGGCCATGTGAATTATTTAGTCAACCATTCTTGCCGACATTAGTAGTCCACGTAGGATTTTCGTTAGTATTTTCGAATGGAGTTTGGATTTCAGTTAGTATTTTGGACAAAGTTAGTAGCCCGGTGATCGTAATATGACTACAGCGGCAAAATGAATAAAAAAAAAGTAGGGGGTGCAAAACCAGAGCTAAAGCAAAGTAAAGTTGGGTCATTTTGTCGATAACCCCATGATAAAAATATGAAAAGGAAAACGAACATGGGTCTTAGGCCAAAATATAAGATGGTAAGTGGACAAGAAAGAACAAACATAAGATGAGAAGTGCAAATGCTTGTGTTACAAGCGATTGAGGTTCCTATGATCTTGAGAAATCAACAGCACTCCAGTGATGTCTTCTAATGATTTCTCTTAAATGTTAATTACGTTCGGTTGACATTTTGGCATGTTTTGGTTCGCATAGGCCAAAATACATGTTTTAGATGTACACATTGATCCGTGTTTTAAAAAAGAACTAATATTAATTAATCAAAAAATAAACCAAATAATAAGGTCCAATATGACAATAAATACTTATAGTTGTAAATTGCCAGAAAATTAAGTTTTTTTCTTAAATTTCTATGGAGGAGATGTGTGTGTTCTGCTCTAATGGACAAATGTACGTAAAGAGTAAAGCGGAAAAATAAGTGAATGGTTGTGGAAGAAGAAAAGGAAGAATCCAAAATTACTCAGAAGGTGATGAATGGGTTCCAAACAATCAGTAACACTTGGAATTTGTTGCACAACAATCATTTATTCATTCATACTATTTTATGGTTTTCACTAATAGTTTTATGCTTTTTCTGCCATATCAGTCATGTACAAAGGTTGCTGTGGATTTTGTGTCTCCTGAAAATGTCCAACAGTGCATCCGCCTAACTGAGGAGTTCCGCAAGCTACCAAGAGACCACAAAGCTAGAGAAGACAAACTAGAGGTTATACACACACACATACACACATACACACACACTAACACATAGTATTTAGAGCAAGAATTAATTAATAAATATGATGCTCTGTTTTGCAACAGATCAAGAAGATGATCCTTCATGCAATTAACCAAGCCATCCAAGATTATGAAGATTTAATGAGCAGTGACAGATTTTAAAAACTGCAGCTACTCAAGGATAAGTCATTTTCTGTCAACCAAGTTGCATTTTAACATGCATTGAATAAGAGGGCGCTGCTCAGATCCTTGGATTTTGTCAGAATTGTACAATCTCAGGGATAATTTTGTAAATTTAGCAGCAGCCTTGTACCTTTTCAAAGTAGACAAGGTAATTTGGTTGGTTGACATCTACTGTTTTGTGTTCGAAGTAGATAGGGTAATGATCTTGGTTTCCTTTGCAAACCTATAACCAGATCAGGGCAGAATACAGGAACCTTGATGCAAAATTATTAATAGCATGAAGTTAAATACTGTCCCCTGAATCTCTAGACAGTTTTCTTGTTCTAAAATTACTTCTCGTACTTGAAAATGAGATTAAAAAAACAACTTTATCATGTTTGGTGTATTGCTCTGAAAAATTTGCTAAAACAAGATGTTTACCATGTTTGGATTCTATTTGCAATGGACAAAACATGAGTGCTGCAAGGGCCACAGCTTTCTAACATATTAGATAAAGGAGGGGGGTAGGTGTATATGAGGTAACATCTGCTAGCGACCTGCTAATGTTGAGTCTGATGGAAGGCAAACAGCAATTGGGTTAGAAGACGGTATAAGAGTAATTCTACAAGTTTTGTTTAGTCTGTCAGCTGAATAGGCACCTTTAATAGTTGAAGGGTGTACATGTTCTAATGCAGGTTAAGGGGGGAAAGTTTTCAAACTCTTAAGGTATTTTTGAAGGGCCAATTATTTTTTGGAACATGGGAGTACATATGTAACCAATTTCAAAACGTGTTGTCCTTGACGGTTCTGTTCGGTTTTTCTTTTTTTAAGCCTTAAAACTGAAAATCGAATCAAATCAAATAAAAACCAAAAAATAAAACTAAATTCGAATTTGGTTTACAGTTTGGTTTGGTTCGGTTCTGTTAAACTGAAATTTTGAAAGCTAATAAAAAGTTACGGTTTCTTAAATTTTGTAAATGCTCCTAAATTTATAAATATTGTAATCAAACAAAGAAAATTACAAATGAACCAAAAAATTGTTAGAATTGCAATCAAATTTAAATATCTTAACATATTTTTACTTTTTTGATCTGTTTAATAATAATTTATATAAATAAAAATAATATTATTATTATTATTATTATTATTATTATTATTATTATTTTATTCAATTCAGTTTTTGATTTGAAAGTCAAACCTAAAAACCAAACCGAAACCATATTGAAATTTGGTTCAAACCAAAACCAAATTCGGTTTCGGTTTTCAAATAAAACCAAATATTGGACACCCCTCGGTGGTAGAGTTGGGACTACACAAATTTTAGGAGTATCCCTCTTACACCCCCTTGGGGACACCCAACAAATAGTTTTTTTAAAAAAATTCAAATGTGTTATCACTTATCAGTGACATCAATACTTGGAATAAAGTTCACAAATTCAAATCACTTGAACAAGAAACTCGAAAAGATGAGGTAAACCTACTTCAACACACTCCAAACAAAGAAAAAGATCTAATTTCTTGGCCCAAATTAGTTGTTCCTTTTTCAATATTCCTAGATTGCTTAACCCCAAGGGGTGGGAGAAATGGCAAGGGCAATCCAAATTGCAGCAACCCAAAACAAAAAGCAACGGAAAAAGCCATCGAACACCACCAAAAACCGTCTCCAAACTCCTCAATTCGTGGGGCAAAAAAATCCTAAGGGCTAGGCTATTTAGGCCTCAACGACCACCAAGGTGGTGCAAGCCCTGTAAAAATTTCTCGTGTCGACACCAATGCTTGGACACTAATCCAAAAATTTCTAGCAACGTAAAGGTTTAGAGGAGATCATCTTCTCGAGGTGACCAGAGATAGAGATGCCCAGTTGAACCGACAGTTCTAAAAATGGCCCAAGATCAAACCGTAACCGAATTGTATTTTCACGATTAAGGTTCCGATTTCAAACCGGTCAAGCCGGTTCCAAACCATGATTTTTTTTTTATTTTCTCTTAAAAAAGTTCCATCTCTAAACTTTGTATAAAGTATTGTTTTGAATTTTATAAAGTAACCAAAAGTGTATTTTGAATTTAAAACTTTATAAATTTTTCATCTTTAATATTACACGAATACTTTTGAATTTTATAAAGTAACCAAAAGTGTATTTTGAATTTATAAACTTTATAAAATTTTCATCTTTAATATTACACGGTAATCAAAAGTATCTTTAAAAAAATCAGAGGCGGTACTTGACCAATTTTATTAATTATAGTAAAAAATTTAATACGAAGAGTACTGAGAGAGATGAAGAGAAAGATATTTGTGTAGGAAAAAATGGAGGGGAATGTGGGGGTATTCATAGTTAGAAAATTTGAGGAAAAAAATAATAAATAAATTTTTTTATTGTTTTCGACCAAAAACAGTCACATGACCGTTTTATATCTTGAGTAATCTGGGCCGTCCATCACACTAACATTTTTTTTTCTTTGAATTCTGATAGTTGGAATCAACAATTAGGCCAGTTTATAACGATTTTGAAATCAGCAATTCCAGATTTCTTAAAAATGAAAATCGAAACCAAACGGATAACCGGCGGTTCCGGTTTGAACGATTTTTTTTACGGTTCGGTTGCAATTTTTGAAATCATTAGGGCAGGTCTAATCAGAGTTATGTCCTTGCGTTGCGCAAAGATTGTTGATCGACAATCACCTCTAAGGCCATAACCGGGACAGCTAGTTGCACGTACCATTTTGGCCAAAATCGATGAGGCGGTGGCATATTATCACTTATTGGTAAGGCAATTTCGTGGATTGCCTAAATTATCCCTCAACACAATCATCAATTACCAATAGCAAAATATCTAAAATATTGTTTTAAAACAACATCCACCTATACTACACCCAATCTAAAAAATAACTTCCCTCAATTTCATTACTCTAATTTTAACCATGAATTAAATTGTATAAAACTAAAATATTTTAAAATAATATTTCCTCCGTTTCACCAAAAGAATTCACGTTTGAAAAATCTAATTATTAAGGGATATATTAGAGTCATTAGAGTTTGTCATAATTACAAAAATACTTGACTACAACCAAAATAATTACAATACAACTGAAAAGTAAAGATGAAAGATTATGAAAATTATTTGCATCATTTTTGAAAGTGAATTTTTTAAATGAAATATCCCAAAATAATATAATAGACTTTTTGACTTGAACGGAGGGGGTATAAAATAGAAAACATATGCACACGCATGTGCTACTAGTTTTCATAATATGTCTTGGTCTACTTATTTCCTAAGGAAGCAATACTAAAAGTTAATGAATTAAGGGTGTGTTTATTACTCCCTCCGTTCGTAAAAAAAACTCTTCTTTCTTTTTTCGGCCGATCTAATATTTTCTCTTTAAGAAAATATTTTTATCATTTTATCATTAGTTTACTCGCTAGTTAATGATGGACCCTACTTGTACATGGGTTCAAAGAAAAATACACAAGATATCAACATTTATAATTTAGTCAATTAACTTTTTTCTATTTGTGTGCAAAATTAAACAAAACTCTTTTTGGAAAGAGATTGAGTTATTTTTATTTTATTTTTTAATGATTAAAGAATAAATAGAATGGAGATAGAGAGAAAGTTGGTCACACTAAAGAGAGAGAAAATTTATAACTACAAACTAAAGTCATTATATCACGAACGAGAACATACCGTAAGGACTTGTTTGGTAGCCAAATAAGGATAAACAATATTATTAATCTCAGTCCTATTAGCGTCCTTGCTATTAATTCTCAAGAATAATAATCATGTTCCTAGCAAAGTTCCCAGCAACAATATGATGTTTAGTAGCACTAGAATTAAATAAGAAACTTTTTACCGTTAATCGAATACATAAAGATGAAATCATACTCAAACATAGGAAGAAATTTAAATTAACTAGAAATCAATCAATTGAAGACAACGATAAGTTGTATATATAACCTTGTTTCTAAGGGAAATGAATAGATCACACACGAAGTCCTTGCCTAAATGAAATGAACCATATATTCAGTATTCTACAAATTTAACCCAAATCAGAGTCAATCTTTCACCTAAGAGAGGAAGAGAGCAATAGATGATGAAGAAAATGAAGAATAATAGACAAAACTAACATGAAAATATAGATTTCCACCCGAAATTACCATAATCTCCTTTATCAGCCACTGGTGAGGGAGAGCACTGACGGGTGGATTGCTTTCAAATGGGGGAAGGGTATTTTTTATCGTGTTTTGGAGTTTGTATATTAGTGGTAGTTTTGAGATTAAAAATATTAGTCCCGCATTTTTTTGGTGAGGACGTTAATAGTATCATTCTCTCCCTTAGTATAATTAGGGATGAGATAAGGACTTTCTGTGAATAGCCAGCATGGGCTATTAGTTCACACCACTTATTGCGTAACTAAGAAAAAAAAGGGGGAAAAGTGAAAATTAATATAGTCAAATGACATATCTTGAACTACTCCCTCAATCCCACCACACGGGTGCGTACATTTTTTCTAAAATCGGACCGAACAAAAAACAGTGGACCGAATCAATACTTTTGGTTCGGTTCTGGTTCTAATTTTTAGTAGAACCAATCATTTGGTTTGGTCCCAATTTAAAAAAAATATAGATTGGTTCTGAACCAGACCGGACCAATATATATTACATATATAATATAATTATATAATCTATATATTAATAAATTGATGTTTACAAAATGTAATTGCTATTTTCTAACCCTAACCCAAACCCTAAGTATAAAATAATATTTAGTGGGCCAAAATATAAAAAACTCCCCAAAGTATCCACCAAATCCCACTTTGCACCCTAATTTGAAATTCGTGCGTACAAACACTCCACGTTCCAATTTGTCCCACTTTGCCCCCTACCCCCAACGGCCGTTACTATGTTGATGTTAAGTAGTCACGTGCAAGTCACGTGAGGGCTACTTTGGTCATTTCTACTCAATGCTTTAAGCCCAACTTCAAACTATGGTGTGAAGTGTTGAAATTGGTTAAGTAAGGGGTAAAATAGAAATTTTTTGACAAAGCCCATTATCTAAAAACCCAGAAACCATTGAATTCCAAGACACTAGGTTCCTCTCAAGCATATTCTCAAACACCGTGGTTGCTTCTTCCACAAACCCACATCTGCCATACATAGCAATCAAAGCATTACCAACAAAAAATCTGAAACCAAATCCATCTTCACTCTCATCCCATGGACACCCCGTCCCAAACCCAAATCCAAAAGCCCGGCACACGCTTTAATTACACAAGGCAAAGTGAAATGATCAGCCTTATATTCCGTCAATAATAATAAATCGCAGAACATAGATATTGCATCAAACCATAGTTCATTTCTAGTGTACCCACTAATTAGAGCATTCCACTGGTACAGATTCTTATCATGCAATTGCTCGAAAACTGAACGAGAATTTGAAGGGTGACCACATGCGGAGTACATTGTGATGATTCTGGTGTTGAGAACGACGTCGTTCCTCAACTGGGTTGATGCCCAAACAATTTCGTGTGTTTTCCGGCCAATTGCTACGTCTTTGTTCCGGCCACACGCTTGCAACAGTATGCTTATACCTTCTGTTTTTTGAGCAAGATCAAAAAGGGTGTTTTCGGGTTTTGTTTGTAATAAACTGAAAGCTCCGAGTACATTTCCGGATTGGCAGAGTTGGTTTATTTGTTGAGAGAAAGAGGTGTGGTGGATAATAGCGTGCCGTTGGGGGGTTTGCGAGGAGAGAGAAAGAGATGATTTTGGTATAAAGATACGGTAAGAGGATGATAGGGTTCCCAGCATTTTGCCCTTGTGTTTGCCGAAGTCTATGACTCGGTCACGTGGTGGGATTGGGGTTGAGAGAGATTTGGGAGGCTTGTAGCAGCATGAAATTGTGGAGGTGCGGAAGAGGGGATTTGGATGGGATAAAGTAGGTGGGAGAAATTGAAGCTTCATGTGGACTTGTAGGCAGTGGTTGACGGGGTAAATGGAAGTCTGTGGTGATGGAAGTCTCCGATGATGGAATTCTCCGGTGATGGAATTTTTCAACCAAAATAGAAAAAAATTCTATTTTGCCCCTTACTTAACCAATTTCAACACTTCACACCATAGTTTGAAGTTGAGCTTAAAGCATTGAGTAGAAATGACCAAAGTAGGCCTCACGTGACTTGCACGTGACTACTTAACGTCAACATAGTAACGGCCGTTGGGGGTAGGGGGCAAAGTGGGACAAATTGGAACGTAGAGTGTTTGTACGCACGAATTTTAAATTAGGGTGCAAAGTGGAATTTGGTGGATACTTTAGGGAGTTTTTTATATTTTGGCCTATTTAGTGATATTTCTCTAAGTAATTTACAGACAAATACAGACTTGATGTTGCCCAAACTATTTTTTATTTTATTTTAGTTTATATTGCATGAAGTGAATTGTAATATATGGCTCAAACCTTTTTAAATCAATTACTATATATATATATATATATATATATATATATATTCACACACATATATATATATATATATGCATATATATATATATATTTGTGACCTTGTTTGCATTTTTAACGTTTTATTATTATTGAATATTTTTTTAATTATCGCATAAAATATTAAATTTTACTATTTATTTGTCAATTCAAAAAATTAAAAAGGTTTATTCCCTCAAAATCGAAAAATATATAGGACCGAACCAATTAGAACCGGACCAAAGTATTGGTTATTATATATGTTGGTTTGATTCTGATTCTAAATTTCTTAAAAACTTGAGTATTAGTCTGATTCTCAAATTTTTTGGCAAAAAATGGAGCAAATTGGATTGTGATCACCCCTATGACCCACGATATTGATGTGGTGGCCTATTACTTACGATTAGGCAAAAGAAGGAAGTATGTCACACTTTTATGGATTGTCTAAATTACCCCTTAACCCATTATTAATTGCCACTATCAAAATGTCTAAAATATTACTTTAAAAAGCATCCACCTATACTACCCCAATATGAAAATGTCTAAAATATTACTTTAAAAAGCATCCACCTATACTACCCCAATATGAAAATGTCTAAAATATTACTTTAAAAAGCATCCACCTATACTACCCCAATATGAAAATGTCTAAAATATTATTTTTTAAAAGCATCCACCACAAAAGAACTGCATATGCAAACAAAGCCTAATTTGTCGGGCAAAGATAATAGAGCAGTGTTATGGGTACCTAAATAGTACTAAATTTTTTACATCAAATGATGTTTCATCTGATATGGCAGCTGATGTGATGCATTAATTTTAATTTTTAATTTTACTTTTTAAACCACATCAGCTACCATACCATTTGGTGCAAAAAAATTAATACTCAGTGACCAAAACCACGTACAATCCCATTTTCTAGGCCATTGAAAATTTAGAGTTGGCAATGGGCCTGTCCGGCCCAGCTTAACTCGAACCCACCGGGCCAAGCTCTACATTTGGGCTGAGCTGAGCCGGTCCAAAGTTACATCGGATCTCCAAAATTAAAAGTGGTATATATCAAGTACAACCTTTTGATCCGATAAAACAACTTATATGACTTTTGACTAAAAATTAACACAAACTTCCAATAATACCCCAAAGCCTTTAAAACCTAACTCAGTCTCACTCTCTCTCAAATCTCCAAACCACAGTCGTCTTTCTCCCATCGTCGTCGTCTTCCTCCGTCTCCGACCACATCGTCTCCCTCTACTGCCATGGATCTTGTAAGTCTTCCTCCCATCTACTACCATGAAACCCTATCTTTGTCTTCCTCCGTCTTCCTCTCATCGTCTCCCTTTGAATCGATTAAACGATCCTATGAATCGTTTAAACGAATCCGTGAATCGTTTAAACGAATCCGTAAACGAATCTGTGAATCGTTTAAACGAATCCGTTAATCGTTAAAACGAAGCTGTTTATCGTTTAAACGACTCCGTGAATTGTTTAAACTATGTTTGAGTCATTCAAAAAAAGAGGGTATTTTGGGGTTTTCAAATAAAAAGAGGTCATATAAGTTGTTTTGGAATAAGTTAGGCCAAATAAGATATTGGAGTGTTTGATCGGTCCATTTGTGAAGAAAACTCAAATTAAAACCCAGCCCCTCTCAATATCCTTTGCTTTAAGTGCATTTTCTATGCCATTGTAATTGATGTTTTAAATGCATTTCCTATTTTATCCTTTGCTTTAAGTGCATTTGCTATATTATCTTTTGCTTTAAAGATAAGTTATAAGACACTTTAAATTACATTGCATGAAATATCATGTACAAGTAAACTAAAACAATATTTGGAATGCCGTAAAAGAAAATTGGAGCGTCAATAGTGTAGCCATTTGATTTGATTTGATTAAAGCACCTCAACAAATAGGCCCCAATTCTCAATGTCTCTACAAACCATCTTTTCAAAATGTAAGTGGAGGCAAAGGGGAAAAGTAAAAACATAATTTAGTCAAATGACAATTCTTGAACCGTTTATCAAGCCAAATACCGACTCCGTCCCAAAATAATGTTTTAGATTAATTTTACACGAATTTTAAGAAAGTGTTCAACTTTATATAATTTTTCTTTAATATTCTCAAAGGTTCCCTAATGGTGCCTAATGAGTTAGTCTCATATATTGTATCATTGATAGTAATATTATAGATAATTTGTTTAAGAAATATGTTGAACGTGGTAGTGCAGACGCATACCCGGACATAATTCTAGCAAACTCAGAGCTACTTGTTAATAGTTTAAAGAAATTAATTGTGCCCTTAAACCGATCTACTTGTGAATATTTAAGGGAACTAGTTGCATTCTTCTCATCAACTGTAACCCTTGAAAATAGATCGTAGCATTAATAGTCTTAACAATTGATATCAGAGAAGATCCCGAGTTCAATCCCTATACCGAGGTGCACCGAAAAGAGATTGTTAGATGTGGTGGTATAGCGCAGCACATAATTAAACTCGTGACTATTGAGTAGGTCCTTTTCAAAAAGGGAATCATAATAATAGAACAAGGAACTCCCCAATTCTTGGCACATGTACTTGCTCAAGTCCTCCCTCAGGTCGCATTCACACATTAACTAAGCCTTATCTAAAGTTGCAAAAATAAAAAAGAAGAATACATTATCGCGAATTGTGTATCTTTTATCAGGGCGGATCTAAAGGCAACGAGAGGGGGGCTCAAGCCCACCTCAAAATTTGTCAAATAAAAATTATGTAACCCAAATTTACATATCAACCTCCTCACTCACTCCACTCTCCACCAATTCAATCTTCATCAATCACCAAATCACCAAAAAACTCTGAACTACTTACCCGAAATTCCTCTCTCCCTCATTCACTCGGTATAATTATGTATTTAATGAGTAAGGCTTATTAAATTACCGACTATATATGTAACTTATTTTTTCGATAAATGAAGTTATTTTGCACGGTTATACTGTTTACAATATTTTTTAAATACCAAGCCCACGTGATACCAAAATACTAGATCTGCCCTGTGTCTTTTATGGTAAAATTGTTACTTTTCATAGCAAAATGTCTATTTTTTAAAAAGGAATATGTTTTACCAAATATGTTCCGAGTGTCGAAATCTTCATCTCGTCAAATTGTCAATAAATCGAATCAAGACTTTGAGGTATTGATCATAAGGAAGAGGGGAGCGATTTCGCTCCATAATAATATATCATTTCCAAATAATAAAAAGAAAAGAAAAAGAAGGTGTGTGTGAGAGAGAGAGAGAGAGAGAGAGAGAGAGAGAGAGAGAGAGAGAGAGAGAGAGAGAGAAATACCTTCTTTGTCTTGTACTACGCTCTCCACTTTCTTCATTGAACATCTTATTCCCAAGAGCATTTGTATGAGCAACAAGTTCATCATGCCCTACATAAATCCATAACAGTTTTTAAATCAATTTAAAATTAACAAAAATAAGTTGTTTGTTTGGGACCTTTAGATTTAAATAATTACAAACATAGTTATTTGAGTTTAACTCATATTCAGTTAGCCAAAAAGTTGGTTTGAGATCGATCGTGAAGATAATCAAATCAATCTCAACAAAATTTGAAGTTAGTTGGACAATTAAGCTCGATTCAACAAATCTATAGTTCAATTTTCTTTTTGAAAATATCAAGCTACTCAGTCTCGACTCGATAAAAAACTAATTTGAGATTAGTTTGTAAACAAGTTGGGTCAAACTTCAACATCATTTCAAATTCATTAAAATTATGAAATAAGCTTGATTATTTAAATGTTCATAGACCCATCACCAAATCATATTTTGCTAGAATCTAATAATAAGCACAAACATAACAAAAACGGACTTGAATGAAATTTCAAGTTGCAAATAACTAGTCAAAGTAAATAACATTTATTTATTTGTGTCCTAAACAGGTGCGGGAAAAGATCGAATCTGAGACATCATACTTTATGAAGCCCCAACTCCACTATGTCACTGGTTCGGTGTGACAACCAGTAAGGAAAACCCCAACTCAACCAATAGATCACCCCTCAAGGAAAGCCACAATTCTATTACTGGTTCACCCCTTCACAGTAAGGAAAGCCCCAACTCAACCAATGAATCACCCCTTAAAGCCACAATTCTACTACTGGTTCACCCCTTCACAGTAAGGAAAGCCCTAACTTTACCAATAGATCACCCCTTAAAAAGCTACAATTTTACTACTGAATCACCCCTAAAGAGAAACCTCAATTCTACCAATGAATCACCACACAATTCTATTACTGGTTCACCCCTAAAAGATGAGAGCAAGGAACATAACTCCAAAACTATAACCATAGAGATCATAGGAGAGCTCTGAAACTCACTCTTAAGATTTTTTTATTACATAGCAATGGCATAAGACTACACCATAGAATGTGGTTCCTAATCTTTTGCAAAAGTAAAAATATAAGAGATTTATGTATATATATACCTTAGCTTTTGTGTTCTTGTAGATCTTCAAGAACAAAACCATTGAGGATTGTTGTTCATAATTGAACAATTAACTCTCAAATCCCAAAAATCTCTAACAAATAGCTTTTGTATTCTTGGAGATCTTCAAGAACAAAACCCATTAAGGATTGTTGTTCACAATTGCTCAATAACTCTCAAACCCCAAAAGTATCTAACAAATCAATTATCAAGAATGTTGAAAGAGGATCTCACCATCACCAACCAACCTTTGACTCTTAGGGATCTCTTCCTCCCTCTTCTCATAACTTCTCTTTCTTTTTTGCAAATCACAATCCATGTGATAAATGGCCCAGAGAGAGGGAGGCTACTTATAAACACAAATTTGTTAGGGTTCACAGGAGGCATATCAATTGACAAATCTAACCCTTATTTAAATAAGGAAACTAACTATCTAATCGGATTGACAGTTACGTGTCAATAAAAGTGATCTTATCGGATTGCTTGGTACCGTTCCTAATTGGTCTCATATCTGTAGCTTGATATTGTCGGATCTTATCCAAATCTTTTCAACTCAGATTTGTAATTCTGCCCCATTTTTTTTTTTTTAAGAGTAATGTTATTGGTATCTAAAGAGTACTAAATTTTTTGTATTAAATAATGTGTCAGTTGATGTCGTACAAAAAAAATAATAAAAAATTATAATTAATGTATCACATCAGCTCCCACATGAACTGACACATTATTTGATACAAAAAATTTAATACTCTTTAGATACTCATATCATTATTCTATTTTTTAATCTAATTGGTGGGCTCATGTAATGTAAAAAGAACCATTTATTTTGGTGTTCTTGCCTAATTAATTTAATTTGTAATTTTAAATTATTTTCTTACTCATTTTTCTTTTTCACTCTTTCGTTTATTTTTTTAATCTTTATAAAATAAAAAGTCAAAATTTTAAAATTAAGTTACTGAATCACGATGTTTAATGCATTCTTAGAGCTTCTTCAATGTAATAATATATCTAGTAAAAAATGCTCGATACGTAGGAAAGATAGATTTTTTCAAAAAAAAAACATTTGTCCAATGCAAACATCTTATACTGAGGTGTAGGTGATGTAACATTGGGTTGGAAAGACATCCGACGTGACCATCTATTTTTAGAGGGTCACATAGAGGATCATCCACATCATCAAAAATTATAATGTTTCTTATAAAAATTGCAATTATCCTATTATCAAAATTAAATAAATGAATGATCTAATTATACTCATGGAGATCCTTTCTACATCATCGTCATTCTTGGTCCTTCTGCACTGCTTGATATGTTCATTCCCAACAATCATCCCAATTTTGTTTTATTTTTTAATTTTTACCACCAATTGTATTTTATATTTACGGCCAATTTTGACATTTATAAAATAAATTAAATATTTTTTATTTTTTGTAATTTGAAAAAATTATCACGTCTGAAAAAAGATTCTAAAAGAAGTCTTGCATTGAAGTACGCTTAGAAATAAGACTTTTTACATTTTATGATGTTTACTACATATGAAAGAAGTCTTATAGTTTAAATGTGACACATAAAAAAATCAGAAGATTGCATCAGTGGAGATGCTCTTAATAGTCTTTCAAAGTTTTAACCGGTACATTATTAGTTAACAAAATTGTTTCAAATCAATATTACATGTAGGGCTACAAAGAGCCCAGACAAGCTGTGTTTGTGTTTGCCTTATCTAATAAACGAGCCTCAAAAAAGCTTGAGGTTATTTACTAACCGAACGAGCTCTGGCCGAGCTTACGTCAACCCGAGCTTTTTCCTAAGCTAATGAGCTAAGCTTGTTTATTTCAAAATTATATTATACCCTATAAATTGTTGAAAAGTTAATACTTTTCCCATAAAATTCTATTAAAATAGTTTATTGTAACGTCGTAAAACAATAAAATAGTTATATTATGTAACATATAAAAGAAATATCTAAATGAATAACTAACTATTTTATAACTTAAATTAAAAAATCCAAATATCTTGCATAAATAAGTATTCTACTCCTAATATTTTATAAACGAGCCGATTGAGCTCTAGTAATCCGAATATATCCAAATTTGAGTTTAGCTTGTTTGTGCTAAGTTCATGAACCATTTGGTTTACTTGCGACCCTAATTACGTGAATCAAAGATGCACATATGGACTGAAGGGGTTTGGCCTAAGTGAAAAAGACTCTAACCGCTTAAGCAAGAGATCATCTCGATTGTGAACCATTACAGCCCTTGTGTATGCAGAAAACTTTCTTTAAAGTGTTCATTACTTCTAGCGTCTGACCGTATCTCAAGGAGTTTTAGTCATTCTTAAAAATGCCTTAAAAAAGCCAAACAAACAAAAAAAACGAAAAAGTTTAAACTTGTGAGCACCTTTTTAGTAATTTGGTTCCTTAAAATTTTGAACATTTTCTTGAACATCTAAGAATATAAACTTCCTTTAATGTTTTGTTCCTTTTTTTTTTTGAAACGATAAGTCCCCTGTATATTCTATCTTACTCCTTCCAGTCCTTGTTTATATTAAACTAAAAATTTTTATTCCTTTCCTTAATTACAGTGCATGGGTCTTACAACGGCTCTCCCAGCCTTATTGCTTAATCCGTCGTAGCATGAGTCACTCGGAATAGTCAAAAATAGTTTAGTATAAAAATTTTCAGAGTATTTATGAATAAAATATAAAGGGATACTTTTCACGAAATATATACATGAAACATTGATTTAAAAAATAAAATGTCTGTACATAATTTTTTGGGAACTTAGAACAAAAAATACATAAGAGAAGGGCTTAAGGGTTTTCCTTTCGGGAGATCCCTTAAAACTTACAAAGAAAGAAAAAGTACCTTATTATACAGCAAACATAGAAGAACTTGAATATTCTCAAAAGAAAATTACAAGTGTTTGGATTTGTTTAAGGTTTGAGAATTTGGCTAAGGAAACTGATCTCTTTTTCTCTCGTTGTTTCAACTGAAGTATTCAGCCGATGCTCTTCAATCTGAGAAGAAGGCTTCCTTTTATAACTAAATTCTTGAGGGAGCTCTGTTGATCTGTAACAGCTGGCTAGGGCAGCTGTCACGCTTTTTCTTCTATTATCGATTGTTCTCTTGACTTTTAGTCTCCACTAAACTTTGCCTGTCTGCTTTACTGTTTTCTTTTTGACAAAATGGCATCTTTTTATTGCTTTCGGCGCGCACAAGTCTTTGTTTTCCACTAACTTTACTTTAACTTAGCATCTTTGTAGGGTCTGTCTGAAAAGCAAGCTTATTGCTGTATGAAGAATCTGCTTTTGTGCATGCGACCTTTGTCTTCTTTATGTGTCCAAATTATGCATTGCTATGGTATCTAACGAAGCGTCAGCATCTGACAGCTGGTTATCACCAACGTTGTCATAGAGATCGTCTTCATCATCTTCTGAACTATTGTCTGACACGTTGTCATTTGGACATGACAAGTGTGGGGGAACTGGTTTAACATTCCTATCTTCCTCTATGGTAGTTGGAACAAAATTTTTTAAAGCTTCTTGAACAGCTCTGTTAATTTGTTGTTGAAGCGATTCTGAGTCTAAAACAGTTCTCTTCTTTTTTGTGGGAGATCTAGTTAAAGGAACTAAAAAACTATCAGGTTGATTGATAATTCTTTGAATGGTTTCTTGAGATAAATTGGGATCTTGGCTATCTTGATATAAATTGAAAGAGGGACAGTTAAAAGAGGGAATCGGAAGGTCTAGACTGGGATTATACTTAACTAAGAAGTCTCCATGTTTACCGGGTTCTCCAAGAGAATCCCAAATTTCTTTCTGTTTTGCTGGGGTAGTCTGTCTGGATGATGAAGAGGGGTCTATATTCTTCATCTTGTCAGTAAAGAGATCAGGAGCCCTTTGAGTCCCCTGTGATTTTGGCAATCCCATAGCCATCTTCGGAATTGAGATGCCTTTACCAGTCACCGGTTGGACTGGGCTAGCTAGTAGCTTCTTGGGCCTACTAGTACCTGCTTGAGTGTGATTGTTCTTCTGTGTTTCTTGGCTAGAAGGAACTTCTATGGTTAAGTCTATTAAGTCAGTGGTCTGGGTTTGAAATAAATTGGCTTTTCGAAGGAGTTCTTTCTGTGCTTTCCTAAGGCTATGAATTTCTTCATTAAGTTTTTTAAAGGTATTGCCCATGGTTTCACAATGATCACAGAATAAAATTTTAGAAGTGTCTGTTGTAGTATTAAAAACTGGTTTTTCTGTGTAAAACTTCAAAGAATCTGAAATATAAAAATTCATTCCTAATTGCATTTTGGCTACTGTTAACGCTTCTTGATAATCATTAAATCCTTTGTAAAGAGGATCTGAAAAACCTTGAATGGATTCTATTACTTCCACCCAAGTATGAAAAAATCTTGGTTTTTTGCCTTTTAAAACAACATAAAACTTATAATTACGTCTTGTGTAATTAAAATGTTCGGTTAAAGAATTTAAGCAGGCTAAAAAATATTTTCTGTCCTTTGGTTCTTTATTATATGAAATCCATAAGTTATCAACTAAACATTTTTCTTCTTTATTAAGTGAAATATGAGGTAATACTTTAAAGGATAAATTACTATTTAGAAAAACCTGTAAAGATTGATTTCCAAAATTTAAGGTGTCTGGTCTATAGGGTCTAAAAGGTGGAATTGGTCTTGCTGCAAATGAGTTTCCAGGAGGAAACCCAGGTCTAGGGCCGCGGAACGGCGGAATTTGTTCTCTTGACATCTGAAAAATATAAACATCTTTGTTAAGGTGGTTGTTGATTTAATAATTGTTAGGTCCACGGTTGCTCAATATAGGCTAGAAGGGGGGGGGGGTTGAATAGCCTATATCCAATTTTTGAAATTTGATTCAAAAATCTTACTTCACTTAAGTTAGAAAAATTTTGCAGGCGGAAGTCTTGTGAAGTATAGGACAAGTTGGAAATGGCTGATCTTCACAGAATAAGATCGCCAGCTCAACAGCTTTGGAAACGGAAATTTAAGCAACACAAATAATTCACAATCACACACAAGTAGACAGAGTATTTAATATGGTTCACACTTATGAATAAGTGCTACGTCCACAACCAAAGTGGTCAACTTTGGATTTGAAAATCGTGTACTAAGTTTATCCACTAGATATTTTACAAACTAAATCTCTAATGGATTGTGTACAAAAATTTTGTTGACCAAGTGTTTGTGTGGGAGAATTGAGATCAATAAGATACAATTCTCGTGAGCTATGAAAAGCTAAGTGTTGCAATCAATGAAGAGCTTTAATGGACTAGACGTCTAAGTGTGAAGCTCTTCAATGAATGTATACGGATAGGACGTTTAAGCTTTTAAGAACTTGAAGACTATGGAGATTCGGTAGTTGGAGTGGTTGAAGGAAGTGATAAATGCTGCCATGAAGTCTCCTTTTATATGCGGGAGGGACCTTGGAGCCGTTGGAGATCTTCATGAGTTGCTCAATTTGAATTCAAGAGCATTTAATGCTCTAATGGTGTTGTTGAGCTCGATACGCAAGTTACGCCCGTCTCCGACATTTTGCCAAAAATAGGTAGACCGTGCTTGAGCGTAATGTCCTTTTCGAGTTGTATGCCAAGAATGGAAAGCTTCATTGAATGCGTTTTGCAGTTAACGTTGTATCACAATTAATGAGATCTTTGAGTTAGGACATATCTTCGCAGATGACTATCGGACGTTCTTGGAGTTCTTCAACATTGCAGATAAAGCTTGGCTTGTACGAGCTTGTCCGATATCAAAGTAAGGCTGGATCAAATTTTGCCTATTTGTGCAGAGGACATCCGATGTCCTATAGGCTATCTTCTTCAAGACTTATACAATTAGCAACTCTAAGTGTTCAAGCTATGCCTAAGTACAAGTTGCCACACTAAGACACGCAGCCCATTAGTCACCTTGTCTTAGACTTTTAGGTTATGGATTCAAGCAAATCTAAGCTAAAATACAACAATCTCCTCCTATTTGCTTGAGTCCATGACCCTACGAATACAATATCGGTGACCAAGTTCAAGTCTAGTAATAACATGCTTGAAAGATTGATATATTAAATAAGCATGCCCTAGATGAACTTACATACGGTCATTGTATTCAAGAATTACAAAGTGTTTACGATAGGAAATTAAGCATCGACACTTGTAATTAGACTGAATTTAAAAACATGCAGAATAGGCAAAATAGGACATTTTTTTAAACCAGGGGTTTAATTTTCATGGCTTCAAATAATAAGCAGTTCATAAAAAGCATGAAAATTTTAAAATATAAACATTGTGAATTAAACACGGAGTTTAATTACAAAGTTTTTGCAAAAGATTATACCAAAAATTTATCGGCCGGTTCGAGAGGATGACCTAGATGATGCACGACCTTTGCCTTTGCCTGATGAAGATTGCTCATAGCCTCTTGATGTCCATCTAGAGTCACAGCGACCTTTAGTTTTGCAATTTCTTCTTTGGCTTCGCTAATTCATCTTTTGCGTCGGCCAATTCGTAGGAGAGATCGATGTTTTTCGTTTGACCTCGGCTAACTCTTCTTTGTATCGGCCAATGCAGAGGACGATCATTGTTTTTCGTTTGAGTAGTGCATTATGCTCAATGAGCCTAGTCCGCCGATCATTGTTGAGTCTAGCCATCTCCTCCTTCATGGACGCAAGCGAGGTATCAATGAGAGCAAGACGGTTCGAAGTAGTGATGTGCTCCTTGCGATAGAAGGCTAAGTGCTTGGAGGTAAGATTGCGCGTCGCCGCACCGAGGAGTGAACGAGCGATTTGCCGGCGTTGAGAGTGAAGCACAAGCTTGTAGCCGCTTCAACCATGTCGACGATCCGCATCATTTTATGGCGAGGTTGTCCCAATTTGTTTTGAAGATTGCGAGGTCGTGGAGGAAGAGGCGGAGATCCGGCTAGCTAGAGCAGATTGGCGGGAGATAGAGCGCAGAGCATCAAAGGCGGCCTTGGCACCTTTCGAAATTTCCATTACTTGAGTCATGTCACTGGACATGGGTGATGTGAGACTGATCAGAGAGGCGGTGCGGGGCCTTGGTCAGTCAAGAGATGACCTCAAAATCTTTCAAAAATTTATGCACAGCCTCAGGATATGTATCAGAAGAGTCAGGATGGCTTGTTGGAGGAGATGATGGACCTGCTGAGGGGGAAGGATGGCTGGTGGAAGACTGGGATTGGCTGGAGGATGTTGGAGAAGAGCTGGAGGAGGATAGGGAAATATGGCTGGTGGAGGGATGGGATTGGCTAGGGTAGGTCAGACGAAGGGATGGATAATATGGAAGGATGAGAGGGGATCGAGGCCGTAGACGACCAATGAGAAAAGGAGTAGGGATAGAGATAAGATGAGGTGAACGGTATAGAATAGGGATGAAAGGGTTGAAGCCAAGGTAAGTGGTGACTACATCAATGAAGTTGTAGACCACAGGGTGAAGAAGGATGGAAGGATAGCGAGATAAGGGTGAAGACAGTGGTTTAGGCAGAGAGAAAGGAAGAGACGGTTGATTACGTGGAAGAGGAAGGCCTAGGTCCTTGTGAATTGCAACCCATTGGTTGAAGATCATGAGATCTTGCACCGCGGAGTTGTGGGAGAAGAATTGCTGGGACCAGGCTGGAGGAAGAGGTTCATAGAAAGCACCCCATTTAAAGATAATTTCACCGCGACATAGGCCGGGGAATTTTCCTGGGGTAGTCAAGGGTAGAAAGGTAGGGGTCAGAATCAGCAGGGTTGGGCTTAGGCCTGCTATCCCTGAAGGACAGCAGATCCTGCACCTCAGGATGTAGGTGGCTATAAGGGTTAGGTTTGAGACGTTTGGGGGTAGGCAGTCGAAGAGGAGAGATAGATCGTTTGGAAGATGGTGGTTGAGAGGTGGTGGCAGTGAGATAGATGGTTCTTGTGTGGGGGTTGTTTGGATGGGAGCGAGTGAGGAGGTGAGGAAGTAGGTGAGGTGGTAGTGGTAGTAGGCAGAGGTGGTGGTGGTGGAGAGGTTATATCGCAGGTTCTTCAAGTGCACTCTTTTCTTTGCACTCTTTTAAAGCGCTTGCCATGAGTGGACTTTGTAGGTGAAGAAGAGGAAGTAGGAAGTGGAGAGGATTTGGTGGGAACTGGCGGTGGGGAACAGCAGATGGGGAAACAGGAGTGGAAACAAAGCAGATACTACTGGTGTGGAAGAAGAGGTGGATGAGACTTTAGGAAGGCCAAAGGATTCGTCGTGGGTAGGAGGGTTTGTTTAGGTTTGGGTTTGGATAGATCTGCGGGTTTGAAATTAGAGGTATCCTTTTCAACCTCGATCTAGTGCGAGATTTGCGGTTTTTCTTGAGACGGAGAGTGAGAGTGGAGGAATGTTTGGCCTTTTGGAAGGAGGCTCGAAGGTTCATAGGGATCATGATCAAGTTTGCCGAGATCAAAGTTCTCGGAAGTTCAGCCCTATAGGTTTAGGCTCCTCCCAGGTGCCTCGGCCTCAACATGTGACTTTTCGCTTACCCTTGCCGCGTGGGTAGAAGTGCCACTAGTGGAAGAAGCGGCAGAAAGCAACGACTATTGTTCGTTTGGCCATATCATCCCCGTAGCGGGTAACGTTGTTGACAGTGAAAACGTAGGTGTTAGACACCTTGATGAGGTCGTCAGTGATAACTTTATCATCGATCTCTTCAAATCTGCGAAGAATGATATTGATGACCCTTACGAAAGGTCGTCGCATGGAGGGGTTGGATTGGACGTCAGCAACACTTTGAGATAGCATAGAGAAGACGATTTTTGCCCAGTTAAGCTGCTTTCGAAGAATCACAGCTTTGGTCCACAGAAGTTGTTGAGATGTAAAAATGTCTCTTGCCCCATTCTTGAAGAGAATGCTCTTATCGATCGATGACCGATGTGATAAGCATTTTCAGGGAAGAGATTCCTGGACATCTCAGAAAACCTTTCAGGTTGAGCAGATCCTCGCATCATTTCCCAAGCAAGCGTTGATTCAGCATCGGTTAAGTCTAGTTTGCCTTCAATAGGCAGTTCAAGGATTGCCCCAATATCCTTATAGGTCAATCTGATGTAATGGCCTCTGATGTAACCTTTGATGTAGCTTAGGTTGACCGGTTCATTGGTATTGGCTGGAGGAGGAGGCAGGATCATCCTTGTGTAAAATTCCTCGGCTAAAGCATTGCTGTAGTGGGTATCATGAAGTTGGAACAAGGGAAGAAGCCCACATTCTGTTAAATCCTTAAGCAGGGCATCACCACAGATGTACCGATAATGGAATCTCGGTCGATTGTCATCCCAGGATGATAACTTGACTGGGAAGGATTCTCGGTGGAAGATTTTCACTGTTTAGCCCTAGATGGCTTAGCGATGCGAGGATGACGTTGTGTCGGTAGCCTTGGAAGATTTAGTCCTTGCCTATACGGTTGGTGGATATGAGAAAGACATAGATATAAGAAGGTATGATTAAATACCCGATGTGAGTGATCGCCGATATTAACACAAACAGTAATCGTTCGATTAAAACCCAAAACATGTGCGTATGATGACAAATGACAAGAACAGTTCATGAACTGGGTTTCAAAATATCTACCTATTTTGTCATTTTTAAGTAAACGGGATTGTGTAAGCTGAAGACATAATATCAAAGAAATCCGAAGTCACAATTTTATGCTACATAAACAAGATTCAAACATCAATTTCAAGATTTTGCAGTTCATCAATGATGTATAGTTCGAAATAACACAAATTAGGTTAATGCAAATCATAAAACTTGATTTAAATGAATTAGAAGGTGTAGAAATCATTACCATTGATGATTTTCGCTCGAGAACAAGAGAAATTCAAGTTTTGAGAAGATTTGGGAAGATTGCGATTGGAAGTCGAGAGGTTTTGAAAACTAGCAAATGGCGGTTTTTGAAAAATGTGAAGAAATCTTGTATCATTCGCTTTTTGTACTTCGACAAGTTAATAAATGGTATTTGATAATTTTTGAAGTCCGCATTTATGACCTGATGAATGACTGATTGCACGACGCGCTTAGGTCTGCCTATTTTCTATAAAGACTGCCGACTTGGACATGTAAGGACTTACTCGATTGTCCAATTTCTCAGAGTTTCAATTTGATCATTTAGACAATTTTGTAAAATGATTTAAATAGTTAGTCGAAAGGTTAAGGATTGAGGTCAAGCATACCAAGCTCTCCTCTTAAATATGCAAACCTGGTTGAATCAAGTGGTTTTGTGAAGATGTCGCTACCCGATTCTCTGTAGGCACATATTGCATGCGATGTTACCTTTTTCAACATGGTCTTTAAGAAAGTGATATCTCACATCAATGTGCTTTGTCTTGGAGTGCATGACAGATTTTGAGATACCGAGATTGCCGACGTGTTGTCACACATTATAGGACAATTAATCGTAATCTCATAGTCAACAAGTTGCCGTTTGATCCACGCAGCCAGGAGTGCAGCCTACCAGCAGCTATGTATTCCGCTTCGTTGTTGAAGTTGAGACGAGGTTTGCTTCTTCCGCCCATGAGACAAGTCTATTTCCTAAGAATTGACAAGTCCCACTTGTGCTTTTCTGTCAACTTTACATGCAGCAAAATCAGATCGAATAGCCTATAAGATTAAAAGATGAATCTCTAGGATACCGATTCCCAAATTGGGAGTATCTATCGATATCCGATGATTCTTTTGACGCTTGTAGGTGAGACTCCTTTGGATCAGCTTGAAATCTAGCACAAACACAAACAAAGAAACATGATATCGCCTACTAGCAGCTAAGTATAAAAGTGAACCAATCATGCCTCTCAGAGAGTCATGTCCACTTTCTTGCCCTTCTCATCTTTGTCAAGATGGCGTTAGTAGCCATAGGAGTCTGAAGTCGTTTGCATTTTCAAGACCAAATTTCTTGATAACATCCTTTGCATATTTGGCTTGATGATGAAGATACCATTTGAACTTTGTTGAATTTGAAGACCAAGGAAAAATTGAGCTCTCCCATCATGCTCATCTCAAATTTACTCGCATAAGCTTTTCAAACCTTTTGCAAAGATTTTCATTAGTGGAACCAAAGATAATATCATCAACATAAATTTGAACAAGTAAGGAATGACCTTTATGTTTCATAATGAAAAGAGTAGTGTCAATTTGACCTCTTACAAAGCCTTGAGATGTCAAGAACTTTGAAAGGGTCTCATACCGTGCTCTTGGAGCTTGTTTAAGTCCATAAAGGGCTTTCCTCGGCTTGTAGACATCTCTTCTTGAGCAGCTTTATGAATCCAGGAGGTTGCTCTACATAGACTTCTTCTTGAAGTTCTCCATTCGAAAAGCACTCTTTACATCCATTTGATAAACTTTGAAGTCTTTGAAAGAGGCATAGGCC
Organism: Platycodon grandiflorus; assembly: GCA_016624345.1. NCBI lineage: Eukaryota > Viridiplantae > Streptophyta > Magnoliopsida > Asterales > Campanulaceae > Platycodon > Platycodon grandiflorus. The sequence goes on from CM028361.1 coordinate 47,347,472, forward strand.
AAGAATAATCGATAGCTTCTAATCTTGCAACAGAGCAAATGTCTCATCATAGTCAATACCCTCCTCCTGTCTATATCCTTGGGCTACCGCCTTGCCTTGTTTCTTGTAATATTGCCGTTTTCATCCATTTTGTTTCGAAAACCCACTTTGTGCCAATAACTGTTTGTTCTTTGGGCCTAGGGACCGGTGACCACTTGGCATCTGTCAAATTGGTTTAGCTCTTCTTGCATAGCTTCTACCCACTTGGATCTTCCAGAGCTTCATCAATCTTTTGGGTTCGATGTTAGATACAAATGCGGTAGAATACATGCATTCATTCCTTGAAGCTTGTCTAGTTTGAACGCCAACATTAAGATCTCCAATGATTTGAGTGATAGGATGATCTTTTACTTCCCTAACTTCGCAGTTGAATTTGTCTTATTGCCAGAGTTGGATTCTTGAGAAGTAGAAGTGATCAAGCTTGATTTTCTAAAGGGTAGGTTAATTCCAAGGTAGGTTGTATGACTTTCGGTGTGGAAGGCAAAGTGGATTCGGGTTTTCGAGTGTTCATTTGTTGGTTCGTTTGAGGATTCTAATAGGTTGACTCTTGGAAGCTCTTGTGAAGAAGGAGGATCGCAGATCCGGGACTTGGCCGTTCGCACTGCCTCATATTCATCGAATCATTAGTAACCTTAGGAGCCAAATGTGGCCCAATGAAATCAAATTCATCAAAAGAAACATGTACAGATTCAACAACTTTAAGTGAAGTTTTATTGTAAACTCGTATGCTTTTGAAAACTTGGCATATCCCGAAAAATTCCTTCATCACTTTTGGATTCAAATTTACCTCTATGTTCTCTACCATTGTAAAGAACATAGCATTTACAACCAAATATTTTAAAGAATCCAATGTTGGGAGCTCGCCTCTCCATATTTCATATGGAGTTTTGTTATGAAATTTGTTTATGATGGACTGTTTTGTGTGAAGCGAGGTGTTCACGCCGAAATACATAGGCTTGGCTTCAGCAATCATTGTCTTTCCCGCTTCAATGAGAGTTCTGTTTTCCTTTCAGAACTCCATTTTGTTGAGGTGTGCCAACCAGAGAAGTTGTGACCAATTCCATGGTCATCACAATATTTGGCAACACCATTGTTTTTGAACTGTTCCATTGTCCGATCCGACATCGAGATATCATCCAGCTTCGAGTTTGTAGTCTTTCAAGAGTTCGAATGATGTCATATGCTTCATCTTTGGAGGACATCATCTCTACCCAAGTGAATCTTGAGTAATCATCAACTACCACAAGAGTATACTTGCCGCCACCAAGACTTGTAGTAGTTACAGTCCAAACAGATCCATGTGCAAGAGCCGTAGAGGTCGGTTGTTGATAGGCAAGGCTTGCTTTTGAAGGAAGATTTGTGTAGTTTGCCTAGTTGACATGCTCGCAGAGACCGTGTGATTCACCTGATATTTTAGGCAAACCAACAACTAGATTGTCTTTTGATAGCTTCTCCGGTATTTGAAATTTAGATGACTAAGCCTTTTATGCCACAACCAGTTGTCGATTGATGACCTAGCAACCAAGCATAGATTTGATTTTCTTCCAACAAAGATTTAGGTCAACAAAGATAGACATTCCCTTTTCGAATCCCGTCAGATAGTTGAACATGTCTCATTGTCCTTTATGAGACATTGACTAGAGGAAAACCGACAGTTAGACCTTTATCACGTAATTGTGATATGCTCCAGATTGTGCTTTAAACCTTCAACTAGAGAGACTTTGTTGATAGAAAGATTGCCTCGATTATACTTCCATAACCAATGGTCTTCCCTTTTGAGTTGTCTCCAAATATGACCGAGGGACCCTTTGCTTCAACAATGCTTGAGAGAAGATTTGGATCACCAGTCATATGCTTTGAGCATCCACTGTCTAGATACCATAGATCTTTCTCTTCTTCATTGACACCATAAAGCATTCTGAAATATAGACATTTAAGAATATGGTCCCTTTTTATTTTGGGTCCTCAAGGTTAGCAACCTTTGGGATCCACACTGTTTAACCTTTGGAGGAGTAAATCCTCTAGATTTAGGTGTGAATCTCGAAGGCATTCATGAATCTCATGACCATGGCTTTTGCAAGAGCATTTGTGAAATCCTTCAACATGAGTAATGATTTTTTTGAGGCTTCCTATTATCGCCAGCTTTGGAATGACCTTTCGCGATAATTGGCCTATAGGACTTAGGCCGATAATGCCTTTTCTTGTTGATGTTAGGTTTACCATAGGTAGACCTCTTATCAAAAGATTTTGTATTTACAGCACATGTCCTTTAAGCTTTTATCTAGAATTCACTTCTTTTGCCCTTTTATAGGCAAGTGTTGAGATCAGCAGCCTTGCCTTTGACAAATTTAATAGGTTTGAGCCGAGAATTCCTAGACTTGCTATTAGTCATCCCTGTTTCCTTAGGGTGACTAATGGGTGTTTTGCTCGACTCCTATTAGCGAGTCATTGGCGATTGCTTTCTTTTGGACTTGTCTTTTGTGTTCTTGGGATAAACAAAAGGAACTTTGTTAAAGCCAAGTCCTTGCCTTTGGGAGACTGCTGGTCATAAGAAACTTCTTCACCGATTCTTCAAAGAATTACTTCGATGTCTCATCTTTTGAGAACTAGAAGGACTACCTACATTGAACTCACTTTGGAAACCGATACCAGCTTTGTCATCTAAAGTTTTTGGTTTGAGAGAATGGTATCAAAGTTTCCTTTAGAGTTATTCCAAGTATTGACAACCTTTTGAAGGTCATCTTTTCGAATTTATCTTCTTGATGTGTTCAAGTAGGAAGTCCACTTTTTCATCAAAGTTTTGTTCTCTTTTGCAATTTGATACTTTCACTTGTCGTCTATCAAGATCTTTGATCTTAGACATCAAGGTTGATTTCTCGAGACAGCTAGTTCATGCTTCTTGGCAAGTTTTACATAGGCACTTTGAATTTTGAAAATTCTTCCAAAGATATCCTTGTTTGCTTTGATGAGCTCTCCCTTTGATGGGTCATTGAACTCATCATCATCATCAGTCATTTTGTTGAAATGGTAGTGACCTCATGAATCATGTGGTGACTCCCTGGCCATAAGGCATATGTTGGCTTCTTCAAGAAAATCACAGAGTCATCCTCATCGTGTCGATGTCACACCAAGTAGGTAGGTTGCTTTCATCAATGTCTTCACCACCATCCCTTTTTGTTTTTGAAATTTAGACTCGGGACGTTTCTTATAAAATTCATACTTTGGCTTAGGACATTGAGACGCAAAGTGGCCTGGTTTCCTACAATTAAAACAAACTAGCTCATTGTCCTTTTGGTGGTCTCGATTTATAAGGAGCGAACTTTTCGGTTGAGCTTGTTTTATAAGGAACGGCAGCTTTGTGAGAAGACCGCCTATGTGATGATGATTTATTAAACCTTTTGAAACGTTGATATTTCTTTACAAACATAGCAAAGGCTTCGTAAAGAATATCATCATCTTCACCGGATGTAGAAGGTGTTTCATCGGGTTTTGAACAGAAGGTTCAAGAGACATGGTGGTAAGGACAAGTTTTAAAACTCTTTTCCATTTCTTGAGCTTGTTGGATTTCAAGCTCATAAACCGAAAGACTAGCATAAAGGTTTCTAAGAGTCGGTTTGTTTAAATCTTTTGACTCTTTCATGGCGTAATTTTAACATGCCATAAACCGCCTAGTGCATTTAGAAATCTCATGTTTATTTCTTTCTTTTCATACTTCTTTCCTAAGGAATAGCAAGAGTTGACTACCTCATAGAATCATCATAGGCACTTCAGAGACTCTTTGGGATCCTTTTTGAAGGAGTCAAACTTGATGATGTATATAATTTGTTATTCTTTGTCTCACCATCACCTTCAAGATATTCAAGGATGGCTTCCCACATCTCCTTTCGTGTTCGGGTTGATAATCGTACGTGCTTATATCGACACGCTAGTAATGATGTTGATGGCCTTTCCATCCGAGCATCATTCTTTCGTCTTCATCATCCCACTCCTCTTCGGCTTTGGTACTTCAGTTCGCAGCATCTACCGCGGCCGTATTGGGCTTCATTGGAATTCGGGTCCATCTGACACATTTCCACAAACGTTTGTCAATTGAATTCATATGTCTTTTGACTTTATCTTTCCAGATGTCAAAGTGAACTTCATCCAAGACAGACAATGGTTCACGTTTGAAGTTTCCAACATTTGGTGAGCAGCCATGATCTTTAATCTCTCAAGAGGTTAATCTCGGAAAAACAAGTTTTCAAAGAGTTAAGCTCGATACCAATTGTTAGGTCCACGGTTGCTCAATATAGGCTAGAAGGGGGTTGAATAGCCTATATCCAATTTTTGAAATTTGATTCAAAAATCTTACTTCACTTAAGTTAGAAAAATTTTGCGGAAGTCTTGTGAAGTATAGGACAAGTTGGAAATGGCCGATCTTCACGAATAAGATCGCAGTTCTCAACATTTGAAATCTGAAATTTAAGCAACACAAATAATTCACAATCACACACAAGTAGACAGAGTATTTAATATGGTTCACACTTATGAATAAGTGCTACGTCCACAACCAAAGTGGTCAACTTTGGATTTGAAAATCGTGTACTAAGTTTATCCACTAGATATTTTACAAACTAAATCTCTAATGGATTGTGTACAAAAATTTTGTTGACCAAGTGTTTGTGTGGGAGAATTGAGATCAATAAGATACAATTCTCGTGAGCTATGAAAAGCTAAGTGTTGCAATCAATGAAGAGCTTTAATGGACTAGACGTCTAAGTGTGAAGCTCTTCAATGAATGTATACGGATAGGACGTTTAAGCTTTTAAGAACTTGAAGACTATGGAGATTCAGTAGTTGGAGTGGTTGAAGGAAGTGATAAATGCTGCCATGAAGTCTCCTTTTATATGCAGGAGGGACCTTGGAGCCGTTGGAGATCTTCATGAGTTGCTCAATTTGAATTCAAGAGCATTTAATGCTCTAATGGTGTTGTTGAGCTCTGATAGGCGGTTCTGCAAGTTACAGTCTGTCTCCTGACATTTTGCCAAAAATAGGTAGACTGTGCTTGCAGGCAGAATGTCCTTTTCTGAGTTGTATGCCAAGAATGGAAAGCTTCATTGAATGCGTTTTGCAGGTTAACGTTGTATCACAATTAATGAGATCTTTGAGTTAGGACATATCTTCAGCAGATGACTATCGGACGTTCTTGGAGTTCTTCAACATTGCAGATAAAGCTTGGCTTGTACGAGCTTGTCCGATATCAAAGTAAGACTGCTGGATCAAATTTTGCCTATTTGTGCAGAGGACATCCGATGTCCTATAGGCTATCTTCTTCAAGACTTATACAATTAGCAACTCTAAGCTGTTCAAGCTATGCCTAAGTACAAGTTGCCACACTAACAGACACGCAGGCCCATTAGTCACCTTGTCTTAGACTTTTAGGTTATGGATTCAAGCAAATCTAAGCTAAAATACAACAATAATCTACTTAACATATCTGTTGCTTTATTATCTTTTCCTTTAATATGTTCTATATTAACATTTATGCCAATGTTATTAATTCTATCTAAGAAATTTAACCATCTTCTTCTACTACTTCTTTTACTATCTGCGGTCATTTTATTGTAGAAAGCTACTATAGCTTCACAATCTGTTCTAAGAGTAATTTCATTTTTAGAAATTATAAAAAGCTCAAAACTATCTATAACATAACTTATGGCAAGTAATTCTGCATCTATGCTACTAATATTTCCTTTTTCTTTATACTTTCCACTATTATATCTGCAAATTCTTTCTTGACTTTTATCTGCATACTTATTGGGTTTGCAAAGAAGAATTGCTCCCCAACCCTGTGCACATCCATCTGATTCTATTATTAAATAATCTAAATCTAGTGGTAAAGATAATTCGGGTAAACTTTTAATTTTTTTCTTTTAGTTGTTGTACCAGCTTAATATCTTCCTGATTAAAATATCTTTGACCTGTTGCAGAAGTCTTCGAGTATAAAGGTCCTGCAAGCTTTTCTAAATCTTTAATAAAAGGTCTGGAGTAATTAAGAAGTCCTAAGAATTGTTGTAACTGTTTTAAATTTTCTAATTTATCTGGAAATTCTAAAGCTTTTTTTAGCTATATGGGGTTGTAATTGAATTTTTCCTTCCCCAATCTTTACTCCTAAAAAGTCTATGTAAGTTTTAAACAGCTGCATTTTCTTTTTACTTATTATTAGGCCATGTTTAATAAATTCTGCAAAAATAATTTGTAAATGACCTCGGTGTTCTTGCCTATTTTTACTAAAAACTAAAATGTCATCTATATATACTACTACAAACTTTTTATGTTTGTTAAATATATCTTCCATTTTTCATTGAAAAACACTTGGGGAATTCTTTAAACCAAAAGGCATAACAAGCCATTCAAAATGTCCTTCGGGACAAGTGAAGGCTGCCCATTCTATACTATTTGGGTGTATTTTTATTTGCCAAAATCCTGATTTTAAATCAAATTTACTAAAAATCTTACAATTTTGAATTCTATTAACTAAGACTGTTTTGTCTGGTATATTATAAGAGTCTGTTATAGTATTATCATTTAATCTTTTATAATTAATAACCATTCTACTTTTATCTCTTACAATCTCTGCATAATTTCTAACTATAAAAGCTTCAGATCTACGAATTACTCCTAATTTTAAAATTTCTGTAATATGCATCTGAAAGTCTTTAACATCTTCATTAGTGGGGTTTATGTTTTTTGTTCTAATTATATATTCTGGGTTTTTAATTTGTAATTCACAAACTATTTTATCATTATCACAATATTTTAAAACATTTTCTCCTAAAATTTCCATTTTTTCTAATTTAGAAATTAATGTTTCTATATCTTCTTCAGTTACTAAGGTTAGATAAACTTGTTCTGTATTTATTAAATTATGATCGATTTCTATTTGACTATCTAATTCTATATCACTTATGTCTTCTAAATCTGTATTTTCTACTAAATGACATTCTCCTTCCTTTTTACAGTTACATTTTTTAATTTTTTTAGAGGAAGAGAGATGATCGGGTTTAGAGAAAGAGGGATGATCGGGTTGATTATCCCAATTTTCTGGTTGATCATCATAATTGTCTGCCCAATGACGAATTATTTGTTCTAACGAAGGATTATCATCTTCCATTGGTACTATGTTTCCGGATTTTGTATATGTCCCACCTTGCTTCTCAATGCGCGAAGGAAAAGGAACAGTCTGTACTGGGGCAAAGATAGAGTGTTTCTGAAATAATAAATAGTCTTTTCTTAAGCAAGAGATCATCTCGTTTGTGAACCATTAGAGCCCTCGTGTATGCAGAAAACTTCCTTTAAAGTGTTCATTACTTCTAGCGTCTTGACCGTATCTTAAGGAGTTTTAGTCATTCTTAAAAATGCCTTAAAAAAGCCAAACAAACAAAAAAACAAAAAAGTTTAAACATGTGAGCACCTTTTTAGTAATTTGGTTCCTTAAAATTTTGAACATTTTCTTGAACATCTAAGAATATAAGGGCTTGTTTGTTAACCATTTCTGTTTTACATTTTTTTGTTTCTGTTTCTAATTTTTGGTGAAAAATAGAAATAGAAGTGCGTCTGACAACCATTTTTATTTCTGAGAAACTAAAAACGTTTCTCATTTTTCCCCAAATTCTAGAAATAAAATTTTTTTGTTTCTCGCAGAAGAGAAACATTTCTCATCCCAAATATAGAAGGGCCAAGATCAATTAAGTTGGGTCTTTGAACTTTGACACGAGAAATTCTCAACCCTAACTTTTTTCCTCCATGTGTATACATATATATATATATATATATACACATATATACATACATATATACATATATATAGATATATACATATATATATATATATATATATAGAATTGAGTTTTCAAAAGAAAAATAAATAAAAAGTTTATTACTGAAATTAAATAATCATAAACTAGAAACAGTAATTGAAAGACGATGGGTACTTGAACAATAATAAAATAGAGTTGGACAAATGGAAAATATAGACCCGAAGAAGTGAGGGATATCATGGCAAAAAGGGTCTTAAACAGTGGTGTCCATGACATTAAATAGTAGCACCGGCAGCCGCCTACAGTGGTTGTTTTTGTTGGTGGTGGGTGCTGCACACGATGGAAATATTACACTCATAGTAATAAGAGATGATTTTGAAGAGGATGATGATGATGAATTTATGATAGGCAAGTAGCTAATGGTTATGGGTCTCCATTTCATAGAATCAATTAACGGTTAACTTATAATTCCTCCTTTAAATATTGTTGCTATAAATTAATTAATTTACTTTTTGGAAATCAAATCAATTCCTGAGTCTATGTATGTATGTATATATGAATATTAATTTTTAATTTTTATTTTTTATTCACAAATTTTTTAATAATAGATGAAATGTGAGTTATTATTCTACACCTTTTAAGTTGGATATAATATACGATGAAGTCGTAATGTGTTAATAGTTTTGGGAAAAGAGTTTAACGAAAGAAAATAGAAATGTTTGTCAAACACAACATGTTTCAAGAAATAGAAACAAATTGAAACAAAAATAAAGTAAAATAGAAACATGTGAAATAAAATAAAGAAATAGAAATTTTACCAAACACTACCTAAACTTCCTACTAGTTGTGAATGTAACACCCCGACCTTACTTCCTTCCTGGTTAACTCATAATCATTTCTTATCAACCTTAAAACCCTCGGAGAGTGAGGTGTCATGCTTGTTAAGCGTGACGTGTTGAGTCGAGGACCGTATTTGACTCGCGTTTAACTCGTGGTGAGTTGCGCTTTGTTCCTTTCTCCATTTGAGACTATTCTCGACCTTGATTAACATTCGTGTACGATGTTCATTTTTCCCCGTCCCATTGACCTAATATTGGTTTAGACTCCTTCACGATGGATGATCACGTTGATCTTGTCGTTAACTCGCACACCGAGTCATTTTGAGTGTTTCGTATGGCCCGATTGGTACTCAAACCTTTATATGGTTATTGCGTGAATGTTACGTTGAACTTCTAGCGTTGTTTTCGGACCTTTCGGGAACCTTTCTCGAGTATTTCGACCTTCCCAAAGACTTAGAATCACTTCGGGATCATTTAGGACCATTTCGGGGTGTTTGGAGCATTTTCGGAGAGTTCGAAGAATCGGACACAAAGCGATCGCCCAGGGAAGACAAAGCGATCGCCTGTGACCGAGTACAAAGCGATCGCCTTGATTAGGGCAGGGCGATCGCCCGTCTCTGCTCGTCGGTTTTCGTCTTTCTCGGTTTTAACATTTTTAAGTGGTTTAAAATGCTCAAACAAACCGGGATTGGACCAAACACTTACCCATGGTATTAATAACATAACCCAATCTTATTTTCCCTCATTATCCTCCTTCAAACTCAGATTTTAGAGAGAGAGAGAGAGAGAGAGAGAGAGAAGAGGAAGAATTCGCGATATCTCGTTCGAGTCGGAATTGCGAGCCGTCTTCGCCGGAGCGTAGCTAGCGTCGAGGGGAACGTTTCCAACCGAATGGATCGTCCGATCTGTTGAGAAATCATAAACCCATCTCTTCTCCCACATCTTAGAGAGAGAAAGTGGTACTTTGAGAGAGGAAGCTTGATTCGAGCTTGGTTCTAGTTTGGGATCGTGGATTGGACTCCGTAGCGGCGTAGAGTTCGCGGAGGAGTACATTTCTACCCGAAGCCCTTTGATTTCGTGGAGGATTTGCGTTGTGTGGTAAGTTACTAATCTCCTTCTTAGATTTTGAGCATCGTAGAGTAGTATCGCGATGTTTACGTGTTATCTATGTGCATATGAACTCCTACATGCTATACTTGTGCAATGTGATACTCTAGCATGTTAAATGACGTGTATAGATGAATTGTGGATGATTTTGTGGTCTCCGAATATTAGAGACTCGTGGAGTTCATTGTGTACTTGTTGTTGTCGTTATGGTGATAATTGTTGTCTCAGAGTAGTTGGGACTCATTGGGGTAATGTTGTTATCGTCACCGTTAGTGTTGACGTCTTCGAGAGTATAAATGCCTCGGGGTTATTGTAATTGTTATAATCATTATTCTTAGACCGCGATGATACGGGATCATTGGGACTCTTATTGTTTTAAACCCACGTTGAACTCACGGGGGTGTTATGAGTATAGACTTGTGGTACATTGAGTACCGTGATTGAGATGGGTATGTAGGGATGATGCTACGGCTTGTCCCGATGTTTTGAGTATTAGTAAGACCCGAGGGTGGTCGTTGGGATGTTGTGAATCGAATATTACACCGAATGGGCTAGACTCTAGTCATGACTGACTTTAACGGAGTCGAATAGGACGTTAAGAAAATATGTCGTGTAATGAGTTGCCGAGTAGTATTTTAGTCTCCTACAAGGTGGGATGACGCATTAATGAGACCTTGATCGAGTAACTTGAGTTAGGTTGACTTAGCTAACGTTGTTGAACACGTGACTTCATATAAGTTACTAATGGGTTGTGTACGATCCTGTGCGACGACGTTGGGAACAACTTAGATGCTACACATTGAGCGACGTGTTTATGATGAGTTGGTTATATCCTAGGTAGTTAATGACGCACCTTGGTTATCGTTCCAATACGGACTATGTGGCTTGTTGGGAGTTGTGATATGTATAACACACGACGGAAATAAGATGGTATATATACATACATGAGATGGAGTGTATTGTGACCGTAGAATACCGTAGAAATCCTAAGTTGAACGTGTTAGCGACGCATTGAATTATGATTGTAAGTACGATTAGGCTTACATATGTTATGATGGTTAAGTCTAGCAATTGCGGACTTAAATGATGTGATGTACGTGTGGTTGTTCTAGTAAGCAATAGGACAGTCATCCTACTTTGATGATTGATTGTGTGTTTAGTATTTACAAGCACATTGTGTTGATTTGGTATGTGATTCAATAGAACACATTATGGTCTGATTTCATTGGGTTGTGATTCAATAGAACACATCATGATTTGGTTTATTAAGTTGTGATTCAATAGAACACACTTAGATTAGTTTGGCATAAGTAAACATCTACTTGTGCATTGCATCGAGTCCAGCTGGCATATGTGCATTGGAGGTGTATTGACGCTCGGTTATTGCGGGAGCAGGGGCTTCGTAATAGCCGAAGGCCAATACACTGGGCCTCGCCCTACCGTTGGCCACGGTAGGGGTTTTCTCTAGTCCCACAGTTGAACGGAATAAACGGCGCGTGCATTGTCGACATTGTTTTGTATGCATTGGGATACGGACACCGGTCCCTTGTGATACCTATAAGTGGCTAGAGCCGTATTGTCTCGGGTCGTAGGGGATCGAGCGATACGTCGACGTGGATACGGAAATGGTCCACCACGGGTACTTGTAGATCGTGCTTGACGCGATCGGGTACATTTATCGTTGGGTACTTGTAGATCGTGCTTGACGCGATCGGGTACATATATTTTCTTGGGATACGAGCACCGGTCCTCGTGATTTGTGTACGGCAACGACAATCATCTATCTATGTTTTATGTTCGGTATTGAGAGATGTGTCCGGCATCGACGCACGATTATTTATTATGGTTCTCTGGAGCAAGCGCAGAATCTATTATCATTATTACCTTGTTGGATATAGCAGAGGCATCCTTGATAGTTACGTGGAGCGGCGAGACGATCGTTTACTACGGCTTCATGGAGCGATAAGGTCGGAAGTGTTTCAAGGGATTTCGGAGGTGTACCTCGAATCCACCGTATCCACCTTTATGTGTTTACTTTGAGCTTTATGTGCTTCCTATATGAACGAATGTTGGTCGTGGTCTCCAACCGGTGCATGACGGTTGGCGGCTCCGAGCCTCTCGTGAATATAGGGTTGGTTGTCTTATGTGCTACAACCTGTTTATTTTCTTGCTATTCTTATGTGCATAATGCCATGCCATATTGTTTCATTAGTAGCTTCTTGGGTCATTCGACTCATCCCTTCCATATTTGTTTTCCTTAGTTGCGGGATATGTTTCGCGCAGTGAGGCCCTAGTTCGAAGATCCTCTAGTTGTATCTAGTTAGTATTTTATATTTATTTCATGTATTGTGAGGTCGTGGGTTAAACTGAGTTATGTAAACTTAGTATGTCGGGTAGAGATTCTTGTATTTTCTATTCTTGTATTTGGTGCCAACTCGTGGAGTCGTGCCGGTGGTACTATTGTTATAATTCCAGTTTTCTTAGTTGTTGTGGCCGTGTGCCCATTGGTATTTTACTATTGGTTTTCCCGAGCGTTGACTCGCGGTGTTGTAGCTGTTGTTGTTCTCCGGCCCTTGTTTAGCCGTGGAGGTTATTATTATATGTTGGGATTCTTGTTATTCGAGCTTTGAGGTTCAAGCTCGTTTGTTATTCCGCTGCCTTGTTTTTAGTTTTCCGCTGCCCTGGTTTTGGTTTTGAGCTTTTGTGGCTCGCTTCATTATGTTCTTCTTCGGGTTTGGCGCTCCGAGTTGGGGTTCAACATCGAATCTCGGACTCGGGTCGTCACAGTTGGTATCAGAGCTTAAGTTAGCTGTCCGCCAGGATAGGATCCTCGGCTTAGGTGATCTGGGTATTGGGTGGAGCGTTCAACGTTGAGTTTTGTGTTAAGTTTACCTTGGATATTGGTAAATTATAGAGATGGTCCATGTAGGACTGGATTAGTTAAGTTCTTACGCTCATGAGAGCGAAGATTAACGGTTTGTAGTCGGTTATTTCCCCTTGTGGAATTAGTGAGTGCGCTTTAAGTCCTCGCTAGAATGTTGATGACTTAGTGTCAGTCGCTTGATAGGTTTAGCAGTGAGGTTTGACCATTGTAGGTGTCTCGTTGATCCTTGAGAAGTGTAGCCGAGATGTTTTAGGGAACGTCTTAAGCTTGATATTAGTGATCATTTGAGGAAATGGAGGTGGAAGACCCGAGATTCTGGGTCACGAATCCACTAGTGTTTATCGTGGAGTGTCGGGTTACGATAGTGCGAGTGTATAAGTCCGTACGTACTAGACACTTTATTTTTCTCATATCACATCATGGAATGCGACATTTGTGCATACTAGAGACATTGTGTCACACAGGTGCATTTGCTTGTATTTGATACTTATGTGCATGAGACCGACTCTAAGGGCATATTTGTAATCACTTATCCCTAACGCCCGGTGACGGTAGCTTTTGAAGCCACTTTGAAGGGCCCCGATTTGGTTGTCAAGAGATATTCGTCAAGACTAAGTTGATAGCATGATAGATAGAAATTGTCTGACCCTATTACCAACCGGAATGGACAAGTAAATGGAATAGTATGCTTGAACAAGTTGTGTACCTTGTGTTTGGATTGTGTATCGTTTCTCGTGTATTGGTTTGATTTGATTTGATATTGTGCGAGCCGTTGTGCTTAGTTGAACATGAGTATTTCGGGTATGCTATTAGCCCTTGTGACTTGTATATTGTCACGTGTGTTATATGTTTGTTTCGCCTTAGAGGTATCGAATTGATTTGTCACCTCGGCGGTGAGCGTGTGATTTCTATATTGTATGCGACGTGATGTAGACTGGATACATTGTATTAATTCAGTCTTGCCTTATAGACTTTGCGATACGAATAGATCGTGTCACCTTGCGCATGTGCCCTTTGGCATAGTGAGATGGTTATCATTAGGACCCTACATGCATGTTATATGTGTTGGGTTGAGAGTTTAGAACGTTATATTGATAAGTATGCCTCCGTTGATTCACTTAATGTGTTTCACTTCCCATTAGAGATTTAACGTCTCTATTGTATGCCTGTAGCAGGATGGCGCGAACTAGAAAGACTGCAAGGATGTCGGTTATGCATCCGACCGTATTTCAACTCAGACACGCACCGCGAGCGAGAGAACTTGAGGACCAACTGAATGTGGCCCTAGGTGAGACACCCCGAGTGGAGCAAGTGTCCCCACCGAACCCTCCTGCACCAACCCAAGACTCTAACAGAGCGAGTCAAGGCTAAAAGGGTGAGACCCTGTAATTGAATCCGTAAGAGTCATGTTCATCGTGACTTATTCTATTATTTATTTGTCTCCTTGTTATCGGACTACCTTTGTACTCTGATTGGGTACTCGTCCGTTAGAATACTATATCTCGTAGTTGATCTGTGGATGTAATCATTGAGAGTGTGTTACACTCTATGTTTCGAGTAGCACGTATAGTATATGGTATTGGTGTCCAATGATACCGATCCGCTCCGTTGAAGGTATTTAGAGTTTGAAACTCTTATTACCATTTATGTTGACCTTGTGACTCATCGACGTGAGTAGTCGCATTGCGAGCATGTTAACTTACAATTCCGTTACCCTTTTATTTTGTCGGCTTGTTATATGGCCGGTAGTAGTGTTATTGTTACGTCGAGTTTTACAACTCATGTGACCTTTAGCGTCGTGCCATTTATTGAACTCGTTCTTTGATTATATAAATGTATCTGTGTAACTCTGTGAACCTATGGACTGTATTAAACCAGACCTATTTGATCGCGGGATTTTCTGTGAGTAATTGTTGAGAGTTGTACCACGGGAAGTGGAGATTTGTTTAGCGCGCGGAAGCGTGGTGGTGGTATGTGTTCGAAAGGAGTCAGTATGACACTTTGAAGTATACTCTGAACTTGGACTTGACTGGAGACAGTAGTTGGTCTCGTAATGAAACCCCGAGATTTCTCACGTCTCGAAATTATATCAATTCGTTAGATATTTCGCATGCGTACACTACTTGAGGTTGATGACCTCTAACTTGGACCAACTCCCTTTATTCGTTGGACTTTCACTCTCTATCGGTAGAATTATGATTGCATAGGCTATGGTATAGCCTTGTTGTGATATATGTTTTCCCCGTGAACGTTTGATCCTTGAATTCGCGGTCGAATTCTTTTAGGGGGAGAGGATGTAACACCCCGACCTTACTTCCTTCCTGGTTAACTCATAATCATTTCTTATCAACCTTAAAACCCTCGGAGAGTGAGGTGTCATGCTTGTTAAGCGTGACGTGTTGAGTCGAGGACCGTATTTGACTCGCGTTTAACTCGTGGTGAGTTGCGCTTTGTTCCTTTCTCCATTTGAGACTATTCTCGACCTTGATTAACATTCGTGTACGATGTTCATTTTTCCCCGTCCCATTGACCTAATATTGGTTTAGACTCCTTCACGATGGATGATCACGTTGATCTTGTCGTTAACTCGCACACCGAGTCATTTTGAGTGTTTCGTATGGCCCGATTGGTACTCAAACCTTTATATGGTTATTGCGTGAATGTTACGTTGAACTTCTAGCGTTGTTTTCGGACCTTTCGGGAACCTTTCTCGAGTATTTCGACCTTCCCAAAGACTTAGAATCACTTCGGGATCATTTAGGACCATTTCGGGGGTGTTTCGGAGCATTTTCGGAGAGTTCGAAGAATCTGGACACAAAGCGATCGCCCTGGGGAAGACAAAGCGATCGCCCTGTGACCAGAGTACAAAGCGATCGCCTTGATTAGGGCAGGGCGATCGCCCGGCCCGTCTCGCTCGTCCGGTTTCGTCTTTCTCGGTTTTTAACATTTTTAAGTGGTTTAAAATGCTCAAACAAACCCGGGATTGGACCAAACACTTACCCATGGTATTAATAACATAACCCAATCTTATTTTCCCTCATTATCCTCCTTCAAACTCAGATTTTAGAGAGAGAGAGCAAGAAGAGAGAGAGGAGAGAGAGAAGAGGAAGAATTCGCGATATCTCGTTCGTTCGGAGTCGGAATTGCGAGCCGTCTTCGCCGGAGCGTAGCTAGCGTCGAGGGGAACGTTTCCAACCGAATGGATCGTCCGATCTGTTGAGAAATCATAAACCCATCTCTTCTCCCACATCTTAGAGAGAGAAAGTGGTACTTTGAGAGAGAGGAAGCTTGATTCGAGCTTGGTTCTAGTTTGGGATCGTGGATTGGACTCCGTAGCGGCGTAGAGTTCGCGGAGGAGTACATTTCTACCCGAAGCCCTTTGATTTCGTGGAGGATTTGCGTTGTGTGGTAAGTTACTAATCTCCTTCTTAGATTTTGAGCATCGTAGAGTAGTATCGCGATGTTTACGTGTTATCTATGTGCATATGAACTCCCTACATGCTATACTTGTGCAATGTGATACTCTAGCATGTTAAATGACGTGTATAGATGAATTGTGGATGATTTTGTGGTCTCCGAATATTAGAGACTCGTGGAGTTCATTGTGTACTTGTTGTTGTCGTTATGGTGATAATTGTTGTCTCCGAGTAGTTGGGACTCATTGGGGTAATGTTGTTATCGTCACCGTTAGTGTTGACGTCTTCGAGAGTATAAATGCCTCGGGGGTTATTGTAATTGTTATAATCATTATTCTTAGACCGCGATGATACGGGATCATTGGGACTCTTATTGTTTTAAACCCACGTTGAACTCACGGGGGTGTTATGAGTATAGACTTGTGGTACATTGAGTACCGTGATTGAGATGGGTATGTAGGGATGATGCTACGGCTTGTCCCGATGTTTTGAGTATTAGTAAGACCCGAGGGTGGTCGTTGGGATGTTGTGAATCGAATATTACACCGAATGGGCTAGACTCTAGTCATGACTGACTTTAACGGAGTCGAATAGGACGTTAAGAAAATATGTCGTGTAATGAGTTGCCGAGTAGTATTTTAGTCTCCTACAAGGTGGGATGACGCATTAATGAGACCTTGATCGAGTAACTTGAGTTAGGTTGACTTAGCTAACGTTGTTGAACACGTGACTTCATATAAGTTACTAATGGGTTGTGTACGATCCTGTGCGACGTACGTTGGGAACAACTTAGATGCTACACATTGAGCGACGTGTTTATGATGAGTTGGTTATATCCTAGGTAGTTAATGACGCACCTTGGTTATCGTTCCAATACGGACTATGTGGCTTGTTGGGAGTTGTGATATGTATAACACACGACGAAAATAAGATGGTATATATACATACATGAGATGGAGTGTATTGTGACCGTAGAATACCGTAGAAATCCTAAGTTGAACGTGTTAGCGACGCATTGAATTATGATTGTAAGTACGATTAGGCTTACATATGTTATGATGGTTAAGTCTAGCAATTGCGGACTTAAATGATGTGATGTACGTGTGGTTGTTCTAGTAAGCAATAGGACAGTCATCCTACTTTGATGATTGATTGTGTGTTTAGTATTTACAAGCACATTGTGTTGATTTGGTATGTGATTCAATAGAACACATTATGGTCTGATTTCATTGGGTTGTGATTCAATAGAACACATCATGATTTGGTTTATTAAGTTGTGATTCAATAGAACACACTTAGATTAGTTTGGCATAAGTAAACATCTACTTGTGCATTGCATCGAGTCCAGCTGGCATATGTGCATTGGAGGTGTATTGACGCTCGGTTATTGCGGGAGCGGGGGCTTCGTAATAGCCGAAGGCCAATACAGGCCTCGCCCTACCGTTGGCCACGGTAGGGGTTTTCTCTAGTCCCACGGTTGAACGGAATAAACGGCGCGTGCATTGTCGACATTGTTTTGTATGCATTGGGATACGGACACCGGTCCCTTGTGATACCTATAAGTGGCTAGAGCCGTATTGTCTCGGGTCGTAGGGGATCGAGCGATACGTCGACGTGGATACGGAAATGGTCCACCACGGGTACTTGTAGATCGTGCTTGACGCGATCGGGTACATTTATCGTTGGGTACTTGTAGATCGTGCTTGACGCGATCGGGTACATATATTTTCTTGGGATACGAGCACCGGTCCTCGTGATTTGTGTACGGCAGCAAAGACAATCATCTATCTATGTTTTATGTTCGGTATTGAGAGATGTGTCCAAGATCGACGGCACGCTTATTTATTATGGTTCTCTGGAGCAAGAGCGAGAATCTATTATCATTATTACCTTGTTGGATAGCAGAGGCATCCTTGATAGTTACGTGGAGCAAGACGATCGTTTACTACGGCTTCATGGAGCGATAAGGTCGGAAGTGTTTCAAGGGATTTCGGAGGTGTACCTCGAATCCACCGTATCCACCTTTATGTGTTTACTTTGAGCTTTATGTGCTTCCTATATGAACGAATGTTGGTCGTGGTCTCCAACCAGTGCATGACGGTTGGCGGCTGCTGAGCCTCTCGTGAATATAGGGTTGGTTGTCTTATGTGCTACAACCTGTTTATTTTCTTGCTATTCTTATGTGCATAATGCCATGCCATATTGTTTCATTAGTAGCTTACTGGGTCATTCGACTCATCCCTTCCATATTTGTTTTCCTTAGTTGCAGGATATGTTTCGGCGCAGTGAGGCCCTAGTTCGAAGATCCTCTAGTTGTATCTAGTTAGTATTTTATATTTATTTCATGTATGTGTGAGGTCTTGGGTTAAACTGAGTTATGTAAACTTAGTATGTCGGGTAGAGATTCTTGTATTTTCTATTCTTGTATTTGGTGCCAACTCGTGGAGTCGTGCCGGTGGTACTATTGTTATAATTCCAGTTTTCTTAGTTGTTGTGGCCGTGTGCCCATTGGTATTTTACTATTGGTTTTCCCGAGCGTTGACTCGCGGTGTTGTAGCTGTTGTTGTTCTCCGGCCCTTGTTTAGCCGTGGAGGTTATTATTATATGTTGGGATTCTTGTTATTCGAGCTTTGAGGTTCAAGCTCGTTTGTTATTCCGCTGCCTTGTTTTTAGTTTTCCGCTGCCCTGGTTTTGGTTTTGAGCTTTTGTGGCTCGCTTCATTATGTTCTTCTTCGGGTTTGGCGCTCCGAGTTGGGGTTCAACATCGAATCTCGGACTCGGGTCGTCACAGTGAAGAATCACATCACAATGACTCAATATTGTTTAGGATTTGCTCTCCGTTGTGATTTTTCGTGATTTAGTTTTGTGATGGTTTTGTAATTTTGTACTTTCCCTCTCTATGAACCCACCAACTTTCTTGTTATCTCTCTTTAACCTTTTTTTTTTTTTTTTTTTCATTCATTAGAAAAAAAACTCAAAATTACAAAACCAATATCACAGAATACGTATAAAATAGTTTCTTTGTCCCTCATAGTTCACTCTACGATCCTTGCGATCCTATGGTATGAGCAAAACATTTGAGTATGTCTCATGTGATACTCTCTTACGGATCCTAAGTAATTCGTAAGACGGAGTCTCAATCTCTCACAGCTCTATCCACCAATATAGGGTGAGTCGGGTCAGAGATATTTGCTTTACAGAAAATGTCCGTAAGACGGTCTTTTTGAAGTTTTTGCCGTAACATCTTAAACGAAACGCTAGGTTGAAATTGTATTTTTGATTGAAAAACGGAGTAGTAAATTACGTTTAATAATTGTGTAATAATTGAAAATATATTTTTATAATAATAAGTTATAATGTTATTTTTATTAATTTATTTGGGTCAATTTGGTTCTTTGGGCTATTCAGATAATTTTGTTTATTTTGAGTTGGGTTTGGCCACTTTGAATAATGGAGAAATTGCTGGCCGGTCCATTTTCCCAAACTTTTTTTCTCTCCATTCCACCGTTTTTTTTTAACTGCTAAAAGGCAGTTTCAAAATATTATTCCTAAAATGTCCCTAATGCAACGTGAAACTCGATTATATACACATATCATGCCTCGCCAAAAGCTTTATATTATTTCTTCCTAAAACACTTCGTCTATTGATTTTGTAAACTCGAGTGAAAACCCTATTTTTTTCTATTATGGAGAATGCAATCACGTTAATGGTGAAATTCAGAAGTTGTACTATCGTTCATAAAGTTTCTGAAAATTTTGGAATAGCTGATTTGATTCGTTTAATAACAGGTAAGTATTCCAATGTTGAAGCTCAGAATTTATCTTTGAAATATACATTGGGATCTCATACGAATTGTTTTTTGTCGAATGATGATGATTGCGTAAACATGGTATTGTTGGCCAAAATTTTATCAGTTAGCATTATATCAGTAGACGTTTCTGAAAATCAAAATGCTTTAAGCTACGGATTGAATAGAGTTGGGTCTGATTCTGTTTCCTTCAGCGGGCATCGTGATTTAGGGATTCATAATCGCGATGCAGATATGGCTCATCGCGATGCAGGTATGGCTCATCGCGATGCAAATATGGTTCATCGCAATGCAGGAGTTCTTTATCGCGATGCAACAATGCCTTATCGCGATGCTAGTGTTTCTCATCGCGATGCAGGGATTTCTCATTGCGATGCTTCAGTCTGTAATAGCAGTTCAAGTTATTCCAATTGTAATGCATCATCATCGAATCAAAGCAATATCAATTCTGTATTTTTGGAAACTGATGATGAAAGTGTTCCATGTTATGACATATGTCCTAATCAGTCACAAAAGGATCTTTTAACTGCTGGTTGGGCATCTGCTATTACTGGCGTTGGGCAAATTATTAAAGGTGGGTTGGATGAATTTCGGAGGCAACTTGTTAGGTCCAAGGTTGCTCAAGATAGGCTAGAAGGGGGTTGAATAGCCTATCTCCAATTTTAAAATTGATTAAAAATTTTCTTCACGTTTTGTTTTAAAAGGTTTTGAAGGCGGAAGTCTTGTGAAGTATAGGACAAGTTGGAATAGCTGATCCTTACAGGACAAGATCAGCAGTTCTCAATAAATTTGAAATCTGGAAGTTAAAGCAACACAGTCAAATCACAATCACACAAATAGACAGGGTATTTAATATGGTTCACACTTATGAATAAGTGCTACGTCCACAACCAAAGTGGTCAACTTTGGATTTGAAAATCGTGTACTATGTTTTTCCACTAGAACTTTACAAACTAAATCTCTAATGGATTGTGTACAAAAATTTTGTTGACCAAGTGTTTGTGTGGGAGAATTGATATCAATAAGATACAATTCTCGTGAGCTATTAAAGCTAGGTGTTGCAATCAATGAAGAGCTTTTAATGGACTAGACGTCTAAGTGTGAAGCTCTTCAGTGAATAAGTACAGATAGGACGTTTAAGCTTTTATGAACTTGAAGAAGATGAAGATTCAGAGTTGAAGTGGTTGAAAAACATGTTGAATGCAGCAATGAAGTCTCCTTTTATATGTAGAAGGAAGCTTGGAGCCGTTGGAGATCTTTTGATTTGAATTTTAAGAACAATTAATGCTCTAATCTGGTTGTTGATCTCTGATAGGTTGATCTGCAACTTGCAGCCTGTTTCCTGACGCTTTGCTAAAAATAGGTGGTCTGCGCTTGCAGGAGAAATGTCCTTTTCTGAGTTTATGCCAAGAATGGAAACCTTCATTAAATAAGAGTTGCAGGTTAACGTTGTATCGCATTTAATGAGGTCTTCTAATTTGGGGCATATCTTCGGCAGATCTCTATCGGATGTTCTTGGATCTTCAATCATTGTTGATGAAGCTTGACAGGCATAAGCTTGTCCGATAACCAAAGAAAGAATTGCTGATTCAAAATCTGCCTATACTGTAGAGGACGTCCGATGTCCTATAGGCTATATTTCTTCAAGTTTTATAAAGAGAGGCAACCCCAAGCTTTTCAAGCTATGCCTAAGTTCAAGTTGCCACACTAACAGACACGCAGGCCCATTAGTCACCTTGTTCTTAGACTTAGGTTATGGATTCAAGCAAATCTAAACTAAGTACAACAATCTCCTCCTATTTGCTTGAGTCCATGACCTTAATGAAAACAATGTCAGCTGACCAGATTCAAGTCTAGTAATAACATGCTTGTAAGATTTATTATATTAAGTAAGCATGCCCTAGAAGAACTTTACAACAGGGGTCAGTGTTTTCAAGAATTACAAAGTGTTTATAAGTATGAAAGTTAAGCATAAGACATTTGTAATTTGACTAGATTTAAAGACATGCAAAATGGGCAATATAAGATATGTCTTTAAACCAGTGGTTTAAACTTCATGCATTCTCATAATAAGCAGTTCATAATAAAGCATGTAAATTTCAAAAACAGACATTGCTAATTAAACAGGAAGTTTAATTCACAAAGTTTTAACAAATATATTAAACATAAGAGTCTTAATAGTAACGGCCAGTCCGTGAAGAAGACCTGGAGGAAGTTTGACCTTTGCCCTTGCCTGTTGAAGGTTGGTCATAGTCTCTTGATGTCCATTTTGAGTCAACAGCTCTCTTGAGTTTTGCAATTTTTTCTTTTGCCCTTGCTAACGCCTCCTTAGTGTCTGCCAATTCGGAGGAGAGGTTTTCGTTTTTGTGCCTGACAAGTGTATATCTTTCGTGAAATTCAAGCAGCTGAGCATTGTTTATTCTGCTGATCTCCTCCTTCATGGACGCAAGCGACTTGTCAATGAAGGCCAGACACCGGTCAGTAGCGTGGCGCTCTTTGCGATAGAAGGGCTAAGTGTCGCCCAGTGAGTCTGCGCGTTGTACGCACGGAGGAGTGGACGGAGTGATTTGCAAGGCGTTGAGAATAGAGGACATGCTTGTAGCCATTGTCAATCAAGTCGATGATCTGCAGCATTCCCTTGGAAAGATTGTCCCAATTCTCTTTGAAAAGGGCAGAGTTAGCTGAGGAAGCTGCTGAGATGTTGGAGGCTAAAGCAGTCTGGCTGGCGGAGATGGACTTCAAGCAGGCTTCAAAGGCAGCCTTGACACCCTTAGAAATGTCCATGACCTTAGTTAAGCAGTCAGTCTGGACGGTGGTGACTTTGAACTGTTCTGCGGACAGCTGATTGAGAGCCGAGGTCAGGTCCGCCGATACTTGATCAAAATTTCTTACAAATTCATCTACCTCTGCGGCGCGGTAGAACATTTGAGGACTAGCGGGGGAAGAGGAGGGACCAGCTGAGGTAGAAGGATGTGTGGAGATGGGAGGAGGATGGCTGGTGGCTTGGTCAGTGAATGGGTTAGGAGGACCGGTGGAGGAGTGAGAATGGCCGGAGGAGGACGGAGAAGCACTGGTGGAGGAAATGCTAAGATGGCTGGGAGTTGGAGCCGGAGCGGGAGCAGGAGCAGGCAGAAGGAGAAGGATTGGCTGTTGAGCAGGGAGAATGCGGGGGACAGGAAAGAGTCGCTCTATGTAGATGACATAGGAGTAGGGATGAATGAAATAGGGAGGAGGAGAAAAGAAGATAGAAAGGGAATGAGAACGAAAGAGAATGGGAAGGAGAGGGTTATAGCCTAGATATGAGGCGACGACATCAATGAAGTCGTAGACCACAGGCTGAAGAAGGGGTGAAGGATGGCAGATAATGGTGAAGATAGGGGGTTTTGGCAGAGAGAGAAATGGTGAGATGTCCGATTTGGTAGGGAGAGGGAGGCCAAGGTCCCTGTGGATTGTAATCCATTGGTTGAAGATCATAAGATCTTGAACCGCTGAATTGTGAGAGAAAAAGAGCTGGGACCAGGCAGGTGGAAGAGGGTCATAGAAGGCACCCCATCTGAAGATGATATCTCCTGCAGACATGGGCTGACAGGGAAACCTCTTGGGGTAGTCAGGGTAGAAAGGTATGGATTAGAGTCAGCAGGGTTGGGTTTAGGTCTGCTGTCTCTGAAGGATAGCAGAACCTGCACCTCAGGGTGTAGGTGACTATAGGGGTTGGATTTGAGACGCTTGGAGGTAGGTATATCAGAAGAGGGAGAGAGGGAGCGTTTGGAGGATGGCTCTTGGATGATGGTTGTGTGGATGGGTTCAGAGGGAAGAGATGAGGATGTCGGTGAAGTGGGGTTGGTTGTTGGTAGAGTAGGTGAAGTTGGAGGAGAGAGAGAAGGTGAGGAATGAGGAGAGGAGGGTTCAGCAGCAGTTCCTTTGAAGTGCACCTTCTTCGTTGCACTCTTCTTAAAGCGTTTGCCGCTTTTGGATTTAGTAGGAGTGGAAGACTGTGAAGTAGGTGGCAGAGTGGTGGTGGTGAGATCTGTTGGGGGAAAGACAGTTGAGGGAAGATCAACTGTTTGAGAAACAGTTGGAGTGGGGAAAGTTGTGGAGGCAACTTTGGGAAGGCCAAAAGATTCATTTGTTGGCTTGAGATTCTGTTTGGATTTGGGTTTGGATAGGTCGGCGGGTTTGAATGTTGAGGTGTCCTTTTCAACCTCAGCCTTTGTTCTTGACTTGCGGTGTTGTTTGAGTTTTGGAGTGAGAGCGGTAGAGTGTTTGGATTTCTTGGATGAGGGCTCAACTGGCTTGTAAGGATCATGATCGAGCTTGTTGAGATCAAAGTTCTCTGGCAGGTCAGCTCCAATAGGTTTAGGCTCCTCCTCAGTAGGTAGCCCAGCAGAAGTACAAACAACCTTCCTTTTTCCCTTGTTGGATTGGGTAGAGGTGTCATCCATAGCAGTGGCAGCAGTAGCAACAATAGTAGAAGCGGCAGCAGCAGCGGTTGTCCTTTTGTTCATGTCATCCCTGTAGCGGGTGATGTTGTTGGCAGTGAAGACGTAGGTGTTAGACACCTTGATGAGATCATCATTTTTGACATCTTCATCAATTTCCTCATAACTGCGAAAAATGACATTGATGACCCGTACGAAGGGTCTTCGCATGGAGGGGTTAGCTTGAACATCAGCAACACTCTGGGATAACATAGAGAAGATAATTTTGGCCCAGTTGAGTTGCTTGCGGAGGACTACCGCCTTGGTCCACAGTAGCTGCTGGGAGGTAAAGATGTCCCTTGCGCCATTTTTGAACAGAATGCTCTTGTCGAGCAGATGGCTGATATGATAGGGGTTCTCAGGGAAGAGGTTTCTTGACATCTCAGAAAACCTTTCGGGTTGTGCAGACCCCCTCATCATTTCCCAAGCAGTTGCTGATTCTTCCATGGTCAAATCCAGCGTTCCTTCAATAGGTAGATTGAGCATCTCGCCAACAGTCTTATAAGTTAACTTGACATAATTGCCTCTGATGAATCCCTTTATGTAGCTCAGATTGACCAGATCATTTGCATTGGCAGGAGGAGGAGGCAAAACCATCCTTGTGTAAAATTCTTCTGCCAAGGCGTTGCTGTAGTGAGTGTCGTTGAGTTGGAAGAGAGGGAGTAATCCACATTCTTCCAAATCCTTAACCAAGGCAGCACCAGCAGGCAAATTGATGATGGAGTTCTTGTCAATAGTCATTCCTGGGTGGTAATAGGACCTAGGATGAATATGGATAGGTAGTTCAGCAGCTTTTCTAGCCCTCGATGGCTGAGCAGAGGCTGAAGATGAGCCTGTGGCTACAGTCTTGGAGGATTGAGTTCTTGCCTACACAATCGGCAGTTGTGAGAACAGTGTATAGAAATGCAATCAGCCGATATTTGACAGAAACAAGTTCTGTTCAGATTAAAACCCAAAACATACGCATATTATGAAAAATAGTAAGAACAGTTCATGAACTAGGTTTTTAAAGTGTGACAGATTTTGTCAATGTGTGTGCTAGTAATGTGGTATAAAAAGAAAACAAATCATCATAAATAAAAATTCACACTCAAGCAAGCAAGATTCAAACATCAATCGCTAAAGTTCGATATTCATCGATGGCGGGTAGAGTAAAGATGCAAGATAGGTCAAAATTAGATCATAATACTTGATTTATACGAGTTTAAAGGTGTAGAAACTCTTACCATTGATGATTCGAGGATTAAAGTAGTAGAGATTTTTGCGGTTTTGAGAGGATTTAAGCAGAATCACAGATTTTGAGTTTTGAGGGTTTTTGAATTTTTACAAATGGCGGTTCTAGAGAAATGTGAAAAGTCACTGTACCTTTTTCACTTTTTACATCTCTGTCAGGTCCATTAATCATATTTGATAAAATTTGATGTCCGCATTTATGACTTACAGAGTGACGGTTCACTTTACGCCCTTAAGTCAGCCTATAGTTTTAGAAGACAGCAGATATGAAAGAAAGTACTCACACAGTGTTTAAGTCAAAGTTGCTATCGACAGATATTCAAATAGAAATATTTTATATAGACGAATTTTAACTTAAGAAATCTGCAAGGAGGATTAAGGATTGAGGTCAAGCATACCAAGCTCTCCTCTTAAATAGGCAAACCTGGTTGAATCAAGCGGTTTTGTCAAGATGTCAGCTACCTGGTTCTCTGTAGGTACATATTGCATGCTAATGTTACCTTTTTCAACATGGTCTTTTAGAAAGTGATATCTCACATCAATGTGCTTTGTCTTGGAGTGCATGACAGGGTTTTGAGAGACTGAGATTGCTGATGTGTTGTCACACATTATAGGACACTCAGCAGACTTAATTTCATAGTCTACAAGTTGCTGTTTGATCCACAGCAATTGTGAGCAGCAACTACCAGCAGCTATGTATTCAACTTTGTCGAAGTAGAAACAGAGGTTTGCTTCTTGCTGGCCCATGAGACAAGTCTATTTCCTAAGAATTGACATGTCCCACTTGTGCTTTTCCTGTTAACCTTGCATGCAGCAAAATCAGCATCCGAATAACCTATAAGATTAAACGATGAATCTCTAGGATACCAGATTCCCAAATTTGAAGTATCTATCAAATATCTGATGATTCTCTTGACTGCTTGTAGGTGAGACTCCTTTGGATCAGCTTGAAATCTAGCACAAACACAAACAGCAAACATAATATCAGGCCTACTAGCAGTTAAGTACAAAAGTGAACCGATCATGCCTCTATAAAGAGTCATGTCCACTTTCTTTCCCTTCTCATCTTTGTCAAGATGGCAGTTTGTGGCCATGGGAGTGCTGAAGCTGTTTGCATTTTCAAGACCAAATTTCTTGATAACGTCCTTTGCATATTTGGCTTGATTGATGAAGATACCATTTGAACTTTGTTGAATTTGAAGACCAAGGAAAAAATTGAGCTCTCCCATCATGCTCATCTCAAATTTACTCTGCATAAGTTTTTCAAATCTTTTGCAAAGATTTTCATTAGTAGAGCCAAAAATGATATCACCAATATAAATTTGAACAAGCAAGGAATGACCTTTATGCTTCATAACGAAGAGTGTAGTGTCAATTTGACCTCTTGCAAAGCCTTGAGTTATCAAGAACTTTGAAAGGGTCTCATACCAGGCTCTAGGAGCTTGTTTGAGTCCATAAAGGGCTTTCCTTAGCTTGTAGACATCTTCTCTCCTTGAACAGTCTATGAAACCAGGTGGTTGCTCAACATAGACTTCTTCTTGAAGTTCTCCATTCAGAAAGGCACTTTTAACATCCATTTGATAAACTTTGAAGTCCTTGTAAGATGCATAGGCCAAGAACAATCTGATAGCCTCTAATCGTGCCACAAGAGCAAATGTCTCATCATAATCAATACCCTCCTCCTGTCTATATCCTTGGGCTACCAGTCTTGCCTTATTTCTGGTGATGTTTCCATTTTCATCCATTTTATTTCTGAAGACCCACTTTGTACCAATGACAGCTTGTCCTTTTGGCCTAGGGACAAGAGACCAGACTTGGCATCTGTCAAATTGATTTAGCTCTTCTTGCATTGCTTCCACCCAGCTAGGATCTTCCAAAGCTTCTTCTATCTTCTTGGGTTCAATATGAGATACGAATGCAGTAGAGTACATGCATTCATTTCTTGTGGCTTGTCTAGTTTGAACACCAACGTTAAGATCTCCAATAATCTGAGTGATAGGATGATCTTTTACTTCCCTAACTTCTGCAGGTTGAACTTGTCCTGTGGTTGCATCGGCAGAGATTGGTTCTTGAGAAGTAGAAGTATCTGAAGCTTGATTTTCTGAAGGAAAGGTTAATTCCAAGGTAGGTTGAAGAACTTCTGGTGTGGAAGGCAGTGTAGATTCTGGGTTTTCAGAGTTTTCATTTGATGACTCATTTGTGGGTTCTATCAAGTTGACTCTTGGAGGGATTTGTGTAGGAGTGGGATCTGCTGATCTGGAGCTTGATTGGTCTGTACCTGTCTCATACTCATCAGAATTGTCAGTAACTTTAGGAGCCAGATATGGCCCAATAAGATCAAATTCATCAAACGAAACATGTACAGATTCAACAACTCTGAGTGAAGTTTTATTATAAACTCTATAAGCTTTTGAAAATTTAGCATATCCCAGAAATATTCCTTCATCACTTTTGGATTCAAATTTACCTCTATGTTCTTTGCCATTGTAAAGAACATAGCATTTACATCCAAATATTTTGAAGAATCCTATGTTGGGTGCCCTGCCTCTCCATATTTCATATGGAGTTTTATTATGAAATTTGTTTAGAAGGGACCTGTTTTGTGTAAAGCAAGCAGTATTTACGGCTTCTGCCCAGAAGTACATAGGCAGTTTGGCTTCTGCAATCATGGTCTTTCCTGCTTCAATGAGAGTTCTGTTTTTCCTTTCAGCAACTCCGTTTTGTTGTGGTGTGCCTACTGCAGAGAAGTTGTGACCAATTCCATGATCATCACAGTACTTGGCTACACCATTGTTCTTGAACACTATGCCATTATCTGATCTTACATCAGAGATGTCATCCAGCTTTTGAGTCTGTAGTCTTCTGAAGAGTTCAGTGATGATGTCGTATGCTTCATCTTTGGAGGACATCATCTCTACCCAAGTAAATCTTGAGTAATCATCCACTACCACAAGTGTGTACTTGCTGCCACCAAGGCTTGTAGTAGTGACAGGTCCAAACAAATCCATATGCAACAGTTGTAGAGGTCTTGATGTAGATAGGCAAGGCTTGTTTTTGAATGAAGATTTGTGCAGTTTGCCTAGTTGACATGCTTTGCAAAGACTGTGTGGTTCAGTCGATATTTTAGGCAAACCAACAACAAGATTATCTTTTGATAGCTTCTCCAAATATTTGAAATTGAGATGACTAAGCCTTTTGTGCCATAACCAGCTGTTGTTGTTTGAAGATCTTGCAACTAAGCAGAGATTTGATTTTCTTCCAACAGCATTAAGATCAACAGCATAGACATTTCCTTTTCTAAATCCTGTCAGAATAGTAGAACATGTCTCATTATCCTTTATGAGACAATGACTTGAGGAGAATTGACAGGTCAATCCTTTATCACAAAATTGTGATATGCTCAGCAGATTGTGCTTTAATCCTTTAACCAATGAGACTTTGCTGATGGAGAGGTTTCCTCTCACTATACTTCCATAGCCTATTGTCTTTCCTTTAGAATTGTCTCCAAAAATAACTGAGGGGCCTTTTGCTTCAACAATGTTTGAGAGAAGAGTTGGATCACCAGTCATGTGCTTTGAGCAGCCACTGTCTAGATACCATAGGTCTTTCTCTTCTTCGTTGACAGCCATGAACCATTCCTGAAATGTAGACATTTAAGAATATGGTCCCCTTTTATTTTTGGGTCCTCAAGGTTAGCAATCTTTTGGGACCCACACCTGTTTAACCTTTGGAGGAGTGAATCCTCTAGATTTAGGTGTGAATCTCAGAAGGCATTCATGGATCTCATGACCATAGCCTTTGCAGAAAGAGCATTTGTGAAATCCTTGAACATGAGTAATGATTTCCTTTAGAGGCTTATTATAATTAGCAGTCTTTGGAGTGACTTTTGTGCTTATAACTGACTTATAGGACTTAGGCTGATAATGCCTTTTCTTATTGAAGTTAGGTTTGCTATAGGCAGACCTTCTATCAACAGATTTTGCATTAACAGGCATAACTCCATTAAGCCTTTTATTTGCAGTGTTTACTCCTTTCACCTTTTTATAGGCAGTGTTGGAATCAGCAATCTTGCCTTTGACAAATTTAATAGGCTTGAGTTGAATAGTTTTTGACTTGCCATTAGTCACCCTGTTTTCTTAGGGTGATTAACAGCAGGTCTCTGTTGCTCAGACTCCCTATTAGCAGAATCATTTTTGACGGATTACTTACCCTTGAACTGGTCCTTTGCCTTCTTGGGATAAACAAAGGGAACTTTGTTTGAACCAAGTCCTTGCCTATTAGGAGTTTGCTGATTATAAGAAACTTCTTCAGCCAATTCATCAGCAATTACTTCAGATGTCTCATTCTTTTGAGAACCAAAGGAACTTCCTACATTGAACTCACTTTGGAAACCAATACCAGTTTTGTCATTAAGAGATTTTTGGTTTGAAAGAATGGTATCAAAGTTTCCTTTAGAGTTATTCCAAGTGTTGACAACCTTTTGAAGATCATCTTTCTCAGAATTTATCTTCTTAATATGTTCAAGTAGGAAATCCACTTTTTCAGTCAAAGTCTTGTTCTCTTTTTGTATTTTGATACTCTCAGCTTGCTGTCTATCAAGATCTTTGACCTTAGACATCAAGGTTGATTTCTCAGAGACAGCTAGCTCATGCTTCTTGGCTAGTTTTACATAGGCAGCTTTGAATTTTAAAAACTCTTCCAGCATATCCTTGTTTGCTTTAATGAGCTCTCCCTTTGATGGATCATTGAGCTCATCATCATCATCACTATCATCTTGTTGAAATGGTAGTGACCTCACTGAATCATGTTGTGACTCCCTGGCCATAAGGCATATGTTTGCTTCTTCAGCAAAGTCACAAGAGTCCTCTTCATCAGTGTCAGTGTCACACCATGTAGGCAGATTGCTCTCATCAATGTCCTCAGCTACCATCCCTTTTTGTTTTTGAAATTTGGATTCGGGACGTTTCTTATAAAATTCATATTTTGGCTTTGGACATTGTGAGGCAAAATGGCCTGGTTTCCTACAGTTGAAACAGACAAGCTCATTATCCTTTTGATAGTCTCCTGATTTATAAGGAGCAAAGCTTTTAGGTTGAGCAGCTGTTTTATGAGGAACCGCAGTCTTGTGAGAAGACTGCCTGTGTGAGGATGATTTATTGAACCTTTTGAAACGTTGATATTTCTTTACAAACATAGCAAATGCTTCGTCAGAAAGAATATCATCACCATCACTGGATGATGTAGATGGGGTTTCATCAGGTGTTGAACATGAAGGATCAGTATACATGGCTGGTAATGATAAATTTTTGAAACTCTTTTCCATTTCTTGAGCTTGTTGAATTTCAAGCTCATAAACGGAAAGATTGGCATAAAGGTTTCTAAGAGTCAATTTGTTTAAATCTTTTGACTCTTTCATGGCAGTGATTTTTACATGCCATAAACTGCCTAGTGCATTTAGAAATCTCATGTTTATTTCTTTCTTTTCATACTTCTTTCCTAAGGAGTAGCAAGAATTGACTACCTCATAGAATCTGTCATAGGCGCTTCGCAGAGACTCTTTGGGATCCTTTTTGAAGGAGTCAAACTTCTGGATGCAGGTGTATAATTTGTTGTTCTTTGTCTCACCATCACCTTCCAGATATTCAAGGATGGCTTCCCACATTTCCTTGGCTGTGTCCAGGTTGATAATTTGCTGGTACGTGCTTATGTCCACACAGCTAGTAATAATGTTGATCGCCCTTCCATCCAGAGCGTCATTCTTTCTGTCTTCATCATCCCACTCTTCTTCTGGCTTTGGTACTTCAGGTTCAGCAGTTGGATCCACCGTAGCCAGTGTGTTGGGCTTCATTGGAATTCTGGGTCCATCTGTGACACATTTCCACAAACGTTTATCAATTGAGTTCATATGTCTTTTCACTTTATCTTTCCAGATATCAAAGTGAACTTCATCCAAGACAGGACAATGGTTCACGTTTGAGGTTTCCAACATTTGGTGAGCAGCCATGATCTTTAATCTCTCAAGAGGTTAATCTCGGAAAAACAAGTTTTCAAAGAGTTACGCTCTGATACCAATTGTTAGGTCCAAGGTTGCTCAAGATAGGCTAGAAGTGGGGGGGGGGTTGAATAGCCTATCTCCAATTTTAAAATTGATTAAAAATTTTCTTCACTTTTTGTTTTAAAAGGTTTTGAAGGTGGAAGTCTTGTGAAGTATAGGACAAGTTGGAATAGCTGATCCTTACAGGACAAGATCAGCAGTTCTTAATAAATTTAAAATCTGGAAGTTAAAGCAACACAGTCAAATCACAATCACACAAATAGACAGAGTATTTAATATGGTTCACACTTATGAATAAGTGCTACGTCCACAACCAAAGTGGTCAACTTTGGATTTGAAAATCGTGTACTATGTTTTTCCACTAGAACTTTACAAACTAAATCTCTAATGGATTGTGTACAAAAATTTTGTTGACCAAGTGTTTGTGTGGGAGAATTGATATCAATAAGATACAATTCTCGTGAGCTATTAAAGCTAGGTGTTGCAATCAATGAAGAGCTTTTAATGGACTAGACGTCTAAGTGTGAAGCTCTTCAGTGAATAAGTACAGATAGGACGTTTAAGCTTTTATGAACTTGAAGAAGATGAAGATTCAGAGTTGAAGTGGTTGAAAAACATGTTGAATGCAGCAATGAAGTCTCCTTTTATATGTAGAAGGAAGCTTGGAGCCGTTGGAGATCTTCTGATTTGAATTTTAAGAACAATTAATGCTCTAATCTGGTTGTTGATCTCTGATAGGTTGATCTGCAACTTGCAGCCTGTTTCCTGACGCTTTGCTAAAAATAGGTGGTCTGCGCTTGCAGGAGAAATGTCCTTTTATGAGTTTATGCCAAGAATGGAAACCTTCATTAAATAAGAGTTGCAGGTTAACGTTGTATCGCATTTAATGAGGTCTTCTAATTTGGGGCATATCTTCGGCAGATCTCTATCGGATGTTCTTAGATCTTCAATCATTGTTGATGAAGCTTGACAGGCATAAGCTTGTCCGATAACCAAAGAAAGAATTGCTGATTCAAAATCTGCCTATACTGTAGAGGACGTCCGATGTCCTATAGGCTATATTTCTTCAAGTTTTATAAAGAGAGGCAACCCCAAGCTTTTCAAGCTATGCCTAAGTTCAAGTTTCCACACTAACAGACACGCAGGCCCATTAGTCACCTTGTTCTTAGACTTAGGTTATGGATTCAAGCAAATCTAAACTAAGTACAACACAACTGATAAAGTATTCCTTCAAGATTGGTTTTGATTATGTTTTTGTGAAGAACAACAATGAGAGGGTTAGTGTTGTATGTGGAAGGAATTTCGATGAAGACTGCAGTTGGTTTATCAAGGCATCTGTTTCAAGTCTTGGCAATTCAGTATCCATATACAAGTGCAACCTTACACATAGATGTAAAGTCACCATGTTTGATTCAATTGATTACTCAAAAAGGATGGGTTGTAGTATAATTGCAGATTTGATCGTTGAAAATGTTTGTAGTCAACCAAGCTATTCCCCGGCCGATGTAATTGATCACATGAGGACCCAGTATGGCATTGAGGTAAGTTACAGTAAGGCATGGAGAAGCGTTGAAAAGGCTCGCGAGGATTTTGGTGGTTATGATGATTCTTTTCAGAGCTGCAATAGTACATCAAAACATTGCATAAGAGTAAGCGCTTTGCGATAGTTGAATCAGACCCTATTACGAATCGTTTCAGTCGTTTGTTCATTTCGTTTCGGGCTTGTGTAGATGGTTTTAAGTATTGCCGTCCTATATTGTTTATAGATGGCACCTTTATGAAATCTCGATTTAAAGGCACGCTTTTGTCTGCAACGACCAAGGATGGAAATCAAGGTACTTAAAAAAAAAAATAGTTACTTAAAAAAAATTATTTGTTTGAACATTATTTTAAGGATCGTATTGTTTCTATGCAGGGCTTTTTCCATTTGCATTTGCGGTTGTAAGTGCTGAAAATCGAGAAAATTGGTCTTGGTTTCTTTCAAAAATAAAAGAAGCAACAGAAGATCGGGATGTGTTGTTTGTATCCGATAGAAATGTTGGTTTAATGGAAGCCATATGTGAAGTTTTTGATAGTTTAAAACATTTCTTCTGCTTGGTGCACTTATATCGTAATTTGAAAGAAATGTTTGGTGGTAAACGTTATTCAAGCGTGTTTCACAGCAAGATGTGTTCAATATTGAAGGATTGTGCGTATGCCCCGACTGTCAGAATATTCAATGAGAAACTTGAAGTATTCAAAAAAGAAGGGGGACAGGTTGCTTGTGATTTCTTGTCCAATATTCCATACGATAAGTGGTCTATTGCACATTGCGCGAGAACAGGTATGCTGAGATGACATCAAATGTTGCGGAATCTTTCAATAATTGGATTTTAGATGCTCGAGCTCTTCCCATTACTCACATGCTTGACTGTATAAGATCAAAAATCATGAAATGGTTTACGGAAAGACTTAGCAATGGAAGAAAATGGGCAGATTATTATGTTGGAAGATGGATAAAAAGTGGAGGGAATATTTAACCATTGGGGTCGCATGGCATGTTCGGATGGTACGTGACGTAATATACGAGGTTCTGTCCAATCCAAGCGTTACAGTTGATTTGGAGAATCGAACATGTTCGTGCTATCAGTGGCAGATTCAAGGATTCCCATGTTTCCATGCCGCAGTTGTGGTAATGAGATGCTCAAAAAAGGTTGATGATATTGTTAAAAATTACTTCCTGACAAGTTATTACATCAAGTGTTACGAGGGATTATTAATGCCAATTCTAACTACGGAGAGGTACGAGCTAAACAATTTTTTCGAAAGCGATACCATTTTACCACCAATAATGAACAGATTAGCTGGACGTCCGAAGAAGAAGAAGAGGATTTCATCAACTGGTGAATCAACAAGCAAAAGGAAAATGAAATGTAGCAGATGTAAAAAGCTTTGTAACCACAACTCTAGGTCATGTAGAGAGGCAATACAACCTTGATTTTTATTTTTTTTCAATGTTTGCTGAACTATTAATGTTAATGAAATTGTGTTTTCATATTTTAGTTTTTTTTTTTAGTTATATTTTTTGTCATTTTTATCAATGGTTCATTTTTATTTTAGTTATATTTTATTTTTGTGTTGCATGATACATCGCGATGCAGTAATCAGAGATCGCGATGCACAAATAAGAGATCGCGATGCAGAGATCAAGCATCGCGATACAGACATTATTCATCGCGATGAAGACATCGTGTTAGGTCCGAGGGTTGCTCAGTGTATAGGCTAGAGGGGGGGGTGAATAGCCTATACTTGGTGTAATAAAAATTTCATCCAAATTTTACATTTAGATTGAAGAGTAGATGAAATGATTACTACACATAGATCATCTTCCTCATACTGAATGATTAGCTGAAGATAGAGTGATCGGACATCTTAGATCGGCAGATGTAGATCATGGACATCTAGGATCAGCAGATATGAAATATGCAGTTGGAAGATGTATGTTGAACTTAGCTGATGGAAATGAGTTTGAGCAGCGGAAGAATAAACAGCATAAGTTTAACAATTTAGATTAAAGTGTAAAGATTTGATATGAAAGAGAGCTTGACAGTTGACTATAATCTGTATTAGATGCATCATTTACTTTCCTTAAACAGTTGCACATGATAAAGCAAATTATACGAAAGAGAAATCAAGGCTGAATGTAACAATTATATATATTATATTAAAATTCAGAGAGGTTTGCTCAAAGGCAAACATGCTTAGTACATCAACCTAGACTCTCTAACCTAGCAATCTTTAGGGAAGAAGGAAAGTGAAATGGAATACCCGAAGACTCATGTAAGAACTCTAATCCTAGCAGTTCCTAACAACCTTGGAGGTTAGGGAAGGAAAGTGCTAGTGTTAGAGTGATGTGAGAAGAGAATATTAGGAGTTGTTCAAATAGCAAGTATTTGAACAACCGAGTGCTAAGCACTCGACCAAATATGATGACACCTTATTGCACAATCGGCACGACTTATAATGTAGTATAAGTCTGCCGATATGAATGCAATCTGGACATGTAAGTTACGGCTCTTCATCGGACATCTTCAAGCTTGATGCTTCTTCAACGATCGTAAGATACTTGGTCTCTTTCTTGGATGATGGAGTTGAGGCCCTTGAAGAGACCGAGTTCTTCGAAGGAAGAAGAACTCAAATCAACAACAAGGTTGTTGATCAAGCGAGCTTCTCGGCTTTTGGATTTTCTTCTCTCTCTCTCTCAAAGTGTTTGTTCTTACACTTGTGATTTCTCACTCGAAGGAGTGGTTGGATTGAAGAAATGAAGATCAATACCACAACCTTTCTCAAGCATAAGCATACACGGTTTGTGTGTTCTAGTGCTTGTGCTCTCTCCCTTGTGCACTTGTGCTCTTTGGAAATGAGAATAAGAGTTTTCTTATATAGTGGAGAAGAAGAGATGACCGTTGGTGTATTGAGTAGGTTTATGCCCGTTGGTGATCGAATCTCATAATGCGGCGAGTACATTTTTGGATTTGTTGGGCAAAGACCTTCGTTAGGTTTGAGTCTTGAAGATGATGCGTGACACAGTGGACATAGATGGACGTGTCGAGCTTACTGGATGCGGTTGATTGATGTGGACGTATCATTGCTTTGGCGAAGTGGCGTCCGTGCTTGGCCTTTTAAATGAAGCTTTGAAGACCGCGAACACTTGTTCGAAGAGGAAATGTCTATTGGATAAACGTGAAGGTGCGGACATCGATGCGTATCTTGGATTTGTCGACAGATCTTGTAACGGATCTATTTTGGCTTGAAGTGCGTTGAGTAACGACCGATGTATCTCGTGATCTTACGGTTTCTCGGCGGTTGTTCGATGAGGATTTGGCCGATTTCAAATCGCCATTATAGAACCGCGATGTAGAAACGATGGTCACGATGTTCCTCTTGAATAAATAGCTTCTGCAGTTGCTCGATGAAGTGCTTTGGCGGATACGAGAATCTGCCGATATAGAACTGCGATGTAGAGATGGCTATTTAGGCGATCATAGGAAGGAAATGTCGCTTGTGAGACATCGCCGATAGTCACGTCGGTGGCAATTTAGAAGAGCTTGATTCATATGAAGGTTTGTCATCATTACGGTAGGACAAAGACTCGGATATGTACAAAGACTTCCTAGTCTAGTGACCTATGCATTGTTTCAACAAGCGCCACACTAACCGTGCGCGCCCTTTTAGCCACTTGTGAAACATGCGTTGTAATGGGAACAAGCAAATCACGTGTTGGAATATGCATACATATATATCGGTGATTTACGAGCATATTCCTAACAATCTCCTCCTATTTGCTTGGGACCATTACTACAATTGACTTATACATATAACTCTTTAAAGCGGTTGTTCAATCCTTAGTAATAACATGCCACTACCGAATATTCGTTTATATCAAGGCATGCCCTAGGTTGAACTTACAAGCGATAGCGTATGTATAGTCACCTATTGCTAAGTATTTGAGACTCAATAATTGAAAGAACAAATACGAAGCAATAATTGAAATGATTGATTAGGCAAATGATAATATTGCCTTAAGAGTGTGTTTCTTGCATCGGATGATCGAAGAATGTTGCTCAAGCAAGAAGTAGAAAGTATAATTAACTTTTTATCTAGTTCTTAATCGAATTGATTAAGCATCTTCATATAGTCGTATTATAATAGTCATATAGTATTTTTTGTATGGGTAGATACACAACCTTACAACAGTTCTACAAGTTGTCTATCTCTCCTCCTTAATATTTGTTTATCTCTCCTCCTTATATGTTCACACTTTTCGGAGGACATTACAACTTCATAATCTCTCCTCCGGTGTTAATCCTACTATAATTTCTTAAGGCCTAACTTCCTTTATAATCACTGGGGCCATTATTTGCAATTTTCACAATCTCTCCTTTACTTCAATTTCCTCCTTAAGATTTGTTTCTCTCTTTTCCTTCAATTTCCTCCTTAATATTTGTTTCTCTCTTTATCTTACTAATTTTCCATATATCCTCCTTAATACTTCACACTTTGGGAGGCCATTACAATTTCTCCTCCTTAATGACTAGTGTTCTGAATAGTGTCAATCTTACTGTAATTATAATTACTAGGGGCCTACAATTACTTGTCTCCTTTCCTCCTTACTAGTTCTCTCCTCTTTACTAGTTGGGGTTATTACTACTTCACATTTACTACACTACTTCACAATTGCTTGGGGCCATTACTACTTCACAATTTCTCCTCCTTAATGGCCACAAGTTAAAGATAGATAGAGAGTTATCAATTGAATTATGTAGTGTTTAGAAGCTAAATATGAGAGAGAACAGGCTGATGGTAATTCATAAGGTATGAATTTTGATAGGTAGAAGGAAGGAAGTTTGGTCTTGGTAAATCGTCTTTTAGAACAGGAAGTGATTTGCGGGATGTAATTCTGCAGAGAATATAGGCCGTATCGAGTAAATACGTTACTTGTCATATTGATTCTTAGTGTGCGGATAGCTTATGATACACAATTTTTATGTATGAGACATACATAATAGGATATCGAGGTTAGAAATTGTGTTTCCATTGCTTGTAAGAAGATTTTACAAGAATGTAGTGTGATACGCTTTATTTTGGAATAGGAGAGGCAAAATAGGGTAAGCTGTTGAATTAGTGATACCAATTGGTGAGTAGTAAAGCATTCAAAATAGTCTCCTCCTTAAGGTATATCAAGTCAAAGCAGGCAAGTATAGTGAGTCTTATGTTGACGTTTGTTGGATGCATGAGATATACATCTAAAATATGAGGTGTAAGGTGCGCCTACGAGGTATTCTGAAGTTCATTAAGAAAGTAAGCTGAGGCATAAATGAGTATGTACCAGGACAAATTTTGTATATTTAACACAAAAGAGAATGTCAAATATAGACAAACAGACGTACACAAAACTAAACACATTACATATTAATTTGATAAAACAGAGACCTAGCTAGTCATCCTAATGAGGTAGAGTTAAAGGATGAAGGTCTGTGATTCTAATCGAAGGAACATTGACCGGAATTTGGTGAGTTGGCGTTCTTGGTGAAGCTCCTCTGAGATGATGGTTGCTCAAGGTGAGCATTTGAGGCGATGGGAGCAGGAGCGATGGTAGCGGTATTGTCTCTTGTGGGAATCCAAGGGATGAAATTGGATACACTGTTCTGGGGTCTCGAAGACGATTCCTTACACGACGAGAGATTCGACGAGGTCGTTGAATCACGGTGGAGGAGGAGTGGCAAGAAGGACCATCATTCGATGACGCCATTCGGTGTGGGAGATGGGTCGATGAGGAGGACTAGGCGATTTGGTGAACACATGATGCAAATGACTTTATTGGTGGAGAAATTTTGAGATACGCGAAGTCGATTCTTGTTGTTGGAGGCGATACTGATTTTATACAATTTTTGAATTTTTGAGAAGATGAATGGGTTTCTTGATTAGAGGAATGGGAAAAGACATGTTGGGGGCTTAAAGAAGTGATTGCATTTAATGACATAGTAATGATAGTCTGATTTGAGATTATGTCATCATGCTTAGTGTAATTATGGCTAGTACATAGGCAGTCTAGAGGATATTAATATTATTTTCAAACAAGAAGTTTAAAATTAATACATAATTAGATTAATTTGATTGCCTTTATTGTGGTATTAATGGGTACAACTGCTTCTAGAAATAATATGAGCTGTTATTTTACTTCAAGTGAGTTGTTTGAGTAAAAATAGAACAGCATTGATTGTTTAAGAACGAATTGGGGACAAAATAACTTGACCAATCCATATGGCACAGTTGTACTTGACACATATGTGGAAGTTTTTAGAGAAGTGTGTCTTAAGATTGTCTGATATCAATCTTGAAGTTTGATACCAATTTTGAGAGATTTGAAGTCTTTTAATGAATGAAGACACTATCAGCAGGTTGTATTTGGTATTTGCTAAAGTGGGAACTGCTGATATCAATTGTTATGTCTATCATTGGTAGTGTGATTAATATCAGCTAAGGTAAGGACAGCTGATACCGATTGAGTAGACTCTATTTATAATGGACATCAATCTATTTAAGATTAATAAAGCTTAGTAAGAATATTAAATAGATCAAGTGAGATATTACATGTGTACCTGAAGTGATGTCCGTTCTTCTTTCTATTCAGCAGATCTAGGCATTCTACACCAAAGGAAGAGATCTGCAGACTAGACTTGTTCGAAGAGAGTGAGACGTAGCCTATATACGGGGGTCATATCGGTTCACTCTGAGGAAGGACTTAATATTTGAAAATATTAGTCTTCCCAAGATTTCTTGAATATCGATTATCTTGAGGATAGGTCGAGTTACTAGAGATTTTTAACTACATCCTTTTTAACAAAGAATCACATGATAAGGTGTAGCGAGTGTTTTGAATTCAATCGTATACCAATTAGTTGTTGAGCCATTATAATGAGAACAACTAATTAAGCCTTTATAACCGCAATCTCATAAGGTACACAAGATTTTGTAGTTGTCGTAACTAAGAACACAAAGTCTTTGTTGAATTGTCTTGAAAGGTTCAATTTAGCGGACAACGTTGTTCAAAGCATTTACTAATAATCTTGACCTTTTAATCATGAAGGATAGAGATTGAGTAATAGCGATTCATTGATAGGTTGACATGAAGGTCATGAATCTGCGATCTGCCTATTTGTTAAGAGACTATAGATTTTGGCGAGAACTTGAATTTACTCTTTGTGAAAAGATTAAATTCGAAAGGCAATTATCATGGTGTCTAAGGATGAAAGTTAAGCGGTAGTAGAAGACCATAACTTGATGTAGCAGATTGTTCAAGAAAGGTTTGCGATGGGATATCGGCGAGTTTGTGTCTCGGTAGAGTGATCATTTCATTAAGAGCAAATCTTTTAATCACCGAATAAAATGGAGATAATAAAGAATAATAAGTTTGATCAACACACTTAACACAATAGTTCATGCTATCAAAGGAATGCGAGACAAGTAGATGAGCATGAGAAAAGTTGCGAACTTGTATTCAATAATCCAAGTAGTTTTACACGGTATGATGCAAGGATCGGTGATTACAAGAACAATACAACTGGATTTTTGACGCCGATTACATGAGAAAGATACAATGATTCAATTTACGAAAGAAATACATGTTACAAATTTGTGTCCTATAGGTCCTAATCCTAGACATTTAGATGAGGAGTCATCGGTCAAGGATTTAGAAGGAGTTGGATGATAGGAAGATGGCCGTGTTCCCTTTTGATCTCCTCCAACTCTCGGGAGGCGAACATCTTCACTTCTTCGGGTCATTATGAGAGCACCGAAGGGTGATGGCCGTCAAAGATGTCTTGCTTGGCCCATGAATCCCCTTTGATAGATGAGGGAATTGGTGGCGACTATTAGCGGTTCATCATCCTCATCAATTCCATATTAGCTACTTAATTCGAATCGAATTATGCATCGGCCATCTTTGAGGTGATGGTCGGCATACCTACATATAACCGAAGACTTGTTG
The DNA here is from genome assembly GCA_016624345.1 of Platycodon grandiflorus. Taxonomy (NCBI): domain Eukaryota; kingdom Viridiplantae; phylum Streptophyta; class Magnoliopsida; order Asterales; family Campanulaceae; genus Platycodon; species Platycodon grandiflorus. The sequence goes on from CM028361.1 coordinate 47,388,660, forward strand.
CACATGGCAATATGTTAAATGTTTTCCAAACATTTGACATTTCTTTTCAGGATCTTTTCGTGAAGTTCAAGTATGCAAGCGAGACTTCCAAAAGTGGAATGAGTATGTGCTAATAGATTTTCCCGTGATTCATCTCGTAGACATTTTGGAGTATCAATGAGATTGATAGCTAAAAGTTAGAAGAGAGAATGAAATCACTTTTCTGGCATTAATTGATGGTTTTCAATCTTACTTTTAAAACTAATTGACTAAAAGAGTTCTTAGGTGTTCGACAATCATGGTTTGCAGCATATAAATCATGCTTGATGGCAAACTTCTATGATTATCGGACAAGACAAAAGAAGATCTTTTTATCAATTGTTTTCACAACAAGATGTGGAACCATAATTAATGATTTACGCACACAAGACTTGATGCAATTTCTCTCATGTTTGTAAAGCGTGTATTGAAAAAGATTTTGGAAATAATTTTCACGTTTATGAATGATTTTGGAAATACATTATTGAGAGAAATTTAGATCAACTCTTGTGAAGTGTGAAATAAAATCGAAACAACATTGAATGAATATGAAGGAATCATACCGTTGTTAAGGAATTGTCTTGATCCAATCTTAGGACTTGGATTTAGTAACATTTGTGAGATTTTGAATCATCGATTTGTAACTAGTGTAATCTATAGGCGGTTTGTGAGTTTTGTCATAGTAGAGATTTGAATGAAGAAGGAGCTCTACTTATACTCACGGAGGTTAGGCGAAGGATACTCAATAATGAAGCATTACTTGTTGAGTTGTCCTTCGATCACGCCATGGCAGGATAGGTGTGAAGTCTAGATATTTTCAAGATTCTTGGTAAGGATTGATGTTGGTTGTCTTGTCGTTTTCCAAGATTTTGAAAATAGTCTTAACTTTAAGCATCAAACTTCGAAAAGTGTGCCTCCACCTTTAATTGACTTGAGAGAGTAGGTCATTAAAGGATTTTTACTCCTATAAGTCAGCACATAAAGCGAGCTTATGAAGTGTTGGTTGGCGGATGTAGAAATTCACCAACTACGGGGTTTTCGAAAAACATTTGAAACCGGTGATAGGAAAAATGCCGATTTGTTTTTGAAAAACCATTTGCATAAAACAAATCATACAATCAATGTATATTACTAAAAGTGCGGTATGACGGGTTATTATGCATTGTTGTCGATGATATGTATGAGCATATTAGTTCGCGAGACATGAGCACAGTCATTAGAAAGCAAATAGCTAACTTTGTTTTGTATAGGCATGAGAGAGGTCTTTATCAACTCCTTTGGACTTATCGGCAGATTTTTCACTTTATTGTTGTAAAGTCCAGCAGTGAGGATTTTGACCTTGAGTGAGTGAAGGACATGAGTGAATTCTCATGAGTGATCGCGATCCTTCATATATCGGCAGCCATGTTACTATCTCGATGGAGAGAGGTGTTGCATGATTGACCTTTTCTTTCATATGAGTTCGCCCAAAGTACTCATAGAGAAAATTAGCAACATTTATGAGCTAAAGATAGCTCTAGTAATCCAATAATGCAAATGAGACTTAATAAGCATGATAAAAGAATAATTATTCAAAATACGACTTATAAGTGTAACCCAAAGTGTTAAGAAATTAGGAGTCGGGTTACTTCCTCATTGAACTCTTTGAACGCGTCGCTCATAGTCGTTGAAGCACCGGTTCTAATACTGAGCATAGGTTCTTTGAGTGTATTCTTGATCGGTGAGGCTCTTCATTGAAGGAAGACAAATTCATCATTGATGTCCTTAGGCCAAGAACTTACAATTTCGGTGATTTTGAAGATGACATATCTTTGATTTCCTTTGAATTTCCTTTGAAACTCTTCTTATTTCCTCTGCTCTAAACTTTTATAAAAAGTTTTCTTGAGAAGGTGTTGGATTGGAACAATCGTTAGCCTTATGTCAAGAGAGCAAGTTTTTGGAAGGGATTCTAAGTTATTCATCCATCAAATATGAGTTTAACCCATTTGCCAAAGAAGATGCCAAGAATTAGAACAGATTTATTAAACATGCATAATCTTTAGCAAGTCAACTTTCACTATAATACTTCTTTTCACAATATCAATGTAATTCTGATATATGATAAATTTTCTTATAGTGAACACATAGTCATCACAATATTCTTTCTCACATGTTTTTGAAAACAAAATTTATTTTGATTTGAAGATGGTTTTCAAAAGGCTTTCGATTCTCGTCAAAAGGTTTTTGTGGATAAAAGATTTTGAAAAGACTCCTTTTGACTATGCATCTAATCGAGCGGCGGGATCTAAACTCTCGGGTTATTAAGCTGAAATAAGGTTTCTGAGTACTAGCTCGATACCAATTGTTAGGTCCGAGGGTTGCTCGGTGTATAGGCTAGAGGGGGGTGAATAGCCTATACTTGGTGTAATAAAAATTTCATCCAAATTTTACATTTAGATTGAAGAGTAGATGAAATGATTACTACACATAGATCATCTTCCTCATCTTGAATGATTAGAAGATAGAGTGATCGGACATCTTAGATCGCAGATGTAGATCATGGACATCTAGGATCAGATATGAAATATGCGGTTGGAAGATGTATGTTGAACTTAGCGATGGAAATGAGTTTGAGCGGCGGAAGAATAAACGATAAGTTTAACAATTTAGATTAAAGTAAGCGTAAAGATTTGATATGAAAGAGAGCTTGACGTTGACTATAATCTGTATTAGATGCATCATTTACTTTCCTTAAACATTGCACATGATAAAGCAAATTATACACGAAAGAGAAATCAAGGCTGAATGTAACAATTATATATATTATATTAAAATTCAGCAGAGGTTTGCTCAAAGGCAAACATGCTTAGTACATCAACCTAGACTCTCTAACCTAGCAATCTTTAGGAAGAAGGAAAGTGAAATGGAATACCCGAAGACTCATGTAAGAACTCTAATCCTAGCAGTTCCTAACAACCTTGGAGGTTAGGGAAGGAAAGTGCTAGTGTTAGAGTGATGTGAGAAGAGAATATTAGGAGTTGTTCAAATAGCAAGTATTTGAACAACTGAGTGCTAAGCACTCGACCAAATATGATGACACCTTATTGCACAATCGGCACAGCTTATAATGTAGTATAAGTCTGCCGATATGAATGCAATCTGGACATGTAAGTTCTGGCTCTTCATCGGACATCTTCAAGCTTGATCTGGCTTCAACGATCGTAAGATACTTGGTCTCTTTCTTGGATGATGGAGTTGAGGCCATGAAGAGACCGAGTTCTTCGAAGGAAGAAGAACTCAAATCAACAACAAGGTTGTTGATCAAGCAGAGCTTCTCAGCTTTTGGATTTTCTTCTCTCTCTCTCACAAAGTGTTTGTTCTTACACTTGTGATTTCTCACTCTGAAGGAGTGGTTCTGGATTGAAGAAATGAAGATCAATACCACAACCTTTCTCAAGCATAAGCATACACAGTTTGTGTGTTCTAGTGCTTGTGCTCTCTCCCTTGTGCACTTGTGCTCTTTGGAAATGAGAATAAGAGTTTTCTTATATAGCGGAGAAGAAGAGATGACCGTTGGTGTATTGAGTAGGTTTATGCCCGTTGGTGATCGAATCTCATAATGCGGCGAGTACATTTTTGGATTTGTTGGGCAAAGACCTTCGATTAGGTTTGAGTCTTGAAGATGATCGTGACACAGTGGACATAGATGGACGTGTCGAGCTTAGCTGGATGCGGTTGATTGATGTGGACGTATCATTGCTTTGACGAAGTGCGGCCGTGCTTGGCCTTTTCGGAAATGAAGCTTTGAAGACCGCGAACACCGTTCGAAGAGGAAATGTCTATTGGATAAACGTGAAGGTGCGGACATCGATGCGTATCTTGGATTTGTCGACAGATCTTGTAACGGATCTATTTTGGCTTGAAGTGCGTTGAGTAACGACCGATGTATCTCGTGATCTTACGGTTTCTCGGCGGTTGTTCGATGAGGATTTGGCCGATTCGAAATCGCCATTATAGAACTGCGATGTAGAAACCGGCGATGGTCACGATGTTCCTCTTGAATAAATAGCTTCTGCTTGCTCGATGAAGTGCTTTGGCGGATACGAGAATCTGCCGATATAGAGCTGCGATGTAGAGATGGCTATTTAGGCGTCATAGCTGAAGGGAAATGTCTGCTTGTGAGACATCTGCCGATAGTCACGTCAACTGGCAATTTAGAAGAGCTTGATTCATATGAAGGTTTGTCATCATTCTGGTAGGACAAAGACTCGGATATGTACAAAGACTTCCTAGTCTAGTGACCTATGCATTGTTTCAACAAGCTGCCACACTAACCGGTACGCAGCCCTTTTAGCCACTTGTGAAACATGCGTTGTAATGGGAACAAGCAAATCACTGTGTTGGAATATGCATACATATATATCAGCTGATTTACAGGCATATTCCTAACACATCGTGCATCGCGATTCAGAAAGCTTGCATCGCGATTCAGAAACCTTGCATCGCGATTCTTTACAAAAATTACATGTGGGTCACACTTGACTTAAAATTATGAAAGTTAGTAACTTTACCAGTCATTACCCCATAACCACCTTCAGAATTCAAATTTCATTCAAAAATTAAAAAATTACAAGACTTGTGTAGTCATCATATATATATATATATATATATATATATATATATACAAAAATTACAAAATTCCAAAAATTACAATAATTACAAATGTTTAAAAAGCCATTGCTATTACAAACGTTTAAAAAGTCATCGCGATGCATTAAGCAGAGTTTGCGATGCATAAATCTGAGATCGCGATGCATAAATCAGAGATCGCAATGCAGAAGTCATTCATCGCGATGCAGACATCATGCATCGCGATTCTGAAACCTTGCATCGCGATTCTTTACAAAAATTACATGTACACTTGAATTAAAATTATGACAATTCAGTAACTTTACCAGTCATTACCCCACAACCACCTTCAGAATTCAAATTTCATTCAAAAATTACAAAATTACAAGACTGTGTGTACTCATCATATATATATACAAAAGTTACAAAATTTCAAAAATTACAATGATTACAAAATTAGATGTCTGCCAGTTCATTTCTTCATGTGACCCCCTGCTATCATCATCACCTCAACCATTCTCGCCCTGTATTTGTTGCATTGATGAATGTCATATTTTTTGGGTACTGATATCCCTTTTAATAGACATTCAATTATCATGCAGACGATGATGTCACAGTCTTCAGTGTTTGACGCTTGTTGGGGTGATTCTGCACATGTTTTTATTTCACATTTGAAGTTTTTCTGGCTTAATCCTTTGAATCTTTTGAAGGTTTTATCTAGGGGCAAATCTTTGATGATTTCATGCATCTTTCCTTCAACGTGGTTTACCTGTAAAGTAAAATATTCACAAAAAAAAAAAAAAAGTTAATGCTTGATTTTTTTTTTGGTTGTATTTTGATTAAATAGTCGTAGATTACTCACTAGTTTTTTTGCCCTTTCCAAATGCCAATCTTTTTTTGCTTTTGGGTGGATGTAAGAGTTGTAGAGGGTCCAGGCCATTTCGGTTTCAGAGAAAACGAGTAGAGTCCAGTGATCACAGATTCTAGTCTTCTCATTTCCAGCCCCAGGTGTGTTGATTGGGAAAATGAATATTTCATCAGTTTTCATGGCCTCTTTCAATATGTTATCTATCTTTTCTGCCACGACTGGTCTGTAATCTTCCCCGCCTCTTACAACAAAATTCTAAATAACATTTTCAATATTAGTTTTCAGCAATCAATTAATAATCTTATACGTTAAGGAATTAGGATGATTCTTACCCAGCTATCCGATGTAAAAACAGTTCCAATTCGTCTTTGTTCTTTTACGTAGTATTTGTTGTACGAGGAACGCCCGGTGTCGATGTGCTGTAAACAAAGAAAACTAGTTATTCTTTCTGAAAATAAAATATCACATATCAAAGCTTAATAAGTACAATACATACAAAGTTTTCTAGTTTATCGTTGTGTAAGATTGGCATTGCATTTCTCAGGTCCATTATTGGCACAATCTCTCCTGCTTGATAGACAACCGCGCTGCATAATGTAGGAGCATATTAATATTTCAGTACAAAAAACATATTTACGTAAGTATTATCAGAAGCATGAATAATCTGATATTTTGAAATTCAACAATATTAGTTTCACTTACTCCTCTCCCCCAAATTTTAGGTAAATATGTTGCATTGCATCCCTGACTTCTTTCTTCATGAGCTTAGCAGGCTCAAGATCATCATTGAGTGGTACTTGGGGATCTATATTCCTTTTCTTATAAACTTGAGCGTTGAATTCATCCCCTTTTTCCCCGCAGGAATCACCCTTATTCTTCCTCTTACGGTCTATTCGTTCTTTTACCCCTTTGGCCAATGAAGAAGGAGACATGACACTTTTCTTTTTAGTCTTTGCATTGACAAAATCATCCGAATCATCATCTGTTTCAGTATCTTCTTCAAATTCATTTATTGACGTGGTTTGTACGTCCTTCAGAATTGATCGGATGGTATCATCTGTTTCGCTTGGTTGCTGGGGTTGTTGCTATTGTGCCTTTAGCATCTCCATCTCTTGTGCCATTATTGATAGTTTATTGTGTAGAGATTGAACCTCAGTTTCAGCTTCAAGAAGTTTCAAATTCATTACAGCTTGTTGCTCTTGGGCCTGGTTGGATGATTTTTCTTGAAGCTTTGCTAATTCAGATTTTAGATTTTCAACTTCGGTAGCCTTAGCTTATATTGTTAATGCTTTTTCTAGCAAACTCAGCTTGGAGCATCTGCAGTTGTTCTTTGCTGGCACTGAATTCAACTCTTAAGCTTTCAATTTCTTCAAGTAGCTTCAAATTCAATTCATTCGTATGCGACGTTAGATTTTGGGCATCAGTTTGTTGCTGTTCGGATGATTTTTCCAGAATCTTGGCTAATTCAGATTTGAGATTTTCTATTTCAGCATCCTTAGCTTCTACTGTCAATCCCTTTTCAGTCAACTCAGTCTGTAGCCTCTGTATTTCATTGTGCTTGGCATCTACTTGAGAGGAACTTTCATCCAATTTAGCATTGAGCAACTTGCTTACTGTTTGCTCTTCAAGCAACTCAGATTTTAACAATGTGATTTTATTGTCCTTTTCTTCAATTTCTTTGTCCTTTTCTTCAATGGTGGACAATTTTTTGATCAGCTCCTTTTAAATTCTTGCAACAGTTGTTTTCAACATGTTGCGTATCATCAACCTCAGTGTCAAAGAGCCCAGTGTCAATTAAATCTGTATCCTTTTCCGCTCCATCAATTTGAAGTTGAGCATCTTTATCAACACACATTTCTTCGTCTTCATGTGTTTTTATTCCCCATAATGTTTCTATTTCAGTTGTTGTTGCCTTGGGGAAATGATGAAATTTCTGCAAAAGCAAGAAAGTAAATGTAATACAATGTTAGGGGAGATGCATCGAAAATGCATTGTTTGTTATTTGTAATTAGATACTAAAGACACATTTTATACACTTACTTTTTTCTTCATGACAGAATTGAAATCTGATTTATTAAAAATGTTTGACATTGCTGACAGATCCCATTTGAGTAACCTTGGGATATCCTTTTCTATAATTGGTTTGATGATGTTGGTTCGCTTGCATAACCAATACTGTATGTGCAAATTCAACCCTCTTGTTAGTATAAACAAATCAATATGCACTGTATATGGAAATTTGAAATTAGTTACAAGTGAGTGTAAAAAAGTTACCGGTAGCAGCAGCACGCATTTCTCCACGTTGTCAACCTTTCTAGTTTCCAAGGCATTTATCAATCTGTCGACAATATGGTCTGACCAATTGTAGGTTGAAATTTTATCGAAGTCCGATATTATGTTGATATATGCCCATGGTATGTAACTGCTAGTTGTTGGGACAAGGAAGGTTGCAAGAACAAGCAGTGTCGTCAAAATTGCAACGTCGTTGATTTATTTCCCTTTGATCTTCACTGGGCATAATGGCCTGAATCTGACTACATATAAGGGTTGGGCTAAGCTTGTAGTCTTTTGATTTCCTTGATTCCTTTTCAGGGAAGTGCCTTAGAAGGAAATCAGATCGTTCAATGTTGTAAAAGTTAATTTTGATTTCCTCCTCCCCGTCATTGATTCCAAGCAGAAGCTTTGTAACAGAGATATAAATCTCCGCGATACGTTTTCTTCAGTCACATAGCATAATAAACTCGTAGCATATAAACTCGAGCATGCAATCATAAGAGACCAAAAGGGCGAGTTGGGTGCGTAAAACCTTCCTAACTCGTAACTTAGCCTCCGAACCCATAATCTCAGTTTTTCTCACGTTTCCTATATAAACGAGGGTGGCGACTCTGTTTTCAATATAAATGTGTTGTACACATTGATGAATGAAATTTTAACCTCGCAAGTGCACGAGAATACCGGAGTATAGCTGCGCAAAGACAAGGGTCGAACCACGGAGACAAGAGATTGATTGGTTTTGTTAACTAGCAACTTAAAGAGTGAAAATAAAAGACAAAGGGGTTTTTGTTGATTTCTTTAAAACTACTGACAAAAATTTAAACTAATGTATTATCACCTAATTAATTAACTAAATTATCAAAGCAAGTAAATAACGAGTTTAACAAGAATTGGGAGACCTAGGAGTTGGGATTCACTCTGTATCTTGGATTTATGCCTTTCTAATTTATGTATCATTTCAACTCTAGGATTGGTTCACAAAGGTAAAGACTGGGACGCTTGGATCACGATTTCCAGGCTTAGTATCCCTAATTGTTATACTTTCTTGATCGGTCCATATAACAAGCAGGGATCCTTTAAGAACTTAGGAACAATTAATCTCTCTCTTATCTTAGCAAGATTATGAATCAATAAGAAAGAACATTCATAAGAGTTGGCAAACATATGACTTATGCATTCGGATCGTGCAATTCATCATACCCTGATAATCTAACAGTTGTAATTACCTACACGCAAAGACAACATAGAAACCTGATAATCTAACAGTTGTAATTACCTACACGCAAAGACAACATAGAAAGATTCGATAAAAATACTCTTATGAATGACTAGAACTATTGAACTGAATAAGAATAATATTAATGGCATAAATCTTTGATACAGAGTTACCTCCAATTCCTAGATAAGGAGATTAGTTCCTCATAATCGAAACAAAAACCAAAATTGATTTATAATCCATACTTGAATTCTCGAATTCTTGAAAGAAGAAGAAGTTAAGAAAAAGATTACAAAATAATCCCAAGCCATCTTTTTCTCTCCAAGAAGTCCTAAATTTTCCAACACAAGTTGCTTAAAATAAAAAGTTCCAGGCCAAGGAAAGTTTCCTAAAACAAATAGGAACTAGGTCAACTTCAGAAACGGCGCAGAGCGGTCGCTTAGGCTAGCGCGCAGCCTGGCATCTTCAAAATCGCAGTTTCTGGAAACGGGGCGGCCGCCTAGGCGGCCGCGCTACTTGAATTTTTCATTTTTATCCTTGCTTAATCTGATTCTTGCACTCCAGTCCCTCAACATCCCAGAATAGCTCAAATGACCTCTAATTTGCACCAATTTCCACACAGGACCCTGAAACTTCATTAAAGCACTAGCAACCCATATTAGATAACAAAAAGCTCAAGAATTTGCTAAATTTAAGCCGGAAAAGTACCCTTCGGACGAGTATAAAACTCGTCCATCAAATACCCCCAAACTTAGATTTTGCTCGTCCTCGAGTAAAACAAAGAGAACTACAAAAAGAAAACTAAAATAAATACAACCACAACAAAAATATCATCGCAAGTCAACACATCAGTATTAGATCACATAAAGCCTCAGAGTAAAACCCCACACAATCGAGTAGTTGACAAAACACCCTTACAAATCTAGACTTTCGTTTGGCCAAAAATCAATATTCCTTTGAATCTTCTTGTGTGTGCATCAATCATTGAAAATTTCAAAATTTTGAAAACTTTTATCAAATCAAGTACAACAACCATTCCCAACATATAACAATATAATTCTTTTCCACCAAATATCAACAGTGGATCATGAAACGTAAAAAATAACCATCACCACCCAGTTGAAATCACAAAAACTAGAAAGCGCCGGCATTCAAGGGTTAACACATCCATCCCATGCACTTCCCTATGTATAAAATACACAGCTCTCAAGTCCCACATACTTATACAACGATTAAATGAATCATGAGCTAAAAATATTGCAAATCAAAACAAGGGTCAAATCGACCATGTCTTCAGAATATTTCCATTCCACAAAAACAAAGTAGCAACTAAGTCAATAGGGCTTTTATAAGCTTGTAATGTAAGGCCAGGCAAGGGCTACAAACGACGGGATAGGAAATCACAAAACAAGAGAGCAAGAATGTATCCCTTTGTTGAAACCAACTTTCACTTTAACAACTCAAAAATTTTAACTGAGTTGAAAAAGTCAATCACCATCACAACTGAAATATGACCCCCAATGATCTAATTATATTTATTCTTTTTTTTTCTCTTTTTTTTTCAATTTTTTTTTTCTTTTGAATCATTGGGTTCCCCTGTTTCTTTTCTTCATTTCTTCCTTCAATTACAAAACTTTGGCAAAACACATTCCCATCCATGCTCTCTTGAAGGGTAGTCCAAAGTATATAGGCTTTCATGGGTTTGGAAAATGCGGGTGGAAGAAACGAAATCGAAGGGGGGTCTATGTATGCTTTTGCACACGCCTTTCTTCCAATTAAGCTCAAAGGGGACACAAGGGAATAATATATGATTAGGATGGAGAAATATAGGCACAAACGATCCAAAGATGGCCTATGTCTTCCCTAATTGCTACAATGTTATGCTTCACTTCAACACTCATCATTCATGGCATCAAATCTTCCCCTTAATGCTTTTAAAAACATGCTCATACAGATTACTTCATTATTCGCTAGACAAGGACTAGGGACAATCAAGACTTACATGCGATTATGGTTCAAGAAGTGTGCGTGAGATATATTAACAAAAGAAGTCCAAGAAATCTAGCTAAATCATGAAAACAACCCTAAAATCACATCATAATGCAATGAATGTGTGGAGACGATAATTTAACACCTCATGATCACTAAAGCAGAAAATCACCCCAGGAATGAGATGTGCACTTGACACTTGATAAAAATAATCAAAACAATCAATACACAAATCATGGCTAATCGTGTTCAAAAGTTGAAGATTCAAAAGTCAATTAATTCAAACCATGCTAGCATCTAGATAGCTCGAAATGTAATATCTCCTAACACATGTGAGGCTAGACATTCTCATCACTGGCGGTGATCACCCAAACCAACACTCCGACAAGCAGATAGTTTTTTTTTTTTACTAAAATAAAGACAACTAAAAACTATATTACAAAAACAGTAAAAGAAAACCGATCACAAACTAGCAGCATGCCCCCACCCCCAAACTTAAACTCCACATTGTCCCCTATGTGGATTTCCTATCCAAAATTAAGGCAAGGGCTCTCCTATCTAATCATGAGGCTCAGGATGCCAAGGAGGTAAAGCAGAAGTATCCATGCCAAGATGCGATGCCATCCCTTGTATCCAGGCTGCGGACCAGTTTTGATATTGCTCATATTGCGCATGCCTCACATCTTGCGTCATTTGCATTTCGGCCATCCAGTTGGATAGCTCATCAATTCGTTCATCTACCTCCATAGGTCTAGCCTCTTCCTCTTCTTCCATCGCATCATCCTCTTCTTATTGACCTCGGACTCTCCTCGTGTTTCCCTCTAAAGAGAAACGAAAAATTTCTGGTTTCACCAGCATACGCTCCGAGTCCTCTGCCCAAACACAACTCTTCTTCTCACAAAGAAAAGTTATCAAATTAGGGAAGCAAAAGTCCGCAGTCGAAGTACCATGAATAATCCCATCTAATTGGGAACAGATCAAATACCCTACATCGACTGGGGTTCCCACAAGAATGGAGTAGATTAGTACCCCACGCGCCCATGACACCTCGGACTGATGTGAGGTTGGCATCAATCGTGCACAGACGAATTTGTGCACGCTCTTTGCCCTAAACGTTAGGCTTCCCTCCTTCAACCTCTTTGGCTTACCATGGCTGGTAACCCATACTGATCCAGGGAGGGCAATAACACTATTTACCTCATTCACATCTATTGGCCGTCGGAGGTATTGCTGAAAGCTACACTCCTGAAATCCGAAGGAGGGGAGGCCTAGGAAATAGTTCAAATATTTAGAATCATAATCAATGGTCTTTCCCTGCACCCAAGAATTTCCCGCCTGCTTACAATCAAACAAGGTGGCATTGGCATAAAATTCCCGCACAATGGGAACCACTGCCTGGGCCGGGGTGTCACTAAACCTCTCCCACCTACGAGCCCTAAAATTATCCCCAAAATTAAAGCTTTCAAAATTGAAAGCTCGTTCGACAATCAGGGACTTGGTATTTAAACATTTCACATATGAGGCAAATGATTCCTTAGTCAGAAATCGTGCGGAATCAAAAGTTGCCTCACTAGGCCCAGCACCCCCGGAGCTTTCTCCGTGCTCCTTACGAGATTTCTTACCAGGAGGCATGCTTTCAAATGGAATTATATACGTAACAAATCAAAGGTGCACAAATTTCCCAATTACTATGTAGTAAACACACAATCTCCCACTTCAAAAAGTATTTGACATCAAATTCAGTAGTACACAAGAAACTTACTTGAATTTGGCAAGAAAGGGAGTGTGAAATCGAAATTCCTAACCTTGATTGGAGAAATTGAAGGAAGCTAGAGAGTGCCCTGCAACTGGAACAAGTCAGCGGCGCTGTGATGGTGGTGCTAGAACGGCGGCGGCGGCAATGGAGTTGCTTGAAAGGAACGGCGGCGGCGCAATGGATGAAGAGTTTTTTTTTTTTTTGCGAGAGAGAAGAGAGAATTGCAGGGGAAAGAGAGAGAAAGGAACTGTCGTGTGGGTTAGGGCTTGGGCTGAATTTGTAATTTTTTATTTTTTTTTAAAGGACCAGCGCGCCCGCCTAAGCGGCCGCTCAAGACATGGATGCCTCTTTCTGGAAACCGCGCGTGCGCCTAAGCAGTCACCCAGGATATGAATTTTGTAGCCACAAGTTTCTAGAGGAAGCGCGCCCGCCTAGGCGGCCGCTCTTCCCAGAATTTTCAATTTTTTCAATTTTTGCCCTACATAACTTGCATTCTCTCAAATCAGTCCCAAACATCATGGACCCTGCAATTTTAGCTGCTACCTACATCAAATATGTTACAACAACAATTCTACCGCCCACATGAGTCGCTAAATATTATTTTTTTTTAAAGGACCCACCCCCAAACTTAAAACATGCTATGTCCTCACAGCATCATTCGATAAGTAACATGCATAAATCCAGGGATGAATACAATTATCTAAACTACGAAAGCAAGTAAAAACGTACCTAGTTGGGTTGCCTCCCAACAAGTGCATTTGTTTACCGTCGTTTACCCGACGTTTTGCGAAACCAAGACTATTCAGGGTCAATCAAATTGATTGTATCAACTGCTTCCAAGATTGATACCCCTACATAGTACGGTTTCACTCGATGCCTGTTGACTTTGAATTGTTCCCCCGTTTTCATCTTTTTAAGCTCAATCGCTCCATACGAAAAGACATGAACCACTTCGAACGGACCTGTCCATTTGGACTTGAGTTTGCCCGGGAACAACTTCAACCGGGAGCTGAAAAGGAGGACCTTCATGCCGGGACGAAAGAACTTGGGTTGAATTCTTTGGTCGTGATACTTTTTCGTCCTTTCCTTATAGAACTTTGCACTTTCATATGCATCTTGCCGCAACTCGTCCAACTCGTTCAGGGCCAACATTCTTTTCTCACCCGCTAATGTCAAATCCATGTTGAGCTCTTTGATTGCCCAAAAAGCTTTATGTTCTAGCTCAACAGGGAGATGACATCCTTTCCCAAAAACAATCCGGTATGGACTCATTCCTATTGGGGTCTTGTAAGCCGTGCGATAAGCCCAAAGAGTATCACTTAGCTTCAAAGCCCAATCTTTCCGCGTGGGTCGAACAGTTTTTTCAAGTATCAATCAATGCCCCACACATCAAAGATATCAACAATCAGATTGTTCACTAAGGGCATCTCATTTTTCTTGCTTATCCCCCCTGTTCTCTGACACCTATCACATTGTTGGCAATAATCATGAGCATCCTTGAATAAAGAAGGCCAAAACAAACCAGATTGCAACACTTTACGCACTGTTTTCTGGCTACTAAAGTGTCCACCACAGCGGAGCTCATGACAAAATGCCAACACACTCTTTTGCTCTTCTTCAGGGATACATCTACGAATCATCCTATCAGGGCACAATTTGAACAAATAAGGATCATCCCAAATGTAGTGCTTAACATCAGACAAAAATTTCCTCTTTTCATGGTAGCCAAAATCGGGGTTAATGATGTTTGCAACAATATAGTTCACAAAATCAGCATACCATGGTTCTCTAACTTGAACTGCAAACAGTTGTTCATCCGAAAAATCTTCATTTACCGGATTCACATTTTTCAAAAATTTTGTTCAAGAAGAGGTAACATTTCTAGCCTAGACAGATGATCGGCAACTACATTATCGGTCCCCTTTTTGTCCTTGATCATTAAGTCAAATTCTTGTAACAATAGCATCCACCTAATGAGTCTAGGTTTGGCATCTTTCTTTGTTAGCAAGTATTTTAGGGCAGCATGATCCGAGTAAACAATCACCTTTGATCCAAGCAAGTATGGACGAAAATTTTCCAATGTAAACACAACAGCTAAAAATTCTTTTTCAGTAGTAGTATAGTTCAATTGTGCATCATTAAGTGTCCTACTTGCGTAATGAATTACATGCGGTGATTTGTCAACTCGTTGCCCTAAAATAGCCCCAATAGCAAAGTCAGATGCATCACACATAATTTCAAAGGGTAGGGACCAATCAGGGCTAACAAGAATAAGGGCCGAAGTCAACCTTTCCTTCAACAGATTGAAGGCATCAAGACAATCTTTGTCAAAGATGAATTCAGTATCTTTGGCAAGCAGGTTACATAAAGGTTTGCAAATTTTAGAAAAATCTTTTATAAATCGCCTATAGAAACCTGCATGCCCTAGAAAACTGCGGACACCCTTAACAGAAACAAGGGGAGGTAATTTTGAAATAATTTAAATTTTCGCCTTATCTACCTCAATCCTTTTTTGTGAGACAATGTGTCCCAACACAATGGCTTGCTTGACTAGAAAATGACATTTTTCCCAACTAAGGGTCAAATTTGACTCACAACAACGTCTAAGTACCATTGTCAAATTCTCAAGGCAATCATCAAAAGAATCCCCAAAGACCGAGAAGTCATCCATAAATACTTCCACACACCTTTCAATCATGTCAGAAAATATCGAAGTCATACATCGTTGAAAGGTTGCGGGAGCATTACACAAATTGAAGGGCATCCTTCGATATGCAAAAGTGCCAAAAGGACATGTGAAAGTTGTTTTCTCTTGGTCTTCCGGTGCAATGGGAATTTGATTATATCCCGAAAAACCATCTAGAAAACAATAGAAAGCATGTCCTACCAGTCTCTCAAGAATTTGGTCAACGAAGGGTAAGGGAAAGTGATCTTTTTTAGTGGTGGCATTCAATTTCCGCAAATCAATACACATCCTATACCCTGTAATTGTTCTTGTGGGCACTAACTCCTCTTTTTCATTCTTCACAACAGTGATTCCTGATTTCTTTGGCACAACTTGTACCGAACTCACCCACTTACTATCAGCTAGTGGGTATATAATACCCGCATCAAGTAGCTTGAGCACTTCTACTCTTACTACCTCCTCCATGTGAGGGTTAAGTCTTCTTTGGTGCTCCCTTGAAGGCTTGGCACATTCCTCAAGATTTATCTGGTGCATGCACATGACAGGGCTAATTCCCTTGATATCAGCCAAAGTCCAACCTATGGCCTCTTTGTGTGCACGCAAGACACAAAGCAGCCTTTCTTCATGTTCATTAGTCAAATCAGACGCAATTATAACAGGCAAAGTATTGCCCTCCCCAAGAAAAGCATATTTTAATGTCTCAGGCAATTGTTTCAACTCTAACTTAGGAGGGGATACAACAGAGGGCACAAGTTTTGTATTAAAATGCCCTAGGGGGTGAAAAGGAGTCACTAGGAATTTTCTCTTCTGTCTTATCGAAGACAGCTTTTATTTCACGGACTTCCTCATTATCCCTGTTCTCACCACCATTCAGAAGAGCCTCAATTTCATCACAAATCAGCTCATTCTCCACATTCTCAGAGATCAAAGATTCTAACATATCAACAGAGAAGCATTCAGTTTTATCATCAGGAATTTTCATAACATCAAACACAGATATCTCAACAGTTTCATCCATAACAGACATGGACAACTTACCATTTTTCACATTGATGACAGTGTTAGCAGTAGCCATGAAAGGTCGCCCAAGGAGAATGGGCACTTCATGATTAGCACTAACCTGTTTTTCCATCTCTAAGACCACAAAGTCTGCTGGTAAAATCAGTTTATCAACCTGAACTAAAATATCCTCCACAATGCCCATAGGATGTTTCACTAATCGATCAGCCAATTGCAAGGACATTGTGGTTGGTTTTAGTTCTCCCAAACCCAAATTCTCATACACAGAATAAGGCATTAAATTAATGCTAGCACCTAAATCCAGCATTGCCTTCACCTTTTTCGAATCCCCTAAAGAAATTTGGATGTTGAAACTATCGGGATCTTTCAGTTTAGGTGGGAGGTTCTGCTGGAGAACAGCACTAACATTCTCAGACATTATTACCTTTTCATTCTTGTCATACCTATGTTTTCTGGTGGTGAGATCTTTGAAGAATTTTGCATAAGATGAAATGTTCTTGATTACATTTAACAGAGGAAGATTTATGTTTACTTTGGAAAGCATCTCATAAATTTCTGAAAATTGTTTATCCATCTTATTCTACATTAATCTGCCAGGAAAAGGAATAGGTGGCGAATATGGAGCTGGGGAAGGAGATTTTGGAGTTTTTTGTGGAATTTCCTTAGCTAGTTCCTTCCCCACTTCCACATTCTTTTCACAATTAACCTCAGGAGTAGGGTCAGAGTTTACCTCACTACCTATCACCTTACCATTGCGAAGCACCGTGACTGTCTGGGCTTGTTCTGGTTGACTTGGGAAAGTTCCTTGCTTATGGCCTTACAGGGATTTGGCCAACTGCCCAACTTGATTCTCCAATTTGCTCAATGCTGCCTCGTGCTGCTTGTGCATCTGCTCATTCTACTTGAACCTCATTTCATTATCTTGCTGGTTCCTTCGAATTTCAAGCATAAAGTTCTAGAACATCTCCTCCAAAGGAGTTTGAGTCGGCTGAACAGCTGCCTACTGCGGCTGTGGTGGGCGTTGATGAAGAGGTTTTGGGTTACTCCATGAGAAATTTGGATGATTCCTCCAACCCGGATTGTAGGTATTTGAATACGGATCATTGCAAGGCCTTGGAGGATACAAATTCATGGCATTAACCTGCTCAACATATTCAGGAAATTGTGCACTAGATGGACAAGAGTTAGTAGTATGAGAATAAACACCACAAATAAAACATGCATTATGAACATTATGCATTTGCATATTAGGCTTCGCAGCCGAGAGCTCCTCAACCTTTTTTTATCAAATATTGCACATTCTTATCTAAAGTACAATTGTTATTAATCTCATATACTCCTCTTGCTTTACCCCTCACACTTTTCTATTGGGAATTTGCCCCAAGCATTTCATACAAATCCCTCACCTCATCAAGTGTTTTCTCAAGAATCGACCCACCCGCATCATTGCCCACCATGGCTTGGTGACTTGAGCAAATATTATCATAGAATTGTTGGTACAAGATAGAAGGTGGAAAATCATGATGTGGACATTAAAATTGAAGTTGTTTATATCTGTCCCAAGTTTCATGAAAAGACTCTCCTGGCTCTTGCGAAAAATTTATAATTTTCTTTCTCATTTCAGCCAGGGTGGGATGTGCATAAAACTTTTGAATGAACGTGGCAGCCACTTGCTGCCACGTTTGCAAACTTCCTGGAAGCAGAGTATTCCACCAAACTTTGGCTGCATCCTTTAAAGCGAAAGGAATACAGCGCATCCTGAGTTGTTCTTTTGTTAACGCTCCTAGAGAGAGGTTATCTACTGTGGCGTGAAACTCACGAAGAAAACTCATAGGGTCCCCTGTGGCCATTCCGTGAAAGGAAGACAAGAGAAACAAGTAATGACCCTTAACTTCATAATTTCTAGCGGCAGCAGGTAGGGCCAAAGGAGAGGGTGATTGGTCAATTCTAGGGCGAGCATAATCCTTCATATACCGTTGTGCAGCCATGTTATTGATTTGCGGATTCAATTGCAACACGTCAGGTTCAGGATCTGGCAGATGCTCTCCCTGATTTAGTTCTACATCTATGTTCCTACCTACCAGTTAAACTAACTCAATAAATCTAACTTGTCCCCGGCAACGGTGCCCAAAACTTGATGAATGAAATTTTAACCTCGCAAGTGCACGAGAATACCGGAGTATAGCTGCGCAAAGACAATGGTCGAACCACAGAGACAAGAGAATGATTGATTTTGTTAACTAGCAACTTAAAGAGTGAAAATAAAAGACAAAGGGGTTCTTGTTGATTCCTTTAAAACTACTGACAAAAATTTAAACTAATTTATTATCACCTAATTAATCAACTAAATTATCAAAGCAAGTAAATAACGAGTTTAACAAGAATTGGGAGACCTAGGAATTGGGATTCACTCTGTATCTTGGATTTATGCCTTTCTAATTTATGTATCAGTTCAACTCTAGGATTGGTTCACAAAGGTAAAGACTGGGACGCTTGGATCACGATTTGCAGGCTTAGTATCCCTAATTGTTATACTTTCTTGATCGGTCTATATAACAAGCAGGGATCTTTTAAGAACTTAGGAACAATTAATCTCTCTCTTATTTTAGCAAGATTATGAATCAATAAGAAAGAACATTCATAAGAGTTGGCAAACATATGACTTATGCATTCATATCGTGCAATTCATCATACCCTGATAATCTAACAGTTGTAATTACCTACACGCAAAGACAACATAGAAAGATTCAATAAAAATACTCTTATGAATGACTAGAACTATTGAACTGAATAAGAATTATATTAATGGCATAAATCTTTGATACAGAGTTACCTCCAATTCCTAGATAAGGAGATTAGTTCCTCATAATCGAAACAAAAACCAAAATTGATTTATAATCCATACTTGAATTCTCGAATTCTTGAAAGAAGAAGAAGTTAAGAAAAAGATTACAAAATAATCCCAAGCCGTCTTTTTCTCTCCAAGAAGTCCTAAATTTTCCAACACAAGTTTCTTAAAATACAAAGTTCCAGGCCAAGGAAAGTTTCCTAAAACAAATAGGAACTAGGTCAACTTCAGAAACGGCGCAGAGCGGCCGTTTAGGCGAGCACGCAGCCTGGCATCTTCAAAATTGCAGTTTCTGGAAACGGGGCGGCCGCCTAGGCGGTCGCACTACTTGAATTTTTCATTTTCATCCTTGCTTAATCTGATTCTTGAACTCCAGTCCCTCAACATCCCAGAATAGCTCAAATGACCTCTAATTTGCACCAATTTCCACACAGGACCCTGAAACTTCATTAAAGCACTAGGAACGCATATTAGATAACAAAAAGCTTGAGAATTTGCTAAATTTAAGCCAGAAAAGTACCCTTCGAACGAGTATAAAACTCGTCCATCACACATTTATATCACAATTTTTATTTCGGGAGTCCAGAGCAAAAAGGCCCAGGAACGATCTGTGGATCGAGGTGTTCACAAGGGGCATAAAATGGAATGCTAGGAATTTATGAAAGTGAGATGGCATCAACCGAGGCTATGAATTATTCTCCGCCCAACCCAAGCTTAATTTGTGAGAATTGTTAAGAAAATCACTTTCCATATCCTTGTGAATTCGGGATGAAGTCGACTTCATATGCTTCATTTTCTCATTATAATCATGAAGACCCTTATTATCACCCTTCCTATTCGAATTCTGTGAGCAACAATTGTCATTGGGGAGTTGAAAGACGCATGCTCATGATGGAGGAAAGAATTCAAGGTTTAGAGGCTCAACTAGCCTTGCTGACAGAAGCACTTAAACTTCGAGAACCTCCTCACATATGGAAAGCTACAATGCAAGAATTGGGCATTGCCTTTAAGTCATCGCCTCAAGAAGACCTTTAAGTCAATGCCAAGGAAAGTCCAATGGAGATAGAGTATCCAAGCATTGTTGAAAAGGATGAATCTTTTGGCACAAATGAAGACTTCAAGGACCCAATGCCTCATTTTTACACTCCACCGAGCATTGAGGCTCATATTTCTCATATCCACCCATCTCCCATGCATCATGAAGAGTATATCCATTTAAGCGAGTTGGGTGTGAAATTTTCGATTGCCGATGTGCTCAAATGGCCTATTTCTAGGGAATCAGCATCTAAGGAAGTGTTTAAGCTTCAAGGACTTCAATTGAAACACTTCCTTGGTCATGGATTTTATGGGAACGCAATGTGCGCATTTCTAAATGAATCGGTGCCTCCGTAGGCAAAAAATTGGTTTATGTTCTTTCTTTTGTATTTATATGTCTTTTATGTTGTGTTTCTTTTCGAAGCCCTTCCAAGTTTGTGGGTTTGTAGGGAGGTGTACATAGAGTCCCCACACACAAAAAAATACTTTTCTTTTTATTTATATTTTTATTTATATTTTTTTTACTTTTATTTACATAATTGCTCTCATCCTTTTGTGTTGAGCTTGATTTGATGTAGGGGTTGAGCAATTTTCAAAGTTTGGGGGTGGCTCAAGGAGATTCGTGGAGTATTCATGGCTCAGACTTCAAGTGAATCGACTTCACGGGAGTTTTCTCTTCTCTTCCCTTTAAATGCATTTTTATAATTATGCACATTGAGAACAATGTTTGGGGGTAGAATTGAGTTTAGAAAACTCATTACTTGTTGCACCTTGAATTCATAGGAAGAAGTCAAATGCCCCTATTCTTTATGCTTTGATCATTCGACTCTCCATTTTGGCACTCGTTGAGTCGTGCATGCATTATTTTCTTGGATTCAATTTTAAAATTGCTATATGCATAGTCGAGGATATGTTCATGATTCATGCGCTAGCTTCACCTCATTCACATCTATAACGCCCATTTTATGGAGGAAATTGTTTTTACGTTATGCTCTAGTAATGATTGTGCATGATGCCATTAGATAATCTTGAGATTGATGTTTTGATGATTAAATAGCTTGGCTTGAGCATGTGTGTTTGGCAAGAGCATGATATAGGTCATCTTTGGATAGTTTGAGCCATATCGACCTACCCATTTTACATTAATCCCTTGTGTCCCCGTTGAGCTTTATTTATAGAATGGCGTATGCCTAGAGCACACATTGACCCCCATTCGACTTCATTTTCTTATACCCGCATCATCCTATCCCGTGAACCTATACACTTATGGCCACCCTTCAATAGAGCATAATTTAAATTATTTTATTTTCGTATTCTTGTTGGGAAGTGTTGTTTCATGGAAGTCTTGTGCTTATTGTTGATGATGTTGGTGTTTGAAAAGTGTTGAATGGCGGGAAAGGAGCCCCCTTGAAAATCAAAGAAAGTGCAATGAAAAAAAAAATCAAAAGAAAAGAAAAGTCAAGGGAGGCAACAAAAAGAAAAAAAATATGTCATTGTTCTTTAATTTCTGAAGGAGACATAAGGGTGGAGCTTAATTGTTGGGGTAGAGTACACTTTTTTCAACCCAAAGTTTAAAGTTTAAGGGGTTGTTAAAGTGGGTTGTGGTAATTTGAAGAAGTTGTGCTTTCATGAAGCAAGTCATTAGTGAAGACTTCAAATTATTTGCTCTCTTGATTTGTTGTCATATCTTTCATTTCTAGTCTAACTTTGGCCTAACATTACAAGCTTTGAAAAAGTCCTATTGATATTGACATGCCATGTCCTTGCCTTGTGAAATAATTGGATTGTGTCGGTTAATGGACTCTTTCGGTTTGTCGGCACAATGTTAGCTAGAGCATCACGACTTATTAATGGGATTGTGTTTTATGGCCTTAAGTGAATGTTTGAGGATTGTTAGCTAGCATGTGAATTATTTCATACCTTAATTATGCATGTGTGTAATTTTGAGTTGATTTTTTAGATGGTAATGCAAATGGGACCTTGATTGAGTGCCACCTTCATTTCATATTGTCCTCGAGCTTCTCCATCATCCATATTCTTTGCTCGGGACGATCAAAGTCTAAGTTTGGGGGCGTTGACAAGTGCATAATTTTCCATAAAATTTCCCCATATTTTGTCTCCATTTTCTATGAAAATTATATATATTCTACCAAAGAAAGTGTTTTATTGTGTTATTTTTGTATTTCAGATTTTCTTGGTGGAATTCAAGCTTTAAAGGATCAATTCATAGTAATTTGGGAAGATTCAAGGTAGCCAGTGAAGTCTTGGATTAATTAGAGCCAATTGATCAAGGTCCGTTAGCCCTCCGTTAGTCATTTATAAAGGAAAAGACTAAACTGAAAGAGAAAATAAGCTAACGGAGTCTAACAGAGGCTGACTTGGGACTAAACTGCAAAGCCTGGGAGGACAGGGACTGCCGCTCGCTTTCTGGAGAGCTTAGGGGCACTGGAGTAACAAACATAACTCCAGGGGCAGCGCTGAAAGTCTCTTTAATGCGCTGTCGCCTTCTAAGCACGCCACATGTTCGCTCTAAGCCCACCGCAGACCCGCGTGTTCTGCTTGGATCCGGATCCTTTCTGCCCGATCCGCCCGCCTTTCCAGCCCATTCTCCCTCATACCATAGTCCACCAGCCATCCTCCCTCACCCATATTCCTCCATCCGGATCCAGCTGCTCCACATAGCTTCTGCCCATCTTCCAGCCCGGACTCAGCAGCTTCCCTTCTTGCCATTTTAGCCCCTGCCTTCATTCTTTTCTCCATTTTTCCCCCTTGGCTAGAGTACTCTATAAGCTTCAATTATATATCTACTTGGCAGCCGAATTTGGAGAAAAAAACCCCATTTTTGGGGCAAGAACCCTAACTCTCCCCACTTTCTCCACCTTTCCAACCCAATTAAATGCATTCATTCTAAGGGGTTGGAGCATCAAATCAAGGGCCAAGGAAGCATTTGCAAGGCTTTGCAACCATAAATTTCTACATTGATCGGTTTAATTTTCCCTATCTTTATCTCAAGATTAATGTTGTATTTTTTTGGAATCTTTGTCTTGTAAATGTGAAATTGGTGATAAGCTAATTATATTTATGGATTGTGATTATTTTCTATGTTGAATGTGATGTTTTAATTTAATCTCTCTTTCTATTTAGTATACAATCATGCTAGGTTACTATTTTGTGGGTTTAAGGCTTTTAATTGATTTATCATTAATTAATTTATTTGAGAAATGTTTGGATTCGCGAGAGCTACCTTACATTTTGGACCTAGCAATTTATTAGTTGGTGTTCTGTGACACACATCGATAGCCTTCGGCTACCGGCATGACTTGTAGAAAAATAGAGAGAATATCTCTCTACAAAGTATT
This sequence comes from Platycodon grandiflorus, assembly GCA_016624345.1. Taxonomy (NCBI): domain Eukaryota; kingdom Viridiplantae; phylum Streptophyta; class Magnoliopsida; order Asterales; family Campanulaceae; genus Platycodon; species Platycodon grandiflorus. Next base: position 47,412,337 of record CM028361.1, read on the forward strand.
ACCCTATGTGGTTTCAAGAATGAATACCACAAACTCTCACAGGTATTGCACAAGTTCAGGCTCTCTCTTCAGCACTCTGGAGATGAGAATGAGAGTCTTCTTATATAGGCTGGAGAAGATGATTTAGTCGTTGGAGTTTTGAAAATCTGCCCGTTGGAAATCTGAACAATTTAATGCATCAGAGTGCATTGTTGAATCTGTTGGGCAAGGACCTTCTGTTTAAGCTTTTGTCTTGAAGTTGACCCGTGTGTCAGGCTGACAGATTTTGACATATCATGCTTTGCCTGGGTAGTTGCGCACTGTGTTTGGCCTTTTATGGGATGAAGCCTTGAAGACTGAGACCAGTACACAAAAGAGGAAATGTCTTCTGAGTAATAGTTAAGGTGCAGACATCGATGCGTATCTTGAGCTTGTCAGAAAGATCTTGTAACGGATCTATTTTGACTTGTAGCGTTATGAGTCATGACCGATGTTCCTCTTGGATAATCAGCTTCTCTACAGTTGTTCTGATGAAGATCTTGGCCGATACTGGGATCTGCCAATGTAAACCTGCTGATGTAAAGGTTGCTGATGAGACATGACTGGAAGGAATGTCTGCTGAATAATCAGCTTCTTCTGCAGTTTGTTCTGATGAAGATCTTGGCCGATACTGAGATCTGCCGATGTAAAACTGCTGATGAGACATTGCCGATGAACATGTCTATTGGCGCATGAAGAGCTAATCCATATGAGAGTTGTCATCACTTTGGTAGGACAAAGACTCGGATATGTACAAAGACTTCCTAGTCTAATGACCTATGCATTGTTTCAACAAGCTGCCACACTAACCGGTACGCAGCCCTTTTAGCCACTTGTGAAACATGCGTTGTAATGGGAACAAGCAAATCACTGTGTTGGAATATGCATACATATATATCAGCTGATTTACAGGCATATTCCTAACACATTCACATAAGTTATTAATAGAGATATCACTTTTAACAGCTGTAGTCCAGTAGGCTTTACACCAATGCCTATGAGGCTTACCCATTGCCCACTGATATGCCTTCTTATTTTAATTTTTCAACTTTTCCAATTCATTTTGATACTTGGCAAAGCTTAAACATCTAGCAATGTTAAATGGCAGGTCTTTGAGCTTCTTACCTCTTTGCACTTTGAACCCTGAAACTTCTACAACAACACCGGAGACCCCCAAATTTCATAACTGTCTCCTTCAATCCCTGAAACTTCAAAAATACACTAACAACCCACATCAGATAACAAAAAGCTTGAGAAATCACTAAATCTAAGCCGGAAAAGTACCCTTTGGATGAGTATAAAACTCATCCATCAAATACCCCCAAACTTAGATTTTTGCTCGTCTTCGAGTAAAACAAAGAAAACTACAGAAACTAAATAAATCCAACAACAACAAAAATATCATCGCAAGTCAACGCATCAGTATTAGATCACATAAAGCCTCAGTGTAAAACCCCACACAATCAAGTAGTTGACAAAACACCCTTACAAATCTAGACTTTCGCTTGGCCTAAAAATCAATATTCCTTTGAATCTCCGTGTGTGTGTGTGCACCAATCATTGAAAATTTCAAAATTTTGAAAACTTTTATCAAATCAAGTACAACAATCATTCCCAACATATAACAATATAATTCTTTTCCATCAAATATCAACAGTGCATCATGAAACGTAAAAAATAACCATCACCACCCAGTTGAAATCACAAAAACTAGAAAGTGCCGGCATTCAAGGGTTAACACATCCATCCCATGCACTTCCCTATGTATAAAATACACAGCTCTCAAGTCCTACATACTTATACAGCGATTAAATGAATCATGAGCTAAAAATATTGTAAATCAAAACAAGGGTCAAATCAACCATGTCTTCAGAATATTTCCATTCCACAAAAACAAAGTAGCAACTAAGTCAATAGGGCTTTTATAAGCTTGTAATGTAAGGCCAGGCAAGGGCTACAAACGACGGGATATGAAATCACAAAACAAGAGAGCAAGAATGTATCCCTTCGTTGAAACCAACTTTCACTTTAACAACTCAAAAATTTTAACTGAGTTGAAAAAGTCAATCACCATCACAACTGAAATATGACCCCCAATGATTTATATTTTTCTTTTTTTTTTCTTCTTCTTGTTGTTTTTGTTTTTTTTTTTTCGAATCATTGGGGTCCCCTGTTTCTTTTCTTTATTTCTTCCTTCAATTACAGAACTTGGCAAAAACACATTCCCATCCATGCTCTCTTGAAGGGTAGTCCAAAGTGTATAGGCTTTCATGGGTTTGGAAAAATGCGGGTGGAAGAAACGAAATCGAAGGGGGGTTTATGTATGCTTTTGCACACGCCCTTCTTCCAATTAAGCTCAAAGGGGACACAAGGGAATAATATATGATTAGGATGGAGAAATATAGGCACAAACGATCCAAAGATGGCCTATGTCTTCCCTAATTGCTACAATGTTATGCTTCACTTCAACACTCATCATTCATGGCATCAAATCTTCCCCTTAATGCTTTTAAAAACATGCTCATACAGATTACTTCATTATTCGCTAGACAAGGAATAGGGACAATCAAGACTTACATGCGATTACAGTTCAAGAAGTGTGCTTAAAATATATTAACAAAAGAAGTCCAACAAATCTAGTTAACTCATGAAAACAACCCTAAAATCACATCATAATGCAATGAATGTGTGGAGACGATAATTTAACACCTCATGATCACTAATGCAGAAAATCACCCCAGGAATGAGATGTGCACTTTACACTTGATAAAACTACTCAAAACAATCAATAGACAAATCATGGCAAATCGTGCTCAAAAGTTGAAGATTCAAAAGTCAATTAATCAAAACCATGCTAGCATCTAGATAGCTCGAAATGTAATATCTCCTAACACATGTGAGGCTAGACATTCTCATCACTGGCGGTGATCACCCAAACCAACACTACGACAAGCATTTTTTTTTTTTTTTAAGAAAAAAAAAACTACAACTAAACATGCTACAAAAGCTGGAAAGACTAAACAAATAGCCACCACACCCCCAAACTCAAACTTCACATTGTCCCCAATGTGAATTCAATACCAAACCGAGGATGCGGTGCTAACACTCATCAACTGTCAGAAGGGGGAGCGGGCGGCCAAGAAGGGAACCCAGAAGTATCCATCCCATGATGGGAAGCCATCCCTTGCATCCAGGCAGCCATATAGTTCTGAAAATGCCGGCTCCTATCGGCCTCCACCCTTTGACTAGCCCGAAATCTCTCATTCTCCTCAAACTCTTCTCTTTGACGAATATCAATATTAGTTACCCTCGCGGATAACTCCCTCACATCTCCTGCCAGAGTATCCACTCGTTGGAATAACTCTTCATCGTTAAATTTCTCCTCCTCCTCCTCTCTCCTACGCCGTACCGGGCGAGCAATCGATTGCCCCCCTTCTCCAACCAGAGTGGAGAATTTAATAACCGGCAGAGGCCGAAGACACTCTAAATCCCTGGGCCATATGCACATCGCCCGCGTACACAAAAAGGTAATCAAACTCCGAAAACAGAATCCCGACCTTGAACTCCCACTAATTACACTCTTAATCTGGGCATTGATCAATTTACCCACATCCACGGAGCCATTATCAAGAATTGTAAAAATCAAAACTCCCCTTGGCCATGTGACGTGAGTCAAATGAGTGGTTGGCATCAATCGACAACATATAAACCTATGCACAGCCTTGGCACGTGGGGTCAAACAACTCTCCGGCATTTAATGTGGCCTACCCTTTTTCCATTCCCATTCTGTTCCGGGAATTGCAATGGCATTACCCACCTCTGTATGAATTTCAGGAGTCAACATCCTGGCCCTATACACGTTTCCTTCCATGCGAGGGAGACCTAGAGCATCATTTATGGCTTGGTCGCAGTCCTATGCGGTCGCATAAGGCGAACGCCTGAGTTTCTGATTCTTATGCGTCCGCACGAGGCGTCCGCATACGATCACTTCAGCTTGTTATGCAGCTGCATCATGCGACTTCTTGACTTATTGCTTTTTATGCGGCCGCCTTAGGTGTCCGCATAGCGCCCTTTTTCAACATTTTTCATTTAACCCCCTTCAATTTCTTTCTCTTTTCATGTCAGTCCTGAATAGTCTTCCCTGCATTCAAAACTTGCACAACAACAACACTAACACCACAATTACCATTAGAACGCACTAAATTATAAAAAAATCAAAATCTTTTTGGAGGGTGACACTATAAACACTCCCTTATAAACCCACAAACTCAGGGAGACCCCAACAAGAGGGTGACTCAACTTGACTCAATGCAGATAAAACAAAATAATTAAAATGCACCCACCCCCAAACTCAAAGCATGCTATGTCCCCAGAGCATCACTTGATATGCATGAATTTAGGACTGGATGCAACTCTCTATACTATAAAAGCAAGGAAACCGTACCTAGTTGGGTTGCCTCCCAACAAGTGTATTTGTTTACCATCGTTTGCCCGACGTTCTGTGAAACCAAGACTTTTCAGGGTCAATTAAATTGATTGTATCAACTGCTTCCAAGATTGATACCCCTTCATAGTATGGCTTTACTCGATGCCCGTTGACTTTGAATTGTTCCCCCGTTTTTATCTTTTTAAGCTCAACCGCCCCACGCGGAAAGACATGAACCACTTCGAACGGACCTGTCCATTTGGACTTGAGTTTACCTGGGAACAACTTCAACCGAGAGTTGAAAAGGAGGACCTTCATGCCGGGACGAATGAACTTGGGTTAAATTCTTTGGTCGTGATACTTTTTCATCCTTTCTTTATACAACTTTGCACTTTCATATGCATCTTGCCGCAACTCCTCCAACTCGTTCAGGGCCAACATTCTTTTCTCACCCGCTAATGTCAAATCCATGTTGAGCTCTTTGATTGCCCAAAAAGCTTTATGTTCTAGCTCAACAGGGAGATGACAGCCTTTCCCAAAAACAATCCGGTATGGACTCATTCCTATTGGGGTCTTGTAAGCCGTGCGATAAGCCCAAAAAGCATCACTTAACTTCAAAGCCCAATCTTTCCGCGTGGGTCGAACTGTTTTCTCAAGTATCCCCTTAATTTGACGGTTGCTCACTTCAACTTGGCCGAAAGTTTGAGGATGGTACGGGGTTGCCAACTTGTGCACCACCCCATACTTTTTCAGAAGAGAGTTAAAAACCCGGCTTGTGAAATGAGTCCCTTGATCACTGATGATTGCCCTTGGTATGCCATACCTGCTAAACACAACATCACAAAGGAACTTGATAACAGTGTTAGCATCATTAGTACGAGTGGCAATTGCTTCCACCCACTTGAACACATAATCAACAGCAACCAAGATATATGTAAAACCATGAGATACGGGAAAACGGCCCATGAAATCAATGCCCCACACATGAAAGATATCAACAATCAGATTGTTCACTAAGGGCATCTCATTTTTCTTGCTTATCCCCCCTGTTCTCTGACACCTATCACATTGTTGGCAATAATCATGAGCATCCTTGAATAAAGAAGGCCAAAACAAACCAGATTGCAACACTTTACGCGCTGTTTTCTGGCTACTAACACTACAACAAAAATAAGCTTTAACAACGTTTTTTACACAACGTTTTTTAAAAAACGTTGTTAAAAGGGCATTTTAGACAACGTTTTTTAAAAAACGTTGTTAAATTTTAGACAACGTTTTAAAAAAAAACGTTGTTAAAAGAAAATTTTAGACAACGTTTTTTTAACAAACGTTGTCTAAAATTATTTTAGACAACGTTTCTTAAAAAACGTTGTCTAAAATTTCATTTTAACAACGTTTTTTAAGAAACGTTGTCTAAAATAATTTTAGACAACGTTTCTTAAAAAACGTTGTTAAAATAAAATTTAAGACAAGGTTTTTTGAAAAACTTTGTTAAAAGGAATTTTAGACAACGTTTTTCATAAACGTTGTGTAAACCAAACAAAGAACATTTTACGGTTTTCCTCTCCCGCCTGTAGACATTTTGCGCGGTCTGCTTAAATGTTAAAACCCCAAGTCAAAATCCCCAAATCTCCCTCCATCTTTCCTCTCTTTACGGGCTCATCTGTCCTCGTCTTCACCAAGCCAATCCACTGACTAAGACCTTGATTTCGGGGAAGGAGATGAAAGAAATGAACTATCCTCCAAAAGTCCAGGGCGCTTAACACTCTCCCTTTTCATTGGTCTCTTTGGAGTGACGGTCTTTGTGGAGATGTGTGCTGCTGCGATCATATAAGCACCAGATGCTACGAAGAGAAAGAAGTCCTTTCCCTTGCCTTGAATGTCCTTAGAGCATCCCAATAAGCTATACTTTCACCCTATCTTTGGTCCTCCCACGATTTTCACACTACATACATAGACATGACAAACGAGTCACTACAACAAAATCCCCAGTTCTACTTCCCTGCTACACTAGTCGAAAATCATTTGGTAAGCTCTCTCTCTCTCTCTCTCTCTCTCTCTCTCTCTCTGCTCTCTCACTTTCTATCTCTCTTTCCCTAATTTTTGCCCTAACATTGCTTGCACAATAGTGCCCTAATTTTTACAAATTTTGTATTGACCCAAATTAAAGGGAAGGATTCTCTAATTTTGACTCTTACTCTTCGATTGCTAAGAATTTGAATCATGTGTTTTTCGTAAGGGTTCGTGGAGTTGCTTATTTGTGTATTACAGGGAAATCGTTTGGTAAGCATCTCTTTCTCTTTAGATTGCTAAGAATTTGAATCATGTGTTCATTGTTTATACATAGTGACATCTACCTTGTGTTGGTCTGTTATGGTTGCTCGCTTTTGGTCTTGTCCCAAGCTATTGGCCCCGTCCTCTTGTTTAAACTCTATGGCATCCCCTATGTGGTATATATGTTAAAAATTTATTTAATTTTTTCGAGCTTTTGTTAGTTTGTTTTTCTTTTTGGCCTTCCGTTTTATTAACTTGAGGAGATTGAATAATATTTCAGATTTTTGTAATGTGGTTATAACGAGTTTGAGGTGTTACATCATAGCCTATTAAATTCAGCGGTTGTGAAACAACTTTCTCGAAATATAGTAAAACAAAATGTTATTATATGACCTTTGTAGAACAGTTGTTGATACATGATTTGCCTTGTTGACTTCATTTTGATGTTTGTGTGGAAGTTTTGAGATACGGAAAATCCATTAAGAATCAATGGTTCGGGGACTTTATCTTACCTTAGTTCCACTCAAAGAGTGCTTTCCGAAGAATTAAGCTTAAAATTATCTTGGGATCGACTTTTACCCCTTGTGTGTAAATCATCTTCTTCGTCTTCATTTTATTTTATTTGGTTCTTTCTTTCTTTCGAAGTTAAACTTGAATAACTTAGGCAAGAAACGATTGTTTTGTTTCTCTTAGGGATGGTTTTCTTTCCAAGGGATTCAAACCGAAGCTTTGAGGCGCTTAAAGGATGCACGCTGTGGTGGACATGAACAATGTAGGCTCAAAGTTATTTCATAAGCATCTTTAATGCTTAACGAGTAATATTTATGATTGATATTCTATATGGATAACTGATCATGATTTCTTTTTCTCCGATCAAAAATTGGTCAATGGTAAGCTATTTACAATCATGCTCATGAAGTGGAAATAGTTGAACACTGGGAATCAATTTACTTTTTTACATTACTTTTGATGTTGCCTCCAAAGCAAGGTCATCACACACACCCTACTTATTCATATAGTGGTAGTAAATATTTATTTGATGTGTAGCTTCATTATAGGAATGGAATGATTATGCACGAAGCATTGATTTATTTCTTGAGCTCAAATTTTAATTAGAAAATAGTTTTGCTTTTAGTAATTGCTCTTGTCCGTTTTGCATAGATAAGATTATGTTGTGATTCAATAATATTCGGTTGGTTGATATATTTCTTCTCCTTTTTTTCTCTACTCCTATGAAAGATACCGCCTTTTATTGATCGGGTTGTTGAGGACAGTGATGTTGTTGTTTTATCGGTGAAACCTCAAGTTGGTATATCCTCTGCCTCCTAGTGCTTTGTATTTAACATTTTCTTGCAGTCAAAGTGCTTAATCACGTTTACATATTGCGATGTTAGTATGGATCCGTCGATGTTTGTTTCTTTTGGCACTCTTTTCATTGGATGTGCTCATGTGTCTCTCTTCCATTGCCCTTTTGTTTCTTCCTATACCTATATCACAAGAAAATCTTAAAACGTAAATAAAAGCACATGATTTTCCTTTTTATAAATTTCTAAATTTATAATGGATCGTGATAGATGCTTGCATCAACCGCTTTTATCAATTAACTTGATTGGGCAAATATTAAGGAGACATGGCTGTCTCATCTTTGTAAATTTTGCATTGATGTGGGGATGTGTCTTTTGGCCAACTAATTCACAAACATAACAGAAGAAAGTAGGGGATAGTTGTCCCCTATTTCGCTATAAAGCATTCGAAATGTTAAAGATCTCGCAGCTATACTCGACCTACTCCCTATCCACAAGTTTGCCATTCTATGTTTCGGTGTGAATAAAAACCTCGGTGTAATTTAACTTGCCAACCAATAGCCTATACTTTTAACTTACCAAGAGCCTATACTCCCTTTCGTCCACGAGTAACACTCCCGATCAACAAAGCTTGGTTGGGATCCATAAGAAGAGTATATGGAACCCCGACGTCCTCGTTCAAGGTAACAACAAGAATGTAAGTCTCGGTTGTGATTTAGAAACCTCAATGCCCCAAATATACCTCGGATCCCTAGCTAGCAAACTTGTTTTCGAAAAGCGTACTTTTCTCTCTCCCAAAGGGCCAAAACCACTACATTAGTATACATTTGACTTATTCTACTATAGACGCTGCTATGATAATGAGTTGAATGCCCCAAATATACTTCGTGCTAGTAGTTGTTGTATAACTATTATAAACGTCTTCAAAACGTGCATTGACACTTCAGACGTTTCATCCGTCGAACACTGCGAGAAGAAAATATCAGAGCTTGAAGGCATCTTGGATTCTCAGGTAGTTTCTCATATATGAATTCTTTATGATAAGAAAAGAGTATTTTAGTATTAAAATCATCAAAATATACAAAAGATTGATGAGAGGTAAAATACAATCCAAAAGCTAAAACAAAAGAAATTCAAGAAAGCAAAGCGCTCCAATCCCGTGAATCTCGGAGAAGGGACCTCCCGGAAGGCACCCAGCACGCCATAAAGACAACACTATCCTAGAGAAGAGACCAAGACAGCAACTGATCCCTGAAAATGCTAGAGTTCCTTTCTGTCCAAACACAACACATGACTGCAAACACCCAACATTGCAAAAGCAAGCTGGCATCCTTCCCTGCCAACTCTCTGAAATTACTTGTAGCCCCTTATTGCTAGTTCTTAATGTTACTTATATTCGAACATGTTCTTAAAGGATATGCCTAATATCATGGATAATTGGAGTTTACTTTATTTGGGTAACAATGCCTTAGAAGAAATATACCTAATTTGACAAGCTTCCCAACGAAGATAACGTTTTGGAACCTGTTGAGAAGATTGTCCTCTAGAAGAATATACTTCCTCTTCACAACTAGGATGCTCCCTCTTTGTTGAGTGGCTTATATGCGTATTACTCTACAGGTTCTACATGGTGCAGAAAGGGGGGAACCCGCTGCATTACTCCTTTCTCCTTTGAGGCCAACTTTCATGAATCAATCAGTGCTGATGTAACCCAAAATGGAAGTCAGTTCACCTTGTTCTTGATCGCTCCATTACGCATTTTGCCAAATGGTTGGCCCGACATCTACCGATGATGTGGTAAGTCCGATTGTGAGCTTATAAAACTCCTCATGGTCTCTCCAACTTGCTTAGTCATTCCTGTTCATGGTTTGTTCCCGTGATGTTTATGAAGATGAAAGCATTATTTCAACCGCCTTCTTAGAGTGGGAAGTAATTCTCTGTTCATCAATAAGCCTAGATCTAGTGTGGGCACAAGTTTTATCGATCCATTCTTTGCGACGGCTTATTCTCGTGTAATTTCTATTCCATACAAGTGTATTGACACACATAATATCTCGCACTACAGATTTGTGGTAGAGTACTTATTCTTCCGCCGTACAATGATAAATTTTTTTATCTTTGGCTAGATGATATTGTATATGCTCATTTATTGTCTTCTCCGGATTTATATTCTCAGTCGTGCTCACTCATTTCCGCCGTCGGGAAGATATTGATGAGTATTTACCGTGTGCCTACCCAACCTAGAAACCGTCTCTCCGAAGTCAAAAGTGGTGCGATCATCAATTATCCGCTCGCAGCCATCTTAGGGTTTCCCATTGTTTCCAGTTGATGACATATAGCCATAGTTAGAAGAACTGTACATGCAAATTTGAAGGGGTACACTACATAATCAAAGATAGAAATGAGATTGTTTGGTGCGATAGACTCCCAAAACTCAATCGAAGAATATCACTAGTGGTGGGTGGTTAAGTACATATCGTATTCAATTGTTTCAAAGTGTGGTCGACCGTCACAGCAATTACTTAGCGTACGTTCTTTCTTTGTTTTGATAATTTCTGACGAGTGTTTTGGTTGATAGTCGATAGTGGTCCATTGTACCAATGTATAACATCGATGCTATTGTGTTTTGTTAAATAATTTTTTTCCTATATTTGTAAAACGAAACAGGTAGGTAGATGTCGTAATGATACCTTTTCCTTGTGCATGTGCAGATTTATACGATAGAGACTACGCCAGAAATGGAGGAATTCATCACCTCTGCAGAACCTAGTTACAATTTTTATAATAGGGCAGTTGCTTCAAATTTGGATTTGAAAAAAAAAGTTGGAATCCTTACGATTGAAGGTGAGTTTTCCTATCACTTTGTTCATGTTTTCTCAATTTAGGTACACATAAATATTAACTATGGTATAGTTATATGTACACAGATGCTACTATTAGGATGTGCTTTCAGTTTCTAAATGTGATAGTTCTCTTCTTAAATAGAAGTAAATAATTATTGTTATAAGTTAGTTGTAAGATAATCATGTAGAAACTTGTTAAGTTTCAGCATCCAACATTACTTTAATCCGTTATTATTTTTGCTACTAGAAGAGAAACTAGGGAATTTTTTTTTCAAAATGTAGCGGTACATTAATCTCTAATCCACCACAATACTTCTGAAAATATTGTCATGTTTGACATTATTCACTTTAAATTTGATTGATTTCCTATCAAGTGCATATTGCTTACTTTGAGCTGTCAATATAGCTTGCCCGAGAGATGGTGATAAGTCCTGGAAATTCAAGGCAAGGGCTTACTGTTGTGACGAGAAAAGCTGCACCATCGGAGGTAATTGGACATCTGCATATGTACAAGGTTTCTTTCAAATATCTGAAGTGATGATTACCCTAGGAGTCTTAAGTTTCAAGTGTCTTTTCAGCTCTGGTGCTTTGCCTCGAACAGTTTTCCTTGTTTCTTAATTTTTTTTTGTCCAAATTTGTACAAGTAATGTAATCATGGTATATTGAAAATTTCCCTGTATTTATGAAGAATTTTGGACTAGTGATGAATTTTTGCATTTTAGTTAAATACAAAAACTTCTTTGGCAACTTCAATTTTGTAATTTTGTGGCTGTGATATGTGGGTGGATGTGGAGGTGCGGCGACGGGAATGGGTTACAGGACAGGTTCTGGGAATTAAAAAAAAAAAATATTAGACCTAAGACAACGTTTTTAAAACGTTGTCTTATGTCTATAACAACGTTTTAAAAAATGTTGTCTTAGACCTAAGACAACATTTTGTCTAAAACGTTGTCTTAGGCCTAAGACAACGTTTTTTTAAAAACGTTGTCTTAGAGCTAAGACAACGTTTTAAAAATGTTGTTTTATCTCAAAGACAACGTTTTTAAAAAACGTTTTTAAAAATGTTGTTTTAAAAAACGTTGTCTTTGAGATAAAACAACATTTTTAAAACGTTGTCTTAGCTCTAAGACAACGTTTTTAAAAAAACGTTGTCTTAGGCCTAAGACAACATTGGATAAGACAACGTTTCAAAAAACGTTGTCTTAGACCTATAACAACGTTTTAAAAACGTTGTTAAAGGCCTTTTTTGTTGTAGTGGTATAAAGTGTCCACCACAGTGGAGCTCATGATAAAATGCCAACACACTCTTTTGCTCTTCTTCAGGGATACATCTACGAATCATCCTATCAAGGCACAATTTGAACAAATAAGGATCATCCCAAATATAGTGCTTAACATCAGACAAAAAATTCCTCTTTTCATGGTAGCCAAAATCGGGGTTAATGATGTTTGCAACAATATAGTTCACAAAATCAGCATACCATGGTTCTCTAACTTGAACTGCAAACAGTTGGTCATCCAAAAAATCTTCATTTACCGGATTCACATTTTTTTAAAAATTTTGTTCAAGAAGAGGTAACATTTCTAGCCTAGACAGATGATCGGCAACTACATTGTCGGTCCCCTTTTTGTCCTTGATCATTAAGTCAAATTCTTGTAATAATAGCATCCACCTAATGAGTCTAGGTTTGGCATCTTTCTTTGTTAGCAAGTATTTTAGGGCAGCATGATCCGAGTAAACAATCACCTTTGATCCAAGAAAGTTTGGATGAAATTTTTCCAATGCAAACACAACAGCTAGAAATTCTTTTTCAGTAGTGGTATAGTTCAATTGTGCATCATTAAGTGTCCTACTTGCATAATGAATTACATGCGGTGATTTGTCAACTCGTTGCCCCAATAGCAAAGTCAGATGCATCACACATAATTTCAAAGGGTAGGGACCAATCAGGTCTAACAAGAATAGGGGCCGAAGTCAACCTTTCCTTCAACAGATTAAAGGCATCAAGACAATCTTTGTCAAAAATGAACTCAGTATCTTTGGCAAGCAGGTTACATAAAGGTTTGCAAATTTTAGAAAAATCCTTTATAAATCGCCTATAGAAACCTGCATGCCCTAGAAAACTGCGGACACCCTTAACAGAAACAGGGGGAGGTAATTTTGGAATAATTTCAATTTTTGCCTTATCTACCTCAATCCCTTTTTGTGAGACAATGTGTCCTAACACAATGCCTTGCTTGACTAGAAAATGGCATTTTTCCCAACTAAGGGTCAAATTTGACTCACAACAACGTCTAAGTACCATTGTCAAATTCTCAAAGCAATCATCAAAAGAATCCCCAAAAACCGAGAAGTCATCCATAAATACTTCCACATACCTTTCAATCATGTCAGAAAATATCGAAGTCATACATCGTTGAAAGGTTGCGGGAGCATTGCATAAACCGAAGGGCATCCTTCGATATGCAAAAGTGTCATAAGGACATGTGAAAGTGGTTTTCTCTTGGTCTTCCGGTGCAATGGGAATTTGATTATATCCCAAAAAACCATCTAGAAAACAATAGAAAGCATGTCTTGCCAGTCTCTCAAGAATTTGGTCAATGAAGGGTAAGGGAAAGTGATCTTTTTAGTGGCGGCATTCAATTTCCGCAAATCAATACACATCCTATACCCTGTAATTGTTCTTGTGGGCACTAACTCCTCTTTTTCATTCTTCACAACAGTGATTCCTGATTTCTTTGGCACAACTTGTACCGGACTCACCCACTTACTATCAGCTATTGGGTATATAATACCCGCATCAAGTAGCTTGAGCACTTCTGCTCTTACTACTTCCTCCATGTGAGGGTTAAGTCTTCTTTGGTGCTCCCTTGAAGGCTTGGCACCTTCCTCAAGATTTATCTTATGCATGCACATGACAGGGCTAATTCTTTTGATATCAGCCAAAGTCCAACCTATGGCCTCTTTGTGTGCACGCAAGACGCAAATCAGCCTTTCTTCCTGTTCATTAGTTAAATCAGACGCAATTATAACAGGCAAAGTATTCCCCTCCCCAAGAAAAGCATATTTTAATGTCTCAGGCAATTGTTTCAACTCTAACTTAGGAGGGGACACAACAGAGGGCACAATTTTTGTATTAAAATGCCCTAGGGGGTGAAAAGGAGAGTCACTAGGAATTTTCTCTTCTGTCTTATCGAAGACAACTTTTATTTCACGAACTTCCTCATTATCCCTGTTCTCACCACCATTCAAAAGAGCCTCAATTTCATCACAAATCAGCTCATTCTCCACATTCTCAGAGATCAAAGATTCTAACATATCAACAGAGAAGCATTCAGTCTTATCATCAGGCATTTTCATAGCATCAAACACAGATATCTCAACAGTTTCATCCATAACAGACATGGACAACTTACCATTTTTCACATTAATGACAGTGTTAGCAGTAGCCATGAAAGGTCGCCCAAGGAGAATGGGCACTTCATGATTAGCGCTAACCTGTTTTTCCATCTCTAAAACCACAAAGTCTACTGGTAGAATCAATTTATCAACCTGAACTAAAATATCCTCCACAATGCCCATAGGATGTTTCACTGAACGATCAGCTAATTGCAAGGACATTGTGGTGGGTTTTAGTTCTCCCAAACCCAATTGCTCATACACAGAATAAGGCATTAAATTAATGCTAGCACCTAAATCCAGCATTGCCTTCACCTTTTTTTAATCCCCCAAATAAATTTGGATGTTGAAACTACCGGGATCTTTCAGTTTAGGTGGGAGGTTCTGCTGGAGAACAGCACTAACATTCTCAGACATTATCACCTTTTCATTCTTGTCATACCTATGTTTCCTGGTGGTGAGATCTTTGAAGAATTTTGCATAAGATGGAATGTTCTTGATCACATTTAACAGAGGAAGATTTATGTTTACTTTGGAAAGCATCTCATAAATTTCTAAAAATTGTTTATCCATCTTATTCTTCATTAATCTGCCAGGAAAAGGAATAGGCGGCGAATATGGAGCTGGGGAAGGAGATTTTGGAGTTTTTTGTGGAATTTCCTTAGCTAGTTCCTTCCCCACTTCCACATTCTTTTCACAATTAACCTCAGGAGTAGGGTCAGAGTTTACCTCACTACCTATCACCTTACCATTGCGAAGCACCGTGACTGTCTGGGCTTGTTCTGGTTGACTTGGGAAAGTTCCTTGCTTGTGGCCTTGCAGGGATTTGGCCAACTGCCCAACTTGATTCTCCAATTTGCTCAATGCTGCCTCATGCTGCTTGTGCATCTGCTCATTCTACTTGAACCTCATTTCATTATCTTGCTGGTTCCTCCGACTTTCGAGCATAAAGTTCTGGAACATCTCTTCCAAAGGAGTTTGAGTCGGCTGAACAGCTGCCTGCTGCGGCTGTGGTGGGGGTTGATGAAGAGGTTTCGGGTTACTCCATGAGAAATTTGGATGATTCCTCCAACCCGGATTGTAGGTATTTGAATATGGATCATTGTGAGGCATTGGAGGATACGAATTCATGGCATTAACCTGCTCAACATATTCAAGAAATTGTGCACTAGATGGACAAGAGTTAGTAGTATGAGAATAAACACCACAAATAGAACATGCATTATGAACATTAGGCATTTGCATATTAGGTTTCGCAGCCGAGAGCTCCTCAACCTTTTTCATCAAATATTGCATATTCTTATCTAAAGTACTATTGTTATTAATATCATATACTCCTCTTGCTTTACCCCTCACACTTTTCTGTTGGGAATTTGCCCCAAGCATTTCATACAAATCCCTCACCTCATCAGGTGTTTTCTCAAGAATCGACCCACCTGCAGCATTGTCCACCATGGCTTGGTGACTTGGGCAAATATTATCATAGAATTGTTGGTACAAGATAGAAGGTGGAAAATCATGATGTGGACATTGAAATTGAAGTTGTTTATATCTGTCCCAAGTTTCATGAAAAGACTCTCCTGGCTCTTGCGAAAAATTTATAATTTTCTTTCTCATTTCAGCCAGGGTGGGATGTGCATAAAACTTTTGAATGAACGTGTCAACCACTTGCTGCCACGTTTGCAAACTTCCTAAGCAGAGTATTCCACCAAACTTTGGCTGCATCCTTTAAAGCGAAAGGAATACAACGCATCCTGAGTTGTTCTTCTGTTAATGCTCCAAGAGGGAGGTTATCTACTGTGGCGTGAAACTCACGAAGAAAACTCAAAGGGGCCTCTGTAGCCATTCCGTGAAAGGAAGGCAAGAGATTCAAGTAATGACCCTTAACTTCATAATTCCTAGCAGCAGCAGGTAGGGCCAGAGGAGAGGGTGATTGGTCAATTCTAGGGCGAGCATAATCCTTCATATACCATTGTGCAGCCATGTTATTGATTTGCGGATTCAATTGCAACACGTCAGGTTCAGGATCTGGCAGATGCTCTCCCTGATTTAGTTCTACCTCTATGTTCCTACCTACCAGATTAATGTTATCGTTTAATTCCGCCAGCGTGGGATTCAATGAACGGCGACCAAACATAAAAGTTCAGACACCACGACGTTACCAGTTAAACTAACTCAATCAATTTAACTTGTCCCCGACAACGGCGCCAAAAACTTGATGAATGAAAATTTACCTCGCAAGTGCACGAGAATACCGGAGTATAGCTGCGCAAAAACAAGGGTCGAACCACAGAGACAAGAGAATGATTGATTTTGTTAACTAGCAACTAAAGGAACAAAAGTAAAAGACAAGGGGTTTTTTGTTGATTTCTTAAAAACTACTGACGAGAATTTAAGCTAATTTATCACCTAAAATTATCAACTAAATTATCAAAGCAAATAAATATCAAGTTTAACAAGAATTGGGAGACCTAGGAATTGAGATTCACTTTGTATCTTGGATTTATGCCTTCCTAATTTATGTATCAGTTCAGTTCTAGGATTGGTTCACAAAGGTAAGACTGGGACGCTTGGGTCACGATTTGCAGGCTTAGTATCCCTAATTGTTATACTTTCTTGATCGGTCCATATAACAAGCAGGGATCCTTTAAGAACTTAGGAACAATTAATCTCTCTCTTATCTTAGCAAGATTATGAATCAATAAGAAAGAACATTCATAAGAGATGGCAAACATATGACTTATGCATTCGGATCGTGCAATTCATCATACCCTGATAATCTAACAGTTGTAATTACCTACACGCAAAGACAACATAGAAAGATTCGATAAAAATAATCTTATGAATGACTAGAACTATTGAACTGAATAAGAATTAAATTAATGGCATGAATCTTTGATACAGAGTTACCTCCAATTCCTAGATAAGGAGATTAGTTCCTCATAATCGAAACAAAAACAAAAACTGATTTATAATCCATACTTAGAATTCTTGAAAAGAGAAATTCAGAAAGAGATTACAAAATAATTCTAAGCCGTCTTTTTCTCTCCAAGAAGTCCCTCCAATTTCACTCACCAAGCCCCCTTTTATAATAAATTTTCCTTAACTAAAACAAATTAGGGCAACACAAAATTCGCCGCTATGCGGCCGCTTCATGCGTCCGCATAGCTTATCGCAAAGCTATGAGACTACTTCATGCGAGCGCATACAAAATCTTAAACATACTGGAATGTATGCGGCCGCCTTAGGCGTCCACATAACTTCAATTTTCCAACTTTCCTGTTTTTGCACTTTGAACCCTGAAACTTCTGCAACAACACCGGAGACCTCCAAATTTCATAACTGTCTCCTTCAATCCCTGAAACTTCAAAAATACACTAACAACCCACATCAGATAACAAAAAGCTCGAGAAATCACTAAATCTAAGCAAAAAAAGTACCCTTTGGATGAGTATAAAACTCATCCATCAGTAGACATTTTTGAAAATCAAAATGCTTTAAGCTACGGATTGAATAGAGCAGTGTTACTTGGTGATTCTGTTTTTTTATCCCACCTTTTGATTCAGTCGATGCCCGAATTGGGTATCGCGATGCAGCAATTAATAATCCCAATGTAGGAATTGTGCATCGCGATGCAGAAATTAATAAGGGTGATGTAGGAATGATTTACCACGATACCTCAGTTTGTAATAGCAGTTCAAGTTATTTGGGCATCGCGATGATGGAGTTAGGCATCACAATGTTTTGATTGTGCATACTGATGCGTGAATATTAAGGGCATATTAGTATTTTCGTCAAAAAATAAAAGATAAATGCATCCTGTGATATGCCTTTTACTTGGGCATCGAGATGCCAATA
This sequence comes from Platycodon grandiflorus, assembly GCA_016624345.1. Taxonomy (NCBI): domain Eukaryota; kingdom Viridiplantae; phylum Streptophyta; class Magnoliopsida; order Asterales; family Campanulaceae; genus Platycodon; species Platycodon grandiflorus. The sequence goes on from CM028361.1 coordinate 47,430,460, forward strand.
TGATTGAATTCGATGCACATATCAGACATCGCAATGCATAAAATTAAGTTTGAATTTTGAGTTGCACATATCAGGCATCGCCTCGCCAAATTTGATGCACATATCAACCATCGAGATGCCTTAAGTTACTGATGAACACGCGTTTTTCTTTCATTAATGACATAATCGTCTTTTCACCCCAACAGTGTCATTTTTCGGTTTTAAAAAAAGTATGGTGGACTGGAGCAATTATAAACGTCCAAAAAGGGACCGGCCTATAATTCACTCTAATTTTTAATTCGATAATTGTACTTTGAAATACATTGTAACCAATGAAGAAAATTTTAAAATTATGGTGTCATTCACCAATTAATATTTTATGAGTTGACATTATAACTATTGATTTTTTTGAACTAATAATGCTTTGGTGTACGGGATAAATAAAGAAGTTAAACATGAAGATGATATTGTAGAGAATGCAGATGCAACATTTGTTATAGACGATGCACAACATTAATCTTAAATCGCGATGCATCAATCTTTGAATCACGATACATCAATTTTTGAATTGCAATGCATTAATTTTAATTTTCAGATGTCTAACACGTATATCGCGGGTACAGTCACACAATTAAAGAGTGGCAATACAAAAGTAAATCACGATGCTTAGTTCATTTAACGCGATGCAACAATTTTTACTCGTAATTCATTAATTTTGAATCGCGATGTATTAAATTTGCATCACGCTGCATAAAATTTCAATTGCGATGCATCAAATTTGTAATTGGAAGCAAATCTTATCCATAACACATTTTTCAAATAATGCATTCGAAAAACTGCATTTCTGAAAGCCGTTGAAGTTGTAAACAAAAGTTTATCCAGATTTCACTCCATTTTTTAAGTTGTAAACAAAAAATTCAAACTATAAAATGTATTTGAAGTAGTAAGAGAAGAAATACATACCTGACACTTCTTCAACTTTGTTTTCTGGTGTTTTTTGTTTTGTTCTTCTGTTTGTAGTTGATTTTCTTTTCCTTTAGCCATGGTTGTTTGCTGTTGTAGTGGTGAAGACATATTTCTTTCTCCCTCAGTACATTGTTTTCATTGTTGCAGCGTCGTTATTAAAGCCGGAGTATGCTTGCAGAGAAATCAGTGGAAGATTCTTGGGGAGAAATTGTTGGTGGTTTTAAGTTTTGTTGGAAGTTAAAAGGGTATTTTTAAGAGTGTTTGTATTTAAACTGTGAATTAGGTAGGTTTTTATGGAGAATGAAAGTAGGAAACCGTCGATCATAAAATTTTATGGAAGCCGATGCAACGCGTGTCGGTTAGCAGGAAGGGCATAGACGATATTTCGTAAGAAAAGTACCTTTTCCGGTTTGAAACAAATATAGGAGACTAAAGTGATTGAAAATCTATCAAAGGGGATCGACCCGAAGTTCGCCCGATGAATTTTAAACTAGTTTAGACCCCTATACTTGTTTCAAACTGAAAAAATGCATATTTGTTGCGAAATATCGTCTATGCCTTTACAAAATACGGAACGTGCATGCGATGCATCGCAATTCAAATCGATGCATCACGATTCCAAATTGATCGATGCATCGCGATAACCGACAAAAGACACTTTTGCGATGAATCACAATTTCAAATCAATGCATCGCGATTTTAAATTGATGCATCGCGATTTTGTAAGAATTCGAACAGGCAAGCGATGCATCGTAATTCCAAATCAATGCATTGCAATGGAATCGCGATTCAAAATTGTTATGTAGTCACCATTATATCTATTGTATAACGCAATGAACACAGCTATTGCCATGTCGATTTTAGAAAGAAACGAACACTGCTGCTGCTATGTCGATTGATTATTAATATTAATATTTCTGGTACATGAATTGACGCGGTGGCTACGTCTCACCTTAAAATGCAGGAAACTCCACCCTTTTTTAACCACATAGATTCTAGAAAAAAAAAAACCATTATTACTGTTTATTTTAGAATTTTTTTAATAAACACTTATTTTAAGAAAGAAAAAATAGTATTATTAAAAGTAATATAATTGAAATAAAAATTACTAATATTCTTTTTAGAGAATTTAGATGGAAAAATCGTGCCGTTTGATAGGATCAACTCCTTGAGGTGAAGACGATTGACATGCAATCAGTTTTGAATGTAAAGATGAGATTAAAACTACTTGGGCTTATTCTTTGATGATGAATTGAAAGAAAGAGAGAGAGAGATGAAAGCTATAACAAAAGTAAACTATGATTGGAATGGAAAGAAAGATTTACAGAAGAAAATTAAGAAAGACGATGCTGAAACCGTTCTTTAGGTTGTTACGGGGCATTTTAGAAACAATTTAATCATTTATCCACCAAAATAAACTTTTTTTGTTTGAAACAAATATCCCTTGGCAACCAATGACCAAAAATAAGGACCGTACTTTTCACTTCGTGAAATTTTCTTAGACTTGTATATATAAAAAGAAAACCAATCGGTGTTTATGGTTCATGTTCCATCGTCTCATTCCTTTTTTTCGGGATGTGATAGGCTCAATCAATCAATGAAGCTTTGAGAACTTCATTCATTGATTTGACGGAGGTTTGAACGAGAGCTTTGATGCAATTCAAATTGACAAGCAGTAGTGACAACATAATAACTGTCCGAAAGAACGGAAGAAAATCTTCAAGAAGGTTATTAGCGCAATTAGGTCAATGAGAATGATAGAAAGAAGCGTTTAAGGGGGTTTAGTGATTAAATATCTCAAAAAGTGTATCGCTTACAATTATTCCGCAAAAAAAAAAAAAAAGAAGTTTATACGCAACAAAGACCAAACAAACTAGGTCTGTCAATGGATCCGATACAGACATACCCAAACCCCGCCTAAAATCTTATACAGTCAACCGATCCGATAACCCGACGAATCATATGTATGTCAATCTATATCCGAATCCGTTACTAGGCGAGATATTCAAAAAAATATCCGATCAAATCCGAAATTCTCGTTAATGAAATTTTGTGAATAAAATAACATAAAAATTATACCACTACCAACATATATTCATATTAGTGTATATATTATGTATGTATATAATAATAAATACGTTATTTCGGATCGGATCGGACTCTTAACGAATCGAATATAGACAAATTCATATTCAATCCACTAAATAAACAGATTATTAAATTTAAATTAATTTTGAGTTATTGGACTATTATATAAATTCATATCAAAATTTCTTCATAAAAATCCGACCAAAATTCGATTCATTGACTGGCCTACAATAAGCCATTGGGCTGGGAAAATAAAATGAAGAATACGAGCACACATCCACGCTCCAATAGAAAGGCCCAAATGAGTTTTAGCGCCAACTGTGCTGTGGTACTGGTACATTATCATTATCTACTTCTTCTCTATCTCCATCACTTTCCATCCACTCTGTACCTCGCACCAATGAACGCGCTAATTCAAATTCAATGGCTCCAGCAACCTCCATCTCTTTCCCATCGCCGGAAATTTATATTATCCGGCCAACCGCGGCCGCCTCGAAGGCGCTCCGTCACTTCCGTCTCCACCGTCATCGCCAGTGAGAGCAGAAAGTCTTTTCATTTCAGAGTGTGTAATTGTGCCAGTGTGAGCAGTAGTAGTAGCAGTAGCGCTGTGACTGAACGAGTGGAGGAGCAAAAGGATACGTCGGTGAAGGTCAGGGCCTATCCGTTCCACGAAATTGAGCCGAAGTGGCAGCGTTATTGGGAGGAAAATTGCACTTTCCGTACTCCTGATGAGATTGATACTTCCAAACCTAAGTTCTATGTTCTTGATATGTTCCCTTATCCCAGGTCCCTGCTCTCTCTCTCTCTCTCTCTCTCTCTCTCTCACACACACACACACTCAAAGTCTCAAACTGGCACAGCAATGCTAATCTGTTTTGTTCAAGTAATTATTTCTTTGTTTAAGAATCCAAAACCAAATTTAGACTTATCTTGTGTGGCGAAGCTTGTTTGATAAATTCAGCTTGGTCCGTTTAACTCTTGAGTTAATTTTTGTGTGTCCATAAACCAGCATTAGTAACTTAGGTGGACTAATGCTTACTTATAAAGGTAAAGAAGAGTGCTTTTTATGTTGAAATGTGCTCGCCCAGGGTCGGACACAAGACAAGCTGTTTTGGGGGTGAATGAAATACAAAGTTTCTATTTAGAAAAAAGAAGTTCATCATTCTATTATTAGCTAAATAATGACCAATATTATTACCAAGCTTTTTCATTTTTACTAGGACAAAGATCAAACTCATCAAAGGAATTGTGAATATTAGGAGCTTAGATAATACTACTAGAGTATTAGTGTTTCTTTTTAGTTTTTTGTGAACATGAAGGAAGTTGACTTTTAGGCTATGGTAGTAGTATAGTAGTACATGAACATTTATACTTTAATTTTCCCACTATACTATATAGTGATGCAAGTGCACATTGAGACACAATAGATTGCATATGTGAATTTAATAAATTCATTTAAATAGGCATACTCATTTTGGGACAATTTTATTTTTATTATTATTATTTTGTTATTGTACCATTTACGAGTGCATTTGTTTGTTTGTATTTCTGTATGGCTTGTCAATGGGATGTATTTCAATGTTTGCTAGAGCAAATTAGTTACTTCCTCTGTCATGCTCAAAGAGTCCTTTCTCGAATTTTAAGAGTCAACATGTGATATGAATGAATGTGGTGTGTATCATCATCAGCTTTGGACCAAATCGAATAGCAGAAAAGGATTCATGTATCCGAACCCAAGTGATTGGGACAAAGGTTGAATTGAGTTTGTGTGATTAAATCAAATCGTGATTACACATACATCTATTGTGTTTTAGGTGATAAAATATTCATTGTAAAATCTACAATTAAGATTGTTAAGCCCAAGATCTTGTTAAATCAGAGCTCTGATACCATGTTAAGTTACCAACTCATCTAAAAGCTTAAGCTCTAAGACGACGTCTCAACAATGTATGTCAAGCTTAACAAGGATATCGTGAGTTGCAATTCTTGTAATTCTGTTAAGGCTTGTAAATTTATATATATCTTTGGTTAAAAAGTTTAATCAAGTTGACAAAAAATAGTTGAGGACTCTTATCTCTTTGCATGGGATGGAGGGAGTATAACTTACATGAATATATATCTTTATCATTCATATGTCTTGACATTGATAACTTATATTGTAGTTTGCTATGCTGGCGAAGAACTAAGTTTGTGGGATAAAAGTTACCTGATATGTTATAGTTATGGGCGTAATTTGTCCTCGCCTTGTTGATTTTAATCTTGTTAAAGAAATGTGGGAAAGCCTAAGACCTTGTCAAACCAGAGCTCTGACACCATGTTAAGTTACCAACTCATCTAGAAGCTTAAGCTGTTAGACGACGACTCAACAATGTTATCAAGCTTAACAAAGATAATGTGAGTTGCAATTCTTGTAATTCTGTTAAGGCTCGTAAATTTATATATATCTTTGGTTAAAAAGTTAATCAAGTTGACAAAAAATAGTGGACTCTATCTCTTTGTATGGGATGGAGGGAGTATTACTTACATAAATATATATCTTTATCATTCATATGTCTTGACATTGATAACTTATATTGTAGTTTGCGATGCTATAATTGTGGAGAAGAACTAAGTTTGTGGGATAAACGTTACCAGATATGTTGTAGTTATGTGCGTAATTCGTCCTGGCCGTATTGACTTTAATTTTGTTAAAGAAATGAGGGCAATCACTCTATGTTGATCATTAGGTTTCCTTTAGTAAGCTCTATGACCTTGAAGTCTGCTGATGTGAGCCTCTCATTTGGAAGGCACATGTATCTCCTTCTTATTCACACATAGAAAAAGAAATACAACATAAATTGGCCTTGATCTCTTCCTAATATACCTACTTTATACTTGTTTGAGCAAAATCCACCATATCCTTGCATTCAGGGGGATTGAAGACTTGCTTCACTTTGGTCATAAATGCCCTTAACGTGGATATGCCGATACTCTCTGTAATCACTCGTTTTTTAAGAAAGCTGACTTGGTTTATTTTCCTTGCTTGAACTCAACTATATCATGCATTAGTCCTTACTCGTTTTTATACCGAATTTGTAACTTTTAATGCACGAGTCTATTACCAAAATAACTATGCTGTTCAACTTTAAATGTATATTTGAGAGCATTCTATTATCATTTTTAAGGATTGTCTTAGTCTTCTAATTTGGTTAAACAAGTTTGTGACCTAGACTACACATGACCCTGATATACACAGTTCCATTTGGAACAGCATCAGTCAGCTTTCATTAGTTAAATTTTTTTTTTTAATTTAATTTTTTTTAGTTTTTATAACATTAGTACTTCAAGTTTGTAACAATTACTTTGGTTAATAGCTTCTTTTAGTTATTAGCATCCTAGATCATCTTATGATTCCTATCAATAAGTTGTCTGGAGAACTCTTCCGTTCCTTCTAACGCCTTCTCTCTGTTAATTCTTGCGAACTCTGTTTTTGATCTGATGAATTTGAGATATCTATCTGATTTTATGTCTCGCAAGAGTGTTTATAAAATTACTTTCAACTTCCGATATGATACCCTTCCACCCCCAACTCCCCGGGTGTTCTAAATCACATTAGATATACCCTATAACATTGCTAGTTTTTCCTATTTATTGTTTACTTCTCTTTATTTATTTATTTGCTACCTAAGTTGTAGGGATGATGACACAGTTGAGTTGAATATTGTTTGTCTCTTCTTTTCATATGTCCACGTTGATTCGTGTGGGGAATTGTCAGTGATTTCAACTTCTTCCCACTAAAGAAGAAATGAGAAATGAAAACAAAACTCAGATCATCCTATTAGACTTAAACATTTATGAATTGTATGGCTATGCATAGTTTTATCGTAGCTCAGTTGCCTTTGGGCTTTATTGTGATGGGTTTTTTTTGTCTTTCACTTGATTATTGTTGCAGTGGAGCTGGGCTTCATGTTGGTCATCCTCTGGGATACACTGCAACTGATATTCTTGCAAGATTCAAACGGATGCAGGGTTTCAATGTTTTGCATCCAATGGGATGGGATGCATTTGGGTTACCTGCAGAGCAATATGCTATCGAGGTTCATTTTCCTTCTCGTCAGCTAAGTTCGGAAGTGGTTGCATTTTCTGGTTAATCTATGTAAAAGTTCTTACCTCATGTTTTGACAGACAGGTACTCACCCAAAAATGACGACAATACGGAACATTGACCGCTTCCGTTTGCAGGTCATGCACTGACCTATACTCTTCTTGGGTATTTTTCTATTTTATAATTAATTACGGCTTCTTATTGTTATCTATTGAAGAATGAGAATATCAGGCCTCTATGTTTAGAGTGTAGTTCTCTACAGCTTATACGTTTACGAGTTTATCAGCTTGTGAGACCGAAATTCTCTCTTCAGAATAATAGTTTGTGCCAGAAAACTCCCATCCTGCAGTAAGCAAGTAAGAAAGAAAGCACAATAAAATGCCTCACAGACATTAGGTTGGGGAACTAGACCAACTCTGATCTGTCTTTGCTGTCTACTATAGTATAGCGAAGGGACGCAATATTTCTCCTCATGACACTCAGACGGATGAATTCCAGGATGAAATGAGGTTTAATAGTTGTTCCTCTCCCCCCAAAAAATAAATAAATAAATAAAATAAAAAAAATTAAAAATTTAGTGATTGAAGCTCATGAACCCAAGAAAAAACCGGAGAATGAACTTGCATTACCCTGTAACTTTTTCTCTTTACGCTACTTCTCCCCACCTGTCCTATCAGAGGAAAAGGAAGATGCAAACTAAATTACAAATCGAGAGGGCTCTGGCAGGAGGACCATACGAGATCTTCATTTTTGTTTCTACACCACATGAGTGAAAGTGCTCTATTATTTCTTTATTTTTTACGGGAACACAAATTGAGAGTTGATGGACCAAGAAGAAAATTTGACCATATAACAAATGCTCTTAATGAAAAAAGAAAGCTACACATCTCTTGAAATGCCTTGATTTTTGGAGGATCTTCCTCATATGAACTGTAAGAGGTCTGCACAGTGGGGAAACTTTGGGATTCAATGATTTTGCCTTTTGCTTTCTTTACAGCTCGGTCTATGGGGAACATCAGCCTCTTAGATTGTCTAGTGGTCTCATTCTTTGCCATGTATTGATATCTGTATTGATTTTCAGCTTAAATCTTTAGGCTTCTCATATGACTGGGATCGTGAAATTTCTACAACAGAACCAGAATATTATAAATGGACTCAATGGATATTTCTGCAGCTTTTAAAGAGAGGACTGGCATATCAGGTTAGGATTATTTCTAGACAAACCATTCAGGACCCACTCTGAGTTTAGAAACAGATTTAATGTTCATTAGCACCCATCTACAGGCTGAGGTGCCGGTCAACTGGTGCCCAGCTCTTGGCACTGTTTTGGCAAATGAAGAGGTGGTGGATGGTCTGAGCGAGCGCGGAGGTTATCCAGTGATTAGAAAGGTACGCCGTTTCTGTACTCAGTTATGTTCTCTTAGCCTTGTGTCCAACTTTTGAATGTTAGATACCTCTCTTATCTGTGTTTATTGGATGGTTTTATAATTCTACAGTTCATTGTTTATTACCAAGCAGCCGATGCGGCAATGGATGCTGAGGATAACCTCATACGCGGACCGTCTCCTTGAAGATTTAGATGATCTTGATTGGCCTGAAAGTATAAAGGAAATGCAACGGAATTGGATAGGAAAATCAGAAGGGGCAGAGGTAGAATTTTGCATTATTGGCAGTGATGGACAGGATAGAGCAACAAAAATTACTGTTTATACGACCAGGCCCGATACCATTTTTGGAGTAACGTATTATTCTTGTGCTCCTTAGTCCCGATGTTCATTCATTTTCCAGATACTTAAGCTTTTTTTTCATTTCTTGATCTTCCATTGCAGCTATTTAGTCCTAGCACCTGAGCATCCCTTGTTGTCGTCTGTAGTATCTGAGGCTCAAAGCAAACTTGTATGCACGTCTTCTTTTAACATTATAGTCTCGAGTTTTCATCGATATGTGCGTATAAATGAGAAGTAGTCTTGATAACAGGTGGAGGAATACAAAGAGCTTGCCTCTAGGAAGAGTGACCTTGAGAGAACTGAGCTTCAGAAGGAAAAACAGGAGTCTTCAGTGGTTGTTATGCCAGAAATCCAGCTAATGGGGAAGCCATCCCAATATGGATTGCTGATTATGTTCTCGGGAGGTGTGTGGCTCCCTCTTTATTTGAGGATTTCCTTCCTATTGGTTGTCCAGGACATAAATCACTTTGGATGAGCACTTGTTTAATGTTAGTCTTACACTATAATACGTCACAGTAGAACTTTTATGAAATGTAACCACTAGATAAAATGTACTGTGCAGTTATGGTACTGGAGCAATAATGGCTGTGCCTGCACATGATACGCGTGACAATGAGTTTGCCTTCAAATATGATATCCCAATATATTGGGTTGTTACATCCGATGAATGTTGCGATGATTTTGAGAAACCCTATGTTGGGGATGGTATTGTAATAAATTCATCTAGTTCAACATCAGGGCTTGACATCACTGGCTTGCCTAGCAAAGAAGCTGCCTCCAAAGTCATTGAGTGGGTTGAGAAAACTGGAAATGGGAACAGAAAGGTATGGTTTTAGTGTCTAATTCCGACCAAGGCTACCTGTCTGTTTTTGATGCTTTTTTCTGGCCACGTTTTTTTGGGGGACGGGGAGGAAATTGAGGAGGCATTTCATATTTTCTAATATTTAGTATGACTGTTTGTGAATCTTTGTCTTTGTTTAGGTGAATTACAAGTTGAGGGACTGGCTTTTCGCTCGACAACGTTACTGGGGGGAGCCCATTCCAGTCATCTTCTTGGATGATACTGGTGAAGGTGTTCCAGTTCCTGAGACCGATCTTCCGCTTACCCTTCCTGAGTTGGATGATTTCACTCCCACTGGAACAGGGGATCCTCCTCTATCAAAAGCGGTGTCCTGGGTATTTCCTTTACTTCTTAATCCATTGTCTTATATCTATCCTGATTGATTGAAGTGTTCAAGTTTATGATTTATCTTACTTCTGTGGTGAAGAGTACCAATACCTATGAGGCCAATAGTGATACCTACATCTACCAACTTCTCCCGAAAGTTATTTTCTGTTACTGTTTATTGATTATGACTAAAAACTTGAACCGATTTTTATTTTATTTTTATAAATATAGATTTTAAAGTTGGTTTAATTACTATTAGTTGTCTTTTTCTCCATTTCCCTCCTTTCTCTTTGTGAAGTATGGGACTAATTACGTGCCATCCTCTTTACTGTTTTTCAGGTTCAAACAACAGATCCTTCTTCTGGAAAGCCTGCCAAGCGTGAAACAAACACTATGCCACAGTGGGCTGGTTCTTGCTGGTAATTCATATTCTCTATGAGCTTCAGCTATTGTTTCTTTTTTCTCCTTGTTATTTACCAGTTGAAAAATTTGTACTCCCTCCTTCCCAAAAGAGAGGTATGCTTTCCTCTTTAGTTTACCCAAAATGTGAGATGAATGAGTGTGGGTAATAATTCCACATACGAATGAATCCATGCGCTCTCATTTTTGATAATATTCTGTTTAAAAGCATACAAGTACTGTAATTAGCTTCTCCATGGGCATCTGGTAACCATGTATGTAGAGGTAGAATTGATGATTTGACAACAGAAGCAATAGAATATCCAATATAGAATATTATTTTGTTTATCTTTTAAGAAAAGTTTCTTTTGGCATATTGACTTGAATACCCTTGTCATTTTTGAAGGATAAATGACTTCGTTCCACAGTACAAAACTTCACTGTGGAGTGTACTTATCTTGTTGTTTTATGTCTGGTCGATGTATTTGTTTCCACTTTAAGTGGATTTCGTGTCCACCTTCTATTTTATGTCTTTTAGTAATATCTCTCTTTCCTATCAAAAAATAAAATGACATGGGTCCATCATACTGATGAGGGGTATTTTATGAAGTTAAGGATTGTCAACCATGCTTTTAGTTCACGCAATAAAAGACACTTTTTTAGATGGCAGAGGGAGTTGCTATTTTTCCAAGGTCTGGTTCATCTTATCTCTAGTTCTGGGGTCAAATGGCGGGGGAATTTAGTAATTTGAAGTAGGCACTTTACTCATTTTCAAGCAAACATGCGATAGAGAAATGTATTAAAAGCGTTTAACATGCTCAATATGCATATTCAATGGCCATGTCTTATACTCTTTTACAAATTTATAGTTTGTTTATTTATTTTAGAATGAGAAAGGATCTTTATTGAGACAGTTAGAGAGTATGAAAGGAAAAGCAGGACAAGGAGTCTACGAAAAAGGAAAACAACAAGTGAAAGATAAAAGAAAGGACAAGATGCTCGCTGTTTCTTCACGAAAGGAAGCCATTCAATATGGAGTTTTATGAACAATATATTATCTTTCCTATGCTGAGTATGGAAGTGTGAGACATCTTTTGCTCTCACTTAATTGATACTCCCTCTAGTCGCTTTGTCTAGGCAAACAGTTTGAGCAAAGACGGTTGAATGCATTTAGTTACCTTTGTGGTATTTGCTAGATGAAAAGTTCTTATAAAATTGAAAAGGTCCAAATTTGGGAAAAAATATTCATTGATGCTTGACTTTAGAAAGTGAACACCTTTGGGACATCTTGGGGCGGCCGAAGCACCATGTAGCATTAAGCATGAAAATTTAGAGATTTACTGGTCATTTACTCATGTGCAGGTACTATTTGAGATTTATGGACCCTAAGAATTCTGAAATGCTGGTTGACAAGAGAAAAGAAGTGTAAGATCAGCCTAGCACAATCTCTCCCCCCCCCCACCATTTATTTGTTTTTGTTTTTATTATTATTATTTTTTGCTTCAACTGAAGGAAATCATGCACTGTTCAATTCTGTAATTTAATAAATTTTCCATCTTTATCATCTTTCAATCTACAGGTACTGGGGCCCAGTTGATGTCTATGTCGGCGGTGCTGAACATGCTGTTCTTCATTTACTTTATTCTCGCTTTTGGCACAAGGTCTATAAGACGAAATAGTGAATTAATTTTAGGATATTCTTGTATGTTGTTTCTGTAGCCTTTTTTTCGTAGCTCCACAGCATATGCACTTTTCCATGGTAGCCATCATCTTATAGTCATTGTGACCTTCACGCCTTGTCAAAGTCTTTTGGTAAGAGAATTATTGGACTGTCACTGGGAATGTGATTCATTGAAGCTTGTGAGATCGAAGGGCAGTCTAATGCTTGGCTAGCTTGAAACTTGAGAAATGTTTATTTAGCCTGGTGTGTGGGCCCTAGTTGTTGCTTAAAATCTTGGATCCTCTATCAAGCTAGTATAGGAACCAAAACAAGATATGAGGCTTCCTTTAGTATATTAAGGCTGGTGAACCAGAGGTTAACTGCTTTCTGCAGTCTTTTCCTGATAATTTTGTTGTCTTAAAGACCTTACAAAGAGGATATCTCTCGGATTGGTGTGTGATGTGTAAGTCCTCTGAATCTCATCACCATTTGTTTCTACATAGTGAATGTGTCTGGTATCTTTGTCACAGGCTTTTCGGGTGAGATTGGGTTCGCGCTGGTTCTATTTCGTTTTTCCTTCGGGTTAATTTCTAAGGATTTGGGTATAAGGGAGATAAAAGTTTTGTTATGGTAATATGGGGTCTTCGTGGTTTTATGGTGCATCTGGATGGAAAGGGACGCCAGAAGCTTTTAAGAGTCAGAGCTTGCCAAGAACCCCCTTATGGGATACAGTGGTCCATTTGGCTTCTCTATGGGCATCAGCAAGAGGCGCCTTTTGTGGGGTTCCCTCTCTGCAATTCAGAGAGATTGGAAGGCTTTACTTTTCTCGTCTATGTACTTAGAGGCTTAGCTTGATTTGCTCTTTGTGTGCCTTGATGGATTTTTCGTCCATCTTCAAGAAGTCTGGTTTTATTCTATTATATATGTATTTTTTCTTATCCAAAAAATTAATAATGTTGTCCTAAATTCCTTTCCGTTGTGCTATTGGTTTGTCATCTAAAGTTTGAGTTATTTACTTCAGGTTCTTTATGACATTGGAGTTGTTTCAACGAAAGAGCCCTTCAAATGTGTCATAAACCAGGGGATTATCCTTGGGGAAGTAAGTAAAAGTTGCAAGGTCATCACAGTGAAATGTTCCCTTAATTTTCAGTACTTAATAATATGAGTTGCAGGTTCAATATATGGCTTGCAGAGATCCAGATGGAACATTAGTATCTGCAGACTCTGTCAATCTTTTGAGTGAGTACAAGCAAGAAAGAGTACCCGAGGAACAGGTATGTCCACACGCTAGCAGTTAAATTAATTCTCTCTTTACTTTCTTTCTCATTTTGATGAATTCAAGTAAATTTAGCAGAGATGAGTCAATTGTATAGGCAATTCATTTCTCTACTTTTGCTATTAAAGTTCTTTTAATTCATCTCTCTGCCTTCAATTTTAAAGTTCTTTTTCTTTCTTAGGTTATTAAATCTGGCAATTCATTTGTACTGAAAGAGAATCCGAGTATTCGTTTGATTGCTCGGGCTCACAAGATGAGTAAAAGTAGGGGAAATGTCATAAATCCTGATGATGTTGTATTGGAGTATGGTGCGGATTCACTTCGACTTTATGAAATGTTCATGGGCCCATTCAGGTAATATTCCTTGAACAGTAAAATCTTAATTTTTTTGCTTTAAAACTGTTACGAAATAAAGTAGGGAAGAGAACAATATATTGAGAAGCCGTAACCTAGAATCTGGTTAGGGCAAAGTATTTATACTCCTAAGAACATATAGATAAATACAATTTCAACCCGTACACTATTTATATTATACATATGACTTACAACACTTCCCCTCAAGTTGGAGCATACATGTTAAGCATGCCCAGCTTGTCACAAATATGATTAATCCGTGGACCATTCAATGGTTTTGTGAAAATATCAGCAAGTTGATCTTCATATCGAACATGATCAGTTGATAGAAGATTTTGCTTGATCTTCTCCCGAATGAAATGGCAATCAACCTCATGTGCTTAGTCCTCTCATAGAATACAGGGTTAGATGCAATATGGTTGGCAGCTTGATTATCACACCATAGTCTCATAGGAGTTGATCCACCAATATCAAACTCACCAAGTAATTGATGCACCCACATAAGCGCACAAGTAGATTGTGCCATGGCTCTATACTCTGATTCTGCGCTCGAACGAGATACTACGTTCTGCTTTTTACTCTTTCAAGATACTAAATTACCAACAAATACACAGTACCTGTTGTAGACCTCCTATCTATCTTAGAGCCTGCCCATCAGCATCTGAAAACCCCTCCACCTTATAATGTCCATGATTCTTATATAAGACACCACGACCTGGACTCCCCTTAAGATAACATAAAATCTTCTCCAATAAATTCTAATGAGTAATCCTTGGAGATGACATAAACTGACTTACTACACTGACGGCATATCCTATATCAGGGCGAGTCACTGTAAGATAATTCAGCTTCCCAACTAACCTCCGGTATCGCTCAGGATCACTATATGGTTCGCCATCCTCCGCTGTGACATGCATATTTGGAACCATAGGTGTACAACAAGGCTTAGCACCTAGTTTTCCAGTCTCAGCAAGAAGATCAAGGATATACTTTCTTTGAGAAAGGAAGATACCTTTCTTAGACCGCATTACCTCAATTCCCAAAAAGTACTTCAAGAAACCCAAATCCTTTGTTTGAAAGTGTGCTTGTAGGAACGATTTGAGTGCTGAAATGGCAGCACTATCACTACCAGTAATAACAATGTCATCCACATATACTACCAACAAAACAATACCAGCAGCAGAATGATGAAAGAAAACAGAATGATCACAATGACTACGTTATAAGCCAAACTCAAGCACAACTTCACTAAACCGACAAAACCAAGCACGGGGAGATTGTTTCAAACCATACAATGACTTCTTAAGTCGACAAACTTACCAATTCTCCCCTTGAGCAACAAACCCAGGTGGTTGCTCCATATATACTTCCTCTTGTAAATCACCATGCAAAAAAGCATTTTTGACATCTAACTGATAAAGAGGCTAATCGTAAGTAGCAGCAAGAGATATAAACAACCGCACAGATGCAAGTTTAGCAACGGGGGAAAATGTTTCAGAATAGTCCACACCATATGACTTTGCATACCCTTTAGCAACAAGCCTTGCCTTAAGGCGTGCCACAGAACCATCAGGATTGACTTTAACAGTGAAAACCCACTTACATCCAATAGCCTGTTTACCTGCAGGTAAGTGAACTAGGTTCCATGTACCATTATGTTCTACGGCAAGCGTCTCCTCCTCCATAATAGCCCGCCAACCCGGGTGAACAAAGCTTCTGACATAGATTTAGGAATATAAACAGAATCGCGAGAAGCAATGAAGGAACACAAAGATGGTGATAAATGAGTATATGACACAAACGAAGAAATAGGGTGAGTACAAGTACGCTTACCTTTTCGTAAGACAATAGGAAGATCTAGACTTGGATCTGTCGACGGAGAAGATGCAGTTGGTATAGGAGGTGAGTCTGAGACATCATGCTTTTCTGTAGTCGGATGTGATCGGCGAGAATAAACCTGAGTAACTGGAGGACGCAATAGATGAGAGGGATCGGGTTTTGAAGAAGGTGGAGGTCGCACTGTGTAAACCAAAAAATCAGCCTCTTCGCTTTCACTATTGGAGGAAGATGTTGCAACAAATAGGGTAGACTCGAAAAAAGTCACATCAGCAGAAACAAGATAACGACCCAAGTCTGGAGAGTAACAACGATACCTTTTTTAAAGACGAGAATAGCCCAAGAAAATGCATTTAAGAGACTTAGGATTTAGTTTGGAAACTCGAGGATGAACATCACGAACAAAACAAGTGCACCTAAAAACACGTGGAGATAACGGATATAAAGAACGGTTTGGATGCAAGACCGAAAAAGGGATTTCACCATCAAGGACAGCAGAGGGCATACGATTTATCAAGAAACAAGTGGTAGAAACTACATCCGCCCAAAACACCTTAGGAACTTTCATTTGAAATGTCAAAGCTCTGGCAACTTCTAGAAAATGTCTATTCTTCCTTTTAGCCACCCCATTCTGAGGTGTATCAACACATAAAGATTCATGAAGCATGCCATGCCTCGACATGTACAATTGATATGGGTCAGAAAAATATTCTTTTGCATTGTCACTTCTCAAAACACGAATGGGAAGATTAAATTGAGTTTGAATTTCAGCACAGAAAGCACAAAATATTGAAAATAATTCATCACGACTTTTCATAAAATATAACCAAGTAACTCGAGAGTAGTCATCAACAAAGGTAACAAAATACCGAAATCCCAATTTAGACTTAAAAGGAGGAGGGCCTTAAACATCTGAATGAACTAACTCAAAGGGGGACGCAGCCTGTTTATTGATCCTAGGTAAATAAAACACTCGACGATGTTTTGCGAATTGACAAGACTCACACTCTAAGCTAGACAGAGAATATTGACTAGGACACATTTTCTTTAGACTCGATAAAGATGGATGCCCCAACCGGCAATGAATCTGATGGGCAGAACTAATACTGGAATATGCAACGGGCTTCGGCACCCCAGAACCAGAACCACTGCCAAGAACATAAAGGTCCTCCTCGTCGTAAGATCCTGAAAGACAATGATTGGGGAAAACTAAGACACTACAATTTAGAGCACGTGTAATTTTACTAACAGATAGTAAATCAAAGGAAAAATCAGGCAAGTACAAGACAGAAGACAAAGAAAGAGAGGAAGTAGGGGAGGCAATACCAGCACCAGTAACAGACTTTGCCGAACCATCTGCTAAAGTAACACTAGGATGAGAGGATAATGAAGTAAATGATGACAGGGTGTCCATATGACCTGTCATGTGGTCTGTGGCACCGGAATCAATGACCCATATACGAGAGGATGATGCAAGGCATGTGGTGGGTTTACCTGACTGGACCATAGTAGCCTTAAGAGGATTTGATGATTGTTGTAGAGCTTGATACTGAGTGAACTTAGCATACTCATCTCCAGAGATAACAACAGACGACGGTTGAGGTACAACTGAAGATCCACTAGCAGTACCAACAGTAGCTACATTGGCAAATTGTGGCTACTGTTGAGGCTTGCCGTGTAGCTTCCAACATGAACGCTTCAAATGACCAGATTCTCCACAATAGTGACACAGTCGTCGATCATTTTGACTATGGCCTCACTGCTCGCCCTGATTGTGTCCTCCGCCTCGACTACCAGCTCTACCTCTCCTAAAATTTCTACCATCACGTGTACTTTGGCCACCTTGCTTCCCATCATTTCATGAGCTTTGAGTCACAAGAGCACTTGACTCACTCGGGATAGTGAAATGTGGCACTTCACTTGTAGCACGTACAACTCTAGTATAAGTATCTCGAAGGGAAGTAATCTCTGGACTAGCAAGTATTTGTGACCTTGCAGTTGCAAACTCTTGTAGTAATCCTGCCAAAAAACTCATAACAGCCATTTGCTCTCGTTGAGCCTGTTGAACCTTCACATCAGAACTAAAAGGAAGAAGTGTATTAAGTTCCACATGCACTTTTTTAAAATCCACAAAATATTTCATAAGTGATTTCTCCAGCTTTTCTGGGCGATAAAAAGCTTTACACACATCGTAAATACGATTCATGTTACCTTGGCAGAAAATAAGAAATCAAGGTACTCCATAAGTTCCTTATCAAACTCACAATGGTTCACCGAGGAGTGATTTCGGGTGAAATAGATTTCGATGGGCAAAAATAGTTGTGCATCCTCCCTTAACCAATCTTCCCTTCTTCGACTTAGGATCTGAAGGTGGATCATCAGTAAGATGATCATCCTTCTCAATACTACGAAGAAATATTCGCACGGTCTTACTCCACTCCAAATAGTTATTCTCATTCAATTTCTCATCTGGAATCTTATAGACACCGGAACAATTTGTGATAAGAGATTTCTTCTCATTTGTATATTCAGCCATCGAAAAATGCGTCAAAGAAGGAAAAATAAGAGCAGTTATTTTTTTTAAAACCACTGTTCATGGTGACACTGTTCACAACAGCACTATCCACGCACTGTTCACGGTGATACTGTTCACAACAGTACTATTCACGCACTGCTCACGCACTTGACTTGCTGATCTTCAATACTCAAGTCCCTTCGACAAGGAAGAACCCTAGGATAGTCAACTCTACTTGGGTTGACAGTTAATTCAATGGATCAAGCCCTATAGCTTTGATACCATGTTACGAAATAAAGTAGGGAAGAGAACAATATATTGAGAAGCCGTAACCTAGAATCTGGTTAGGGCAAAATATTTATACTCCTAAGAACATATAGATAAATACAATTTCAACCCCTACACTATTTACATTATACATATGACTTACAACAAAAACACAGTTATTGAGAAAATATGAGGAAATTGTATTTTTTACTGTGTTGATTTGTGTCAAGTGTATGCCATGAATTTATACAATGATAGCAAACCTATTCTAGGTAGGAAGAATAATCTACGACTAAAATTACTCTTACAAGTATGGTATGATTTCACAATCAGTTCCATCTATACAGATCTTCGTGTACTTGGGCATCTTGCCCAATCAGCATCACAATATCAAATTAATTGGAGAGAACTATCAGATGAGAATAGTAAACCTTGTCTTGGTGCTCCTTTCAAGTATTGAAGTACACGATAAGCTACCTTGAGATGATGTATCCTGGGTTCGTGCATGAATTGACTGAGAGTGTTAACAGAATATGTAATATCAGGCCTATTAATTGTGAGATAGATTAGCTTACCAACTAGGCGGCGATAGCGTGTGGGGTCTTTGAGTGCTTTACTTCCTGCTTCAGCTAGTACCAAATCAGGTTCATAGGGACAGTGGCTGGTTTTGCTCCAAGTAGCCCAGCGTCTTCCAATATGTCAAGTGTGTACTTCCGTTGGCAAACTGTGATTCCTGCCTTCGAACGAGCAACCTCAATCCCGAGAAAGTATTTGAGTGGATCAAGATCTTTAATCTTGAAGCGGTTGTTGAGAAATTGTTTGAGGTCACTGATGGCTTTCTCATCATTCCCTGTGATAACCATATCATCAACATAAAGAAGTATAACGGTAATAGATTCCCATCGAACCTGTGTGAAGAATGAGTAGTCTTGTTGGAACCCAATTTCTTGAATGGCACATGAGAAATGTCGGAACCAACTTCGTGATGCTTGTTTTAGGCCATAAAGGGACTTGTGGAGTTGACAAACTAGAGTCCCTTGTTCCCCCTTTCGACGATAACCCGGAGGGGGCTGCATGTATACTTCCTCAACCAAATCTCCATGAAGAAAAGCATTTTGTACATCCATTTGATGTAAGGGCAGTCTCGGATAGGAGCGATGGATAATAAGCAGCGGACAGTAATGAGTTTGACAACTGGAGCAAAGGTATCCTTGTAGTCAATGCCTTCGCGTTGTGTAAAACCTTTGGCGACTAGGCGAGCCTTGTAACGCTCAATACTGCCATCAGAGTTGTACTTGATTTTAAACACCCATTTACACCCAATGGGCTGCTGGTTGGGCGGCGAGGGAACGAGGGACCAAGTGTGATTATCCTCAAGGGCTTGAATTTCAGCATCCATAGCGGCAATCCAGAATAACAAACATACCTTTGGAGTGGATACCGTGTGCCAGACGAGGACGAGGAGGCATCATGGCGCAAGACAACATAGTTGGTTTGAAAATCATTGAGGTAGGAAGGAGGGCGGTGTTCTCTCGTAGAGCGACGGAGTTCAGGAGGTGTAGGAAAAGTAACTGGTGGGGGAGGGTGGAGAGACATCGGAGAATCGAAAGATGGTGGGGAAGTCGGTGTGGTTTGTGGTATCGTAGTAGTACGATGAGAGTAGTGTTGAAGGATGGGTGGACGAATGTCAACCAAGGGAACGGGGAGAGGAGGGGTGGTGTTGTGGTCTAGGTCTGCCGTAGGGGTGTCGACCGTCGGTGTAGGAGAGGTAGAGTCGGGAGTAGAAGTAGGAGTAGGGGAGGTTTGTAGAGGAAGGTGGGGGTCTGCGAATGGTATGGTGCCGCACGGTGTGGGTAGGACGGGGCTGTGGTCATCGAGGAAGATGGCGGAGTGGAAAAATGGTTTCATGGAAACGACATCTCGAGAAGTGATAAATTTCTTGTTTTGAAGGATATAAACCCGATATCCTTTCTTTTCAAGAGGATAGCCCATGAAAAGGCAACGATGATCTCGATAATCAAATTTATGATCAGGATTGAGATCGGTGGCATAGCACAGGCAACCAAAAACCCGAAGGTGAGAGTAATCTGGGGCTGCTGACGAAGAAGTTCATAAGGAGATTTGTATGAAAGAAGAGGTGTAGGAAGATGGTTGATAAGATAGCAAGCTGTTTGGATGGTATTCCCCCAAAAATGTAATGGTAAATGGGCTTGAAATCGAAGAGCGCGGGCAACATTTAAAAGATGACGATGTTTTCACTCTACGACTCCATTTTGTTGGGGGGTATACGGACAAGTGTGTTTGAAAATGGTACCACGTTTAGCAAAGAAGGAATGCCTAGATGTGAATTCCCCCCCCCCTCCATTATCAGAACGAAAAATCTTAATATCCCTATGAAATTGAGTTTTGACCCAGGAGAAAAAAGATTTTATAATGGTTTGAGTGTTAGATTTAGCACTCATAAGGTGTACCCATGTGTAGCGAGTAAAGTCATCAACAATAGTCAAGAAATATCGTGCACTGGTGGAATGACTGAGTTTTTTGTGGAATGACTGAGTTTTTTGTGGGCCCCATATGTCACTATGAATTAAATCAAAAGATGCAACTGTTTTTATTGAACTTGACGGAAAAGAGAAATGACATTGTTTTGCTAAGGGACAAATCTCACAAACATGCTTGGAATGAATAACAATATCTGGAAAAGAGTTTGACAAATGATGGAGAGGTGCAGCAGATGGGTATCCGAGACGTTGATGTCATAGATCTGATGTATGGGAGATGTGGTTGATAAGGCGAGGATTTTGAGAAGGTGTGAGATAGTAAAGCCCATTAAAACGCTTGCCCAGGCCAATCGTCCTTCTCGTGTCCACGCCCTGCACAACACAAAAATCAGGATGAAAAATCACGGTGCACCGTAAAGCTCGTGTCAATTTGCTGACACATATCAAGTTTACTCGAAATTTAGGAACATGAAGAACATCTTCAAGTAACAAAATGGAAGACAATTCAACAGAACCAATACTTTCAATACGAGCTTGTGCTCCATTAGGCAAACCCACAAACTCATGATTTGATCTTTTATGACGTGTTGGTGGCAGACATGATACATGATCTGATGCGCCACTATCAATTATCCAATACAAAGTGGTATGTTTATCATGCTCAATTGTATTGTAAGTGGGTGTGACAATGTGGCGTTTGCAACTGGTTGGATGTTACCATTTTTTAGTAGAGCCATAATATGCTTGTACTCCTCTGCTGTGAAAGTTGGGCCAACGCTGAATGAATCATGTGGTGTGTCCACATTGTGGATTATAGCTTTCTTAATTCTGGGCTTCACATTTTTTCCATGCCACTTATGGCCCGGTGGAAAACCAATTAAATAATAACAATTATCCCTGTCGTGGCCATTCAATTCATAGTGAGTACGAAATTTAGAAACTGACGCACGTGATGGTGTCCCTCGCTGAGCAAAGGACGGTCCCGTCCGGGGGGCGACTGGCGGTGGTGCCGTACCATGGGACTCCAGTGATGCGCAATTGGAGGGCTTCGAAATCGCATAGGCAGTCAGTGGAGTGTCCTTCCTATTGGCAGCCTCCATCTGTCGTTCTTGCTGTAGAATTAAGCCATGGACGGCCTTGGTGTTTGGGAAGGGGCTTCATCATCAAAATGGATCCACGTGCTTGTGAGTATGGATCATTGAGTCCCATCAAGAACTGCTTTACTTTCTCCTTCTCCTCCCTCTCAATAACCTTCTTCAGCATATTGCAGGAGCAGGTGAGGGGTTCATAGTAAGATCCCAATTCATCCCAAAGGGCTTTGAGCTTGGTGTAATAGGCTGAGATTGAGAGCCATCCTTGGCGACATTCAGCAATTTCTTGAAGTATCTCATAGATCCGTGAGTCATCCCCTTGTGAGTATTGTTCATGAAGTTCGGTCCATATCTCAACTGTCGTATCGCAATACTCCACACTGCGTTCAATTTCTGGGTCAATGGAGTTGAGAATCCAAGAAGCAACTAAATCATTGCAGCATTTCCATAACGGAAATCTTGGATCGTTGGTCGGTGGGGCTTGGATGGATCCATTAGTGAGGCCAAATTTATTTTTGGCGTTGAGACTGCGACGCATCGAACGACTCCATTCTCCATAATTTCGGCCGTTCAAGAGTTTACTGACCAGAACCAATCCTGGTGTGAGTGATGTAGGGATAGCGGTCAGGTAAAGTTGTTCCCTTATCCTCGTTGTCGTGTGGCTTAGAAGTTTCTGATATGATGTCTGTATCGACCATGTTGTCGATGTTTGGGTGATGTATGATTGTGTTTGTGGTGATTGTTGCGGAAGGTGGTTAGGTCACCAGAGTCGTTGCTATGATACCATGAGAAAATATGAGGAAATTGTATTTTTTACTGTGTTGATTTGTGTCAACTGTACACCATGAATTTATACAATGATAGCAAACCTATTCTAGGTAGGAAGAATAATCTACGACTAAAATTACTCTTACAAGTATGGTATGATTTCACAATCAGTTCCATCTATACAGCTATGTTAACATGAAAGGAAAGTGGATCAATTAGTTGATTGGTTTTCCTTTAATAGTTATGTCCTAAAGCTTTATGGTCTTCTCTCAACTTGCTTGGCATTCCAAAAGATTACTTCTCACTGTTTTCATTTTCAGAGACTCGAAAACATGGAATACTAGTGGCATTGAAGGTGTCCATCGATTTTTAGGGAGAGCTTGGAGGTTGATTGTTGGTTCACCTTTACCTGATGGTACATTCAAAGACCAGACACAGGCAATTGATGAGGAACCCTCTCTGGAACAACTTCGATGTCTTCATAAATGCATTTATAAGGTATTATCTCAAGTATATGTGGTTCATTTTAAATCCTACTGGTTTACTTAACCATTTTGTTTGTTCTTGTCTTATAATGGCATTAAAGAATAAAGAAGCGCATGTCATACAATTACTTAGAGCTGCTTATCTAGAGATGGTGTTGCAAACTTATGTCCCATGTTTGTTGTGTTAAGCAGTACCATCAGGTGGTTATGGGTATTGGCATGGTTAATATTCGAGAATGAAATGTTTTCAATCACTTATGTGAAACTCCTTTTTTTTATTTTTTTTCCCGTAAAGAGCTCTTAAATAACAAATGGCTGTAGAAGCCATCAAAATAATTCATAAAGGTTGGGGCTTCTGAAAGGACTCATGTAAAAATGAAGCTTCAATACTGTATGTTTTACACCTTATCATGAAGAGCTCCACTAGCTCATAACAGTGTTGAAAAAAAAATTTTTTTTTTTTCGTTGCTAGAAGTTGCTCTATCATCAGTTCAATACTTTCAAGAACATGTAAGTATTGCCATGAAAGTGTTACTGTTGTTCTGAGCCACCAAATATACCAATGGAACCTGGCCATACATGACCTCAGATTATATCTTTCAAATCATACGTGAACCAATCCCTGTATTTCGTAATTAAGAGGCAATATAGCTGCATAAACTTGCTATCCTTGGTCTCTCATTTCAAATAAAACATCTGGGAGTTCATTGCAGTCAGTTGGTCTGTTTTCATAAACTTAAAACAAGAGATGGAGCTTCTGACTGTGGTTATTAGATTTGTTGCAGGTCTCCTTAACATCTGTCTTTAGATTCTCTTACATACGTTCTCTTATCTCATAGAGTAGTAGTTACGACTTACAAGTGATGATTATCTTTGATCCTATACTTCTGCTTTTGTCCAGGGATCAGAGAAACTTAATGATTCAATTGGGGTGCATTTTGCAAATATTTCAACCATTAACCATCTTTATTCCTTCCCTTCCTCCTCTCTCTTTTTTGTGGTTTTTGGTGTTGGATTCAGAAAAGTGTCATGTAATGGCCATTCTTCTGCCCCGTTCAGAAAGTTGTTATCCATTTTGTGCTGCAACAAGTATACTTTCTTTTAACATGTTCATTTAAACCTCAAAGTCAGTGTTAAAACTGGCGAGACAGCAGCCTGTGGGACATGGGCACTAATCAAGCCTTCATTCTGATTGTAAATTGTGGGATATTCTTATTTCGTGAAGAGTAGTGGGAGATCCAGGAGTTGGCATTTGGGGAGGGGTTTTGTGGTGCCGTTGGGGGAGGGGGGCTCCTCACCAGCTTTCTTTGCTTTGCCACTGGTAATCATCATTACCTTAATTTCTGAGGCTTCACGTGCAGTGTTTATAACATTACGTCCATGCGTCATAAATTGTTGCAATGTTACCAGTTTGTAGTGAATTATTGGGTTCATAGTTTCATTGTGAGCTGTAGGTAACAGATGAGATTGAAGGAACACGGTTCAATACTGGAATTTCTGCTATGATGGAGTTCATTAATGCCGCTTATAAGGTCTCTCTCTCTCTCTCTCTGTTTCTCTCCACTGAACTTGTAATTGGAACCCCTCTTTTGGCTTTCACATGCTGGTCACTTCTGTTTTGGAACTGTTGAAGACATATTAATGGTAGTTCAGGATAATGAGTATCTTAAATTTGACGTCAATATGTGGACTGGGGCCAAAATATTCAATCCTAGAGAGCTAAGGTGGAGTATTTAAGAATCAATGGCGTGAGATCGCACCTTAATCTCTTATTTGTTTCTTATATTCTTGCTTTCCTTTTAAGTGTCTTGATGCAAATTGGGCTAGTGTTTTTTGGAAAAAAGAAAAAGGAAAAAAAGAAACTGGCACTATTTATGCTCACTTTGCCCAAACCATTATCTATTTCTAGAGTGCAATCTATATAGTAAATATTCCCTCAGTTTCATCTGAAGAGTCACTTGGCTGTTTGTCAAACAATTCTGGAAATAGAATGTTGCACGGTGATCATTTAAACCTAAACTCCCATTAACATTGTAACTTATTTTATTGACATATGAAGGTTAAAGTCAAGACCAAGAAGAAAATTGTAAGCTTAATTTTAGAATAAGGGACTCTGTAAATGGGACTTGAGAAAAAAAGACAGAAAATGTATTCTTCAAATGGGACACTGTTGTATTTTAGCTTAGATTTGCTTGAATCCATAACCTAAAAGTCTAAGACAAGGTGACTAATGGGCCTGCGTGTCTCTTAGTGTGGCAACTTGTACTTAGGCATAGCTTGAATAGCTTAGAGTTGCTAATTGTATAAGTCTTGAAGAAGATAGCCTATAGGACATCGGACGTCCTCTGCACAAATAGGCAAAATTTGATCCAGCAGTCTTACTTTGGTTATCGGACAAGCTCGTACAAGCCAAGCTTTATCTGCAATATTGAAGAACTCCAAGAACGTCCGATAGTCATCTGCTGAAGATATGTCCTAACTCAAAGATCTCATTAATTGCGATACAACGTTAACCTGCAACTCTCATTTAATGAAGATTTCCATTCTAGGCAAATACTCAGAAAAGGACATTTCTTCTGCAAACTCAGACCGCCTATTTTTGGCAAAATGTCGAGACAGTAACTTGCAGAACCGCCTATCAGAGCTCAACAACACCATTAGAGCATTGAATGCTCTTGAATTCAAATTGAGCAACTCATGAAGATCTCCAACGGCTCCAAGGTCCCCCCTGCATATAAAAGGAGACTTCATGGCAGCATTTATCACTTCTTCAACCACTCCAACTACTGAATCTCCATAGTCTTCAAGTTCTTAAAAGCTTAATCGTCCTATCTGTATACATTCATTGAAGAGCTTCACACTTAGACGTCTAGTCCATTAAAGCTCTTCATTGATTGCAACACCTAGCTTTTCATAGCTCACGAGAATTGTATCTTATTGATATCAATTCTCCCACACAAACACTTGGTCAACAACATTTTTGTACACAATCCATTAGAGATTTAGTTTGTAAAATATCTAGTGGATAAACTTAGTACACGATTTTCAAATTCAAAGTTGACCACTTTGGTTGTGGACGTAGCACTTATTTATAAGTGTGAACCATATTAAATATTCTGTCTATTTGTGTGTGATTGTGAATTGATTGTGTTGCTTTAAATTTCCAGATTTCCAAGCTGTTAAGAACTGCTGATCTTGACCTGTGAAGATCAGCCATTCTCAACTTGTCCTATACTTCACAAGTCTTCCGCCTGCAAATCTTTTAAAATCCTAGTGAAGTAAGATTTTTGAATCAATTTCAAAAATTGGACATAGGCTATTCAACCCCCCCTTCTAGCCTATATAGAGCAACCTTGGACCTAACAATTGGTATCAGAGCTTAACTCTTTGAAAACTTGTTTTTCCGAGATTAACCTCTTGAGAGATTAAAGATCATGGCTGCTCACCAAATGTTGGAAACTTTAAACGTGAACCATTGTCCTGTCTTGGATGAAGTTCACTTTGACATCTGGAAAGATAAAGTCAAAAGACATATGAATTCAATTGATAAACGTTTGTGGAAATGTGTCACAGATGGACC
Source organism: Platycodon grandiflorus (assembly GCA_016624345.1). Lineage (NCBI taxonomy): Eukaryota > Viridiplantae > Streptophyta > Magnoliopsida > Asterales > Campanulaceae > Platycodon > Platycodon grandiflorus. The sequence goes on from CM028361.1 coordinate 47,457,204, forward strand.
CAGAATTCCAATGAAGCCCAATACACTGGCCGCGGTAGATGCAACGTTGAACTCGAAGTACCAAAGCCGAGAAGAGAGGGATGATGAAGACGAAAGAATGATGCTCGGATGGAAAGGCCATCAACATCATTACTAGCCGTGTTGATATAAGCACGTACCAGATTATCAACCCGAACACAAAGAAAGGAGATGTGGGAAGCCATCCTTGAATATCTTGAAGGTGATGGTGAGACAAAGAATAACAAATTATATACTGCATCCGTAAGTTTGACTCCTTCAAAAGGATCCCAAAGAGTCTCTACGAAGCGCCTATGATAGATTCTATGAGGTAGTCAACTCTTGCTATTCCTTAGGAAAGAAGTATGAAAAGAAAGAAATAAACATGAGATTTCTAAATGCACTAGGCGTCTATGGCATGTTAAAATCATCGCCATGAAAGAGTCAAAAGATTTAAACAAATTGACTCTTAGAAACCTTTATGCTAGTCTTTCAGTTTATGAGCTTGAGATTCAACAAGCTCAAGAAATGGAAAAGAGTTTTAAAAACTTGTCCTTACCACCATGTCTCGAACCTTCTGTTCAAAACCCGATGAAACACCTTCTACTTCCGGTGAAGATGATGATATTCTTTCCGACGAAGCCTTTGCTATGTTTGTAAAGAAATATCAACGTTTCAAAAGGTTTAATAAATCATCATCACATAGGCGGTCTTCTCACAAATCGCCGTTCCTTATAAAACAACCGCCAACCGAAAAGTTCGCTCCTTATAAATCAGCAGACCACCAAAAGGACAATGAGCTAGTTTGTTTTAATTGTAGGAAACCAGGCCACTTTGCGTCTCAATGTCCTAAGCCAAAGTATGAATTTTATAAGAAACGTCCCGAGTCTAAATTTCAAAAACAAAAAGGGATGGTGGCTGAAGACATTGATGAAAGCAACCTACCTACATGGTGTGACACTGACACTGATGAGGATGACTCTTGTGATTTTGCTGAAGAAGCCAATATATGCCTTATGGCCAGGGAGTCACCACATGATTCAAGAAGGTCACTACCATTTCAACAAAATGACAATGATGATGATGATGAGTTCAATGACCCATCAAAGGGAGAGCTCATCAAAGCAAACAAGGATATCTTTGGAAGAATTTTCAAAATTCAAAGTGCCAATGTAAAACTTGCCAAGAAGCATGAACTAGCTGTCTCGAGAAATCAACCTTGATGTCTAAGATCAAAGATCTTGATAGACAGAAGCGAAAGTATCAAATTGCAAAAGAGAACAAAACTTTGATCGAAAAAGTGGACTTCCTACTTGAACACATCAAGAAGATAAATTCGAGAAAGATGACCTTCAAAAGTTGTCAATACTTGAATAATTCTAAAGGAAACTTTGATACCATTCTCTCAAACCAAAAACTTTAGATGACAAAGCGGTATCGGTTTCCAAAGTGAGTTCAATGTAGGTAGTCCTAGTTCTCAAAAAGATGAGACATCGAAGTAATTTTTGAAGAATCGGTGTAAAAGTTTCTTATGACCAGCAGTCTCCCAAAAGGCAAGGACTTGGCTTTAACAGAGTTTCTTTTGTTTATCCCAAGAACACAAAAGACAAGTCCAAAAGAAAGCAATCGCCCAATGACTCTGGCGATAGGAGTCGAGCAACTTAAACTCGCCGTTAGTCACCCTAAGAAAACAGGATGACTAGTGTCAAGTCAAAGAATACTCACTCAAGCCTATCAAATTTGTCGGGCAAGGCGACCCCAACATTGCCTATAAAAGGGTGAAAGGAGTGAATTTTGCTAATAAAAGGCTTAAAGGACATGTGACTGAAAATGCAAAATCTTTTGATAAGAGGTCTCTCTATGATAAGCCTTACATCAATAAGAAAAGGCATTTTCAACCTAAGTCCTATAGGCCGCTTATCGACAAAGGTCACCTCAAAGCTGGCGATGAAAAGAAGCCTCAAAAAGAAATCATTACTCATGTTGAAGGATTTCACAAATGCTCTTCGCAAATGCCATGGTCATGAGATTCATGAATGCCTTCGAGATTCACACCTAAATCTAGAGGATTTACTCCTCTAAAGGTTAAACAGGTGTGGATCCCAAAAGGTTGCTAACCTTGAGGACCCAAAAATAAAAGGGGACCATATTCTTAAATGTCTACATTTCAGGAATGCTTTATGGCTGTCAATGAAGAAGAGAAAGACCTATGGTATCTAGACAGTGGATGCTCAAAGCATATGATGGTGATCCAAATCTTCTCTCAAGCATTGTTGAAGCAAAGGGTCCTCCATATTTGGAGATAACTCAAAAGGGAAGACCATTGGTTATGGAAGTATAATCGAGGCAATCTCTCGTCAACAAAGTCTCTCTAGTTGAAGGATTAAAGCACACCGAGCATATCACAATTCGTGATAAAGGTCTAACATGTCGGTTTTCTTCAAGTCAATGTCTCATAAAGGACAATGAGACATGTTCAACTATCCCGACAGGTTCGAAAAGGGAATGTCTATCTTTGTTGACCTAAATGCCGTTGGAAGAAAATCAAATCTATGCTTGGTTGCTAGGTCATCAATCGACAACTGGTTGTGGCACAAAAGGCTTAGTCATCTCAATTTCAAATACCGGAGAAGCTATCAAAAGACAATCTAGTTGTTGGTTTGCCTAAGATATCACCGAATCACACGTCTCTGCAGAGCATGTCAACTAGGCAAACTACACAAGTCTTCTTTCAAAAGCAAGCCTTGCCTATCAACAACGGACCTCTACGGCTCTTGCACATGGATTTGTTTGGACTGTAACTACTACAAGTCTTGGTGGCGCAAGTATACTCTTGTGGTAGTTGATGATTACTCAAGATTTACTTGGGTAGAGATGATGTCCTCCAAAGATGAAGCGAATACATAGCGGTAGTCTGCCACAACCGCTGTGGATCAAACAAAGAACTTGTTGACTATGAGATTACGATCGCTAATTGTCCTATAATGTGTGACAACACGTCGGCAATCTCAGTATCTCAAAATCCTGTCATGCACTCCAAGACAAAGCACATTGATGTGAGATATCACTTTCTTAAAGATCATGTTGAAAAAGGTAACATCAGCATGAAATATGTGCCTACAGAGAATCAGGTAGCAGACATCTTCACAAAACCACTTGATTCAACCAGGTTTGCATATTTAAGAGGAGAGCTTGGTATGCTTGACCTCAATCCTTAACCCTTTCTAGCAAATTCTTTAAGTTATCTTCTAACTCGTGTTATTAAACCGCCTACGTGATCGCCCGATCGCAACTCGCGAGTACATAGACAACCTTGAGTAAGTATCTACATTCATATCGGCGGTCTTCTATAAAATAGGCGACTTAAGTGCGCCATACGTACGTGACTCATCGTGTAATAAATGCGGATTTCAAATTTTATCAAATTTCATTTATTGGCCTGTCGAGGTATAAAAGGGCAAATCGCACAGTGACTCTTCACTTGCTCCATAACCGCCATTTTCAAACTTTCAAAACCGCTCTACCTTCGAATCTACAATCTTACTCAAATCCTCTTAAACCTACAAATTTCTCAAGTTTTCGGGCTTAAAATCATCAATGGTAAGGATTTCTACACCTTCTTGAGTCATTTAAATCCAGCTTTAGGATCTTGTTTTGACCTAATTTAAGTTTTTAAAACTGTCCGCCATTGATAAACCGTGCTATCTTGCGATTGTTGCTTGAATTATGCTTCTTTGGTGTAAAATGTGTTGTAGAGATTCTGTGGTACTATGTTTTCGCTTATATCGTTTGTTTGCTTGAATCGACAAACTCGGTAGATATTTGAAAACCCGGATGATGAACTGTTCTTATATTATGCTTTAAATTGTCTATATTTTGGGTTTTGATCGAACAGCACTGCTTGTGTTAATATCGGCTGATCACTCACATCGGTTGTATTTAATCATACCTTCCTATATCTATTTGTTCTCATATCCACCATCCGTATAGGCAAGGACTACATTTTCCAAGGCTACCGACACAACGTCATCCTGCATCCGCTAAGCCATCTAGGGCTAAACAGCTGAAAATCTTCCACCGAGAATCCTTCCCAGTCAAGTTATCATCCTGGGATGACAATCGACCGAGATTCCATTATCGCACATCTCGGTGATGCCCGCTAAGGATTTAACGAATGTGGGCTTCTTCCCTTGTTCCAACTTCATGATACCCACTACAACAATGCTTTAGCCGAGGAATTTTACACAAGGATGATCCCGCCTCCTCCTCCACCAATACCAATGAACCGGTCAACCTAAGCTACATCAAGGGTTACATCGAGGCCATTACATCAAATTGACCTATAAGGATATTGGGGCAATCCTTGAACCGCCTATTGAAGGCAAACTGGACTTAACCGATGCCGAATCGACGCTTGCTTGGGAAATGATGCGAGGATCCGCTCAACGAAAGGTTTTCGAGATGTCCAGAATCTCTTCCCGAAAATGCTTATCACATCGGTCATCGATCGATAAGAGCATTCTCTTCAAGAATGGGGCAAGAGACATTTTTACATCTCAACAACTTCGTGGACCAAAGCGTGATTCTTCGAAAGCGGCTTAACCGGGCAAAAATCGTTTTCTCTATGCTATCTCAAAGTGTTGCGACGTCCAATCCAACCCCTCCATGCGACGACCTTTCGTAAGGGTCATCAATATCATTCTTCGCAGATTTGAAGAGATCGATGATAAAGTTATCACCGACAACCTCATCAAGGTGTCTAACACCTACGTTTTCACGATCAACAACGTTACCCGCTCTAGGGATGATATGGCCAAACGAACAATCGTTGTTCTTGCTGCTGCCGCTTCTTCTACTAGTGGCACCTCTACTCAAGCCGAAGGGTAAGCGAAAAGTCACATGTTCGAGACCGAGCCAGGAGGAGCCTAAACCTATAGGGCTGAACTTCCCGAGAACTTTGATCTCGGAAACTTGATCATGATCCCTATGAACCTTCGAGCCTCCTTCCAAAAGGCCAAACATTCCTCCACTCTCACCCTCCGTCTCAAGAAAAACCGCAAATCTCGCACTAGATCGAGGTTGAAAAGGATACCTCTAATTTCAAACCCGGATCTATCCAAACCCAAACCTAAACAAACCCTCCTACCCACGACGAATCCTTTGGCCTACCTAAGGTCTCATCCACCTCTTCCTCCCACACCGCCGTTTTCCATCGGTTCCCCCACCAGTTCCCACCACAACATCTCCATCACCACCTTCGCCTCCTCTACTCCTACCGGTCCAAACATGGCAAACGTTTTAAAAAGAGTGCAAAGAAGAAGGTACATTTTGTGGGAACTGCCGATGAAGCCACTTCTCCTCCACCTTCACCACCTCTGCCTACTACCACTACCACCTCACCTACTTCCTCACCTCCTCACTCTGCTCCCATCCAAACAACCCCCTCACAAGAGCCATCTATCTCACCTGCCACCACCTCTCAACCACCATCTTCCAAACGCTCTATCTCTCCCTCTTCTGACCTGCCTTTCCCCAAACGCCTCAAAATCAACCCTTATAACCACCTACACCCTGAGGTGCAGGATCTGCTGTCCTTCAGAGACAGCAGGCCTAAACCCAACCCTGCTGATTCTGACCCCTACCTCTCTTCCCTTGACTACCCCAAGAGATTTCCTGCCACCTATGTCCGGTGAAATTATCTTTAAGTGGGGTGCATTCTATGACCCCTTCCTCCTTCCCGGTCCCAACTCTTTTTCTCTCATAACTCGGTTCAAGATCTTATGATCTTCAACCAATGGGTTACCATTCACAAGGACCTAGGCCTTCCTCTCCCCACAGAATCAGCCATCTCTACCTTCCTTTCTCTGCCTAAACCTCCAGTCTTCACTCTTATCTGCCATCCTTCCATCCTTCTTCACCCTGTGGTCTACAACTTCATTGATGTAGTCACCACTTACCTTGGCTTCAACCCTCTCATCCCTATTCTCTTCCATTCTCCTAGCCTTTCCCTTCTCTTTCTCCTCCCCTTCTTCATTCACCCCTTTCCTATGTCATCTACATAGAAAGGCTCTTCCTGTTCCTCGCGTTTTCCTAGCCTTCCTTCACCCTCTACCGGCTATGTTACCATTTCCTCCTCCACCATTCTCCATCCTCCTCGGCCCACTCCTGTCTTCCACCGGCCATCCTCCACCCTCCCCTACCCAAGCCGCCAGCCATCCTTCCCCCTCAGCAGGTCCATCATCTCCTCCAGCGAGTCATCCTGACTCGTCTGATACCTATCCTGCTGAGGCTGTACATAAATTTTTGAAAGATTTTGAGGTCATCTCTGTTGACGACCAAGGCCCCGCACCGCCTCTAGATCGTCTCACATCACCCATGTCCAGCCGATCGCATGACCCACGTAATGGAGATTTCCGAAGTGCCAAGGCCGCTTTGATGCCGCTGCGCTCTATATCGCCACCAAACGCTCTTGCCAACCGGATCTCGATCTTCCTCCTCGACCTCTGCCATCTTCAAGACCAATTGGGACAATCTCGCCACAAAATGATGCAGATCGTCGACATGGTTGAAGCCGGCTACAAGCTTGTGCTTCGCCTCAACGCCATGCAAATCGCTCTGTTCACTCCTGTTCGAGCGACGCGCAATCTTACCTCCAAGCACTTGGCCTTCTATCGCAAAGAGCACATCACTACTTCCAACCGTCTTGCTCTCATTGATACCTCGCTTGCGTCCATGAAGGAGGAGATGGCTAGACTCAACAATGATCACGGACTAGACTTATTGAGCATAATGCCCTACTCAAACGAAAAAAAGTGATCTGTCCTGCATTGGCGATACAAAAGAAGAGTTAGCCGAGGTCAAACGAAAAACATCGATCTTTCCTACGAATTGACCGACGCTAAAGAAGAGCTAGCGAAGCCAAAGAAGAAATTGCAAAACTAAAGGTGCTGCGACTCTAGATGGACATCAAGAGGTTATAGGCAATCATCGTGCAAAGGTCATACTTCATCTCGATCATCCTCTCGAACCGGCCGATAAATTTTTGGTATAATCTTTTGCAAAAACTTTGTAATTAAACTCCGTGTTTAATTCACAATGTCTATATTTTAAATTTTCATGCTTTTTATGAGCGCTTATTATGTGAATGCATGAAAATTAAACCACCGGTTTAAAGACATGTCCTATATTGCCTATTCTGCATGTTTTTAAAATTCGTCTAACTACAAGTGTCGATGCTTAATTTCCTATTCGTAAACACTTTGTAATTCTTGAATACAATGACCGTATGTAAGTTCATCTAGGGCATGCTTATTTAATATATCAATCTTACAAGCATGTTATTACTAGACTTGAACTTGGTCACCGATATTGTATTCGTAGGGTCATGGACTCAAGCAAATAGGAGGAGATTGTTGTATTTTAGCTTAGATTTGCTTGAATCCATAACCTAAAAGTCTAAGACAAGGTGACTAATGGGCCTGCGTGTCTCTTAGTGTGGCAACTTGTACTTAGGCATAGCTTGAATAGCTTAGAGTTGCTAATTGTATAAGTCTTGAAGAAGATAGCCTATAGGACATCGGACGTCCTCTGCACAAATAGGCAAAATTTGATCCAGCAGTCTTACTTTGGTTATCGGACAAGCTCGTACAAGCCAAGCTTTATCTGCAATATTGAAGAACTCCAAGAACGTCCGATAGTCATCTGCTGAAGATATGTCCTAACTCAAAGATCTCATTAATTGCGATACAACGTTAACCTGCAACTCTCATTTAATGAAGATTTCCATTCTAGGCAAATACTCAGAAAAGGACATTTCTTCTGCAAACTCAGACCGCCTATTTTTGGCAAAATGTCAGGAGACAGACTGTAACTTGCAGAACCGCCTATCAGAGCTCAACAACACCATTAGAGCATTGAATGCTCTTGAATTCAAATTGAGCAACTCATGAAGATCTCCAACGGCTCCAAGGTCCCCCCTGCATATAAAAGGAGACTTCATGGCAGCATTTATCAGTTCTTCAACCACTCCAACTACTGAATCTCCATAGTCTTCAAGTTCTTAAAAGCTTAATCGTCCTATCTGTATACATTCATTGAAGAGCTTCACACTTAGACGTCTAGTCCATTAAAGCTCTTCATTGATTGCAACACCTAGCTTTTCATAGCTCACGAGAATTGTATCTTATTGATATCAATTCTCCCACACAAACACTTGGTCAACAACATTTTTGTACACAATCCATTAGAGATTTAGTTTGTAAAATATCTAGTGGATAAACTTAGTACACGATTTTCAAATCCAAAGTTGACCACTTTGGTTGTGGACGTAGCACTTATTTATAAGTGTGAACCATATTAAATATTCTGTCTATTTGTGTGTGATTGTGAATTGATTGTGTTGCTTTAAATTTCCAGATTTCCAAGCTGTTAAGAACTGCTGATCTTGACCTGTGAAGATCAGCCATTCTCAACTTGTCCTATACTTCACAAGTCTTCCGCCTGCAAATCTTTTAAAACCCTAGTGAAGTAAGATTTTTGAATCAATTTCAAAAATTGGACATAGGCTATTCAACCCCCCCTTCTAGCCTATATAGAGCAACCTTGGACCTAACAGACACGGGCTACCAATTACATAGAGATAGATATACGAACATGAAAATTTAGAAATTTAAGCTTGATTCACATTGTTGGGCCCCTCCAACATCTTAAGCTCTTAGATGAGTGTTCGAACTTAACATGGTGTCAAAGCTCTTTTAACTCGAGGTCTTGCATTTAGGTCACCCCCTCTTACATTTGTTTCAGGCAATATTTTGAGTCCCCATGTCGGCACCTTGTTTGGTTTGCGATACACGTAGTGATGCACCTCCGTTTATCTCTCCACTTGTGAGCATGGGTCAGTATGGACAATGTTAGGCTTGATATCCATTGATGGGCACCTCTGTAACAGGTGAAGGTTTTAGAGAGTTGATAACTTAATACACTTAGCAATAATAGTAAGGGGGAGGATGATAGTTTGTTTATGGCTATATTGGAGGGTTTGGAGGTCTTACATTGCTTGCCACTGTCTGTAAAGGCAACCATATGCTTTAGAATTCACAATTATGAATAGAAATGAAAAAGAATGAAGAAAGAAGAATGTTAAGGTTGAAAATAGGGACTATGGTGTTCACCGTTCTCTTTTGCTCTGATGACAAATATAATAAGATACCATTGCAGGCATGCTTTCAACTCAATACTTTCTTATTCATATTTTAACTTGTGATTAAAGAAAAAAAGTTGAAGGGGGACAGAACTTGGAATCATGTCTTTGCTCATTTGTCATTTCTTTAGCAGTATTGAAAAAAATATGCTAGAATTACCTCATTAATGGAATGAAAATGAGTTTTAAAGTCTGGATAAGTAAAATATTTGTAGTGTTCCAAGTTTCTGTTTGCCAAGCAACTTAACCTCCTTTTGAATTGTCATCTTTCTAGTGGGATAGACTTCCAAGGTCAATCATGGAGGCTTTTGTTCTGTTGCTTTCTCCATATGCACCACACATAGCTGAGGAGCTTTGGTTTCGCTTGGGGCACTCAACTTCGTTGTCTCATGAACCCTTTCCGAAGGTAAAGGCTTTGTGTATTTCTCAGATATACAATTGACGAAGTGATTATAAAGGGGAAAACACGAAGCAGTAAAGGATGGGAGTTATTAGGGAATGATAAGAATCTGAAATTGTAGCCTTCAAAATCCTATAGATGGACTAATAAAGTCACCTGGCCAATGCTATCAAGAGCAAGTTTCTTTTCTCGTATGGTGTCGATTTATTTCTTACAGATTTAACTCTGCCTGCAGACTGATCCTTCATACTTAAAAGAGTCTACTGTGACACTACCGGTTCAGATCAATGGGAAGACAAGAGGTACTATACAGGTTGAAGAAATATGCACAGAGGAGGATGCTTTCCAACTGGCTTCACTTGATCAGAAACTTTCAAAGTTTTTGGATGGGAAAACAATCAAAAAGAGAATTTTTGTCCCTGGCAAAATTTTGAACATTATTCTGGAACGTGAAAGTATCAAAGTGGGTGGTCGGTAGTTCATTCTCAAATCATTTGGGATCCTTGCTTGTCGCATCATAAGGATGAATATAGAGCAACCAGAGAAAGATAGTGTACTTGTTTACCCTGTTCTGCGGAGCTTCCCTTGGTAGGTGCTTCAACTTCTTTTCTGTGCCTTTCTTTTTTTGGGAAAACTTTGTTTCACTCCATTGTTGGTGTGTTTAGGTTGTTGATGGAGCGAAGGGGGGCAGCCTCAGTGTATTCTGTCAAGAGTTCTACTTGTCTAGTAAGAGAAACAGAGAGTATTTACATAGAAGGGACTTAGCATTTTGATGTGCGCATATAGTTTGTTTCGAGTTTATGCATGGATGGTTGATGCCTTCATGCAATCCTCCATTTGTTGTAGGTAATAAATTGAAAACATTTCCACCTGTATGTATATTATCTGTATCAATTGGAGCATGCATAATTGCAAACATGTATGATAATTTTTGATCGTTGGGCTCAACCAAGAATCAGAAGTCGAAAGCAATGGCAGGTCCCAAGTCGCTCGCCGACTCTTTCCACATGTCAAAAATGTAACTGCGTGTTCACTTAGTATAAATAGATGCTTTTAAAGTTCACCTTGCACATGTATATATACCAATTACGAATGGAATCCCAGCAGAAACCAATCCATTGTGCATCCTCCCCTCCCAAAGGGTATATGTTGACAAACGCTGGTCTTTAAGACAGTTTCAGTTGAGTTTAACATCTGCACTCTTACTGAACCTCACTCTTACACCCCATGCATGAACAAAAATGAACACTCTTTTGGAACAGAGAATGATGTTATGGCCTCTAAGATAAGTGATTTAGAACAAAATCATACTTGGGAACAGCACACATTGCTTCCTATTAAAGAGGTAGTGGGATCTTCCAAAAGTGATTAATATCTCCCATGTTGAGGACATATGCATAACATTTTTAAATGAGTAAAATTTTGATATACTGTCGGCGTGTATATATATATATATATATATATATATATATATATATATATATATATAATTTTCAATTCAATGGTTATTATAATATCTCCCGCCCCCCTCCCTCCTTCCTCCTCCTCCTCCTTCCCCCCACCCCCACCCCACCGGTCAATCCCGCCTCCATCACAGAGTATGTTAAGCTTTTTTTTTTTTTTTAAGTTGTTCGGCACCCTTCCCGAACAGCACTATGGTTGTTCGGCACCCTTACCGAACACCCATAGTGGTGTTCGGCACCCTTACCGGACAAATATGGGTATTTAAGTCAAAATTTATAATGGCATTTTGGTAATATATGGTATAGGGTGTACTCAGCCATTGTCTGGGTGTAAATAGCAACTGTCTATTGGTAAGGAAATGAAAAGTTTTTTCTCCCCTCTTTTAATTATAAGAAGTCATTACTACTAAGTGTGGATTACTTCAATAAAACATAACCTATTCACTTTCTCTCGGACACACATCATGGGAAGTCATTCTGCACCGAGGGAATATGTGATTAACATTTGTGGAGTCTTTCGGTGCTGTTACAGGCACAAATAGGGTGTTGTGTTGTTTGGGCTGGGGAGGAGGAGGGAAAAATGGGGAGGCCTCAAATAGTGTTGTTTGGGGACTCCATTACAGAGCAATCCTTCAGATTGGGTGGATGGGGTACTGCTCTTGCCGACACTTACTCTCGCAAGGTTTCATCCCTCAATTCTATACAAATCATTCCCCAAATCTTTGAATTTCTTTTTTCTTTTTTTGAATGTGACCCGAATGAATCTCGATTTGTCCTCTTGATATTTGTGTAGGTTGATATTGTGGTTCTTGGTTATGGCGGATACAACACTAGATGGGCTTTGTTCTTGCTCCACTACATTTTACCACCGGTAAATTTATCATTCTAACTTCTTTATTCTCTGTAGCTTATAAATTGTTTCTAAATGGTGGTTGGTGGGCTCGAAATTCATCAATTCTGACATCTGCCTATGATCATCATTATAAATCTCTTACACTATCAATTCCCACTGATTGATGCTCTATGTAATTGATTTAGTATGGTCTGTCTGCGAGCTCAATGATAAGATTAAAGAAGGAGGGGAAGTTTTCACTTTCCCAAGCCAACTGCCCCCAATGGATTTAAGGTACGTAATCATCATAACTAAATGTTTAAGATTTCCTGAGTTTGATCATTTCTCTTTGACCATTTGTATTTTTTTTGTTTACACTATACTTGGAAAAATACAAAATAAAAGTTCTCCTACATTCATCGCACAATCTTCTTCTTGATCTACATATATTTATGTTTTTTTGGTATTGATAAATTCAAGTGGATTCCATGATCAAATAGGCTGGCACGGTGCTATATATATATGATTATCCCATGCAAGAGAATGCATTTGAAGAGGTCATTTTCCATTACAAAATCTCTCTCTCCTCCTCAAAATCCCTCATCCCCGTTACCACCACAGCACACCCACCACTTCCTCCTATTTTTCTCTCTCTCTTTCTCGGTGGTTCGATCTTAGTGTGCTGCGATACCCGACTAAAATTGTAGAAAGATTGTGGACAGGTTGATGCGTATCGCCATCGTGAGCTCCGCCCAGTGCAAGCCAAAGAAGTGTCGTGAGGAGTGCAAAAAGAGCTATTATTGTCAAAACTGATACACTTATTTTCTTTTTCATTTTTAAATTCAATTTCTTTTATATTTTTTTGTGTTGATTTTGGCATATCTTGGTATTAGCATCGGTTTTTATGTGTGATTACCGGGGAGAGTTCATTATGTAGTTGCATTTTATGTTTGGGATTTTAATTTTTGAGCAATTTGGAATATTTTTTTGTAATGTATGACGGTATACCCTTTTGTGTACAATGAATTTACTTTTTAATTTTTCAAAAAAATTAGATGTTGGGAGTATTTAGGAACTTTAATTTTTAAACTATTGATGATTTTGAACAGAGGCTACTGTGGAACTTGATTATGGGAAAGGATTAGCGGATGTTTATTTGAGGATTATGGATAAATTGGGTCGGAAAGAGGAGCAAGAACTAATGAAGAAGAAGAGATGTAAAAGGAAGAATGATGATCTAAAATTGATGATGGTACGTGGACCATCAGGCCTCATGCAACCAAGGCCTTCCAAGGAGTAAGTTGAATGCAGTAAGGATATCTATGACATGAAAGGTAGTACTAAGTGAGGATCAAAGGGCGTACTTGGACATTGACAATCAGCTGGCCTTCTTGGGTTAGCATAAGTAGTGATTGATGTACACGGGAAAAGAGTCTAAGATATGTCAAAGGGTAGATGTTAAGGGTTCTTTTAACTCAAGTGATTACATTTTTATTAATAGACAAAGAAATCTCTCTCTCTCTCTCTCTCTCTCTCTCTCTCTCTCTCTATATATATATATATATATATATATATATATATATATTTTGATGCCTTACATATATACACATAACTATATATACATACATATTGATGCTTTACATAGTGACACCTTACCATTCTTTCGATTTCTGACAGTTCTCAAGCCTCCAAGTAAGCTTGACTTATGACTTTTTATTTCTAAGTCATTACCTAATAACTATACATAATAATAATAGGAGAATGCTAAAGGTTGCACCCAAATGTGCTAAACATTGCACCCCTTATTCTCAAATTACTATTTTACCCTTAAATTAATTTAAAAAACCAAAAATTAAACTAATCCCAACTCACCCACCCACCCCCACAATCTGCCCCCTCCCCCAATCTGCCCTCTCCCCTACGGCCCAACTCACCCCAAATTTGCCCTTATGCCTAGTCACAAGATTACTCACAGAATTTTTTTTTAAAAAGAGCAGGGCCGGCTCTATCACATAATACCGGACCGGCATTATGTAATAGAGCCGGGCCAGCTCTTTTTAAAAATGACGGACCGGCCCATTTTTTTTTTTTAAACATTGTTAATTTGTAATTAGTCTTATTTTTTATTTTTTAAACATTGTTAATTTGTAATTGTTATTGTCATTTATATATATATTTTTAAACAGTGTAATATCATTTGTATTTTTTTTTTTGCCATTTTTTTTCTTTTTAAAGAGGTATCATTTGTATTTTGAATACAGATAATATAACATAAAAAATTTAGCAAAAAAAAAAACAGAAATAGGGCCAATACAATTTTAATTTTAGACACGTATTGAATTAAAATGTGTAGTATTATTTGTATTTTTTTATTGCCATTTTTTTTCCTTTTTAAAGAGGTATCATTTGTATTTTGAATATAAATAATATAACATAAAAAATTTAGCAAAAAAAAAAAAAGAATAGAGCCAAGACAATTTTATTAAAAAAAAAAATTTGACATTTGGGAGAGCGGGGCCGGCACTATTAGATATAGCCGGGCCGGCTATATAACAAATGGCCGGACCGGCATTTTGTTATATAGCCGGGCCGGCTATATCCTATAGGGCCGTCGGGGCTCTATTTTTAGAAAAAAATTCTTAATTAAATGAAATAAATAAAAAAATGTACCGTGAAATAGTCATTAACATTAATATGAACTATAATCTTAATTATAATTAATAATAAAGGCTTGTTTGTGTAAATAAACAGTACATTAAATAATACATCCTCCGTTAACTTTATCTAAACTGTACCAATATATTTATTTGTCAATACCATTAATATGAACTCTAATATGAACTCCAATCTTAATTATATATTATAATACTAATTAAGGGCATTTTTGTCATATTTTATAAAAATTCATTAAAAAGGTGCGACGCTTAGCACAATTGGGTGCGTCATTTAGCGCCCATGTAATAATATGTTTAACAATAGTTTTGAACCCACACTATTTTAAATATAAATATACACCTTAAACCAACTCAACCAATTATAATATATGTAATGATTTTAAGAAAATATTATATTATTATATAAGTCATTTTATAATTTAAACCAACTAATTTGTATTCTTATAAATGGTTACTCTCTCCATGTCAAATTATGAGTCTCATATTCTTATTTAATACGTCCTAAAATAATGTCTATAATATGTGATGCATAAACAAAATTTTAAATCATTTCATTTAAAATTGATGTTTTTTTGTTGTTGATATTTGTGTAAGTTTTTTTTTTCACACCGACATTGTATAAAAAACATATAAATATAGTATCTAACTAAATATTTTCTAATCATTGAATGATCTTCAAAAATCATTTAAAAAATATGATTATATTCAATCCTTAAACAATTCTCCTTTGCTCAAAAAAAAAAATCATCTTTCTTCAATATGTCCCAAAGTAATTATTTTATTTTTAATTTTATTAAAAATCTTCAAATATATGTCTAAAATATCTTTATTAAGTGCAAGATGGAAAAAAAAAAAAGGAAAAAAATAAACCCAACAATTTGATATCATTAAAGGATACTTAAAAATAAAAAAATGATTAGAAACGAAAATACATATATTGACAACTAATAAAAAATACTTATTCTGAAATAAAAATATTATAATAAATAACCATTAATTTGCATATATTGACAACACTTAACTTTTGTCAGACATTAAGTCAACAAACGCCGATGTTGAATAATGATATTAATTTCAAAAATATTTTTAAAATGTATTAATTAATCTCAAAATTAAATTAAATCCATGTAGAGCACGGGCTCAATAACTAGTCGATTATAATTTTTCAACTTTCTTGGACAACACTAAACATTACTATTGTTAATAGTAGTGGAACTAGGAGATAAGCTATATTAGTAGAATTCTTTACTAATAGACCTAATATAATTATTCTAATATAACTACACTCTATTAATGTATATGTAACTCTTCAAATACATAACATTTAATATATACACTTGAAATGTAACTCATCTAATCATTATCTTCAAATTAATACTCCAATCATAGTTATTAAAATTAAATATAATTATTAGATAATGACAAAACAATCATTTAAGTTAGAATTTGAAAGAGTACTCTTTTCTAAAAGGCTTGGAACCAACATTAACAAAATAATGTGAGAATTTGAAAGAGTACTCTTTTCTAAAAGGCTTGGAACCAACATTAACAAAATAATGTGAGTTGTCACGATCATGTTTCAATTAATACATATATATCATATAATATATCTTACAAAATAAGTATACACCATGTTTAATCAAAGAGCAGTGCTATTTCCACTCCCCATTTTGCTGAGTATACCCCCTTATCATTATTATAAAATTGCCACAATTTTAAAAGGCTATATTACTCTTAAAATTTTTAAAAACCCTAAGATACTGTGCGGTACCCCCGGCCGCACGCCTTAAGGTATGTGCGGCGGACCAGTGCCGCACATTCCTTAGGGTGTGCAGCAAGGGGGTGCCGCACAGTATCTTAAGTTCTTCAAAATTTTACAAAACCTCTCACCAGCCTAGCCTAGCCACCGCCGGCCTCTCCTCGCCGACAAATCCATTTGGACTTGCCAGGCCACCACCATCCCAGAGCAAGCTAGATTAAAGGAAAAGATTTTACTATTGGCCTCTGTGGATTCAATACTTTCATCATATTTGCAGTACATCATTCGTCAATTCTTAAGATTGCTCATATTTCTATTTTTTTTCTTCAGCAATCTAGTGTGTATCAATTGACTTTTTGATTTGCTCATCATGTAGGGCTCAAAAGAAGCAAATAGTAGAAGTGACCAGTGTATCTCAGTGCATTTGTCAATTCAATTGAAGGTAGGTTTTCCTTTGAATTCATATTTTTTTAGCTCTCCATTTTTTCCCGTTTCTTTTCTCGTGCTTCTTGCGTTCATTATGTTAATTTTTTCCCGTTTCTTTTCTCGTGCTTCCTGCGTTCATTATGTTAATTTTTGTAGTTTTCTTTGGAGGCGGGGGGGAGAGGAGGAGAAAGAGATGGGTTGAAGTTGAATTGGAAAAAAATGAGTTGTTAAAGGGTAAAATAGGAAAAAAAAAATGGGGGTATACTTAGTAATATAGGTGGTATAATGTTTGAAGGGGGGTGAACTAAGTAAATGGATATACTTAGCATTTTTGGGGGTTGGAATAGCAATTCCCTTAATCAAATTAGTGAGGGAAAAAAAAAAAACAACAACAACGTGCATAGCACGGGTCACACACTAGTTTCAATTACTATTACATGTTATACATATCACTTGAGTTTTTAAATTATTTCATTCAAAATTAATGTTTTTTTAGATTCTTGTGTAATTTTTTTTTCTTACACTAAAAATAAACTCTTTTCAAATTAACACTCTTCAACAAAAAATAATGACTATATAAAATTACCCTATCCTACCCTCTCTCTCCTATGAAAGGAATTGTGGGATACATCAAGTATGGCCGCCTGACCCGACAAAACAACTTATATGGCCTTTGATGGTCATCTCTTTTAAAAGGAAAAGAACAAAAGGGAGTAAAAGTGAACTTCCAAAAATGCTCATTCCAATTAAGACGGTGACTTATAGTGTCGTTTAATCGACAACGAAACAAACACTAAACGGCTACTTGATCGTTTAAACTAATACTAAACGATGAATAAACGATTAAACGAATAATGGAACGATTAAACGTTCATTAAAAGGTTTATCAAACGGTTAAATGAAAGTAAGTTCACCTTGAACGTTTAAACGTGTACCAAACGGGCTGACCAAAATTTTAAACGAATAGTTTGACCGTTTAAACGCCTTGAACGATTAAACGTGTACCAAATGTTCGCATCGCGATTCACGAATGTTCACATCGCGATTCACTAATGTTTGCATCGCGATTCAGTAATATTAGCATTACGATGAACTTATTAATCATCGCGATTGGGAAATTTTAAAAATGCGATAAACCAAACTACAAACTAATTTAAGCCATAAATAAAACAAGCGCGAAACACAAAAAGCAGCGTTTCATCTCACTTTCATTGTCTGCACACAAAAAAAAATTTATCTCACTTCCATTGTCTACACCAGCAACTTCTTCTCTCTGAAATCGAGTGTTAACAAGAGAATTATTTCTTCTCCACGAACCGAATACACAAACAACAAAAATGACCAAAACGACGAAGGAAACTCAGACAACAGGTGTGTATTTCTTCTACATTATTTGAAAAATTATGAAATGCTTTTATTCAATTTGTGTGTCCGTGTTATAAAATACACAATTACTAAACGAACATTTTGACCGTTTAAACTCATACTAAACGATCATCGTTTTGTTCACAACTACTTAAGTTAATTTCCTTCTATTTTCAGACCACAGTTTACCTTAAACCCTTTACCCTAAACGATCATCGTTTTGTTCACAACTACTTCAACTCAACCGTTTGTGCTTGAATTGAGTTCCATAGTTCGAATCTTCTTCAGTTGGGTTTATGACCACACTTCAACATCCGTAAAATCACAAAAAGGTAATTCTTCGAAAGACCACAGCAAAAAACCCTTTCCTCTATTTGCATTTCGTTTATCGAGCACACTCCAACTCACACTTCAACATCTGTAAAATCACAAAAAGATAATTCTTCCAAAACGTTTAACCCTCGTTCAGTTATCGTTTATAATTTATTTTTGCAACTTTATTCTTTGGCAATTTATTTCGATTATGTGTTTGGTTTAGGTTTTATGTTCTTTTGATTGCACTTTTTGTAAAAATTTTAAAATGAATTGTTTTCGTCTTTTCTGTTTACAGTTTATATTTCAATTGCAGACAATATGGCATTCCTTCTTGAGCGTTCAAAATGGTTCGACTCAAAAGTTACTTGGTGTAGACTACACATAGTAGATGAAGTGTATAACAAATTAGACGATGCACACAAAGATCTATTCAAGACATTCTGCTTTGGAAACTTATACAAGATGCGGGATAATATGAATATGGTGTGCAAACTTACCCATGCACTAAATATGATGAGGATTAAGCCAATCAATGATTTAAACGAGGTCGGTTTTGTATTGGGGGTAAAAGATCAGATTTGGCTTCTCGGACTATACCCTCATTCTTGGATTACACCCGGTATTGAGGAAAATTTCATTCGGAAATCCTGGTGGAAGCAGTTGAGGAATGAATATTTTGGTGGAGTGAAAAAATCCATCAAGCCTAAAGAATTGATGGAGGCATTTCTGAATCTGGCAAACAATGAGGAGGACCGATACAAGTTGGGGCTGGCACTTGTATATGAATATGTGTTGAGAGCTCGGGAAAACACAACACAAATTGACGCAATGGTTTTGGATATTGTCGACAACTTAGAGGTGTTCAATAGATATCCATGGGGAACAAGGACTTATAATCACCTCCTAGTTGGACTGACAAGAAAAATTGAAGGTCGCGCAAACCATGTATCGTACTATGGCTTCACATATGCACTACAGGTAAATGTTTAAAATCAATTATTGATTAAATAACAACTATTTATACTCATATCATGTTTCTAACATACAATTTTCGTAGGTTTGGGCATTTGAGTCCTTCTAGGCATAAGAAAGGCGTTTAATTTGCAAGAGACGGAGCAAAAATAGCCTAGGATGTGTAAGTGGAAGATGGTGGGAAAGTTGGCAGAAAATGCCAAATATAATAAGGTTCTTGCATTGCTGGAGACATCACAAGTAAAGAATTAAGAGAACTTTCATATTTTTGTTGTTGTTTGTTGATATGATTTGAGAGAGATGAAGAATTGAGAGAATTTTCTTATTGATTTATGAAAAAGAAATACATTGTAGAAAGGAAAGTTCATACCATTTCTGAGAGAGATAGAGAGTATATATACGGCTCTCTTATAACCAACTTGCGAAAAAATTAACACATCACTTACACCCTTAAGCTATTAAGAAATTACACACACCACCCATACAGCTTATATGTGTTGTTTGTGAATTGGCAGGATGGTGATTTCATGCCATTGACCTCGACCTCTGAAGAATCTCTTACGCCTTACGTTCTTGATTATCCGTTGACGTGGGCATAAAATTTTGATTATTATATTGAGGAAGAGGCGAGATGAGGCAAATGAGGCGGATGAAGACGTTGCACTGAACACCAATCTCCACAAGAGAGAAGAAGCATCACCTTCGATGTGCCTCAACTGAAATCAATGTGGGAGATGCTCGTAGGGATGCACGTATAGATGCCAATACTGATGCCACTACTGAGATGCCCTAGAGGTACCCTTCGGATCATTTTTCATTGATTTGATGAGGGAGGTTTTGGATTACGTGGCAAATTTGGAGAGGTCTTTGGGGAGCAAGATCGATGCATTAGACCGGAAGGTCGATGCATTAGACCAAAGGTTGATGCATTGATTGTGCAAAGGAGGGAGAGGTCGAGCCCTAAGGGTGATAGTGTTTCGGCGGACATCGGTCTATGAGGGGAGGCGGGATGTTTTGGGAATGGAGATCGGGCGGAACCACGAGGCTTGTGTGGAGACACACAATGAGGATCAAGTGGAGATGGGGACGATCTGAGCCACGAGAGGACTCTAGCGAGGATCTGTGGAGCGGGCGGTGCCCGGCTGGGGATAATGTCGAGGAAGAGCAGGCCGTGGATAATTCAGAATCAGAGGAGAGCTCAAATCAAGGAGGATTTAGAGTTAATAGGACAAGAAAAGAGCTCGAATTTGGGAATGTTTTGGAGACTGGAGTGAAGAGACAGAGAAAACCATCGGCGTTTGTGAGAACTCCCTACACTACTGGAGTGAGCCCTCGGTAATAGAAAAATCCGAACATTCGTCGATGGTTCGAAATTGATCACTTCCGGGATCCGGACCTGCTAAGCTCGAACGGTTCATGCGTTGTCGGCGACGGTACTAAGTAAGACTCTTAACTTTCCTATTCAAATAACAATTAACTAGTTGGTTATTTTTTGTTATCATTTTATTTGATTACTTATGCAATTTCTTAATTTTCATAGATCGAATAGTTTGACTTTAGGTGAATATCATATCGCCGATGGCAAAGAGTGGTTTAAAGTTGTTCTATCGGAAAGATTATTTCTTGACGATCGGGTTAGTTATTTTATTAAATTAATTACATTCTAACTTAATAATACTGTTTAACTCTCATATTTTAATTTTTGCCTTTTTCAGCATATTGATTTGGCCATCTCTTTGATGAGAGAAAGGCAAATGAAGTATCCTTTATCTTTTGGGCGGCACCCTGGAGCTCTAATGGACACCCTGTTACTAGAGAACATTAAGATTGAGGTGTCAAATTTGAAGACTAGTTACCCAAGTAAAAAAGAGTTTCAAAACTACAAGTTCCCTCCACATATTATGAATTTTGTCGACGGAACTTGGTCCTCAAATGGGAGATCATGGAAAGAATGTACTCACGTATACTTTAGTCTCCATCAACAACCTTGGATTTTATGCGTGGTTGAGTTTGAGAAGTCAAAGCGTATGTATATGACCCCAATCAATCTGCCTAACCACGAAGCAAATTGATCTTTGAAATTGACCCTGCTATCAAATGTATCCCACGAATGGCAAAGCAGGTTGGAATTAAATGTAGTAGACTCATCATAGACAGGGTCAAAGGCTATCCAAGACAAAGTGTGGGGTAAGTGATCCATTAAATTGATATGTTTTGCTATATTAAAATTATTCATTATTTGTATGAAATAATTGGTGGTTTGAATATGTCACGGGGTCCATGTGGAGTTTTGTGCTCAAATATATGGAGTTTTTAACCACGGGGAAGTCGGTGGAACTTGTAGACAATCCTCATATAATGAAATGGAGGAAGAAGTTAGGCTGAGACCTTTATTGTTTAGATCTAGATCCATAAAGACCTGTAATATAATTTGTTTATAATTAGATCTGTAGTTAGTTGTTTATAGTTAATATATTATGTTCTGTTTTTTGGGATCTTGACATGTCTTTGATTTCAAAAGGTGATTCATCGGGATGCAAACATTCATCAATCGAGATGCACATGTGATTCATCGCGATTCAGTAATCATTCATCGCGATTCTGAGACCTTGCATCCTGATTCTTTACAAAAATTACATGTACACTTGACTTAAAATTATGAAAATTTAGTAAATTTACCATTCATTACACCACAACCACCTTCAGAATTCAAATTTCATTCAAAAATTACTAAAGTACAAAACTTGTGTAGTCATCCTGATTAATTCATCGCGATGCAACGTTTCATGCATCGCGATGCAGATTAGATTCATCGCGATGCAGAAATCATTCATCGCGATTTTGAAATCATGCATCGCGATTCTGAGACTTTGCATCCTGATTCTTTACAAAAATTACATGTACACTTGACTTAAAATTATGAAAATTTAGTAAATTTACCATTCATTACACCACAACCACCTTCAGAATTCAAATTTCATTCAAAAATTGCTAAAGTACAAAACTTGTGTGTAGTCATCCTGATTAAAACATCGCGATGCAACGTTTCATGAATCGCGATGCATATGAGATTCGTCGCGATGCAGATATCATTCATCGCGATGTAGAGATCATGCATTGCGATTTAGAAATCATGCATCGCGATTCTGAGACTTTGCATCCTGATTCTTTACAAAAATTACATGTACACTTGACTTAAAATTATGAAAATTTAGTAAATTTACCATTCATTACACCACAACCACCTTCAGAATTCAAATTTCATTAAAAATTTACGACATGTAGACTTGTGTGTAGTCATCCTGATTAATTCATCGCGATTCAGATGTGATTCATCGCGATGTAGAAATCATTCAAAAATTTACAAATGTGAATTACATGTACATATCATTATCCCACAATCACCTTTAGAATTCAAATTTCATTCAAAAAATTACAAAATTTACAAGACTTGTGTACTCATCATATATATATATATATATATATATATATATACAAAAATTACAAAATTCTGAAATTTACAATTATTACAAAATTGGATGTCCGCCAGTTCATTTCTTCATGTGCCCCCCTGCTATCATCATCCCCTCAACTATTCTCGCTCTGTATTTGTTGCATTGATGAATGTCATATTTTTCCGGTATTGATGACGCGTTTAATAGATATTCAATCAACATGCAGACGATGATGCCGCAGTCTTCAGTGTTTGGCGCTTGTTGGGGTGATTCTGCACATGTTTTTATCGGACATTTGAAGTTTTTCTGGCTTAATCCTTTGAATCTTTTGGATGTTTTATCCAGGGGCAATTCTTTTATTATTTCACGCATCTTTCCTTCAACGTGGTTTACCTGTAAAGTAAAATATTCACAAAAAAAATAATAATAATAAAACAAAAACAAAAAAAATAGTTAATGCGTGATTTTTTTTTTGTTGTATTTTGATTAAATAGTCGTAGATTACTCACTAGTTTCTTTGCCCTTTCCAAATGCCAATCTTTCTTTGCCTTTGGATGGATGTAAGAGTTGTAGAGGGTCCAGGACATTTCGCTTTCTGAGAAAACCAGTAGTGTCCAGTGATCACAGACTCCAGTCTGTTCATTTCCTGCACCAGGTGTGTTGATAGGGAAGATGAATATCTCATCATCAGTTTTCATTGCCTCTTTCAACACGTTGTCTATCTTTGCTTCTACGACTGGTCTGTAGTCTACCCCACCTCTTACAACAAAGTTCTAAATTACATTTTCAATGTTAGTTTTCAGCAATCAATTAATAATCTTATACGTTAAGGAATTAGGATGATTCTTACCCAGCTATCAGATGTAAAAACAGTTCCAATTCTGGGTTTTTTCCTTTTGTGGAGTATTTGTTGTACGACATGTGCCCATGTGTCGATGTGCTGTAAACAAAGAAAACTAGTTATTCTTTCTGAAAATAAAATATCACATATCAAAGCTTAATAAGTACAATACATACAAAGTTTTCTAGTTTATCGTTGTGTAAGATGGGCAGTGTACTTCTCAGGTCCATTACTGGGATAATGTCTCCAGCTTGCAAGACATGCGTGCTGCATAATGTGAGGAGCATATTAATATGTCAGTACAAAAACCATATTTACGTAAGTATTATCAGAAGCATGAATAATTTGATATTTTGAAATTTAACAATATTAGTTTCACTTACTCCTCTCCCCCAAATTTTTGGTAAATATGGTTCATTGCATCCCTCAATTCTTTCTTCATGACCTTAACAGGCTCATGATCATCGTTGAGTGGTAGTTGGGGATCTCGTGTTTCTTTTCTTATAAAGGGAATATCATCCCTTTGTCCCCATGAATCACCTTTATTCTTCCTCTTGCGGTGCGCTCGTTCTTTTACGCCTTTGGCCAATGAAGAAGGAGACAGGGCACTTTTCTTTAGACTCGCGGCATTAACAAAATCATCCGAATCATCATCGTTTGATATCTTCTTGATTCTTTCTTTGACGTGGTTTGTACGTCCTTGAATCGATCGGATGGTATCATATGTTTCGCTTGGTTCTTTGGGGTTGTTCTTTGTTGTGCCCTTAGCATCTCCATCTCTTCTGCCATTGTTGATAGTTTGTTGCTAAGAGCTTGAACCTCAGTTTCAGCTTGAAGAAGTTTCAAATTCATTGCAGCTTGTTGCTCTTGGGCCTGGTCGGTTGATTTTTGTTCAAGCTTTGCTAATTCATATTTCAGATTTTCAACTTCGGTAGCCTTAGCTTCTAGTGTCTTTGATTTTTCAACCAACTCAGTTTGGAGCATCTGCATTTGTTCTTTGCTGGCACTGAATTCAACTCTTAAGCTTTCTATTTCTTCACGTAGCTTCAAATTCAATTCATCCGTATGCGACGTTAGATTTTCGGCGTCAATTTGTTGCTTTTCGGATGATTTTTCCATAAGCTTGGCGTTGAGCGACTTGCTTATATTTTGCTCTTCAAGCAACTGAGTTTTCAACAATTCAATTTCATTGTCCTTTTCTTGAATTTCTTTGTCCTTTGATTCAATTGTGGACAATTGCTTGATCAGCTCCTCTTTTAAATTTCTGCAACAGTTGTTTTCAACTTGTTGCGTATCATCAATCTCAGTTTCAAAGAGGCCAGTGTCAAAAAATTCTGTTTCTTTTTTTGCTCCCTGAATTTGAAGTTGAGCATCCTTATCAGCACACATTTCTTCTTCATGTGTTTTGATTCCCCATAATGTTTCTATTTCAGTTGGTGTTGCCTTGGAAAAATGATGAAATTTCTGCAAAAGCAAGAAAGTAAATGTAATACAATGTTAGGGGAGATGCATCGAAAATGCATTGTTTGTTATTTGTAACTTGATAATAAAGGCACATTTTATACACTTACTTTTTTCTTCATGACAGAATTGAAATCGATTTTTGAAAATGTTTGACATCCCGATAGATCCCATTTGAGTAACCTTGGGATATCCTCTTCTATAATTGGTTTGATGATGTTGGTTCGCTCGCATAACCAATCTGCATGTGCAAATTCAACCCTCTTGTTAGTACAAACAAATCAATATGCCTTGTATATGGAAATTTGAAATTAGTTACAAGTGAGTGTAAAAAGTTACGGTAGCGACACGCATTTCTCCACGTTGTCATCCTTTCTAGTTTCCAAGGCATTTATCAACCTGTCGACAATATGTTCTGACCAATTGTAGGTGGAAATTTTGTCGAAGTCCGATATTATGTTGATATATGCCCATGGTATGTAGCTGCTGGTTGTTGGGACAAGGAAGGTTGCAAGAACGAGCAGTGTCGTCAAAATTGCAACGTCGTGTATATCCCTTTGATCTTCACTGGGCATAATGGCCTGAATCCGACTACATATAAGGGTTGGGCTCAGCTTGTAGTCTTTCGACTTCCTTGATTCTTTTTCGGGGAAGTGCCTTAGAAGGAAATCTGATCGTTCGATGTTGTAAAAGTTAATCTTGATTTCCTCCTCCCCGTCACTGATTCCAATCAGAAGCTTTGCATGCCTTGCTTTAATCTCTAAGTCTTTCTTTCCAAACAAGAAAGACTTTTCATCCTTTACGTATTTTGCTACAATCATTGCCATTACAGAACTATCAACTGTACAATGTTTTTCTATAATTTTATCTTGGATAATGGCTTCAATCAGTTTCCAAAACGGTGTTTTCTTCATGGCTTGTAGGTGATTTTCACTGAATTGAAATGTCTTAATCTGTTTATTCAGGAGTGTGAGACTGCATCTGTATTTTAATGGTGCGGTTTGTTTCCTGTTTGAAGCTGCATAACAACAGGGATATTCCATGTTATTACCAAAGAGTAAATTTATTGAAACAGAAGAAAGTAAACCAATATGCATAGAAATCATCTTGAATACAGGAAATCCAAACAATTTTTATATGTCACCTTTGTTGTATTTCCATGCACACACTATGAATTATTATTCATATATTATACGCTAGTGCCCTAAAAGTTATGTTTTAAGAACCCTAGAATTGATTAAAGCATTACATAATTTTCAAGTCTTAAGAACCCTAGAATAAATTGAACCCTAGAATCGCGATTTCCGAGTCTTAAGAACCCTAGAATCGCGATTCCCAAGTATTTTAACACGGACTCACAAATTGAATAAAAGCATTTCATAATTTTTCAAATAATGTAAAATAAATACACACCTGTTGTCTGAGTTTCCTTCGTCGTTTTGGCCATTTTTGTTGTTTGTGTATTCGGTTCGTAGAGAAGAAATAATTCTCTTATACGTTAACACTCGATTTCAGAGAGAGGAAGTTGCTGGTGTAGACAATGGAAGTGAGATGAAATTTTTTTTGTGTGCAGACAATGGAAGTGAGATGAAACGTTCTTTTTTTGTGTTTCGCGCTTGTTTTATTTATGGCTTAAATTAGTTTGTAGTTTGGTTCATCGCATTTTTAAAATTTCCCAATCGCGATGATTAATAAGTTCATCGTAATGCTACTATTACTGAATCGCGATGCAAACATTAGTGCATCGCGATGTGAACATTCGTGAATCGCGATGCGAACAGTTGGTACACGTTTAATCGTTCAAGGCGTTTAAACGGTCAAACTATTCGTTTAAAATTTTAGTCAGCCCGTTTGGTACACGTTTAAACGTTCAAGGTGAATTTACTTTCCTTTAACCGTTTTGCCGTTTTTGATAAACCTTTTAATGAACGTTTAATCATTCCATTATTCGTTTAATCGTTTAAACGTTCAAGGTGAATCGCGATGCGAACATATTCATATTTACTGAAATATTAGTTTTTAAGTTGTATTAATTGCATATTCATATTGTTGTATTAAGTATATATTCATATTTTTGACAAAAAAAAGATAAACTTCACATGGGTTTAAGTGGAATAGTTTAAAAATAACCGTTTAATCTACTCGTTTATTCTATCTATTTAAACGGTTAGTTTAAAATATGTGTTTAATATGCTCATTTATTTCCCCCCCGTTTCCCAAAGTGTAATCCCAAAGCCCAAAGGAGACTGTTCGGCCAACCGGTAGGAATTTTAATATAAATTAAAACAACCAATTAATATCAACCATTCATTTCCACAGAATACATCACAACCCAAAGTGTATATGAAATGTTTAGAAGTTTAAATTAGTTGTTTAAACGATAAATATTCTTTCATCGTTTAATTTATTTTATTTAATTTCAAACAAACGTTTAAACGTAAATGATCGGTTAAACGATCCAAACAAACGTAATTTCATCGTTATGTTTCGCTCAGTTAAGACATGACGTTATGTTTCGCTCAATTAAAACATGTCGTTATGTTTCGCTCAGTTAAGACATGTCGTTATGTTTCGCTCAGTTAAAACATGTCGTTGTGTTTCGTTAAGACATATCGTTATGTTTTGCTCAGTTAAAACATGTCGTTATGTTTCGCTCAGTTAAGACATGTCGTTATGTTTCGCTCAGTTAAGACATGTCGTTATGTTTCGCTCAGTTAAGACATGTCGTTGTGTTTCGTTAAGACATATCGTTATGTTTCGCTCAATTAAAACATGTCGTTGTGTTTCATTAAGACATATCGTTATGTTTCGCTCAGTTAAAACATGTCGTTATGTTTCGTTAAGACATATCGTTATGTTTCGCTCAGTTAAAACATAACGACATGTCTTAACGAACCACAACGACATGTTTTAACTGAGCGAAACATAACGACATGTCTTAACGAACCACAACGACATGTTTTAACTGAGCGAAACATAACGATGTGTCTTAACGAAACACAACGACATGTTTTGAGCAAACATAACGATATGTCCTAACGAAACACAACGACATGTTTTAGCTAAACATAACGACATGTCTTGAGCGAATCATAACGACATGTTTTAAGCGAAACGACACGACATTTTAACGCGAAACATAACGACATGTCTTAACGAAACACAACGACATGTTTGAGCGAGCGAAACATAACGACATGTCTTAACGAAACACAACGACATGTTTTAACGAGCGAAACATAACGATGTGTCTTAACGAAACACAACGACATGTTTTAAGCGAGCGAAACATAACGACATGTTTTAACGAAACACAACGACATGTTTTAAGTGAGCGAAACATAACGACATGTCTTAACGAAACACAACGACATGTTTTAACTGAGCGAATCATAACGACATGTTTTAACTGAGCGAAACACAACGACATGTTTTAACTGAGCGAAACATAACGATATGTCTTAACGAAACACAACGACATGTTTTAACTGAGCGAAACACAACGACATGTTTTAACTGAGCGAAACATAACGACATGTCTTAACGAACCACAACGACATGTTTTAACTGAGCGAAACATAACGATGTGTCTTAACGAAACACAACGACATGTTTGAACTGAGCAAAACATAACGATATGTCCTAACGAAACACAACGACATGTTTTAACTGAGCGAAACATAACGACATGTCTTAACTGAGCGAATCATAACGACATGTTTTAACTGAGCGAAACATAACGACATGTCTTAACTGAGCGAAACATAACGACATGTCTTAACGAAACACAACGACATGTTTGAACTGAGCGAAACATAACGACATGTCTTAACGAAACACAACGACATGTTTTAACTGAGCGAAACATAACGATGTGTCTTAACGAAACACAACGACATGTTTTAAGCGAGCGAAACATAACGACATGTTTTAACGAAACACAACGACATGTTTTAAGCGAGCGAAACATAACGACATGTCTTAACGAAACACAACGACATGTTTTAAGCGAGCGAAACATAACGACATGTTTAACGAAACACAACGACATGTTTTAGCGAGCGAAACATAACGATATGTCTTAACGAAACACAACGACATGTTTTAGCGAGCGAAACATAACGACATGTCTTAACTGAGCGAAACATAACGACATGTCTTAACGAAACACAACGACATGTTTGAACTGAGCGAAACATAACGACATGTCTTAACGAAACACAACGACATGTTTTAACTGAGCGAAACATAACGATGTGTCTTAACGAAACACAACGACATGTTTTAACTGAGCGAAACATAACGACATGTTTTAACTGAGCGAAACACAACGACATGTTTTAACTGAGCGAAACATAACGACATGTCTTAATGAACCACAACGACATGTTTTAACTGAGCGAAACATAACGATGTGTCTTAACGAAACACAACGACATGTTTTAACTGAGCAAAATATAACGATATGTCTTAACGAAACACAACGACATGTTTTAACTGAGCGAAACATAACGACATGTCTTAACTGAGCGAAACATAACGACATGTTTTAACTGAGCGAAACATAACGACATGTCTTAACTGAGCGAAACATAACGACATGTCTTAACGAAACACAACGACATGTTTTAACTGAGCGAAACATAACAATATGTCTTAACGAAACACAACGACATGTTTTAACTGAGCGAAACATAACGATATGTCTTAACGAAACACAACGACATGTCTTAACTGAGCGAAACATAACGACATGTCTTAACTGAGCGAAACATAACGACATGTTTTAACTGAGCAAAACATAACGATATGTCTTAACGAAACACAACGACATGTTTTAACTGAGCGAAACGTAATGACATGTCTTAACTGAGCGAAACATAACGACATGTTTTAGCTGAACGAAACATAACGATATGTCTTAACGAAACACAACGACATGTTTCTTTCTTTCCCTCTCTCTTTTTCGTTTAAACGACACCATAAACGTTTAAACGACACAACTGTATATTATATCTTCTGAATTTTATTTGAGTTCCTTCGGCGGGAAATTAGGTTTTTGTATATTAATATATATTATATCTTCCTTCTTTATTCTATCTCTCTTACTCTCTCCTCTCTCTCTTAAATCTTTCTTTCTTTCCCTCTCTCTCTCTCTCTATATATATATATATATATATATATATATATATATATATTTGGAACAATTCATGGCTTCATCTTCAACGATTGGCTCGGTTGAACAACAAAGCGACAAATCTCGTAATAAATTTTGTAGATGTGGCTTGAGAGCTCCGAATGGACGTCATTGACGTAAAACACCCAGGAATGAGGTTTAATGGATGTCCAAATTACAAGGTAATCGACTTTTATTTTATCATTTATGCAGTAAAAGGGATTATAATATTAACGATATGTTCAATTGTCCAATTATTTGTAGGACCCCCAAAAGAATTGTGGGTACTTTGAATAGGTTGATCAGTTTCCTAAGAAAGCGATTGAGGTAATCAACGAACATAAAGATGAGGTACATGATTTGCAAATGAAAATTTCGAAGATGGAAGTGAAGTTGTCCAAGAAAGAACTGAGAAATTTATCTCTAAATAAAGAAATTGAAAGGCTTGAGCTTGAGTTGAGAATGCTAAAAAAACAAAATGCTTGGAAGAAGATGTACATGGGAATTGTTTTTGTTTTATGTATTGTAAATGCCTATTTTGTTTATGTGCTTACAAATGATAGGAAAGGACAGTTGATGTTGCCATAAGGAAATGTGGTTTAAACGAAATGTCATTATTATTAACCTAAACTGGGCAAATTGCAACAACTGATCTAGTCCTACTTCTACATCTACTCTTAGTTCTAGCAACAAGATGGTAAATATAGACATCTTTTCTCCTGATCAAGTTTGTAGGCCCTCTTAAAGATCTGTAATATAATTTGTTTATAATTAGATCTGTAGTTAGTTGTTTATAGTTAATATATTATGTTCTATTTTTTGGGATCTTGACATGTCTTTGATTCAAAAAGGTGATTCATCGCGATGCAAACATTCATTAATCGCGATGCAGATATGATTCATCGCGATTCAGTAATCATTAATCGCGATTCTGAGACCTTGCATCCTGATTCTTTACAAAAATTACATGTACACTTGACTTAAAATTATGAAAATTTAGTAAATTTACCATTCATTACACCACAACCACCTTCAGAATTCAAATTTTATACAAAAATTACATGTACACTTTGCATCTTGATTCTACATCTACTCTTAGTTCTGGCAACAAGATGGTAAATATAGACATCTTTTCTCCTGATCAAGTTTGTAGGCCCTGTCCTTAGGGGTGGCCCAGTGGTAGAGTTGGGGCTTCATAGAGTGTGAGGTCTCAGGTTCGATCCCTTCCCATGCCCCCTTAGATGGTAAATATATACTCATCCTCCTTTTCTTCTTCCATTACCACCATCAGATGTATGCGGTGAGACCATTTCACGGGAGGAGAAATGGAGGAGAATGGTGATGACAGAAGCCATTATGGTTCGCAAGATTGTTTTTGCTCTTCTGACATCACCACAAGATACTTCTTGCGTTCCTGAAACGGCCAGATATTGGAGCTAACATATGTCCATTTGACATAATGCCATGAAATCCAAGAATATTTGCGCAGGACGAGCTTGGTCATCTTGAAAGAAAGACGAGAAGAAGGTCAAGAAGAGTAGAAGGTTTTTGAAAGTTTTGGACCGTGAAAAGATCAGATGTATAGGACTATGTTTATCTTTGGAGGTTTTGAAAGTTTTCAGAGGATTGTATTGTAAGGATTTGAATAAGAAATAAGTTCCTTAAATAAAAGAGAAATGAAGATTGGATTTGTTGATATACGGGACAAAGTTGTCCTGACTTGAGGTTCATGAATGTGCTATTTGAAAAAAAATACAAAGTGGTTTAAGCATGGCTGGCCGACAAGTTTGACAGGATGTATTAACTTTTTAAACAGGATGTTTGACAGGATGCATTGAATTTAGCTTGATTCTTCAACCTCAACAGTTTTCTTTGGGAAACGTTGAAGCCTCGTTTTTTCAAATGTACGTTTAAACGGATACCTTGACGTTTAAACGGATACCTTTACTTTTCAAGTCGTTTAAACGTTTATTTTCCAAAACGGTATAAGTTTAAACGACTTGAAACGTAAAGGTATCTCAACAGACAACAGTCATGTTTTTTTAAATGTACGTTTCATATATCCGTTTAACATCCATCCAAAGAAATAATATTCAACAAAGCTTATATTTTTATAATTTTATATATTATAAAGTCAAATAACAGAAGAAGTACAAAGAAATAGAAAAAAAAAAAGAGGAAAATAACCTATACATCATTACTAGAATAGCTTGATTCTTCAATCTCAATAACAGGTACAGTCTCCTTTGCTTGAAGAAATGCATCATACATTTTTAACAGGGGATTTGGGTGCACAATACAGTCACGGATCGCAGCTTCACCAAACCAATCGATCAATCGTTTCATCAACACAACTGCTTCGATTCGTATTGCATTACGTTCATTCTCCATGTAGTTGTAGGAATCGGCCATAGAAATATCGTGATGAGGGAATAAGATTTTAGAAAATGAATGTTTGAGAATGAATCGCACATGCGACTACAAACATCTCGAATATATACATGGAGTATGAACAGTCTTTTTTGGGAATCTCAACAGACTTTTAACAGTCATGTTTTTAAATGTACGTTTAAACGGACACGTTTAAACGTTTAAATGTGTCCGTTTAAACGGACACGTTTAAACGTATAAACGTTTAAATAATTAATACGTGTAAACGACAATTCATTAGTGTCTTAATGAAATTGTGTTTTCATATTTTACAATTATTAATTTAAAAAAAAGGTACATCTTGTCAACTAGTCTGTCAATTAGGTCTAGGTCTGCCGTGCAAACATCAACTTTTTATATTTTCAAAAGCGTGTTCATGGACCGTCTTTTCAAAGATCTTCTAAACAATCTTTTTTGCGACATGTCTTAAATGTACGTTTAAACGGCCACCTAATCGTTCAAACATCAATCAGGTTTTTTTAAACGACAAAAATATCTATTTAATGAACTCAATTCTCATTCAAAGCCTTACACTACATTCCTTCCATACCACAAACCCTTAAGATAACCTAAATGTCCCGCATAATATTTTTGCTTCCCATGGCATTATGTCAAATGGACATATGCCTGATCCAAGATCTGCCCGTTCCAGGAACGCAAGAAGTATCTTATGGCGACCTCAGGAGCGCAAGAAGTATCTTGCGAGCCATCACGACTTCCGTCATCGCCAGGTGATGATGGGGTGCAGGACATGTGGACGACGCCTTCTTGGCTGTCGCCACAATACCTCACACTTCACGTGAGACGCGATCATAGAGCTTGGGTCACCAATCAATTAAGAGCTTAGTTATGGCCTCGTTGATTACAATTTACAAAGGCAGGAAGAGGCATCTTGTAATAAAAGGGGGGAAGACCAAAGATCTAGGATCTAATTCCTCATGTAATTCACAACATATAGTTTTTCGATGTTTAAACGAACATCTTTACGTTTAAACGACAAATCGTTTATATGTTCGAGTTATTTTTGTTTAAACGGTATAAGTTTAAACATTTATTATGTATTCGTTCGAGTTATTTTTTGTTTAAACGATATAAGTTTAAACGTTTTTATGTATTCGTTCGAGTTATTTTTGTTTAAACGGTATAAGTTTAAACGTTTATTATGTATTACGTTACGAGTTATTTTAAGCAATTACAACATATATAGTTTTGTCGAACCTATATTTATATAGCCGATGTTACATCCATCCAAATAAAGCCAAATAACATAAATGGGTAAATAAATATTCAACAAAGCTTTTATATATTATAAAGTCAAATAACAAAAAGAAATGCATCATACAAGGTCAAAAGAAGTACAAAAAAAAAAAAAAAAAAAAAACGAAAATAACCTAAACATTGTTATTGTTATTGACACTTGAACAAGTGGATCCTTCAAGGTCAATGAGCACAGGTACCGCCTTTGCATCATTCAATGCATCATTCATTCTGAACAGGGGAGTTGGGTGCAGAAATGGGTAAGTGAGCATCTCTTCATCGAATGTTGGAATCAATCTTTTGATCAATTCAACACTTCACCATGAATTGCATCATGTTCTTTCTTCATTTGGACAGAATATCTATCCATGTTATTCTTGTTGTTGTTGTTGTTTGGTGTAGTGCGGCCATGGAAATATTTGCTTGTGATGTATTCTGTAATTTCTGTGTGGAAATGAATGGTTGATATTAATGGGTTGTTTTAATTTATATTAAAATTCCTACCGGTTGGTTGGCCGAACAGTCTCCTTTGGGCTTTGGGATTACACTTTGGGAAACGGGGGGAAATAAATGAGCATATTAAACACATATTTTAAACTAACCGTCTAAATGGATAGAATAAACGAGTAATATTTCTGCATCGCGATGTCCAGAAAAAGATGGTTGCATCGCGATGCATAAATGGTTGCATCGCGATGCAGACATGTTAGCATCGCGATGTACAAAACGTGCATCGCGATGCACAGTGTGAAGTTTATCTTTTTAATGGGCATGCATCGCGATGCCCATGTGAAGTTTATCTGTTTTTTTTTTCAAAAATATGAATATGTACTTAATACAACTTAAAAACTAATATTTTAGTAAATTGATTTTGATTTATCTCTTGTATGCATCGCGATGCACAATTGTTTGCATCGCGATGCACAAATATTAGCATCTCGATGTGCGAAACGCATCGCGATACACAGTGTGAAGTTTATCTTTTAGTCAAAACTACAAATATGTCCTTAATACAAACAAGTGAAATAAAAACATTAGTTTTAATCATTTCTAATGGGCATGCATCGCGATGCCCATGTGAAGTTTATCTGTTTTTTTTTTTTTTCAAAAATATGAATATGTACTTAATACAACTTAAAAACTAATATTTCAGTAAATTGATTTTGATTTATCTCTTGAATGCATCGCGATGCACAAATGTTCACATCGCGATGCCCATATGTTTGAATCGCGATGTACGATGTTCACATCGCAATGCACATATGTTTGCATTACGATGAACTTATTAATCATCGCGATTGGGAAATTTTAAAAATGCGATGAACCAAACTACAAACTAATTTAAGCCATAAATAAAACAAGCGCGAAACACAAAAACAGAACGTTTCATCTCACTTCCATTGTGCACACAAAAAAATTTCATCTCACTTCCATTGTCTACACCCAACTTCTCTCTCGAAATCGAGTGTTAACGTATAAGAGAATTATTTCTTCTCCACGAACCGAATACACAAACAACAAAAATGGCCAAAACGACGAAGGAAACTCAGACAACAGGTGTGTATTTCTTCTACATTATTTGAAAAATTATGAAATGCTTTTATTCAATTTGAGAGTCCGTGTTAAAATACACAATTACTAAATTTAAATACAAAAACAATCCAAACTAAATTCAATAGAATCAATACGCTGAATTCTTGAATTAAATTCAAACAGATTACTAAATATGTGATTGCCTATCGCTCATAGGTGTTTGATCACGGGACGATCTGTTGTGCCCTACTTTTGGCACCTACGCATTTTTGTCTCGATGGAAACTCTCCAGTTGACGGTATCCTCGCTGTTCTACGACGTCCACCTCGTGGTCGGACTAAAGGTGGCAAGATCGTCATTTCTTTAATATTGTGGAATGTCCCATTCATCTTCATTTGGCACCGGAAGATTGTTCGGCATATGCCAATCTCCAACACTCGGTGGAATAAAATGTTGAGCACATCGGGTAGACCGAAAAACTTTTCGTTTTGCCGCTATTACATGCTCGCATGGTATGTGGTCTAATTGAAATTTTCGCAAGTGCAAGTACTCACATCAAAATTAACAATGAAGTTTTGGTACCGCTCCTCACCACATAGTTGTACGCATCAATGGGTTCAGCCGTGAACTTCTTGGACAATTTACCGGACTTGCGTAATTTTTCTTCCATTCTTTGGGGTTAATTGGGTTCCACAACGTTGTGCGTCCTCACGTCTCTCGAAAACCAAGCTGTAACTTTTTCCGACACTATCAAACGCAAGTATAGGAGTCTGTCGGGCTTTTCTAAACACCGAGTTCGAGACTCGCATTGTTTGAGGTCATGATATTGTAACGGTCTCCTTTGAAATGTGACCGGGCCCGGGTTTCGAAATTTGTTTCGCTAAGATACTTCCACCCTTCTCGTCGGTTTTCTCAATTTGGGACATATGCTTTCGAAACTCATCGTGGTATAAGCCTCGCCGCTCTCTTAAAAAGTGAGATAGTCTCGGCCTTTCGAGTTACATCCTTAAGTTGCCTTTTATATGATAGATACAATGCGCATGACGTGCATTTTGAAAAACAATTCGAAAGCACTAATAAGACTTTTATGTCGGTCGATATCACAACAAGTCCATCATCGTCACCGTTACTACTTTCAACTTCGTAAAAACCAAAGCCACGAAGCATCATTCTCAGAATCAACAATGGCCCACGCAAGAGGATATATCTGCATATTTCCATCCTGACAGGTAGCGATAATCAACATACCTTTATATCTTTCGGTAAGGAATGTTCCATCGACAAAAACTACTGGACGTATTGCATGGTGAAATCCATAAATGCAAGGACCGTAAGCCAAAAAAAAATACTTGAAGCGGTTTTGTCACGCTCTAAAAGTAGACAGTTCTGGATTAGCCAATGTCAAGTTATGGGCATATGCGGCCAACTTAGTGTAACTATCCTCGGTGAACCCCTTATACGTGTTAAAGATTCTCTACACCTCCTCGCTTTTTGATAACTTAGTTGCACCCTAAAGTCTCGACGAACGTCATTCATGATGTGCGGGTCTATAGGTAGTGTTGCGGTCCTCGAACCTTGGCGAGATATGCTTTCCAATAATCCACGATGTTGCTTGTCGTGATCGCGGTGGACATATTTAAAGGGCAAGTATGATCATTGTATATTTTTGAACCTGAAAATAATCACATTCCGAGTACTTTGTTGCTCGCAAACGCCATGTGCAATTATCATCGACACACACAACTGTGTACACACTCTTGTTCGATTTTTTGTTTTGAATTGGAAGTTGTAATGCAATGCGATCATGCGCACGGCTTCTGAAGCTCTCTCTTGTTATTGAATACTTGGTCAACCTTCAAATCAAAGTCTATGGGTACCAATCGCGATGTACTTCCAACGAAGAAATAAGATGCTCATTTGTGAAGTTATTTTCTTGACTAAAATCATATCTCGGCGGTGTATTGAAGCCATTCGCATTTTGATCGCCCCCACCAACTCTATTATTTTCTTCCGGTTCCATTTCAGCACCACCACCAACTCCATTATTTTCTTCCGGTTCCATTTCAGCACCACCACCAACTCCATTATTTACTTCTTGGCTCAAAATGGTAATACAAATGGGAGCATAATACCCTTGTTTATTAAAATTGAAGCACCATTTGACATGGTCATTTGAAGTAATCGGACAGAACTTGAAAACATGGATTTCTGGACTAAGAAAACCAATCTCTATATCATCAACTTTGCAAATATTTCGTCGCAAAGATATAACTCTTCGTATGAAGTGTCTATACTTAGTGGAAATCCTACGGCCG
This sequence comes from Platycodon grandiflorus, assembly GCA_016624345.1. Classification (NCBI taxonomy): domain Eukaryota; kingdom Viridiplantae; phylum Streptophyta; class Magnoliopsida; order Asterales; family Campanulaceae; genus Platycodon; species Platycodon grandiflorus. The sequence continues at coordinate 47,495,075 of CM028361.1, forward strand.
TCGGGCTGCCACTGAATCTCCAGGACCATACTTTGCTTTCATCCTCAACAAAATGTCCAAAATAACAAATGGTAGTCCAATAAGGGGAAGACATCTGCAATGCATAGAAAAATTGTAAAATAAGATTGCAGTTTCATTATATTATATTAAAATGGAAATAACAAATTGAAACCTTGCATCGCGATTCTTTACAAAAATTACATGTACACTTGACTTAAAATTATGAAAATTTAGTAAATTTACCATTCATTACACCACAACCACCTTCAGAATTCAAATTTCATTCAAAAATTACAAAAGTACAAGACTTGTGTGTAGTCATCCTGATTAATTCAATCGCGCTGCAGATGTGATTCATCGCGATGCAGAAATCATTCATCGCGCTTCAGACATCATGCATCGCGTTTTAGAACTCATACTGCATTTGTCGTTTAAACAACATTAGCTTTGTCGTTTAAACGACGAAAATTTTAAATGGAGTTTGAGTTAGTTACCGTTAGTTACAAATTAAGGCCGTTTAAACGACCACTTAAGGTAAACTATTATCGTTTAAACAATGAGACAAAAGGAGATGTTTTGAATTGAATTGTCGTTAAGTTAGTTAAGAGATATGGTGTCTATTAAACGACTAGTAACGATCAATTAAAATTTTAAACGACGTCTGTTTATACAAATTAATAGTCGTTTAACACTCGTTTAAACGTGCGATAAGCTCTGTTTAAAATTTTAAACGAAGGCTGTTTATGCAATTTAACAATCGTTTACTACTTGTTTAAACGTTCGATAAGATCCGTTTAAACGATTATTCAACTGATGTTTAATGACTGATAAACGACACCTCTACCTCAGTTTCAAATACGAAATGTGTCACCCAGATCGAATATTCCAGTAAAATTTGTAGTAAAATGAGTGCATTGAAATGAATTAACATAATGAAGGGGCGAGGCGAAAGACAAACCTGAATTAAAAGAAGAAATTACTCACACGTACGGACAAACGATGAGTTTTGAACGGTCGATGCTTGGAATTTTAGGGATTCAATTTTAGAGAGAGAGAGAGAGAGAGAGAGAGAGAGAGAGAGAGAGAGAGAGAGAGCTATTGAGGCCTTATTGGTTGAAGGGACAGGAAAGGGCATTATGGACATTTTCTACTGAGGCTGAGTGAAGTGTTGAAGTGAAGCTATAAGGGTAATATAGTCATTTCAAAGAAAAAAGGCCATATAAGTTGTTTTCAAATAAGTTAGGCCAAATAAGATCTCAAGGGGTTTGACCAGGCCGTTTTTGAAGAAACCTCAAAGGAATTGCTACTAAATTAAAAATAAGAGAATTACTATTCACACCCCCTAAATTATTAAGTATATCCCCTTTGATTATTACAAAAATATTATTATAAAATTTAACATATTTACCCTTTATTCGATTATTAAAAAAATGTTCTGTCAGACCGAAGACCCCTAAAGGTGTTCGGTGGTACTAAAGGTGTTCGATCGGCGATTGCCAAACACCCCTAAACTCTTCTGTGAATTTCATATGGAGGAAGCTGATATTGAATTTGATAAATAAATTAATTCTTTGTGGATTTTCCATTTTCAAAGTGAGTTTCAATTTTTATTGCTGATATTTTATGGGTTCTCGTCAAACTTATCGATTTCTTACTCAAAGACAGTAAATTTTATAGTGGATTTTCTCTCGATAGTGTATTAATGGAGGTTTGGACATATTTGAATAGATACATTCTTTTTTTAAAATGACGGTTTTTCATTAAGTGTGTGTGTGTGTGTGTGTGTGAAATTGCAGGAAAGGGAAAGGGGGACGGGGAATGACGGGGAGGGAGGGGGTAGGGGGTAGGGGAGGGGGAAGGAGGAGGAAGGGGGTCTTGGTGGAGGTAGGGAGGGGTAAAATGAGAAATTGAGAGAGTGTACTTAGTATTTAGAGGAATTTATAATTTAAGTGAGGTATACTTAGAAAAGAGAATGTACTCGGTAATTGTTGGAATGTGAATAGCAATTCTCTAAAAATAAATAGTTAAAAAAAAAAAAAAAAAAAAAGAAGAAGATGAATTTAGGCGTGACTTGTTTTCTTGAAACAGAGGAAGTAGTAATAGTATTACAAATCTTCCCCACTCCGCCAACCCAAAAGCTTCCGTTCATTACAAAAGCTTCATCTCACATGTTCCAAAAGAAATTGCCTCTTCTCAATCCAATTCTCTCTACAGAATATTTCCTCAATGTACTCTCTCTAAGAAAATTCTCTCTCTAGTGTCTTGAGATATGTTGACATACTCAGTACTCACATATACTTTTGAATTGCAGGAGGAGTTGGGAGGTCCAGCAAGAGCAATGAAGAAGCCGCCGCCTTCTCTATCCATGCGCCGACTGTTCTGGGTCTCTTGGAAGCTCGTGATCCTGCTCTCTATTATTCTCTGTGTCATATCACTTGTCGAACTCTACTACTCTGAATCCGAGCCTCTGCTCCCTCGCCGATCTCGTATTCGAAACGATAACTTCGTCGGAAACCCCAAAGTCGCTTTCCTTTTTCTCGCTCGTCGAAATTTGCCTCTCGATTTCCTCTGGGGAAGCTTCTTCGAGGTTTTGCACTTTCACTTAGCTGATCAATTTTTACTTATCGTTGTCGTTGTGATTAGTTTGGGAGTATTGTGATTTTGCAGAATGCTGACGCGGCTAATTTCTCAATTTATGTTCACTCGGAGCCTGGTTTCGTATTTGACGAATCGACTACCAGGTCAAGCTTCTTTTACAATCGACAATTGAGCAATAGCATTAAGGTGATCAAATTTTTTCGTATTGCTTCTATTCCTTGTCTCGACGTAAATGAGTTAAGCTGATTAGTAAACTAATAGTAAAGTTCAAATTCAACTCATTTATGCCTCTAGCCTATCCCTAGCAAACCTCAAAATGATCCAATCTCGAGTCAAGTCCAAAGTAGTTTGGTACTTAATTTAGTCCAGTTAAATTAGTTTGATCGTTTAATACAGTATCGGAGCTTTTTTTGAACCTATGGAGCCAACTTGATCGAGAGTAAAAGAACTTTCATGATTAAGATTGGGCTTAAGTTTGGCTTGTTTGGCTCGCAATACAATCGTGTGTCGAGCTCAAGCCAAACACAATCAGCGACTCTTTACAGCCCTAGAATCATAGATTGTTCGAGTGTTTGGAAAAACAAGGAAATTTTACGTGTGGAGAACCTTTGTAATCTTTAATTTGCTTTGATCTAAATAATTTGATGATCTTGTACGAACTGGAATTACAGAGTTCTGCTTTGAAAAGAAATGTCGCTTCATGGTTGGTTGTCTTTGTGTTGTTTTATTGTATTGGTTTAAGTAGTAATATTGCAGGTAGGTTGGGGTGAGTCCAGTATGATTGAAGCTGAGAGATTATTACTTGGAGCAGCACTAGACGATCCAGCTAATAGGAGATTTGTTCTTTTATCGGACAGGTATGTCTGTTTCTATAGTCTTGTATTGGTGCATGTGTCGGTTTAACAGAGGGTGCTCTTGTTATACTTCTACTTGATGTGTTTTGGACTAGGTTGGATATGGAAAAGAAGATACTTTGCACATTCACTTCAAATATAAATGATGATAAATGAGAATTACTACTGGTGAAGAACAATTTGTGTTCTAAAGGAAAAGATGGAAAATTAGAACTTGAACTTGACTTAGTTATAAAACTTTCTGTTTTCTGATATAGGGAAGCTTCTTTCTAGCTATAGGCTGATGTAAACTTGGATGTAAAAGCTTTTGGCCTTGTTTGATAATTATCAACAACAGAGTGTTGAGGGAAGAGAGTGTGGTGGTGCTACAAAAAGAACGATGTGAAGCACGTCAAAGCAAAGATTCATTTAGCTTTTCATTAAGATTTACTGATTTTAGATGGTAACCTTCATTTAGCTTCACCATTTCTTGAAATGGTGGATAATTTCAAACAGAAGACTGTGAGAGTTGAGAGCCGATCCTAGCTCTATCTGCTCTAGGTTAAGGCTTTGAGAGTCCTGCAAGATGTTTCATGCACTTAATTGTTCTGGTTCTATTTTTCTAGACATGATATAGCAGACAATTATGGAGATTTTCTACTGGAGATTTTTTATTGGAATCTTCTGATTGTTCTGGCCCATAAGTATTTATTAAGATTTCTTTATATTCTTTATCCTGTGTGTGGTTGCCTGGTCCTCTTTTTCCTTTCCCCCCTTCAGTAAGTATTAATGTTTCTAGTCACTATCATTGCCCCTTATCCTAATTGTTTACAGTTAATAAATACCATTTTTTCCCCGCTTGTTTGAGATTTGGGTCGGCATGTCTCTCTTTTCTCGCAGGAAAATTCTCCTTCTGGAACATGAAAAAGTGACTAGCTTTTTTCTTTTGCAATTCAGCATCAATGGTGCTCTTAATGTTTTGAATTTATGTATGTTGAGTCACTGGCCCTGCTTGAGCTCAGATGTTTCTCAACTTACTTTTTTATTTTATTGTGCAGCTGTGTTCCCTTGTACAATTTTAGCCATATATACAACTATCTGATGGCTTCTTCGAGGAGTTTCGTGGACAGGTAACAGCTGGCTTTAATTATTGACTATGGCAGCTAACACACAAGTAATTTTGTATAGACTGCTAATTTCATTGATTTCTTTTTCCTACGTTGGTCATACTTCACTGAAATTAGTAACTAGCATTTATTTCGTCCACTGTATTATTCATGCTATGTTGTAATATGCACTAAATGCTCATTGTTTTTGCCTAGCTTTCTTGATAAAAAGGAAGGCCGTTACAATCCAAAGATGTCTCCTGTTATACTAATGAAGAAATGGCGAAAAGGTTCGCAGGTTATGTATCTTAGCATCTGATTTGAATTCCTTTTTTTTTCTCTCTTTAAAGTAGATGAATACATCATTACCCAGTAGAGTGTCTTTAATTCTCATGGCTTGGCAATGCTGCACGTTCTACTAAAAGAAGTGATGAAAAATGGTGAGGACATTTTAGAATTTATGGTGCTACTGCTTGGTAATAACAATATCAGTGACTCTACTTTATTGATTATTGTGGGGAACAGAAAATGGCTTAATGTCTTATTGATATGTAAACACATGGAAATGGCTTCAGGTCTTTAGGTTTCCAAAATATGATTCTATACTATCATATTGGCCTAGCTTTTTAGGTTTAATGTTATTATTAGGGAAAAATAACAACAAACCCCCCACCCCACCCCATCCCCCCGCGTGAGCGCCACAAAAGATCTTCCAATGTATTTATTCCTAGAAGTCCACGCATTAAGAAGCTCAATCAGAATATTGCAATTTAATGTAGGACCTTTAGCACTGTCATAAAAGGTGGTGAATTTGGACCGTGATAATCCTCACTTAAAATAAATTTAGCATGACAAACTTAATTTTAAAATGAGAGAATTTCAAAAAAAAAAAAAAACCCTTTACTATTTCACTAATCTCAAATTGAACCCTCTATTTTAATTTTTGACCTATTAAACCTCCGTCTAAAATGAAATCTCAATTCGAAGGTTCTGTCTATCTGCTATTAGAAATACAATCGAAAAGCTGACTAGGATGCTTATGTGAACACCATGTGGCAGGGGCGGGGAAGACAACTTTTTCCTTCCATTTTACTTAGAGAGAATTGCAAAAGAGCCCTGTACTATCCCACTAATCTCAAATTGAACCCTCTGATTTTGTTTCCAACAGTAAGTTTAGGTATTTATATACCCCTTTCATGACAACACCAAACAAAACCAAAGGCCTTTGTGTCTTTCCATTGCTCTGTAAGGATGATCGTACCAGAGAAAAAAAATCACAACCCCCTTCTGACTCCAAGAACAAAAGAGAAAATAAATGAAGTTATTTACACATCTAGCCAAATAATTCAAAATTTATGTTTATAAATTCCAGAATTCTAGAAAACTAAGAATCACAAGCAGAAAAATTAGAAAATAAATTAATAACTTGCCCCAAATTTTTTGCAACCCAAGAACATCCTCCCTGGATTTTGTTTTGTCCATGATGTTATCATGACAATCATTCTCCCACAATAGCAACAGATTGCTCTAGTCATGATGTTAGTATTTATGAAGAAAATGAAATGAAGGAGATTGGGTTTGAGTTGAGTAGGAAGTGTAAGGGAGTTAATAGGATGAAAAGGGTATCAACACCCCCCAAAGAAAACTTGCCATTGGAAACAAAATCAAAGGGTTCAATTTGAGATTAGTGAAATAGTACAGGGTTTTTGTTTGCAATTCTCTCGAAGCAATGTCTTTCCCGCCCTTGCCACATGGTGTCCACATAGGCATCCTAGTCAGCTTTCTGTTTGTGTTTCTAACAGCAGATAGACAAAAAGTTCGAATTGAGATTATTTGAGATTAGTGAAATAGTTTTTATTTATTTATTAATTAATTTTTGTTGTTGTTGTTGTTGTTGGCAATTCTCTCATTTTAAAACTGAGAATTACATACAGATTAGAAAGCTTTACTTCTGTAATACTATGTTCATCTGCAAAATTCTTCGTGTCATCAATATCATCTGAAAAAGCCCACTTAAAACAGTGACGGCAAAGAATCGATTGCACAAATATCTATGGCGTTGTTCGATTCTATTAAGGTCAGTATACATTGTTGGGCCAGCTTTAACAACTTAAGCTTTTAGCTGAGTTGGTAACTCTCAGAGCTTTGGTTACATAAGGTCTTGGGTTCTAATGATCCAATTTACATTTATTTCTCTCAATATCTCTAGTGTACAAGTTAGCGCTCTATTTGATTTATGATGCACCTAGTGATGCATATCTTGATTTATCTCGCCATGTGTGACTTGTGAGGGGGAACTATGTTAGGCGGAGTGTTAAGGCTTGACACGGGTTGCTGGCTCCTCTCTTTAACAGGTTAAACTTTTAGATGAGTTGGTAACTTAACATGACTCCTGTATTCTGTTTATTATCCAACTCCCTATTTTCTGATCCTTTCATTTGTAGCAACAGTATGATTTCCAAAATTTTGATTACTTTAACTTGGGATTGATAAATTCCACCAAAATGTAGAAGTAAATCAAAAACCGGCTCGATGTGGCTGTTCTATCGCCAACTTAAGCTTGAGTTTTTGTTTTTGTACTGTCTTTATAGCCACAAAGGGAATCTCAAACCTAACTCATAATGTAGAAAGTGAGTTTTGGCTTAAGTACTCTGCAATTTGTTTAAAGGGAAGACTTGGGAACTTTTTCTATGGAAAATTAAACATTTGAAGTTATGATTGAAGAATGATTTTGCGGGTTTTTTAGATTGGAATGCTTATTGGGCTTAGAAAAGACAGATTTCCTCCCTAATATTATGGACCTATAGGACCAGCAATGTTGACTCCTCCAGGTTAGTTGATGAGAACTATACACCTTTCCAGGTTTTAACCTGTTGAGCTTAGAAAAGACTGAATTGTCCATTCTTATGTTCTAACATATGGAAGAAAGGTCTTGCTGAGGTCTTCTCTTACAAGACGTGCTTGCCATCTCTCATCTCGCCCTTGGAACTGTATCTCCAAGCTATTTGTTTCCTGGGATAGTAGCCCTTAGTTGGAACTTATAAAAGGAAAACGGTGACCTTTATTATGCGAGTGCGCCTTTATTTAGTGACTGAAGTCGTCCTCCAGTTTGTAAGGTTTGAAAAGAGTTGATTATTTAATAACTTCTTCTTTCTGTGTGTACATGTTGTAGAGGTAGGGGCAGGTCCTCTTTCATTATGCAATTGCATACATAAATACCTTATTCTTTGTTCCTAACTGCAATTTCATGCTACTTTCTTCAAATTGTTGTTGTTGTTCTTTATCATAATTTATATAAAAAGAACTAAAGTATCATTTTTCGTACAATTATTAACATTATTTAATTTGAAAATTTCAGTGGATCGCATTAGTTCGAAGCCATGCGGAAGTTATTGTAGATGACGAAGTCGTTTTGCCTGTATTCAAGAAGTATTGCAAGGTATGTTAAATACCTTTTCCTTCTTGTGAGCATCAGACTTCCAAAGTGTAATTTTGGAAGGAGTTAAAGAAAATCTTCTAGACAGTACTATGCTGATCCATTTAAACCCTGTCAAATTAAGCACACTATGGGTCCTCTCATGTAAGCAACCATTGCATGCGTGCATGGGGTTTCAAATTTATCTTCAAACAATTAGCTGTATTAGTGTTGTGTATTCTCCACAGGAAGATCCTTTGAGCTTCTGAGTCAGTTTGCACGATTTAGTTTTATTTTGATAAATATTATCAAACTTTAAGGTGTTTTAGCTGTATCCTCTGAATAATTACGTTAATCAAATTCTTTACATGTCTATAATTTGCAGAGGCGTCCACCCATAGAAGCTGGTAAGGGGAAGCAAAATTCTGTAAGTGATCTTCATTGCTACATCTTCATTAAAGATCATTCTGGTTGAATGTTTGACCACAAATCATTGTTTTAATGCATTATTATTAATCCCTTTGGAGTTTGTCGTGCAACTGTTTATAGTTTCTGCTAGTTGGTTACCTATTTAAGATGTTTTTGTTTCTCAGTATCTCACAAACATACCACCTCCAGTGCATGTTATAGATGTCTCGCTTAAAAACACACTCAATAAGATCTCTCTCTCGCTCTCTCTCTCATCCATACAAGACAGTTAGGGGTGTAAATGGTTAGGTTTACTTCCAAAGCACAAGCTGAACCGCATGTAATCCATTTGTAGAAAATGAAACCAAACTGAATTGTTTGATGTGTGAAACCAAAACAAACCAAGCCACATGTGAGAGAACTAAGATTCTGATAGGAATGAAATGAGATGGTTTAGTTCGGTTCAGTTTGATGGTTCGATTAGTTAGAAACATTCTTTCACCTTTTCCAAAATATATAGAATCAGTGATAAAATATTAACTATTAAAGATTGAATCTACGGTAAATTGAGTAAATGAAAGCAATTCTTAAAAGAACATAATGTACCCCAAAACGAAAAACTACTTTCCAATAGATAAAATTAAGCGATTCTTATTCAAGAACGAACCACAAGAAAATAAAATCAAGTTGCTAGTAGATAAATTCCAAACAATCCTAGTGATTCTTGAGCAAAAATAAGCCCAAAGAAAATAAAACAAGAAGTTACTAATAAATAGTGATTTGGTTCAACTTGATTTGGTGATGTGGTTTTGTGGTTTGGTTTGATTTGGTTAAATATATGAAAATGTGAAATTGACCGAACGATTTGGTTTTCAGAAATTCAAATTAAATTGAGCCATTATTTCAACTAACCTAACTAAACAAACTGATTCACTTTGGTGGTTTGGATTGACACTGGTAATGCACACAATAGCTGGGATCAGCTTGATGGTTCCGTTGAAAAGAAAAGGAAAGGTAATAAAGGAATGTTGCCCCATGGAGAGGGAGAGGGCAACGATTTTTTCCATTTCAGTAAAAGTTAGGGTTCAATGGGAAGAAAGTGGTATTTTAAGAGCTTCATTTGATACAGGACCCTTTTGGTTGGCAAAAAAGAGGCATGCGAGATTTTTTTTCTTGGGAGAAAATTGTAATTGAGCATGCATGTTGATCTGATTCATGCTTGGTCCCATGGCTTGAAAAGTAGTCTACCAATAATATATGGCAAGGCTTAGGTCTGCTTGGCACAGTGGTGCTGAGAAGTCTGGCAAACCAGCCTCTCCAGGAGTGGGGTGGAGCTGCCTACTTTACCTCTTCCAAACCTGCTACACTCAGGAGCCTTGTGCACTGTAATTGTCTTTTTCCTTTTTACCTTTAGTTTCCCTGTAGTCTTAAAATTTGGGTTTGGCATTCAGACAAGGGTTTAGCATGTCACACCTGCAGAGACTGTAAATTCCCGTGTTTGTATCACCAACTTGACCTGGCTAGAGTTGATTAGTTGGGGAAATGCTATCTGTTCAATCTGTGACATCTATTATGGAGCTAACACCCTAACACTATCTCGAATCGTAGCCTCTTACCTACTGACAGAGTCCCTGCACTAGTTAGATCGCAAACAATATATATCTGTTATTATTTCTAATGAAAAGAAGTTTTCAGTCAACAATTCAGTTTACATGGGAGTTGAAGGATGTCCATGAAATTAGTGGGTAGCAGCCATGATAGGCCAAGGTGGCAAGTAGTGAAAAGGAATTTTATAGGCTTCTTTTGAAGAATTGACTGCATTAGGTTAACCTTTTTTTCCTTTCATATTTCTTTGTTTGATTTTAATCTCTCTCTCTCTCTCTCTCTCTCTCTCTCTCTCTCACACACACACACACACATACACAAACACACACAGAGCACACACAGAGCACACACTTGCGCGTGCAGATACACTTAGAAAGCTTCATGTACAATAAGCACTGTATCTTACTATCTTCTCTTATGCTGTATATGTATTTTGAACTTGTTTCTCAGTTTTCTTGTATAATGACTGCACCTTAAGTCCATATTTGTGCTCATTCTCAATTATTGGTAATTTGTTTTGATTATGGCCTTCCGCAGAAACTTCAGAAGCAACATAATTGTATTCCAGATGAACACTATGTGCAGACATTACTTGCAGTAAGAATTAATTCATTTTTTTGTTTTCTTGCCACTATTATATTTTCGTCTCCAAGACTGTTAGATTTCTTGTCCTGAGGTCACTTTATGATATCATATTTCCTATCTATCACCCATATTAGCCTCACTTTCTCCGCTGGACCTGTATCTTCAAAAATAAAAAGTTATTAGGGGTAGGTCCCAGATTAGGCCATGTGAAGGCCTATTAACTGAAATTGCGGGTGGCCTATTGTTGGTTGTTGCTTGGTCCCACAACCCTAGGCGAGGATGAGTTCTTAGCATTTATGGTGGCACGTTACCATCATATTGAACATTCTCCGCCTTTTAGCGTGGTGGGAACACTCACCCAATGGTATTTTTCTTGGAATTCAGATTCCTGCACAATTGTTTGCGTGCATATGAAAGAATTTATCATTTCTGTATTTTCTTGCGACCCATTAAGTTAAACCCTTTCATAAGCATTATTCTTGTGGATTCATTGCCGCCCATGAGGCATGGATATTCCAGCCGTGTGCAATATCAGATACTGCTCTTCGTGTGCTATGGCCGCAAATGTATCCTCTATGTTTTATAAGTATTTATGTATTCATATAACAATTTTGTCCTTGGATATGGTGCGAAAGTGCTTCTGGAGTGCTTCATGATAGGCATAACCCGTTGTTGAAAATCTAGGCTATAGATTTCATGTGCGTACACGGTCAACAAGTAGTAAGATAGTAAGTAGAGTGTTGAACCCACAGAGATAGTTGAATTATTGTTCAAGAACTGAAATTATATTCTTAATCTTAATTTAAGTGATCGAAATTGAATGTTTGGTTGTTAATCAATCTAAAACAATAACATAAATAGAGAATAGAATTGTAATTATGAGGAAGAATCAAGGGTTGTCAATCCTATTATCAAAGATTAACCAAGTAACACTAATCAATTAATCAACAAGCACGCATGAATTTAAAGACAATTATGCAAGCAATTAAATTTGAAAATACCTCTTGATTAAAACATGAATTGATGCTCTTCACAATTACACCAAGGGAGAATAGATTCAGCAATATAGACCAAGAAAAGTAGTAGAGATGTAATAGAGATTAAGGAAGAAGAGAGAAAATTATGAGTTTAGAGAGAGAAAGCTAGGGGAAGAAGAAAGAAAAAATTGAGGGAGGAGAGAGAGAATGGAATAGGGGATTACAATAGAAGAGGGGGGGGGGTCCTTTTAAACCCTAGAGTAACTCAGTTTTTGTATCCCAACAACTCCCTAAAACAATCCCTTTAAACTTTCCTAGTTGAGGTAGGAAATTTGGCTTTTCAGCCCACCGTGGCGCCTAGCGCTTGTCTCTGAAGTTTTGCTCAAAAAGTGAGTCTGGACGAACTTCACTTCTGGGGCTTAGGCGCCCCAGCGCCTACTATTTCGGCGCCCCTAGCGCATCCTCTAGTGCTCTAGCGCCACTATTCAGGCTCCCAGCACTACTTTACAGACTGCCCCCTGTATCTTCAGCTTCCTTAAACTTTTGACAGCTTACGCTTTACGCCCCTAAGTTACCATTTTTAGCTCTTCCTTCACTTTCTTCGACATGAATTGACTTGATTTAACTTGAGTTGACTTCCATATTCAATAACACTCCTTGAAACTTGAGCCATCCACATTACGTTAACCTTTCTCTTGCAAAATAGTCCTTGAACTTGATGGAACTTAAGGGAATGTAACGAGATCTCTTAAAGCTTCATGGGTTGACTTGAAATCTTCCCCAAAAAAAACCCTATAATTTCATCCTTTAAACTTTCAAATGCATCCAGGAGACCCAAAAACATAAAAAAAAAAAAAAAAAATTAAAAAAAACAATAAACACTATCTCTTGGACATAATACAAATAAAATCCATAGAAAGTATGGACAAAACACGGAGAAAGTAATGGGTATGATTTTATCACCCATTAAGTTCAAAGGCAAGTTTATAGAGTTAATTGCAAAAAAAACCTTGTAATAGTTCACGAATTGCAAATTAAACCTCGTATTTTTTTTATCATCTAATTTAGCCTTCTATAAATATTGTTTTTGCAATTAAAACCTTCCGTCGTATGGCTATTCGTGAACTAGTACAAGGTTTTTTTTGCAATTAACTCCAAGTTTATAAGAATCACTATTAAACCTACCTTAGAGTAACAAAATGTTGGGAAACTAAGAAAAACGCGTTTATAAAATTAGTTTAATCGAAATGAGAATGCTAAGATGGATGTGTGGTAAAACTAGAAAATACAAAATCCAAAATGAACATTTTCGCAAAAATGTGAAAGTAGCCTAGTAGGGTATAAAATGAGAGAAAATCGCTTTGGATGGGTTGGAGTTATACAACATAGGTCACTACCACACCAGTTAAGTAGTGTGATATTTTTCATAATCAATGACCATTATAGAGGTAGAGGGTGACCAAAACTAAAAATGGAAGACACCAATTAAGAAGGATATGAGTACGTCTGATTTGTGTGATGAACTTTGCTTTGTGAAGAATAAAACGGCGAAGAAGGAATCATCTAGCTGACCTCAAGGAATTGGGAGAAGGCCAAAATGGTCGAGTTTGGATGCTTTCTGGATACAACAAGGTTAAATTTAAAAGATTGCATTCCAAATAACACGGGCATCAAAGCAAGTAGGGTTTTAAATAATTGTGTGGTGATGCATATAAAGCCTCAAAAGGGGTTCATTTAGAAAGACCATAAAGCCCAAGAATGAAAATCAGAAATGATTACATCCTTCTATTATTACCTATTGGTTCCATTATCCTCCTATTGCTTTCTTCTTCTTCTTCTTCTTCTTCTTCCTCGGCGGTTAAATCGTTGCCCCCGGAAACGTTGCTAATAGCTTAGTTTTGAAAAGATTTTGCATTAGGAACAATCAGCCATGTTTTGGTGAATGATCCTAATGCAGTGATGTATATGACTGTGTTCTTGCTCTACCTTATATTTTTAGATTTTGATGTACCACCGTCTTGCACTCTATCATATTGGTATCCCACAACCATATCCATGCTTCATAGCTTGCTACTAGTATCAGAACTTCCAATTTATGAATTGTTCGTTACTAACTTTTTGATCTTACTCTTTGGTGAGATGAGTGAACTTGAAAGCGAGCTTGAACGAAGGACGGTCACATATACCTTGTGGAACCAGGGTGCTACAAAAATGGAAAGCAAAGGATGGCATCCTCATACCTTTAACTATGCAAATACAGGACCTCAACAAATCAAAAGAATAAAGGTCAGTGCCCTTCACCATATTCTCTGCTCACAACTATAATAAATGATGCGTACAAGCCTGAGAAGTGTGTCCTCTCATAGAAATTCCTTAAAATTGATGATAGAAAGATATTAAGATTCAATCTCTTTTTCTTGAGATTCAAGCCATTCTCCTGATTATTATATCATTCTTGCTATCAGTTCAATTCGTTCAATGTGGTTGGGAATGGTATAAACACTTGCCGAGAGCAAATTCTAAATATATTGGGCATAAAACTTGATATGTCATACAATGCAAACAAGCTACTACCCATGTCCCAAAATGAGTGTCCTTTAGTTGCTAATGATCATGAAAAAAAAAAAAAAAAGGACACTCATTTGGGGACGGAGGTAGTACTACTTTATCTCTGCATGCAACAGGTCATTTGAAGTCAATATAAGCAGAAATTTAGCTGGCAGAGTGACAGAGGCTGGGACATACATGCATTAGAAGTTCTATCTATAATGTTTATGAGTAATAGGATTATATATCATTAGTTAATCTCATTTGACTTATTCCGGGGAAAAGAATTTTTTTTCTTTTCAAATTCAAATAATTCAATTCACATATAGGAGAAATTGAGAAAATATAGAGAGAGAGGTCACTCAATAATCTCATATCTTGTAACTTTTTAGCTTGCATTTTTCAGGCTTTATAGCTTCTGTATACCTAATTTTACAGGATATCAGCCATGTATATTATGAGACGGAGTACCGGACAGAGTGGTGCAGTAATAATTCTACGATGGTCTCATGTTTTTTGTTTGCCCGGAAGTTCTCTAGGGGAGCTGCAATGCGACTTTTGAGTGAAGGGGTTGTTGGTCCCTTTGATGCCTCTTCTTTATTGCAAAATGCACCGTGATTTTGATCGAAGCTCTAGTTGCTATTACCTTTTATCTTAGCAGTGTGACTAACCATCTAGTTGGGAAGCTCAGAAGACTCGAAGTGTCTATCAAAGTTTCAAAAATAGTTACAGTTATACTTGTGAAAATCTACAGAAAATGTCAGGAGAGGGAACTTTGATCTTGTATCCTGGTACATAGTTTAGAAGAGTAGTTTTCTTTTAGCCCTAGCTTACGCTTGTATAAGTCTTCTTATGATTATGTTGCCATTCCAGTGTGATTCATTTATTTTTAAGAAATGTTGACTTTGTAACCTATGCTACATTTTGGAAATGAGTATAAAAGATTTTGCTAGCAACCACTCTTATGACTTTTTTTTTCTTTTTTAGGACGAGGTGGGGCCACACCCTCGCAACTTTATTACAACAAAACCGGGAGATTAGGCTTCTTCACCTAATTTTTTTGCAGACCAAAAAAAAAAAAAAAGCAACCCTGATCCACCCAACACCACAGCTAAAAAACCAAGAAAGAAAACTTTCACAAAAGAACTAATGCAAAACCAGGCTTCCATTTGAATACCAAAATCCCAACTCCCAAATGGATGGCAATTCACCAATCTACTTGAAGTTCACTCCTGCTCAAGAATTTTTCCCATACTTTAGTTTTAAAACCTTTCTCTCGATATTGTTGCTCCATTAGCATATTTGAGGCATGAGAAGTGGAGAATGTTCTCTAACATATCATGATCAGTTATATTTTCTCCACATAATTTTAGTTGTGAGGTAATCTTAAACATCATAGAATTATACTCACTTATGATTTTAAAATCTTGTAAGCATAAATGGATTCACTCATAGTGTGCTTTGGGGGGAATAACAATCATTTGATGGTCATATCTTTCTTTTAAATTTTTCCAAAAGACGAGTGAATCTACGGTGAGATACTCCACTTTTAGTTCTTCATGGATGTGTGTTGGAGAAAAATCATTGCCTTAGCCCAATTTTTCAATAAGGCATTATTTTCTTTCTTGATGGTATCCCCAAGGTCCATGGCGTTTAAATGGATTTTGGCGTCTATAACATGTAATTTTTTCCATGATGTTTTCAAATTCAAGCTTAACAAGGTTTGACATTGTGAAGAATGTTCGAAATGTTTATGAAAACTTAGAGCGACCATGTTGATAACGTGTTGTAATGTAATTGTTATGAAACCACAATAAAGAGAAGAGAAGAGAAGACAAAGAGAATAAAGAGAATTCAGTGTATTTCTAGTTACAGTCTTTTATAAGTAAAGACAAGTCACATCATGAATAGTGAGTTACTATTGTACAAAGTACATTCATTTATTGTGCGACAAAGTGGTACAGTATATTGCTACATTGTGCTACAGTATATTGCTACAATGTGCTACAATCCACACATTAATTATTTATAACACTTATAAGACATATTAGCCAAAAAAAAAATCCACCCAAAAATTTATACATCCCTACTCCACACAACACCAAAGCTAAAAAACCAAGAAAGGAAACTTTCACAAAAGACTTGATGCTTTATGCATTTGATGAATGCCAACTCCCAAATGGCTGGCAATTCACCAATTTACTTGAAGTGATCACTCCTCCAGCTCAACAATCTTTTGGTTTTCTTGTTCCTTATGCACCCCAAGCTCCTTACCACCAAGTCACAAACAAAACTAATTTGGTTTCCATCGGCAGCCTCGTAGACTTATCCTTCTCTATAGGCCTGCCTTTATATTGGCTATAAACCCACCCTCGTACGCTGTGTTTATTAGATGGATTGAAACTCCTCTTAACATATTTCAAATCCCTCAGATAGAATAATAAGCTTTACGGAGTATTAGATTCATTCTTGCACAAGCATCCCCTTTACATTCAACTCATTCACCTTCTGCTTGCTTTATGACCTCCTCAACGACCTCCATTTGCTCCGAATTATTGAATTTAACATCAATCCGTTCTTCAAACTTCAAAATTTCCTCTCTCGTTCAAACCTACACCGAATTTTTCTTTGGGGATCTCATTAGCCATCGCTCCTCCAACCACCCCGAGCAAGTGTAGCTTTCGAAGAGTAGCTCCGGATATTGTGTTCTGCTTGTTCATGTTCATGTGTTTGCTCCACATGTTGATTATTCCTTGATTTTCCAGGCTTCTGTCTCTGACAACGATCCTCATCTTCCACCGTCGCCCCAATTCACTTATCAAAGTTCCAAAGTTTGTTTGCCTCGTGCAATACTACCCTATTTCGTGATACAAATCACCTGTCCTGAGTGACTCGTTTACGATCCTACTATTGCCGCTTTTACTGCTCCATCTTCCTTTTCGCCTTTTGAGAAAGTACTTCTGTTCGATGTTGCTGCTGGATCCATCAAAATGCCACCTCTTTCTTATTTCCATCAAAATGCAGTGACTTCGAATGGAATCTTATTTCCATCAAAATGCCACCAATTTCTTCCAGCGATGCTCAGCCATGAAAGGGGAGTGTTTTCTTGTAGAAAATATTGTAATCGTTGATTGATAAAGCAGTGGACAAGCATCAATAGATTTTAAATTGCCATAAGCTGCAAATTGGCTTATCTGGACCAACCTATCACTTCTTGGCTGTAGCTTACAATAACCTATTTGTGCAAGTGTTTATTTCAGCTTATGGGTAATAAGCCACAAATTAAAGGTACAAACAATAAGCTTCTCAAACAAATCGCAATATAACTTCTGCAGCATGAATACGTTACTGACTAAGAGTAATGATATAACTTCTGTCTACAGAGAAATATAATCCATCCGAGAATTATACACCCTACAAGTTCAGATGTTCATGATTACCAAGAAATTCATAGTTCCAAATTAAAATGATCCTCTCCTGTCTTCGGTAAAGCAATATATCAAAAAAAAAAAAATACAATCTGATAGTTCCCCATTTCACAAAGCTAGAACTACGAATTGTTCATATATTATTTCAAGGGGATCAAATAAACTATGAATAAATTATTTCTGATCTCACCACCAAATTGCATATGCTCCTTGTAGGCTCAGCCACGATGACAGAAGCTTGTAAATATCAGGTAGGTCGTTGATTCTTCTGGGAACAGAAATATCGAGGCTGTTAATTTGATTGTTTATTGGGATACGCCCTTGCTCCAAAGATGGTAGACCCAATCCTCACATTGGTACTTCCCATTTCAATCTGTTAATCATCAATATCAATAATTAATTTCATAATTTCAAGCCCACATTTTGCCTTGTACAATGAAATATTGCAGTTCATATGTACAAGATAGTTCATAACTGTGTGACATCTTTTCAAATTAATCAGTTCACTAGGGTAGTTTTCCCACTTAGCTAACAAGATTCTCTAGCAGCTAATTTGCATATAAGACAAACTCATGCATACAAAAAACACATACAGCACCGTTGTAGCTTGATGTCTATATGTTCCTTATGGAAGCAAGTGAAGAACTAGGATATTCTAAGGATTTACTTACAGCCAGCTCAAAGTCTCCAGACATGCCCATTGATAGCTCACATTGCTCCTCCACTATCCCAAGTGCTTTGCATACCTCACTTCTACAATTAGCTAATGTCTGATGCCAACAGATGACTGGTATCAAAACGATGGCGAGCAGGAGGAACAACAGAAAACAAAAGATAAAAATCATTAAAGGAAATTATGTTGAATGACCTTGAAGTTCTCTGGAGTTGAAGTATAATCCGGCATTCCTATAGTCATCAAGCCACAAAATTCGAGGTTAGGGCAGCTTGAACTAACATGCTTTGCGAGTTCCAAACACCCAGATGGGTCAACACCAGATTTTGCTGCAATGACGAGAAAGACAATTAGTTCAATTATGGAGAAAAAGGGGCAGAGAGGTTGCTTAATAGCTATTCATTATGGAGTGAATTCATCAATTGGAAGTTTGAATCAACCTCATACATCAGTGACATGTTCTAGTAACTCACATGTTTCTCCACTTGTATTCACTTGAACCAACACTTTCAAAGGCTTTCTTCCAATGTTTCCCACCACGCGGTCAAGACGATCTGCAATCTGTAGAGTACTCAATACAAAGATGAAACGTTAGTTACTGTTATCTCAATCTGCATAATGAATACTCCTTCCGTCCCAAAAGAAAAAGAGTCAGACTTTCCGTTTTGGTTTTGGTTCGGTGGAACACAGAGAGAGAGAGAGAGAGAGAGAGAGAGAGAGAGAGAGAGACCGTGCAACCAGAGGATTCCAACCAACGGAAGACCAATTTTATATATCCAACCTACTTGAAACGATGGGGACAGCATCAATTAAAGCATGACACTAGCCCCAATTGTATTACTCTACTAAAAGACCCCCAAATAACTAAATAAGACATAGGCGTAACAAAGATTCATGAAATACATCTATAAAAATAAAGCAGAATATCCTAATTGCTCCAGCATCATTCTTCTGCCAGTGGAAGAAAGTTCAACCAGGAAAACTATTCATAATGTGCCTCCAACAACAATATATATATATTTTTTGTTTTTGAAAAGGAAAGTATATTATAGAGACCGACGCTAAAGGGGGAGTTACCCATGTATACAGGAAGTATACAAAGCGAAACGAAAAGAGAGATAATGTGCCTCAATCATTGTCCCCAATATTTCTTACAAGTCGACCACATATTTTGTGATGGAAGAGAGAATAAAAGCTATCAACACGGAGAGGTCTTCAAATAAAGCACGGCAATCCCACATTACATATTGATTAAAACAATTTTTGGTAGTAGATAACCTCGAGCTGGTGCATGACTCAAAGTTCTCGGGAACATTAAAGTCAAAGTGCTATCTCTTGTAATCATTGTACTGAAAATATTCAAACTGATTGGCCCTTTGCATTTCACAAAGTAGTTGGCTTCATAGCACTGTGTTTGGCTTGCTCACCTACCTCCCGTAGAAAATGAATCAGAAGATTGGCTTTGATCTCCGCAATCTTACCATTTATTCATTCAATGGCGTCGAATGTGAAAGTTCTCGTATTACTGAATCAGCTTGCAAATGCTTCACCCAGACAAGTATCTGCTGAATACTTCCTTGGTAACAGAGGAAGACTGAGCATAGATATTTTCATTTTTCTGTTCAGGTTATCGGTCTGATCAGAGGCTTAGAAGTTCTGATCAGGTTAACATGCCAGCCTATTCAGTAAGAGGGCTAATGAAAGTGTGAGTCAGGAAGCTGGATTCGGGTCTGGATCTATTATAGGGTGAGCCCAATTTTAACCAACAATCTCTGTCAAGACTTTGGGGACTCTGCAGAAAATAATAACTGCAGCATTGTAAGAAGTAACAGATCTTAAGGCAAGACTCCGGCGCAGATACTGCCAGCAGATGACGGTACACTGCTAGGGGTGCAGTGACTGGGATTCCATGGACTGGCGGCATAAACAACAGAAACAGAGACTCATAAGAGTTGGTCCATGCCAAATCTTGCGTGAGAATCATAAGTGAGGCTTGACGGTAAAAATTATGAACATCTGCAATGATAAAGAGATGAGATTGACGTGACGCTGGATAATGATGTTGCTTAAGTTGTTGGATTGATCTGTGGCAAAAGCCTGTTTGGCAATTTTTCTTTGATGGCAGGTGAAGGAGGGGGAAAAGTGATGCAGGTCGTGCGACCACGATACAATGAGGACCCAGTGAATTTAGGGGAATAGATGGAATAGAGCATATGAAGGAACAACGGAGTGTTGCTATGATACCCTAGAAATTTCACAATGACTTGGAGGTCCAAAAGGCAAGGTCTCATCCACCACTCAATAGTTGGATGCAATCATAGGCAATGAAAAAATCCAACCACAAAAAACCTCAATTTCATTAGTACAGCCTTCTTATAATGATGGAGCTTTTACATCATAACGCAATACCTAACTACATAACTACTAATTTACCCCAATAAACATAAAATGCATCATCAGTTTCAAAACAAATATCCCAATTGTTTCCACATCGACTAAGCACCCAATTACTGTATATTTCTTCCAATTCCAGTTTGCTCTTTTTACTTCCATTTTACCTACTACGTATTTTTAACACAATTTAATTAATTTTTGCAATTGATCACATTGTTCAGGACGAGTATTCACTTCCTATCTGTTAGACTACTTTTGTAGAATATATATAAGCTCTAGCCTCCTCAAATGATGTTAAATGTTCATCGTTGGAAAAACCAGTACAAAAATATACAACAACTGAACATTCTCAAATAGAAGATACTATAATCAAATTGTTAAATTTTGTGCACAAGATACCTCTGTTGTCCACATTCATAACATTTAGCAAGTGTTAATGTTGTTCATATGATTAAAGGCAGGCAGGACAGAAGATTGGTGCTAAGCTTTACTATTGATAAATGGGGCACACACAACGAGTAAATAAAATCGTTCATGAGCAGGGATCACTCAGTTTCTAATAATACTTGACCAAGGTCTTATATCCTCACCCTTTTTAGCTGATTTTCATTATAAATAACCGAGTATTTTTGGCATAACACAAAAGGAAATAAAACAAGAAATACTTCTCGTTGCGTGTTGGCTCCCCGTAGTACCTAAATTTCAAATCAAAAGGTATCATCGCCAGGTTGTACCTTAGAGTTTTCCTTGAACTTTACACATATTATTGCAAGGCAATCTTTATGAGACATCAATGAGAGGGGTATGTAAAAGGATTTATTTCTTCAATTTTATTAAAAACTGCAGTGAGTATCTTGTGCATGCATAACATTCCTTTTTTCTCATGACATACCAGCTATAAATACAAATCTCCATTTCAAGCAAAGTGTAAGAGAGTTCTCCCACCCATCCTCTCTCCCTTAATTTGCATCCTCATACATAACATCAAGTGTCATGACCGCGAGCCCGAGAGCCGGGTGCGTGATGCATTCCCGCCAATTGGCCCAAAGAGCACGTGGCTCAAGGAGCACCTGGGTTAACTAAGCAGATTGGCAAATTATGGTGCATAGAACCCTAGCATTGGAAGCGCGTGAAGAATTAGGAAACTACATAAAATGGTCAATGAGAACTTCCTGTCTCAACAAAGAGGTCTTTGTGCACTACTAAATATTGTGACCAGCGGTCATCAACAATGCAGATTTCACAACTTGACTACAACTTCATAATTTACTTCTGAATCTAACCTTATCAAAAGCAAATATCAGAAACTGAACCTTATAAGGATTGAGAAAAGTGTTCTCTCCTACCTTCTTATCATCTACAGTCTCCACCATTGCAAGATTTGGCACACCAGCTGCATAAAAAATAGAAAATGAATGTGTATAAAAATTCCTCTTTTAAGAACAATAGATAATGCAACAAAAATACAGAATAAAATAGAAGATTGACAATGGGAGTGGCATAACATGAGCAACACTACACAGGTACATTAAGTTTAAAACTTCTTTCTATGTGAGGAACACCAAATTTATAGCTGAATTTCCTATCTTGCAGATATTTGAGAAGCCATTGTCCGTTTTCTTACCCAATATTAGGGAAAAAAAAAAGAAACCTTAGTGAAAAAGAAAAAGCACTAAAGGGTAAGTGAGTTGAAAAATCCAATTAATCCCAACAAACAACAACCCGCTTCATGATGGGGGTTACCAAGAGAATGTAGATGCAAACCTCTAGATGAGGTTCGTCTAACGACTCTAACCATAGAGTCATTAAACTCAACAGATGGACATATTGGAACTATAACTAGACACCATAAAGAAAATACAAACATACTAGATCGGTCACGAAAAGCAATGGTTTTTACTAGGTTGATCTCTTTAAACTTTTTTGCAGAATTACGGTTGCAGTTGAATCAGATGGCCTAACGCCCTCCTCAGTAAAACAAGAGAGTTCATCATGTCTTAAACACAAAACATACGCACTTTACAACTAATAGTCCCAATACAGTTCCTTCAGGTAGGAAGTAAAAACTCAGAAGACAGATTTTCTTCCATTGAGCCAGGTGTCGAGGTAAAGTTCAGCTTACTACCTAAACCCAAATAGAAGCCTCCAGTTTACTTCCATGGAAGCCCCATTTCTTAGAAGGACCGAAATTGAAGGGGGGAAAAAAACAAAAAACTGTTGTTTTGTAAACCCAATACATTCAAAATTTAAATCACCATCCTTGTACCTTGCGGCACATGAAATGTCCAGGAGTTAAATCATGTAAACTGGTATTTATACTAAAAGGACTGTACAGGCTCCGCTCAATGGAGTCTGGCAAGGGTGTGACTTCTGTCTTATTACCTGGAGGGACAACTTTTGTAGTTCCTACCCGTGAACTCCCGGTAAGAATGGAGCAATCTTACTCCTGCCCCCCAAGGGTCCCCTTAAACTGCTATTTTTACTCATTCAGAAATGTTTGTCCATCATCCCCCCCCCCCCCAAACTCAGAGTACAACACACATTCCAGTCCCAAACTTCATTCTATATTTTTAAAATTGGATGTGCAACAATATACCACAAAAGCAAAATGGGGAGAAACATACTTAGCAGAGGTTTCACTTTGTTGCTCTGCAAATTCCCGATAAAATGCCACTCAATATCTTCAGGAAGCTGCAAGTTTCAAATCAATCGCCGAAAATTAAACCAGGTTCCTCAAATACAACAACTTGATTAGCATGCAATTAGGAACATCCAAACTTTACATATGAATTAACATAAACAAGAGTAATCGAGAGGGACAGGACGAATAAAAATACCTGAGGGGACTTCTCGATGATTTCTTGGACGTAATTCTCGCCAAAACAACGGTGACCGGCGTCGTAAACTTGTCTGAGGAGAGAGACGGGCTTGGTTTTGCTGACGGCCACGACTTTAACCTGATCGGAGCGACGGCCAGACCTTTCG
Organism: Platycodon grandiflorus; assembly: GCA_016624345.1. NCBI lineage: Eukaryota > Viridiplantae > Streptophyta > Magnoliopsida > Asterales > Campanulaceae > Platycodon > Platycodon grandiflorus. Next base: position 47,518,629 of record CM028361.1, read on the forward strand.
GCGGCCTGCTGGACCCGGTGGAGTACAGAGCGGAGAGCGGTCACAGCGACGCCGTCCATGGCGGAAGTGGCCATTGGAGTGTCAGTTACTGGCTGTTCTTCCCCTCTCACTGTCTCCTCCTGATTGTTCATCGCGACCCACAAAGCAGTAGGCGTATAGATTTTATTACACTTGCTAAATGCTAGCTAGTAATTCCCTTTTCTTTTTGTTAAAAATTTATAGAGTAATTTATAAACGAGCTCGAATTGGGATATCCATAAAATGGTTAGGTGTAATTCATTATAGTTTAGTACTAATTAATATGTTAAATTAATTATTATTTTATCTCTAAATTAGTCATTAATGAGATGGCTAATGCTCCACAATTGAATTTAGATTTAGAGCATGAGATTCTCGGGGCGGGGCATCAAATGGGTATCAACAAAACAAAAAGGTTTTTTTGGGGTATTATGTGACTATGAGTGAGTAGCTTAGCGGGGAAAAAGGTAGTGGCATATATCAAGTATGACCGCCTGACCCGACAAAATAACTTATATGGCCTTTGACTGGTCAGCTCCTTTAAAAGGAAGAGAACAAAAGGGAGTAAAAGTGAACTTCTAAAAATGCCCATTCCAATTAAGACGGTGACTTACAGTGTCGTTTAATCGACAACGAAACGATCACTAAACAGCTATTTGATCGTTTAAACTAATACTAAACGTTAAATAAACGATTAAACGAATAATGGAACGATTAAACGTTCATTAAAAGGTTTATCAAACGGTTAAAGGAAAGTAAGTTCACCTTGAACGTTTAAACGTGTACCAAACGGGCTGACCAAAATTTTAAACGAATAGTTTGACCGTTTAAATGCCTTGAACGATTAAACGTGTACCAACTGTTCACATCGCGATCGCGATGCACTAATGTTTGCATCGCGATTCAGTAATATTAGCATTATGATGAACTTATTAATCATCGCGATTGGAAAATTTTAAAAATGCGATGAACCAAACTACAAACTAATTTAAGCCATAAATAAAACAAGCGCGAAACACAAAAACAGAACGTTTCATCTCACTTCCATTGTCTGCACACAAAAAAAATTTCATCCCACTTCCATTGTCTACACCAGCAACTTCCTCTCTCTGAAATCGAGTGTTAACGTATAAGAGAATTATTTCTTCTCCACGAACCGAATACACAAACAACAAAAATGGCCAAAACGACGAAGGAAACTCAGACAACAGGTGTGAAATTTACGTTTAAACGTTTGTTTGAAATTAAATAAAATAAATTAAACGATGAAAGAATATTTAGCGTTTAAACAACCAAATTAAACTTCTAAACATTTCATATACACTTTGGGTTGTGATGTATTCTGGAAATGAATGGTTGATATTAATGGGTTGTTTTAATTTATATTAAAATTTTCCCACCGGTTGGCGAAGTCTCCTTTGGGCTTTGGGATTACACTTTGGGAAACGGGGGGAAATAAATGAGCATATTAAACACATATTTTAAACTAACCATTTAAATTGATAGAATAAACGAGTAGATTAAACGGTTATTTTTAAACTATTCCACTTAAACCCATGTGAAGTTTATCTTTTTTTTGTCAAAAATATGAATATGTACTTAATACAACAATATGAATATGTACTTAATACAACTTAAAAACTAATATTTCAGTAAATATGAATATGTTCGCATCGCGATGCACGAATGTTTGCATCGCGATGCGCTAATGTTTGCATCGCGATTAAAGAATGTTTGAATCGCGATTCACGATGTTGACATCGCGATGCACTAATATTTGCATCGCGATTAAGATGAACTTATTAATCATCGCGTTTGGGAAATTTTAAAAATGCGATGAACCAAACTACAAACTAATTTAAGCCATAAATAAAACAAGCGCGAAACAAAAAAACAGAACGTTTCATCTCACTTCCATTGTCTGCACACAAAAAAAATTTCATCTCACTTCCATTGTCTACACCAGCAACTTCTTCTCTCTGAAATCGAGTGTTAACGTATAAGAGAATTATTTCTTCTCCACGAACCGAATACACAAACAACAAAAATGGCCAAAACGACGAAGGAAACTCGGACAAGGTGTGTATTTCTTCTACATTATTTGAAAAATTATGAAATGCTTTTATTCAATTTGTGAGTCCGTGTTAAAATACACAATTACTAAACGAACATTTTGACCGTTTAAACAACATTTTTAAACAACATTTTGACCGTTTAAACGCATACTAAACGATCATCGTTTTGTTCACAACTACTTAAGTTAATTTCCTTCTATTTTCAGACCACAGTTTACCTTAAACCCTTTACCCTAAACGATCATCGTTTTGTTCACAACTACTTCAACTCAACCGTTTGTGCTTGAATCGAGTTCCATAGTTCGAATCTTCTTCAGTTGGGTTTACGACCACACTTCAACATCCGTAAAATCACAAAAAGGTAATTCTTCGAAAGACCACGGCAAAAAACCCTTTCCTCTATTTGCATTTCGTTTATCGAGCACACTCCAACTCACACTTCAACATCTGTAAAATCACAAAAAGATAATTCTTCCAAAACGTTTAACCCTCGTTCAGTTATCGTTTATAATTTATTTTTGCAACTTTATTTTGGCAATTTATTTCAGTTCTATGTTTGGTTTAGGTTTTATGTTCTTTTGATTGCACTTTTTGTAAAAATTTTAAAATGAATTGTTTTCGTCTTTTTTTACGTTTATATTTCAATTGCGAGACAATATGGCATTCCTTCTTGAGCGTTCAAAATGGTTCGACTCAAAAGTTACTTGCCGGTGTAGACTACACATAGTAGATGAAGTGTATAACAAATTAGACGATGCACACAAAGATCTATTCAAGACATCCCGCTTTGGAAACTTGTACAAGATGCGGGATAATATGAATATGGTGGGCAAACTTACCCATGCACTAAATATGATGAGGATTAAACCAATCAATGATTTAAACGAGGTCTGGTTTTGTATTGGGGGTAAAAAGATCAGATTTGGCTTCTAAGACTATACCCTCATTACTGGATTACACCCAGGTATTGAGGAAAATTTCATTTCGGAAATCCCTGGTGGAAACAGATTGAGGAATGAATATTTTGGTGGAGTGAAAAAATCCATCAAGCCTAAAGAATTGATGGAGGCATTTCTGAATCGGGCAAACAATGAGGAGGACCGATACAAGCTGGGGCTCTCTCTTGTATATGAATATGTTTTGAGAGCTCGGGAAAACACGACACAAATTGACGCAATGGTTTTGGATATTGTCGACAACTTAGAGGTGTTCAATAGATATCCATGGGGAACAAGGACTTATAATCACCTCCTAGTTGGACCGACAAGAAAAATTGAAGGTCGCGCAAACCATGTATCGTACTATGGCTTCACATATGCACTACGGGTAAATGTTTAAAATCGTTATTGATTAAATAACAACTATTTATACTCATATCATGTTTCTAACATACAATTTTCGTAGGTTTGGGCATTTGAGTCCTTCTCCGGCATAAGAAAGGCGTTTAATTTGCAAGAGACGGAGCAAAAACAGCCTAGGATGTGTAAGTGGAAGATGGTGGGAAAGTTTGCAGAAAATGCCAAATATGATAAGGTTCTTGCATTGCTGGAGACATCACAGGTAAAGAATTAAGAGAACTTTCATATTTTTGTTGTTGTTTGTTGATATGATTTGAGAGAGATGAAGAATTGAGAGAATTTTCTTATTGATTTATGAAAAAGAAATACATTGTAGAAAGGAAAGTTCATACCATTTTACGAGAGATAGAGAGTATATATACGGCTCTCTTATAACCAACTTAACTGAAAAAATTAACACATCACTTACACCCTTAAGCTATTAAGAAATTACACACACCACCCATACACTTATATGTGTTGTTTGTGAATTGGCGGGATGGTGGTTTCATGCCATTGACCTCGACCTCGAAGAATCTCTTCTCCCTTACGTTCTTGATTATCCGTTGACGTGGGCACAAATTTTGATTATTATATTGAGGAAGAGCGGATGAAGCAAATGAGGGATGAAGACGTTGCACTCGAACACCAATCTCCACAACGAGAGAAGAAGCATCACCTTCGATGTGCGTCAACCGAAATCAATGTGGGAGATGCTCGTAGGGATGCACGTATAGATGCCAACAGATGCCCCTAGAGGTACCCCTCCGATCATTTTTCATTGATTTGATGAGGGAGGTTTTGGATTCGTGGCAAATTTGGAGAGGTCTTTGGGGAGCAAGATCGATGCATTAGACCAGAAGGTCGATGCATTAGACCAAAAGGTTGATGCATTGATTGTGCAAAGGAGGGAGAGGTCGAGCCCTAAGGGTGATAGTGTTTCGGCCAGACATCAGTCTATGAGGGGGAGACGGGATGTTTTGGGAATGGAGAGGCGAACCCTGAGGCTTGTGTGGAGACACACAATGAGGATCAAGTGGAGATGGGGACGATACAGAGCCCTGAGAGGACTCTTACTGAGGATCCTGTGGAGGCAGAGCAGGCTGCCCAGCCTGGGGATAATGTCGAGGAAGAGCAGGCCGTGGATAATTCAGAATCAGAGGAGAGCTCAAATCAAGGAGGATTTAGAGTTAAAAGGACAAGAAAAGAGCTCGAATCTGGGAATGTTCTGGAGACTGGAGTGAAGAGACAGAGAAAACCATCGGCGTTTGTGAGAACTCCCTACACTACTGGAGTGAGCCCTCCGGTAATAGAAAAATCCAGAACATTCGTCGATGGTTCTGAAATTGATCACTTCCAGGATCCAGACCCTGCTAAGCTCGAACGGTTCATGCGTTGGTACGAAACTGACAGTACTAAGTAGGACTCTTAACTTTCCTATTCAAATAACAATTAACTAGTTGGTTATTTTTTGTTATCATTTTATTTGATTACTTATGCAATTTCTTAATTTTCATAGATCGAAAAGTTTGACTTTAGGTGAATATCATATCGCCGATGGCAAAGAGTGGTTTAAAGTTGCTCTATCGGAAAGATTATTTCTTGACGATCGGGTAAGTTATTTTATTAAATTAATTACATTCTAACTTAATAATACTGTTTAACTCTCATATTTTAATTTTTGCCTTTTTCAGCATATTGATTTGGCCATCTCTTTGATGAGAGAAAGGCAAATGAAGTATCCTTTATCTTTTGGGCGGGAGCTCTAATGGACACCCTGTTACTAGAGAACATTAGGATTGAGGTGTCAATTTTGAAGACTAGTTACCCAAGTAAAAAAGAGTTTCAAAACTACAAGTTCCCTCCACATATTATGAAATTTGTCGACGGAACTTGGTCCTCAAATGGGAGATCATGGAAAGAATGTACTCACGTATACTTTCCAGTCGCCATCAACAAGCACTGGATTTTATGCGTGGTTGAGTTTGAGAAGTCAAAACTGTATGTATATGACCCCGATCAATCCTGCCTAACCCTGCAGCAAATTGATGCTCAATTAGACCCTGCTATCAAATGTATCCCACGAATGGCAAAGCAGGTTGGAATTAACATTAAATGTAGTAGACTCATCATAGACAGGGTCAAAGGCTATCCAAGACAAAGTGTGGGGTAAGTGATCCATTAAATTGATATGTTTTGCTATATTAAAATTATTCATTGACGTATGAAATAATTGGTGGTTTGAATATGTCACGGGGTCCATGTGGAGTTTTTGTGCTCAAATATATGGAGTTTTTAACCACGGGAAGTCGGTGGAACTTGTAGACAATCCTCATATAATGAAATGGAGGAAGAAGTTAGGCTGCAGACCTTTATTGTTTAGATCTAGATCCATAAAGACTGTAATATAATTTGTTTATAATTAGATCGTAGTTAGTTGTTTATAGTTAATATATTATGTTCGTTTTTGGGATCTTGACATGTCTTTGATTCAAAAGGTGATTATAGCGATGCAAACATTCATCAATCGAGATGCACATGTGATTCATCGCGATTTAGAAATCATGCATCGCGATTCTGAGACTTTGCATCTTGATTCTTTACAAAAATTACATGTACACTTGACTTAAAATTATGAAAATTTAGTAAATTTACCATTCATTACACCACAGCCACCTTCAGAATTCAAATTTCATTCAAAATCTACTAAAGTACAAAACTTGTGTGTAGTCATCCTGATTAATTCATCGCGATGCAACGATTCACGCATCGCGATGCGAATGAGATACATCGCGATGCAAAAATAATTCATCGCGATTCATATATCATGCATCGCGATTTAGAAATCATGCATCGCGATTCTGAGACATTGCATCCTGATTCTTTACAAAAATTACATGTACACTTGATTTAAAATTATGAAAATTTAGTAAATTGGTTACACCACAACCATCTTCAGAATTCAAATTTCATTCAAAATTTACTAAAGTACAAAACTTGTGTGTAGTCATCCTGATTAATTCATCGCGATGCAACGATTCATGCATCGCGATGCGAATGAGATCCATCGCGATGCATAAATAATTCATCGCGATTCATAGATCATGCATCGCGATTTAGAAATCATGCATCGCGATTCTGAGACCTTGCATCTTGATTCTTTACAAAAATTACATGTACACTTGACTTCAAATTATGAAAATTTAGTAAATTTACCATTCATTACACCACAACCATCTTCAGAATTCAAATTTCATTCAAAAATCACTAAAGTACAAAACCTGTGTGTAGTCATTCTGATTAATTCATCGCGATTCAGATGTGATTCATCGCGATGTAGAAATCATTCAAAAATTTACCAATGTGAATTACATGTACATATCATTACCCCACAATCACCTTCAGAATTCAAATTTCATTCAAAAAATTACAAAATTTACAAGACTTGTGTACTCATCATATATATATATATACAAAAATTACAAAATTCCAAAATTTACAATTATTACAAAATTGGATGTCCGCCAGTTCATTTCTTCATGTGCCCCCCTGCTCTCATCATCCCCTCAACTATTCTCACTCTGTATTTGTTGCATTGATGAATGTCATATTTTTTGGGTATTGATGACCCGGCTAATAGATATTCAATCAACATGCAGACGATGATGCCGCAGTCTTCAGTGTTTGGCGCTTGTTGGGGTGATTCTGCACATGTTTTTATCGGACATTTGAAGTTTTTCTGGCTTAATCCTTTGAATCTTTTGGATGTTTTATCCAGGGGCAATTCTTTTATTATTTCACGCATCTTTCCTTCAACGTGGTTTACCTGTAAAGTAAAATATTCACACAAAAAAAATAAAAAACAAAAACAAAAACAAAAAAAATAGTTAATGCGTGATTATTTTCAGTTGTATTTTGATTAAATAGTCGTAGATTACTCACTAGTTTCTTTGCCCTTTCCAAATGCCAATCTTTCTTTGCCTTTGGCTGGATGTAAGAGTTGTAGAGGGTCCAGGACATTAATGGTTCTGAGAAAACCAGTAGTGTCCGGTGATCACGAACTCCTGTTCATTTCCGCACTGTGTGTTGATAGGGAAGATGAATAACTCATCATCGGTTTTCATTGCCTCTTTCAACACGTTGTCTATCTTTGCTTCTACGACCGGTCCGAAATCTACCCCACCTCTTACAACAAAGTTCTAAATTACGTTTCAATGTTAGTTTTCAGCAATCAATTAATAATCTTATACGTTAAGGAATTAGGATGATTCTTACCCCGGATGTAACGAAAAATTTTTCCTTTTGTGGAGTATTTGTTGTACGACATGTGCCCATGTGTCGATGTGTAAACAAAGAAAACTAGTTATTCTTTCGAAAATAAAATATCACATATCAAAGCTTAATAAGTACAATACATACAAAGTTTTCTAGTTTATCGTTGTGTAAGATTTGTACTTCTCGGGTCCATTTTGGGATAATGTCTCCACTTGCAAGACATGCGCCGCATAATGTGAGGAGCATATTAATATGTCGAACAAAAACCATATTGACGTAAGTATTATCGAAGCATGAATAATTTGATATTTTGAAATTTAACAATATTAGTTTCACTTACTCCTCTCCCCCAAATTTTTGGTAAATATGGATCATTGCATCCCTCACTTCTTTCGTCATGACCTTAACAGGCTCATGATCATCGTTGAGTGGTAGTTGGGGATCTGTGTTTCTTTTCTTATAAAGGGGAATATCATCCCCTTTGTCCCCGCATGAATCCCCTTTATTCTTCCTCTTGCGGTCCGCTCGTTCTTTTACGCCTTTGGCCAATGAAGAAGGAGACAGGCACTTTTCTTTCTAGACTCAAGAAGATTAACACAATCATCCGAATCATCATCTGTTTGAGATCTTCTTGATTCTTTCTTTGACGTGGTTTGTACGTCCTTCGAATCGATCGGATGGTTTCATCTGTTTCGCTTGGTTGTTGTTGTTGTGCCCTTAGCATCTCCATCTCTTCGCCATTGTTGATAGTTTGTTGCTAAGAGCTTGAACCTCGGCTTGAAGAAGTTTCAAATTCATTGCTTGTTGCTCTTGGGCCTGGTCGGTTGATTTTTGTTCAAGCTTTGCTAATTCATATTTCAGATTTTCAACTTCGGTAGCCTTAGCTTCTAGTGTCTTTGATTTTTCAACCAACTCAGTTTGGAGCATCTGCATTTGTTCTTTGCTGGCACTGAATTCAACTCTTAAGCTTTCTATTTCTTCACGTAGCTTCAAATTCAATTCATCCGTATGCGACGTTAGATTTTCGGCGCTTGTTGCTTTTCGGATGATTTTTCCAAGCTTGGCTAATTCAGATTTGAGAGATTCTATTTCAGATCATTAGCCTCTATTTCAGATATTTAGCGTCTATTTCAAAGATACTTTTACTCAGTTTGTAGCCTCTCTATTTCGTTGTGATTGGCATATAGTTGAGAGGAACTTTCATCCATTTTGGCGTTGAGCGACTTGCTTTTATTTTGCTCTTCAAGCAACTGAGTTTTCAACAATTCAATTTCATTGTCCTTTTCTTGAATTTCTTTGTCCTTTGATTCAATTGTGGACAATTGCTTGATCAGCTCCTCTTTTAAATTCCTGCAACAGTTGTTTTCAACTTGTTGCGTATCATCAATCTCAGTTTCAAAGAGGCCAGTGTCAAAAAATTCTGTTTCTTTTTTTGCTCCCTGAATTTGAAGTTGAGCATCCTTATCAGCACACATTTCTTCTTCATGTGTTTTGATTCCCTAGAATGTTTCTATTTCAGTTGGTGTTGCCTTGGGGAAATGATGAAATTTCTGCAAAAGCAAGAAAGTAAATGTAATACAATGTTAGGGGAGATGCATCGAAAATGCATTGTTTGTTATTTGTAACTAGATAATAAAGGCACATTTTATACACTTACTTTTTTCTTCATGACAGAATTGAAATCTGATTTTTTAAAAATGTTTGACATCCCTGATAGATCCCATTTGAGTAACCTTGGGATATCCTCTTCTATAATTGGTTTGATGATGTTGGTTCGCTCGCATAACCAATACTGCATGTGCAAATTCAACCCTCTTGTTAGTACAAACAAATCAATATGCACTGTATATGGAAATTTGAAATTAGTTACAAGTGAGTGTAAAAAAGTTACCGGTAGCAGCAGCACGCATTTCTCCACGTTGTCATCCTTTCTAGTTTCTAAGGCATTTATCAACCCGTCGACAATATGGTCTGACCAATTGTAGGTTGAAATTTTGTCGAAGTCCGATATTATATTGATATATGCCCATGGTATGTAACTGCTAGTTGTTGGGACAAGGAAGGTTGCAAGAACAAGCAGTGTCGTCAAAATTGCAACGTCGTTAATTTCCCTTTGATCTTCACTAGGCATAATGGCCTGAATCCGATTACATATAAGGGTTGGGCTAAGCTTGAAGTCTTTTGATTTCCTTGATTCCTTTTCGGGAAGTGCCTTAGAAGGAAATCGATCGTTCAATGTTGTAAAAGTTAATTTTGATTTCCTCCCCGTCATTGATTCCAAGCGAAGCTTTGCATGCCTTGCTTTAAGCTCTAGGTCTTTCTTTCCAAACAAGAAAGACTTGTCATCCTTTACATAACACTTACAATCATTGCCGACGGAACTATCCACCGTACAATGTTTTTCTATAATTTTGTCTTGGATAATGGCTTCAATCGTTTCAAAACGGTGTTTTCTTCGGGGCTTGTAGGTGATTTTCACCGAATTGAAATGTCTTAATCTGTTTATTCAGAGTGTGAGACTGCATCTGTATTTTAATGGTGCGGTTTGTTTCCTGTTTGAAGCTGCATAACAACAGGGATATTCCATGTTATTACCAAAGAGTAAATTTATTGAAACACAACGACAGTAAACCAATATGCATAGAAATCATCTTGAATACAGGAAATCCAAACAATTTTTATATGTCACCTTTGTTGTATTTCCATGCACACACTATGAATTATTATTCATATATTATACGCTAGTGCCCTAAAAGTTCTGTTTTAAGAACCCTAGAATTGATTAAAGCATTACATAATTTTCAAGTCTTAAGAACCCTAGAATAAATTGAACCCTAGAATCGCGATTTCCAAGTCTTAAGAACCCTAGAATCGCGATTCCCAAGTATTTTAACACGGACTCACAAATTGAATAAAAGCATTTCATAATTTTTCAAATAATGTAGAAGAAATACACACCTGTTGTCTGAGTTTCCTTCGTCGTTTTGGCCATTTTTGTTGTTTGTGTATTCGGTTCGTGGAGAAGAAATAATTCTCTTATACGTTAACACTCGATTTCAGAGAGAAGAAGTTGCTGGTGTAGACAATGGAAGTGAGATGAAATTTTTTTTGTGTGCAGACAATGGAAGTGAGATGAAACGTTCTGTTTTTTTGTTTCGCGCTTGTTTTATTTATGGCTTAAATTAGTTTGTAGTTTGGTTCATCGCATTTTTAAAATTTCCCAAACGCGATGATTAATAAGTTCATCTTAATCGCGATGCAAATATTAGTGCATCGCGATGTCAACATCGTGAATCGCGATTCAAACATTCTTTAATCGCGATGCAAACATTAGCGCATCGCGATGCAAACATTCGTGCATCGTGATGCGAACATATTCATATTTACTGAAATATTAGTTTTTAAGTTGTATTAAGTACATATTCATATTGTTGTATTAAGTACATATTCATATTTTTGACAAAAAAAAGATAAACTTCACATGGGTTTAAGTGGAATAGTTTAAAAATAACCGTTTAATCTACTCGTTTATTCTATCCATTTAAACGGTTAGTTTAAAATATGTGTTTAATATGCTCATTTATTTCCCCGTTTCCCAAAGTGTAATCCCAAAGCCCAAAGGAGACTGCTCGCCAACCGGTAGGAAAATTTTAATATAAATTAAAACAACCCATTAATATCAACCATTCATTTCCACAGAATACATCACAACCCAAAGTGTATATGAAATGTTTAGAAGTTTAATTTGGTTGTTTAAACGCTAAATATTCTTTCATCGATTAATTTATTTTATTTAATTTCAAACAAACGTTTAAACGTAAATTATCGGTTAAACGATCCAAACAAACATTTAAACGTTCTATATATTTTTTGTTTAATTATTTCTGCATTTTATTGAATTCCTTTCGGCGGGAAATAAAAGTCATAATTTTTGGCGGGAAATTAACGTTTAAACGTTTCTGTATAAACGTTTAAACAATATTTAGAAAGAAGATTTATAAAAAAAAACACTGAATATTTTTATAAAACTTCTTTCAAAATATTTTTAATTTGATGTTTAAATACTATAAAAATTAGTTGTTTCAACTGAGCAATATATTTAAACGTTTAATAAATGATCGTTTAATTTTTTTTATTTAATCGTTTAGAAGTTTAAAGGGATAATGACATTACTAGTCCTTTGACTATGATTGATTCTACCATTAGTCCTTTAACAAATTTTTTTCATATTTTTGTCCCTTAATTATGAAAATTAGACACAATTGGTCCTTTTGGTGGATGCCGTTAGTATTTTTCCGTTAAGTCCGTCATGTTTTAACTGAGCGAAACATAACGATGTGTCTTAACGAAACACAACGACATGTTTTAACTGAGCGAAACATAACGACATGTCTTAACGAAACACAACGACATGTTTTAACCTAGCGAAACATAACGACGTGTCTTAACGAAACACAACGACATGTTTTAACCTAGCGAAACATAACGATGTGTCTTAACGAAACACAACGACATGTTTTAAGCTAGCGAAACATAACGACGTGTCTTAACGAAACATAACGACATGTTTTAACCTAGCGAAACATAACGACGTGTCTTAACGAAACACAACGACATGTTTTAACCTAGCGAAACATAACGATGTGTCTTAACGAAACACAACGACATGTTTTAACTGAGCGAAACATAACGACGTGTCTTAACGAAACACAACGACATGTTTTAACCTAGCGAAACATAACGACGTGTCTTAACGAAACACAACGACATGTTTTAACCTAGCGAAACATAACGACGTGTCTTAACGAAACACAACGACATGTTTTAACCTAGCGAAACATAACGATGTGTCTTAACGAAACACAACGACATGTTTTAACCTAGCGAAACATAACGACGTGTCTTAACGAAACACAACGACATGTTTTAACCTAGCGAAACATAACGACGTGTCTTAACGAAACACAACGACATGTTTTAACCTAGCGAAACATAACGATGTGTCTTAACGAAACACAACGACATGTTTTAACCGAGCGAAACATAACGACGTGTCTTAACGAAACACAACGACATGTTTTAACCTAGCGAAACATAACGATGTGTCTTAACGAAACACAACGACATGTTTTAACCTAGCGAAACATAACGACGTGTCTTAACGAAACACAACGACATGTTTTAACCTAACGAAACATAACGACGTGTCTTAACGAAACACAACGACATGTTTTAACCTAGCGAAACATAACGATGTGTCTTAACGAAACACAACGACATGTTTTAACTGAGCGAAACATAACGACATGTCTTAACGAAACACAACGACATGTTTTAACCTAGCGAAACATAACGATGTGTCTTAACGAAACACAACGACATGTTTTAACCTAGCGAAACATAACAGCGTGTCTTAACGAAACACAACGACATGTTTTAACTTAGCGAAACATAACGACGTGTCTTAACGAAACACAACGACATGTTTTAACCTAGCGAAACATAACGATGTGTCTTAACGAAACACAACGACATGTTTTAACTGGGCGAAACATAACGACATGTCTTAACGAAACACAACGACATGTTTTAACTGAGCGAAACATAACGACATGTCTTAACGAAACACAACGACATGTTTTAACCTAGCGAAACATAACGATGTGTCTTAACGAAACACAACGACATGTTTTAACCTAGCGAAACATAACGATGTGTCTTAACGAAACACAACGACATGTTTTAACTGAGCGAAACATAACGATGTGTTTTAACGAAACACAACGACATGTTTTAACCTAGCGAAACATAGATGTGTCTTAACGAAACACAACGACATGTTTTAACTGAGCGAAACATAACGATGTGTCTTAACGAAACACAACGACAACATAAACGTTTAAACGACACCATAAACGACACCATAAACGTTTAAACGATGTTTCTTTCTTTCCCTCTCTTTCTTTCGTTTAAACGACACCATAAACGTTTAAACGACATAACTGTATATTATATCTTCTGAATTTTAATCATGATTAAATTTTAATGAATATACTGGATAAGAAAATATTGTTGTGGAAATAGACTTTTAAACGACACCATAAACGTTTAAACGACACAACTGTATATTATATCTTCTGAATTTTATTTGAGTTCCTTTGGCGGGAAATTAGGTTTTTGTATATTAATATATATATTATATCTTCCTTCTTTATTCTATCTCTCTTATTCTCTCCTCTCTCTCTTCAATCTTTCTTTCTTTCCCTATATATATATATATATATATATATATATTTGGAACAATTCATGGCTTCATCTTCAACGATTGGCTCGGTTGAACAGCAAAGCAGCAAATCTCGTAATAAATTTTGTAGATGTGGCTTGAGAGCTCCAGAATGGACGTCATTGACCAGAAAACACCCAGGAATGAGGTTTAATGGATGTCCAAATTACAAGGTAATCGACTTTTATTTTATCATTTATGCAGTAAAAGGGATTATAATATTAACGATATGTTCAATTGTCCAATTATTTGTAGGACCCCCAAAAGAATTGTGGGTACTTTGAATGGGTTGATCAGTTTCCTAAGAAAGCGATTGAGGTAATCAACGAACATAAAGATGAGGTACATGATTTGCAAATGAAAATTTCGAAGATGGAAGTGAATTTGTCCAAGAAAGAACTGAGAAATTTATCTCTAAAAAAAGAAATTGAAAGGCTTGAGCTTGAGTTGAGAATGCTAAAAAAACAAAATGCTTGGAAGAAGATGTACATGGGAATTGTTTTTGTTTTATGTATTGTAAATGCCTATTTTGTTTATGTGCTTACAAATGATAGGAAAGGACAGTTGATGTTGCCATAAGGAAATGTGGTTTAAACGATTAATTCATTATTATTAACCTAAACTGGGCAAATTGCAACAACTGATCTAGTCCTACTTCTACATCTACTCTTAGTTCTGGCAACAAGATGGTAAATATAGACATCTTTTCTCCTGATCAAGTTTGTAGGCCCTCTTAAAGACCTGTAATATAATTTGTTTATAATTAGATCTGTAGTTAGTTGTTTATAGTTAATATATTATGTTCTATTTTTTGGGATCTTGACATGTCATTGATTCAAAAAAGTGATTCATCGCGATGCAGATGTGATTCATCGCGATTCATAACGACATTAATCGCGATTCTGAGACCTTGCATCCTGATTCTTTACAAAAATTACATGTACACTTGACTTAAAATTATGAAAATTTAGTAAATTTACCATTCATTACACCACAACCACCTTCAGAATTCAAATTTCATACAAAAATTACATGTACACTTTGCATCCCGATTCTACATCTACTCTTAGTTCTGGCAACAAGATGGTAAATATAGACATCTTTTCTCCTGATCAAGTTTGTAGGCCCTGTCCTTAGGGGTGGCCCAGTGGTAGAGTTGGGGCTTCATAGAGTGTGAGGTCGCCCCCTTAGATGGTAAATATATACTCATCCTCCTTTTCTTCTTCCATTACCACCATCAGAGAGATCCAGCCGAATGTGTATAGGAGGTGAAAATTGGATAAGTTTATTTTCGTCTTCATGTTTCTACCTCACTTGGATCTTTCCTCTTGTAATGGGGGTGACCCATTTGCACTATAATGATCCCACCATCAGATGTATGTGGTGAGACCATTTCACGGGAGGAGAGATGGAGGAGAATGGTGATGACAGAAGCCATTATGAACGCAAGATTGTTTTTGCTCTTCTGACATCACCACAAGATACTTCTTGCGTTCCTGAAACGGCCAGATATTGGAGCTAACATATGTCCATTTGACATAATGCCATGAAATCCAAGAATATTTGCGCAAGACGAGCTTGGTCATCTTGAAAGAAAGACGAGAAGAAGGTCAAGAAGAGTAGAAGGTTTTTGAAAGTTTTGGACCGTGAAAAGATCAGATGTATAGGACTATGTTTATCTTTGGAGGTTTTGAAAGTTTTCAGAGGATTGTATTGTAAGGATTTGAATAAGAAATAAGTTCCTTAAATAAAAGAGAAATGAAGATTGGACCGTTGATATACAGGACAAAGTTGTCCTACAGCTTGAGGTTCATGAATGTGCTATTTGAAAAAAAATACAAAGTGGTTTAAGCATGGCCGACAAGTTTGATCCACAGGATGTATTAACTTTTAAACAGATGTTTGACAGGATGCATTGAAAGCTTGATTCTTCAACCTCAACAGTCTTCTTTGGGAAACGTTGAAGCCTCGTTTTTTCAAATGTACGTTTAAACGGATACCTTGACGTTTAAACGGATACCTTTACTTTTCAAGTCGTTTAAACGTTTATTTTCCAAAATGGTATAAGTTTAAACGACTTGAAACATAAAGGTATCTCAACAGACAACAGTCATGTTTTTTTAAATGTACGTTTCATATATCCGTTTAACATCCATCCAAAGAAATAATATTCAACAAAGCTTATATTTTTATAATTTTATATATTATAAAGTCAAATAACAGAAGAAGTACAAAGAAATAGAAAAAAAAAAAAAAAGGAAAATAACCTATACATCATTACTAGAATAGCTTGGTTCATCGCATTTTTAAAATTTCACAAACGCGATGATTAATAAGTTCATCTTAATCGCGATGCAAACATTAGTGCATCGCGATGTCAACATCGTGAATCGCGATGCAAACATTCGTTAATCGCGATGCAAACATTAGTGCATCGCGATTCAAACATATATCCGTTTAACATCCATCCAAAGAAATAATATTCAACAAAGCTTATATTTTTATAATTTTATATATTATAAAGTCAAATAACAGAAGAAGTACAAAGAAATAGAAAAAAAAAAAAAGAGGAAAATAACCTATACATCATTACTAGAATAGCTTGATTCTTCAATATCAATAACAGGTACAGTCTCCTTTGCTTGAAGAAATGCAACATACATTTTTAACAGGGGATTTGGGTGCACAATACAGTCACGGATCGCAGCTTCACCAAACCAATCGATCAATCGTTTCATCAACACAACTACTTCGCTTCGTATTGCATTACGTTCATTCTCCATGTAGTTGTAGGAATCGGCCATAGAAATATCGTGATGAGGGAATAAGATTTTAGAAAATGAATGTTTGAGAATGAATCGCTTGTAAACGACTACATCATCTCGAATATACACATGGAGTATGAACAGTCTTTTTGGGAATCTCAACAGACTTTTAACAGTCATGTTTTTAAATGTACGTTTAAACGACACGTTTAAATGTGTCCGTTTAAACGGACACGTTTAAACGTATAAACGTTTAAATAATTAATACGTGTAAACGACAATTCATTTGAAATTGTGTTTTCATATTTTACAATTATTAATTTAAAAAAAGGTACATCTTGTCAACTAGTCTGTCAATTAGGTCTAGGTCTGCCGTGCAAACATCAACTTTTTATATTTTCAAAAAGCAGGTTCATGGACCGTCTTTTCAAAGATCTTCTAAACAATCTTTTTTGCGACATGTCTTAAATGTATGTTTAAACGGCCACCTAATCGTTCAAACATCAATCAGGTTTTTTTAAACGACAAAAATATCTATTTAATGAACTCAACTCTAATTCAAAGCCTTACACTACATTCCTTCCATACCACAAACCCTTAAGATAACCTAAATGTCCCGCATAATATTTTTGCTTCCCATGGCATTATGTCAAATGGACATATGCCTGTTCCAAGATCTGCCCGTTCCAGGAACGCAAGAAGTATCTTATGGCGACCTCAGGAGCGCAAGAAGTATCTTGCGAGCCATCATGACTTCCGTCATCGCCAGGTGATGATGGGGTGCAGGACATGTGGACGACGCCTTCTTGGCTGTCGCCACAATACCTCACACTTCACGTGAGACGCGATCATAGAGCTTGGGTCACCAAAATCAATTGAGAGCTTAGTTATGGCCTCGTTGATTACAATTTACAAAGGCAGGAAGAGACCTCTTGTAATAGAAAGGGGGAAGACCAAAGATCTAGGATCTAATTCCTCATGTAATTCACAACATATAGTTTTTCGTTGTTTAAACGAACATATTTACGTTTAAACGACTAAACGTTTAATATGTTCTGAGTTATTTTTTGTTTAAACGGTATAAGTTTAAACGTTTATTATGTATTCTGTTCTGAGTTATTTTTTGTTTAAACGGTATAAGTTTAAACGTTTTTTATGTATTCTGTTCTGAGTTATTTTTTGTTTAAACGGTATAAGATTAAACGTTTATTATGTATTCTGTTCTAAGTTATTAACTTATTTTAAGCAATTACAACATATATAGGTTTGTCGAACCTATATTTATATAGCCGATGTTACATCCATCCAAATAAAGCCAAATAACATAAATGGGTAAATAAATATTCAACAAAGCTTTTATATATTATAAAGTCAAATAACAAAAAAGAAATGCATCATACAAGGTCAAAAGAAGTTTAAAAAAAAAACAGAAAAAAAAAACGAAAATAACCTAAACATTGTTATTGTTATTGACACTTGAACAAGTGGATCCTTCAAGGCCAATGAGCACAGGTACCGCCTTTGCATCATTCAATGCATCATTCATTCTGAAAAGGGGAGTTGGGTGCAGAAATGGGTAAGTGAGCATCTCTTCATCGAATGTTGGAATCAATCTTTTGATCAATTCAACAGCTTCACCATGAATTGCATCATGTTCTTTCTTCATTTGGACAGAATATCTATCCATGTTGTTACTGTTGTTGTTGTTGTTTGGTGTAGTACTGGCCATGGAAATATTTGTGTGACGACCCAACCCCGACCCCGAGATGGGAACGCAGGTCGAGCCGTCCAAATAAGGACTACAATCATGCAAGGACTCGATTATCACGACTAACGTGACGCAACATTGGACACGAAATAAAACTCGGCATTAAAAAGCCGGAATATTTTTAAAACTTCAAAACCTGATATAACAATTAATAACAAGTAAACCAAGTCATCGGCGAAATTACAGCCGGAACCCAACACTAACAAGTCATGCTAATATATAAACACCTCAACGGCTAAACATGCCGGAGAAACCACGTCAATAAACAAGAGCTAAAGGGATGCTCAGCAGAAGTCTTAACAAGTGAACCATATACATGTAAACAAGGCTCGGCCAACAAGTGCCGGCAAATAACAAGAGACATAAGTAGAATATTCATTTAGTCTACAACAAGTACAAGTTACTATGATTACACATTCCCAAGCGAAGTCTAAATGACTTGCTTAAACCCAACGTCCTTGCAAAAGAAGAAACCAAAAGCCAACGCTACCACCTCTAGGTGAACGATCACGAGCACGAGAAGACGATCAACCTCGAGAAGACGGACCTGGACGACTAGGATCTAAAACAGTAAAAGGGAGGGGGTAAGTCATAAAGACTTTGTAAGTAACCAATATGCATGACAGGATATAATGCAAGGCATACATAGCACGTATCAAGCAAGATCATGTTAGCACGTAGTTCTCATGTCGCGATGCACATTGTTTTCACATAGGTGCGTAATTAAATCACATAGGATTAGGATATGTTATGGAACCGGTGCCGCTTCGTAGTCCCCGAAATAGACAAGGTTATCACGATTGTATTTGTCGGATGCACGTGTATGATACATCGACCACGATTAGTATTATTCCAAGCGCCCTTTGGTTACGACATGGTACTCTTCTCCACCGTGATCGTAGTGAAGGGTGTGTGCAAGTTATGGTATGGCGACCCATCATCATCATGAACCTCATGATTCATGACTATGATGCATCGTTGACCATCGATACAATTCACGTAATGCCACTGGACTAATGGTATGTCAAGTAGGTATTTACTTGTCATACAAATCAAGTAAGGAGCAAGTTCGACAAGAGCGAACTTGTCCGAGTCAAGTAGATGTTTACTCACGTAATAAATCAAGTAATGGAGCGAGGTCGACAAGAGCGACTCGTCCGATCAAGTAGGCATGTTATTCTATAATGTACAAGTCGAGCAATAGATCAATCATGTCAAGAATTCCCAAGAACAAATTTACAATTCAATTGAACTCTAAACGTCGTAGGGATTTGTTTGTAGAGTCGGTATTGTTCAATGACTCTCTAACGCAACTCCGATGAGTTATTGCTAAAATATTTCTAAGTAGCGAATGAATGCTATGTGCAATTCATGGCTCTTTTCTAAGTTCTCGATTCATATGCAATTAGACTATATGTCATTCGTGACTTTTAGTCCATCAAGATTTAAGTCCCACACTTGTGAACCCTAACATGTCCATCAATTTTTGAAGTGATGAATTATAACAAGTCCAAGAACAAAAGTTATTCCAAGTTCATCCTAGAACATTATTCATACTTGACACAAGTCCAAATTATCAATTATGAGTCATTAACCCAAAATTTACAGAAATTTAACTTAAGGAATTTCAAGTTTTTAACATGATGCATGTCTTCTTAAACATGTAAACTAAAACTATCATGAAGGGAGCATACTTGATATTGAGCATACAAGACAAGGGATTGGGTACTTACCTCAAATACACAAATCAAACCAACAAAAGAAGAATCAAAGCCTCCCAAGTTGTTTCTCTAGTCTCAAGGAACACAAATATGGCTTTGCATGCAAGTTTGAGTGGCTGGAAATGGAGGAGATGGAAACACACAGTGATCTCACCAAGAACACATACAGTCCCTCTCTCAATTGTTCTTAGAATTGTTTTGGGTGAAGTGGGTGAAATGGAGGGTCATTCCCAGGTGTTGAGGCAGTAAGGGAGGTATGAGTGAGCTGATCTCTCACTTAGGGACGTGTCCCAACTTAAAAACCAATCCACAAGTCAACAATTATTAAAATAAAGCTTCAAGAATAGGGCGATCGCCCTCCCACGAAACAAGGCGATCGCTTTGACATTCGCTTAAAGCGATCGCTTTGTTAAAGACCAAAGCGATCGCTTTGTACCCGCTCAATAGTGCATTTCGTCTACAAAGCGATCGCTCGTCCAAAACAAGGCGATCGCTTTGTACAAGATGCACCTCACCGAGTACAAAGTCATTTTAGTTACTAAAAATCATACCAAATCATTTTTGTATGAGCAACACAAGTAAACAAAGCTAAAACAAGCAGAAATTATCAAATTATAATACATTATACTAACATGGCATTTCTATTCATGCGAACAAGATATATAACATGCAAATTATGCAATTAAGAGAACTAGGGTGTCACATCCTCTCCTCCTTAAAGGAATTTAGTCCCTAAATTCACTTACCATCTAATCAAACAAGTATGGATACTTCTCTCGCATCTCACTCTCAGTTTCCCAAGTGGCTTCTTCCATCAAATGATTCTTCCACAAAACTTTCACTAGTGGTATCCTCTTAGTCCTCAAGATTTGTTCTTTGGTATCAAGAATCTTCACCGGCTTCTCAACATAGGAAAGATCGGGTTCAAAGGTAATCTCTTCATAGGCAAGAACATGTGATTCATCCTTCATATATTTGCGGAGCATAGAAACGTGAAACACATCATGAATACCCGAAATAGACGGTGGCAATGCAATCCGGTAAGCTAAAGAACCAACCCTCTCAAGAATTTCGAACGGGCCAATATACCTTGGTGAAAGTTTCCCTTTCTTACCAAATCTCTTAGTACCCCGGCGCGGCGATATTTTCAAGAACACAAAGTCTCCAACTTGGAACTCAAGATCGCGTCTCCGGTTATCCGCATAGCTTTTCTGCCTACTCTGAGCCGTACGCAATCTCTCTCTAATCAACTTGACATCCTTGGCCGATTGTTGTACCATTTCGAACCCCATAACTTAGCTTCTCCAACTTCGTCCCAACAAATTGGTGAACGACACTTACGCCCATACAAAGCCTCATAAGGAGCCATCTCAATGCTAGATTGGTAACGTTATTATATGCAAACTCGCCAACGGTAGATGTGAATCCCAATTGCCCTTGAAATCCATAGCACAAGCACGAAGCATGTCCTCTAATATTCGTATCAATCTCTCCGTCCATCTCGACGGGATGAAAAGTTGTACTCAAGTTAAGTTTGGTACCCAAGGCCTCCGTAATGAATGCCAAAATCTCGAGGTGAATCTAGGATCTCTATCCGACACAATACTAACGGGGACACCATGTAGCCCGATAATCTCCTGGATATACAATGCCGCTAACCGACTCAAACCGTAAGTCATCGCAATAGGAATAAAATGGGACGACTTCGTCAACCTATCCACAATAACCCAAACAAGATCGAAGCCTCTACGAGTACGCGGCAACCCCGTGACAAAATCCATCGTGATATGTTCCCATTTCCACTCCGAATCTCAAGTGGAAGTAGACCGGCAGTCTCGGTGCTCCGCCTTAACTCGCCGACATGTCAAACATCTAGAAACATATTCAGCTATCTCCCTCTTCATACCGTTCCACCAAAACGCCTCTTCAAGTCACGGTACATCTTAGTACTACCTGGATGTATCGTGTACTTGGCTTTGTGAGCCTCATCAAGGACCATACGTTTCACTTCATCGGAAGAAGGAACACAAACCCTATTCGAAATGTCAAGATCCCATCACTGTTCATCGCAAACCCCGGTGTAGCATTCTCTCCCAATCGATCAATAATCTTCTTCAATTCAGATCGGTAACTTGAGCCTCCTTAATCAACCCAAATAAAACCGGCGTAGCACGAACATTAGCAAATAGAACACTACGCCCACTTACAATAGGACTCCATTCCGGACATCCTCTAGCATCTTCCATTCCCTCATCATCATACAAGACATATAAGCCTTCCTACTCAAGGCATCGCAACAACATTCGCTTTTCCGGATGGTAAAGAATAGTAAAATTATGATCCTTAAGCTTCTCCATCCAACGCCTCTGTCTCATATTCAACTCCTTCGCGAGAAGAGGTATTTCAAACTCTTATGATCCGTATACACCTCAAACTTCGCTCCATACAGGTAATGTTTCCACTTGTGAAGCGCGAAAACAATTGCCGCCAATTCAAGGTCGTGAGTTGGGTAATTCTGTTCATATGGTGACAACTTCTTCAAGCATAGGCAATCACCTTCCCGTTTTGCATAAGCACGCAACCCAAGCCTTCTAACGAAGCGTCGCTATATATCACAAAGTTATCACATCCACTAGGCAATGCTAAAACAGAGCCGTGGTCAATCTCTTCTTCAATTCTGAAACCGGCCTCGCACTTATCACTCCAAATGAAAGTAGACTTTTTCGAGTCAAATTAGTCATGGGAGTAGCAATCTTGGAGAATCCTCAATGAACCTACGGTAGTAACCCGCCAAGCCCAAGAAACTACGAACTTCTACCGTTCTAGGAGTCTTCCATTTAGTAATAGCCTCCACCTTAGAAGGATCCACCGCAATACCCTCACTAGAAACAACGTGCCCAAGAAAAGATACTTGTTCGAGCCAAAATGCACACTTGCTAAATTTCGCATAAAGTTTCTTTTCTCGCAACAAGGAAAGAACCACTCTCAAATGGTTAGCATGTTCCTCTCGTGACTTTGAGTACACTAAAATATCATCGATGAAAACCACAACAAAGCAATCCAAATAATCATGAAACACCCGATTCATCAAGTCCATGAAAACCGCAGCGCGTTTGTCAACCCAAACGGCATCACCACAAACTCATAGTGGCCATAACGTGTCCGAAAAGCCGTCTTTGGGACATCCTCGCCCGAACTCTCAACCGGTGATAACCACTCCTCAAGTCTAGCTTGGAATACACCACGGATCCTGAAGTTGATCGAAGAGATCATCAATGTGAGGTAAAGGGTACCTATTCTTGATAGTAACTGATTCAACCGACGATAGTCAATGCACAACCGCAAACTACCATCCTTCTTCTTCACAAATAATACCGGTGCACCCCACTGAGATACACTCGGTTTAATGAACTCCTTATCGAGAAGTTCCCGCAATTGGTCTTTCAACTCCCTCAACTCAGTGGGGCCATTCTATAAGGTGCTCTAGAAATTGGTGAAGTTCCGGCAATAGTTCAATGCAAAACTCTAACTCTCGGTCGGGAGGTAATGCAAAATCATTTGAAAAGACATCCGGAAATTCATTAACTACCGGTACATCTTCTATATTAATAGACATGCTAGTATCAAGCACACAAGCAATATACCCCGTGCACCCCGAGATAGAAGTTTCCTAGCCCGCAGCGTAAATGATATGTATACTATTCATGGCATGATCACCCGTAAACACAAATTCGAATACCGGGCATGGCAAAAGTAACTCTTTACGACGACAATCAACTAGAGCATGATAAGTGCACAACCAATCCATACCCAAGATCAAATCAAAATCCCGAATAGGCAAAACTACTAGATCCGCATGCAAGACCCGATCACATACAAGCACATCACAAGCTTTATAAACTTCCGACGCCAACAATTGATCACCCAACGGTGTAGACACTTCAAGCACATAAGGCAACCGAGAAGGTAACACGCACAAATGCTCAATGAAATGCGATGCAACATAGGAATGAGAAGACCCGGATCTATAAGAACTCGAGCCCTATGGCCGAAGACCGAGAGAATACCTCCAATAACCGAGGTCGACTCGGAACACCACGCCGGTCAAGCGCAAAACACGAGCTTGGGCCTTAGGACGCCCATCACTATCCCTCTTGGTGCCCGATCGCAACCGAACCCACTGAGTAGTCTTAAACTTGGGACAATCTTTCACTCGGTGACTTGTATCTCCACAACCCAAACACGCCCAAGTCTCGACCCTACACTCATTGTACGAATGCCCCCTGTGACAAAAGGAACACTCACAGCTCACTCGCGGCCTTGCCCTTGCGAAGCCGGAGTACGATTATCACGACCATCAAGTACGCCTAGGCTGTCCATCCGATCGCGCCTAGATCGACCACCGCTACGGTTGCCCCGATGACCGACCGATTACCCAAACCGACCCTTCCGAATGCCGCGAGGTCACCCGAGATGAGCTGCGATGATCGCGATGCGAGGATCGCACAAGAAGCTTCGCTCGTGCTCTATATCTCTCTCGATCTCATAGGCGCGATCAACCGCACCCCTATAGTCGTCAACCGCAATGACAAGAGCGCCTTCTATACTCGCTTTAGACCCTTAACGAACTTGAGCACCCTCATGGGCTCATCGGGTACAAGATGTGCACAATAACGAGACAGCGGTGAACTTGGCCGAATATGAGCCACTGTCATAGAACCTTGTTCTAGATCCTGGAACTCTTTCTCCCTCTTTCTCCTCACCACCATAGGTACATAAGAAGCCTTGAACTCCCTCTCGAAATTAGACCAAATCTTTGGAACCCGGTTAAGATCCCAACTTGCCAACAATACTCTCCACCAATGATTCGCCGCCCTCTCGCCTTATACACGCTAAGACAACTTTTCTTCCTCCGTGCGCCTAGAGCCGCAAAGATTTTCTCCAAGTCCTCCAGCCATAACTCTGCTTTACTAGCATCGGACTCTCCCTCGAAAGATGGAGGTTTCATCTTCAAGAACCTCTCCAAAGTAGCATTATTTCTAGCTCTAGGTCCTGGCGGTGCCTCGTTACGAGGTGGTGAAACTTCCGCCTCGGTTCCGGTTCTCGTGGTGGTGGTGGAGGTGGTACACCTCGCTTGACCCTCTTGTGCCAACTCGGTCATAACAATCATTCTACGAAACAAGCCCGCCATACGGCATTCTCATCACCCCGATTCGAGGTGGGGTACCTCAACTTCGTCTTCGGAGCTCTAGCCTCGGCCGGCCAGAACCCTCCTAGGCCTGCCTCTACCTCGACCAATACCAGCTCCACTGCTACTAGCCCCTGGTCTAGGTCGCACCATGATACACCTATAAGAAATCACTCGACGTTAGAACATCACACAAGAACTTAACCCAACTAGGCCATGGAACCTATCCCGGCCGATAGCTAACCTATAAAGCTCGATACCAACCGTGACGACCCAACCCCGACCCCGAGATGGGAACGCGGTCGAGCCGTCCAAATAAGGACTACAATCATGCAAGGACTCGATTATCACAACTAACGTGACGCAACATTGGACACGAAATAAAACTCGGCATTAAAAAGCCGAAATATTTTAAAACTTCAAAACCCGATATAACAATTAATAACAAGTAAACCAAGTCATCGGCGAAATTACGGAACCCAACACTAACAAGTCATGCTAATATATAAACACCTCGACGGCTAAACATGCCGGAGAAACCACATCAATAAACAAGAGCTAAAGGGATGCTCGGCGGAAGTCTTAACAAGTGAACCATATACATGTAAACAAGGCTCGGCCAACAAGTGCCAAATAACAAGAGACATAAGTAGAATATTCATTTAGTCTACAACAAGTACAAGTTACTATGATTACACATTCCCAAGCGAAGTCTAAATGACTTGCTTAAACCCAACGTCCTTGCAAAAGAAGAAACCAAAAGCCAACGCTACCACCTCTAGGTGAACGATCACGAGCACGAGAAGACGATCAACCTCGAGAAGACGGACCGGACGACTAGGATCTAAAACAAAGGGAGGGGTAAGTCATAAAGACTTTGTAAGTAACCAATATGCATGACAGATATAATGCAAGGCATACATAGCACGTATCAAGCAAGATCATGTTAGCACGTAGTTCTCATGTCGCGATGCACATTGTTTTCACATAGGTGCGTAATTAAATCACATAGGATTAGGATATGTTATAGAACCGGTGCCGCTTCGTAGTCCCTGAAATAGACAAGGTTATCACGATTGTATTTGTCGGATGCACGTGTATGATACATCGACCACGATTAGTATTATTCCAAGCGCCCTTTGGTTACGACATGGTACTCTTCTCCACTGTGATCAATAGTGAAGGGTGTGTGCAAGTTATGGTATGGCGACCCATCATCATCATGAACCTCATGATTCATGACTATGATGCATCGTTGACCATCGATACAATTCACGTAATGCCAGCTGGACTAATGGTATGTCAAGTAGGTATTTACTTGTCATACAAATCAAGTAAGGAGCAAGTTCGACAAGAGCGAACTTGTCCGAGTCAAGTAGATGTTTACTCACGTAATAAATCAAGTAATGGAGCGAGGTCGACAAGAGCGACTCGTCCGATCAAGTAGGCATGTTATTCTATAATGTACAAGTCGAGCAATAGATCAATCATGTCAAGAATTCCCAAGAACAAATTTACAATTCAATTGAACTCTAAACGTCGTAGGGATTTGTTTGTAGAGTCGGTATTGTTCAATGACTCTCTAACGCAACTCCGATGAGTTATTGCTAAAATATTCCTAAGTAGCGAATGAATGCTATGTGCAATTCATGGCTCTTTTCTAAGTTCTCGATTCATATGCAATTAGACTATATGTCATTCGTGACTTTTAGTCCATCAAGATTTAAGTCCCACACTTGTGAACCCTAACATGTCCATCAATTTTTGAAGTGATGAATTATAACAAGTCCAAGAACAAAAGTTATTCCAAGTTCATCCTAGAACATTATTCATACTTGACACAAGTCCAAATTATCAATTATGAGTCATTAACCCAAAATTTACGAAATTTAACTTAAGGAATTTCAAGTTTTTAACATGATGCATGTCTTCTTAAACATGTAAACTAAAACTATCATGAAGGGAGCATACTTGATATTGAGCATACAAGACAAGGGATTGGGTACTTACCTCAAATACACAAATCAAACCAACAAAAGAAGAATCAAAGCCTCCCAAGTTGTTTCTCTAGTCTCAAGGAACACAAATATGGCTTTGCATGCAAGTTTGAGTGGCTGGAAATGGAGGAGATGGAAACACACAGTGATCTCACCAAGAACACACACAGTCCCTCTCTCAATTGTTCTTAGAATTGTTTTGGGTGAAGTGGGTGAAATGGAGGGTCATTCCCTGTGTTGAGGCAAGAGGGAGGCATGAGTGAGCTGATCTCTCACTTAGGACGTGTCCCAACTTAAACCAACATCCACAAGTCAACAATTATTAAAATAAAGCTTCATAGAATAGGCGATCGCCCTCCCACGAAACAAGGCGATCGCTTTGACATTCGCACAAAGCGATCGCTTTGTTAAAGACCAAAGCGATCGCTTTGTACCCTCTCAATAGTGCATTCTGTCTACAAAGCGATCGCTCGTCCAAAAACAAGGCGATCGCTTTGTACCCGATGCACCTCACCGAGTACAAAGTCATTTTAGTTACTAAAAATCATACCAAATCATTTTTGTATGAGCAACACAAGTAAACAAAGCTAAAACAAGCAGAAATTATCAAATTATAATACATTATACTAACATGGCATTTCTATTCATGCGAACAAGATATATAACATGCAAATTATGCAATTAAGAGAACTAGGGTGTCACATCCTCTCCTCCTTAAAGGAATTTAGTCCCTAAATTCACTTACCATCTAATCAAACAAGTATGGATACTTCTCTCGCATCTCACTCTCAGTTTCCCAAGTGGCTTCTTCCATCAAATGATTCTTCCACAAAACTTTCACTAGTGGTATCCTCTTAGTCCTCAAGATTTGTTCTTTGGTATCAAGAATCTTCACCGGCTTCTCAACATAGGAAAGATCGGGTTCAAAGGTAATCTCTTCATAGGCAAGAACATGTGATTCATCCTTCATATATTTGCGGAGCATAGAAACGTGAAACACATCATGAATACCCGAAATAGACGGTGGCAATGCAATCCGGTAAGCTAAAGAACCAACCCTCTCAAGAATTTCGAACGGGCCAATATACCTTGGTTGCAACGCGATGTCCAGTTTAAGATGGTTGCATCGCGCAGCAGACACGTAAGCATCGCGATGTACACAACGTGCATCGCGATGCAGTGTGAAGTTTATCTTTTTAGTTAAAACTACAAATATGTCCTTAATACAAACAACAAGTGAAATAAAAACATTAGTTTTAATCATTTCTAATGGGCATGCATCGCGATGCCCATGTGAAGTTTTTTTTTTCAAAAATATGAATATGTACTTAATACAACTTAAAAACTAATATTTCAGTAAATTGATTTTGATTTATCTATTAAATGAATCGCGATGCACAATTATTTGAATCGCGATGCACAAAGAGTAGCATCGCGATGTACAAAACGTTCATCGCGATGCAGTGTGAAGTTTATCTTTTTAGTCAAAACTACAAATTTGTCCTTAATACAAACAACAAGTGAAATAAAAACATTAGTTTTAATCATTTCTAATGGGAATGCATCGCGATGCCCATGTGAAGTTTATCTTTTTTTTTTTTTTCAAAAATATGAATATGTACTTAATACAACTTAAAAACTAATATTTCAGTAAATTGATTTTGATTTATATATTGAATGCATCGCGATGCAAAATTATTTAAATCGCGATGCACAAATGTTAGCATCGCGATGTGCAAAACGTGCATCGCGATGCAGTGTGAAGTTTATCTTTTTAGTCAAAACTACAAATATGTCCTTAATACAAACGACAAGTGAAATAAAAACATTATTTTTAATCATTTCTAATGGGCATGCATCGCGATGCCCATGTGAAGTTTATCTATTTTTCTTTTCAAAAATATGAATATGTACTTAATACAACTTAAAAACTAATATTTCAGTAAATTGATTTTGATTTATCTCTTGAATGCATCGCGATGGACAAATGTTCACATCGCGATGCACATATGTTTGCATTACGATGAACTTATTAATCATCGCGATTGGGAAATTTTAAAAATGCGATGAACCAAACTACAAACTAATTTAAGCCATAAATAAAACAAGCGCGAAACACAAAACAACGTTTCATCTCACTTCCATTGTCTCGCACACAAAAAAATTTCATCTCACTTCCATTGTCTACACCAAGAACTTCCTCTCTCGAAATCGAGTGTTAACGTATAAGAGAATTATTTATTTTCCACGAACCGAATACACAAACAACAAAAATGGCCAAAACGACGAAGGAAACTCGACAACAGTGTGTATTTCTTCTACATTATTTAAAAATTATGAAATGCTTTTATTCAATTTGAGAGTCCGTGTTAAAATACACAATTACTAAATTTAAATACAAAAACAATCCAAACTAAATTCAATAGAATCAATACGCTGAATTCTTGAATTAAATTCAAACAGCTTATTAAATATGTGATTGCCTATCGCTCATAGGTGTTTGATCACGACAGACCTGTTGTGCCCTACTTTTGGCACCTACGCATTTTTGTCTCGATGGAAACTCTCCGCTTGACGGTATCCTCGCTGTTCTACGACGTCCACCTCGTGGTCGGACTAAAGGTGGCAAGATCGTCATTTCTTTAATATTGTCGGAATGTCCCATTCATCTTCATTTGGCACCGGAAGATTGTTCCGCATATGCCAATCTCCAACACTGGAATAAAATGTTGAGCACATCGGGTAGACCGAAAAACTTTTCTGTTTTGTCGCCGCTATTACATGCTCGCATGGTATGTGGTCTAATTGAAATTTTCGCAAGTGCAAGTACTCACATCAAAATTAACAATGAAGTTCTTGGTACCGCTCCTCACCACATAGTTGTACGCATCAATGGGTTCACCGTGAACTTCTTGGACAATTCACCGACTTGCGTAATTTTTCTTCCATTGGGGTTAATTGGGTTCCACAACGTTGTGCGTCCTCACGTCTCTCAAAACCAAGCTCGTAACTTTTTCCCGACACTATCAAACAAAGGCAAGTATAGGAGTCGTCGGGCTTTTCTAAACACCGAGTTCGAGACTCTCGCATTGTTTGAGGTCATGATATTGTAACGGTCTCCTTTGAAATGTGACCGGGCCAGGTTTCGAAATTTGTTTCGCTAAGATACTTCCACCCCTTCTCGGCTTTCTCAATTTGGGACATATGCTTTCGAAACTCATCGTGGTATAAGCCTCTCGCTCTCTTAAAAAGTGAGATAGTCTCGCCTTTCGAGTTACATCCTTAAGTTGCTTTTTATATGATAGATACAATGCGCATGACGTGCATTTTGAAAAACAATTCGAAAGCACTAATAAGACTTTTATGTCGGTCGATATCACAACAAGTCCATCATCGTCACCTATTACTACTTTCAACTTTGTAAAACCAAAGCCACGAAGCATCATTCTCGAATCAACAATGGCCCACGCAAGAGGATATATCGCATATTTCCATCCCGACAGTAGCGATAATCAACGTACCTTTATATCTTTCGGTAAGGAATGTTCCATCGACAACAACTACGGACGTATTGCATGGTGAAATCCATAAATGCA
This sequence comes from Platycodon grandiflorus, assembly GCA_016624345.1. Taxonomy (NCBI): domain Eukaryota; kingdom Viridiplantae; phylum Streptophyta; class Magnoliopsida; order Asterales; family Campanulaceae; genus Platycodon; species Platycodon grandiflorus. The sequence continues at coordinate 47,549,652 of CM028361.1, forward strand.
AGGACCGTAAGCCAAAAAAATACTTGAAGCGGTTTTGTCACGCTCTAAAAGTAGACAGCTTCTGGATTAGCCAATGTCAAGTTATGGGCATATGCGGCCAACTTAGTGTAACTATCCTCGTGTGAACCCTTTATCTCGTGTTAAAGCCGATTCTCTACACCTCCTCGCTTTTTGATAACTTAGTTGCACCCCAAAGTCTCGACGAACGTCATTCATGATGTCTCGCAGTCTATAGGTTGTGTTGCGTCCTCGAACCTTGGCGAGATATGCTTTCTAATAATCCACGATGTTGCTTGTCCGTGATCGCAATGGACATATTTAAAGGGCAAGTATGATCACCGTATATTTTCGAACCTGAAAATAATCACATTCCGAGTACTTTGTTGCTCGCAAACGCCATGTGCAATTATCATCGACACACACAACCGTGTACATACTCTTGTTCGATTTTTTGTTTTGAATTGGAAGTTGTAATGCAATGCGATCATGTGCATCCTCGAAGCTCTCTCTTGTTATTGAATACTTGGTCAACCTTCAAATCAAAGTCTATGGGTACCAATCGCGATGTACTTCCAACCGAAGAAATAAGATGCTCATTTGTGAAGTTATTTTCTTGACTAAAATCATATCTCGGTGTATTGAAGCCATTCGCATTTTGATCGCCCCCACCAACTCTATTATTTTCTTCCTGTTCCATTTCAAGACCACCACCAACTCCATTATTTTCTTCCGGTTCCATTTCAGACCACCACCAACTCCATTATTTTCTTCCGGTTCCATTTCAAGACCACCACCAACTCCATTATTTTCTTCCGGTTCCATTTCAAAGACCACCACCAACTCCATTATTTACTTCTTGGCTCAAAATGGTAATACAAATGGGAGCATAATACCCTTGTTTATTAAAATTGAAGCACCATTTGACATGGTCATTTGAAGTAATCCGGACAGGAACTTGAAAACATGGATTTCCTGGACTAAGAAAACCAATCTCTATATCATCAACTTTGCAAATATTTCGTGTCGCAAAGATATAACTCTTCGTATGAAGTGTCTATACTTAGTGAAAATCCTACGGCCGTCTGCCACATCGAATCTCCAGGACCATACTTTGCTTTCATCCTCAACAAAATGTCCAAAATAACAAATGGTAGTCCAATAAGGGGAAGACATCTGCAATGCATAGAAAAATTGTAAAATAAGATTGCAGTTTCATTATATTATATTAAAATGGAAATAACAAATTGAAACCTTGTATCGCGATTCTTTACAAAAATTACATGTACACTTGACTTAAAATTATGAAAATTTAGTAAATTTACCATTCATTACACCACAACCACCTTCAGAATTCAAATTTCATTCAAAAATTACAAAAGTACAAGACTTGTGTGTAATCATCCTGATTAATTCAATCGCGCTGCAGATGTGATTCATCGCGATGCAGAAATCATTCATCGCGCTTCAGACATCATGCATCGCGATTTAGAACTCATACTGCATTTGTCGTTTAAACAACATTAGCTTTGTCGTTTATCGTTAAGTTGGTTAATATGGTGTCTATTAAACGACTAGTAAAGATCAATTAAAATTTTAAACGACGCCTGTTTATACAAATTAACAGTCGTTTAACACTCGTTTAAACGTGCGATAAGCTCTGTTTAAAATTTTAAACGAAGTCTGTTTATGCAATTAAAATTTTACTACTCGTTTAAACGTCCGATAAGATCCGTTTAAACGATTATTCAATTGATGTTTAATGACTAATAAACGACACCTCTACCTCAGTTTCAATACGAAATGCGTCACCCAGATCGAATATTTCAGTAAAATTTGTAGTAAAATGAGTGCATTGAAATGAATTAACATAATGAAGGGGCGAGGCGAAAGACAAACCTGAATTAAAAGAAGAAATTACTCACACGTACGGACAAACGATGAGTTTTGAACGGTCGATGCTTGGAATTTTAGGGATTCAATTTTAGAGAGAGAGACAGTGAGAGAGAGAGAGCTATTGAGGCCTTAGCCTTATTGGTTGAAGGGACAGGAAAGAGCATTATGGACATTTCCTACTGAGGCTGAGTGAAGTGTTGAAGTGAAGCTATAAGGGTAATATAGTCGTTTCAAAGAAAAAAGGCCATATAAGTTGTTTTCAAATAAGTTAGGCCAAATAAGATCTCAAGGGGTTTGACCAGGCCGTTTTTGAAGAAACCCCAAAAAGGTAAGTGGATATAGCAATTTAAGTTATCGGAGCTTAGCAACCGAAAAGTGGTATATATCAATTACAGCCTTTTGATCTAATAAAATAATTTATATGGCCGTTGACTAAAAATTAACACAAACTTTCTATAATACCCCAAAGCCCTTAAAACCTAACTCAGTCTCACTCTCTCAAATCTCCAAACTACAGCCGTCTTCCTCCCATCGTCGTCGTCTCCCCCTCCCATCTTTAACGACATCGTCACCGTCTTCCTCCGTCTTCGATCACATCGTCTCCCTCTACTGCCATGGATCTTGTAAGTCTTCCTCCGTCTTCCTCCCATCTACTACCATGAAACCCTATCTTTGTCTTCCTCCGTCTTCCTCTCATCATCTCCCTTTGAATCGGTTAAACAATCCTATGAATCGTTTAAACGAATCCATGAATCGTTTAAACGAATCCGTTAATCGTTTAAATGAATCCGTGAATCGTTTAAACGAATCCGTTTATCGTTTAAACGACTCCGTGAATCGTTTAAACTATGTTTGAGTCATTAAAAAAAAAAGAGGGTATTTTGGGATTTTCAAATAAAAAGAGGCCATATAAGTTGTTTTGAAATAAGTTAGACCAAATAAAATATTGAAGTGTTTGACCGGGCCATTTGTAAAGAAACCCCAACCGAAGAAGCAGATAAAACACTTCAAACGATGTCGTTTGATATGCTAAATTACAAAATAACGTTGTTTTGATTTGAGCAGCGGAGTTTGGAAAACCCCAAAACAAAACGACCTAACAGGCCACTTTCCACGTGTCACTCCCTGGGTGACACAAGAAATCACCTAGTCTGGTTTTTGGTCATTTTTTACAGGAAAATATATTATTTTAAATAAAAACACACATTTTTCTCTACGAGGTAGGTTTGCTTCGTTTAGACATTAAGTAAACTTTCTACAAATTTTTCAGGTTCTTCTCTATCTTCCTCTCTTCTCTCTCTTCAAATTTAATTTGAAAAAAATATTATTAATAAATTTCTTATTGGTATTTTTATACAAATTTAATTTGAAAACTATTATTATTAAAAAATTAACATAATTTTGAAAAAAATTAATTTTAAAAATATTAAATTAAAATTACATAAATAAAATTATTTATTAATATAAATAAAATATAAAAATATTAAATTAATAAAGATAAAGATGGTGTGGTATGTAAAGATATTAGAGTTAGTATCACCATTGGAAAGTAATTTTTTTTTTTTTTTTTGTAGCTTAAGAGTAATTTTGTAATATTTTTATACAAAAGCAATGGTTAAGCTACTCTTGGAGTAGCAAACATTGTTCATGCTCGAGTTGGGTATCCAAAAAAGTGGTTAGGTGTAATTAATTATTGTTTAGTAATTAATATGTTAGGTAAATTAGTGTTATTTTATCCCTATATTAGTCATTACGAGGTGATTGAATGTCTTACATTTGAATATAGATTTAAGGATAACTTAGTTATGTTAAGAATTATATAATTATTTGGTCCCTCAGCTTTACGAAAACTATGCGTTTTGTAATCATACGCGCTAAACGCAGCCCCCCTTAATGCGCTAAACGCAGCCCCCCCGGCAAAATTACTAACCTGCCCTTTTTTTAATTTTATTTTCAAAATTTAAGAAAACTAAATTTTAAATTACAGTTTCCCCCTAATTTTAGAAAATTTAAAACCGCCCCCTGGACTTTTTTAAACTTACAGCCGCCCCCCACTATTCAACCTCAGAAAATTACTAAATTGTCCTTGCTTTTTTCTGAGAAAATTACTAAATTGCCCTTAATTTTTTCTATATATAGAAAGGACTTCTAACCTAACAAACTCACAATTTTCAGTTCATCTCTCTAAACTCAACATATTCTCTCTCTCTAGAAAGTTCTTCATCTCTCGCTCTATTTTTCTGCATTAAAGGTATGTTTTTCGTATACTTTGTATTAAATAAATTTGTTATTTAGTTATTTGTTTTGAATATATATGTTTGTCGCATATTTTTGTGTTAAATATGAATTTTGTGTTGTTATTGTTGTGTTATAATGTACCATTTAGACCAAAAAAAAAAAGAAAACTGGGGTATATGCGCCTGTACCATGCGCATGTACAGTATGTCATGCGCATGGTACAAGCGCATATTGCACGATTTATTATAATTTAATTAAAAAAAATTTAAAAATTTAAAAATTTCATGCACATGCGCCTGTACCCGGCGCATGGAGACTTGTACATGCGCATGGTTTGGGCGCATGTACAAGCCTCCATGCGCCGGGTACAGGCGCATGGTGCACAATTTCAAATTTTTGATATTTTTGCACTTTAACCCTTGTATTTGTCATTTTTTAAAATTGTTTCATTTCACCCCCTGAGTTTGTTAGTTTCGTTAAATATTTATGAAATTTTTCATTTTGCCCCTTGAGATTGTTAGTTTCGTTAAATTGAATGAAAATATGCAATTTTACCCCCTGAATTTGTTAATTTAGTTAAAACTTTGAGGTATATGAAAATGTTACACTTTTAATAAGTTATATGGTTAAATAATTATTATAAATATCTTATTATTAAATTTTTATGTGATTTATTCTGTTACACTTTATTCCTAATTATTGCATTATGCTTAAATAATTATTAATAATATCTTAATTATTATTAAATGTTACATTTTATTAATATTTAAATATTAATAATTGATAATATTAATTTTTTATGCGATTTATTAAATGTTACACTTTTTTCCCAATTGCATTATGCTTATATTATTATGCGAATATTATAAAAATTTATATATATATATATATATATATATATTTAAAATCAATTTTTTTGTTCATGTAGATGGCTGATGACCGTGGAAAGAGGGTCATGGAGCATAGTTTGGACTATGAAGGGCGGGCGAAAGATCGGCGTGTTTTTGCATCAGCACGAGCGAGAGAGGACCTTCGCAGACAAAGACAGCGACAGGCTATGATGGATGAGACGCCGGTCCCGCCTGTCGTACTTACCCCAACCCCTGTTCAGTGGCACGGCTATCAGCCTACTCCGGTTCCGTTTGGGTAGGTTTTGATGCAACCTCCTCAGTGGGAGATTCAGCTTCGTGGGCTGAACATCACTCGCATTCTCCCGCAACGACCAATGAGGAAGAACGTCGTAACGAAGCTTTTATTCAGCGGTTGGACGACGATATTGAGCGGATATTGCCGCACGGAACCAGCTCGTGGTCGTCGTCGTTGCCCTAACCCTAGTAGGGTGGCACTAGTAGTGGAATCACGGCCCGACGATTGGAGGTTGAGGGAGCCACAAGACGGAGGCCCCCAAATCATCGACTTATTGACTGGTTATCTTGGGCATATTGCATGTGCTTTATGGACCGGACATATGGTAATCTTTACTATATCTAATTTTTACTTAATTCGAATTATATTTGTCATTACATAGAAATTATATTTTTATTGATGCGTCTATGTATTTACGTTCTTTTTTTTTTGTTTAACAGAATAGACCTTCACTACTCGGACTCCACGGTGGCGATCGGATGTATAAGTGGAGTTTAAACAATTTCAAGGCCACAGAAAAGTTTGAAGCAACGGGCTTGGCGCATTTGCAGAAATGCATGTTTCCAAACGTGAACATGCCTTTAATTTCTGCTTTCGTGGAAAGATGGTATCCAGAGACCAACAGTTTTCATCTTCCATTTGGGGAGATGACGATCACTCTCCACGATGTCGGTATCTTTACGTATACAGTAGCCGGGTTCCTGTTATGGGAGAAAGCAGCCTTTCTGAGTTGAGGCCGAGGATAGGGGGTCTATTAGGGTGGACGGCTGACCAAGTGAATGCTGAATTCAAGACTCATTTGATCAAGCTCAACACCATTCAAAGAGAGTGTGGTACGGGCGGGCCAATGGTCGGTCCGAGCAGCGACGCATATTTGTTGTGGACGTTGGGTGCGTCACTCTTCGTCGACAAATCAAAAACTTCATCACCTCACAACTTCGCCGTTCTTGGACCCATTGGAGGAGGTGCCCAACTATGCTTGGGGCACGGCTGCGTTAGATATCTATACCGTTTCGGTATAGCATCTCGTCGAGATACAACGCAGATGGCTGGATGTCTGACTCTGTTGGAAGTAAGTTTTACTTGTTGGTTTAATTTATTAATTTGGAATCATTTGTATTTATTTTAATTTATTATTTATTAAATTGTTTGCGATTTAGGGTTGGATATATGAGTACTTCCCGAGTTCCCCGGGCATGTTGAAAACGGACCGCAAGTCCATACGTAGCTCGTTGGCGCACGGCTACGTCGAGAAACAGGAGCCCATCGGTACTTTGGATATGTACGGAGACGACTTGATCAAGATATCCCGAGGAGGTAAGATAAAATACCCCCTATACAATTTAAAATTATTGAGTTTCTTATTTTTTTTATTATGTTAATATATAGTTATTTTTTTTATTAAGATGTTAATTTATTTTATTCAAAATGTTATGTTATTAATACAGGTTGTATGGCTTCCGTATCACCATGACCCGATAGTTACCATCCCGATTAGTCTGTTTTGCGGTATCATACACTATAGGACTATTACGGAGGCATACATGCCCGAGCGGTGTTTACGACAATTCGGGTATGTTCAGACAATCCCGGCTGCTCCTCAAGTCCCTACTAAGGTATATTTGGGTTTGAACCCAAAGTTATATGTGGTGGAGCACGATCCAAACAGGAGAAATTGGGATATGTGGCAAGCCCACTGCATTTCGCCCGAACGTTTTGGGTCATTTAGGTGTATTAATTCTAGTGATACGATGCCGGGTATATGAGGTGGTTTAGGGCCCGATCTCATCCTCGGGTTGTCGACCGATTCCAAGAATGTCGTTGATGAAGGACCTCCGTCACCTAGTCGGTTGCCTCTAGCAGCTGTGAGTATTAAAATCTTCAAGATATTCGTGGCGTATTTATTATTTATTGTTACGAATATTTGTTTTGACTATTTTTGTCTACTTTTGTATTGCAGCGAATGCAATATTTAGGTAACCAGGCTCAACAGTACTTGATGCCTCGCGTACGGCGTGACCAGAATTACGATGAGGAAGAGTTCGATCAAGCTATCGTAGATATATGCCACCACTTCCGTGATTGGATGTAGTTATATTTAAAATGTTAGGATTGATGTAATATTCTAGTTTAAGGACTTCCTTTATTGTATCTAATGAAGTTTATTTAAGAAAAAAACTACTTAACAAAATATGACTTTAAACAGATTGCATTAACAAACAAACAAAATATCATACAGTTTGACTCAACTCAAACCAATAGAGATCTTTTTGAGGAATCCATAGCTGTTCCCACCACTGGATGTTTGGATCACAAATCTTTGCCACCCGGCCACCGGGTGGCATCGCGAGGGCCTCAAATCAATTTTAATAAAATGATGCACCATGAACCCGCAAGGGTAATAAATTCGGTTGCGCTGTTTGTCCACCAAGACGTGGGTAGAGGCAAGAAATGAGAGCACCCGGCTGTATTGAAAAGCACCGTAAGATTCGTTGATACCGCGTTGCAACCACCGCCCTAGATCGGTCAAACACAACCAATGTCGCTGTGGAGCCGTAGCCTCGTGGTAGTCACATATGCGAACAGCTCTCATAAGTACATCTTTTATCAAAGTTCTCCAATAAAGTTCCCAATTTTTGAACATCTCTTGAACTAGCTCGCGTCTCACCAAGTCCCACAGTTCATCGTCGCCATACACACAAAGGGCAATACATCTAAAACCACAATGCCCATCTCCCTTTACGTTAGTATGGCCGATTATGTACTTTAGAATCCAATGTGGAACGTCGGTTGGGTATGGAAAATCGGTGATAAACGTACCTCCGTCATCGCACTCGTAGATCGGCGAGCTTGTCCTTCACTTTGTCCGGAAAGGATAATGACATGAGATCCGGATCCGATCGCTGACTACCTGAGAATTGCTTGTCGACATATTCCCAATCGGATGGGTCCCTCTTCGTTGACTTCCTGTTGGGAGGGCGCCCTTTGTGTTTCTTATCCGTAGCATGCTCCCCCAACTCAGACGCGTGTCTACGAATGACATTCCCTATCCTGGTAGAAAGCACGACCTTGTCAATATCTGATTGTGGACCGATATCAGACAAGAGATCTCTGAGCAAATCATCACCACTGCGTCTCGTCGTGGATAATTCCTCAGTCGCCTCCATATCTAAAGTCCTCCAAAAAATATTGATATCCGTGGGATCAAACGGGATTAGGTTTTGTTGCGCCTCAAACATCTCATGAAGACATGGCAAGCCGTGGGACGATCGCAGAATGCATCGATCGATGCCATATCCTTCGAGTTTGTTAGCCTCCTTTAGTGTCTCTAGCTTAATCCACTCCTCGTCCATCAACTCGAAAGCCTTATGAGATACATTGCACGAAAGTTGTCGAAACACGAAGCTTTTTTCAGTTAAAGTATGGACAACTGTGCGCGATTGCTCGAATTGAGCCTTTAGCTCGTTCAGCTGTAACTCAATATTGCTGTGTAGCTTCGGGAATATTGTGTCGAAACCCCCAGTGGCTGAGCCTAACCATCTCTTTAGCTGCGAATGCGTACTCTCGACCCTAGATGACAAAATATTGGACACATTTATTAATATGAGATGATAAAAATGTATAATATAGTTTATATTCTAATAAAGAAAAATTCATTTCAGTTTATATAAATCAAATATAATACCTGTTAGCCCATACTCGTACGGTCGTATTCCCAAAATGTAAAATATCTTTGGTCCACGCACAACAGAATTTCTTCTTGTATGGGTCCAGCCATTCTCTCATCACGTAATTCACTAACCCAAACTTGTTAGCCCATACTCGTACGGTCGTACCAACGCAGCCAGATGTCCTTCAAATTTCTCCTCTGTTCGTGCATCAACAATTTTATGCCACCTAGACATAAATACTGGAGAAAAGTCTTTAGTCTTCATGCGCTGAACCACATGCTTCTCCACATTCTTCGAAATATGTCTTTTACACAACATATGTTGGGCACCGGGAAAGAAATGCTGAATGGCTTTCATTAAAGCCAACTCTCTGTCAGTGATAAAAAGCTTTGGATAAATCTCCAAAAGTACAAACAAGCTGCTGCGGCCAACACCCACATGAAAGAATCGGTGGTCTCGTCATGAATGAAGGCGAAAGCAATGTGGAAATTTTTCCGGTCGATGCCACCCCTATGATCTCCAACAACGGCAAGTTGTACTTATTTGTTTTGTACGTTGAGTCCAAAATGATAACTTGAGGAAACTTTTGTAACGAATCACGATGTTGGGTGCATTAACATGACATGTTTCGAGTAACATCATCATCTTGAAATTCTTCCCAATGGTGGTAGCCATTGTCATACATCGCTTGAAGAAATGTTGCATTGGTGTTGCTTCACCCATGCCATCCCTTTTATTTTCGTACCAAATTCGCACTTGACGAGCGAGCTAACATTATCGGGATCGTATTATGCGGATGGTTGAGAATTTGCTTCGGCTTCATATTGTCTTGTGTAAGTTCTTTAACGACTCCATAATCGTCTTTCAGTGACGTTCTCGATCTGTGCCACTGTCCATACTTAATAAGTGGGTGGTTGTGTCGACGATTCTCACCAACGTGCACTTCCCAAAGATTACCACCAAGTTGCTGAACTGCAGTAACCTCAAATGGACATCCTATTTTCTTTGAACCGCGTTTTTTTCTTTGACTGGCCTCAGCATCTCCAGTTACTCTGGGAGTCCCACTTCTTTCGCAACCAAAACAAACAATTTTCCTTTCATTTCTACTTCGTGCCGCTTAATCATCATATGCATGTTATTGAGATGCCCGTAAACGAATCCATTCCCCACTGTACTAAACTCGAAATATTGTTTCGTAACAAAGCACCCGCTAACATCCGGATAAATTGTTGTTTCATCTATAGGGAACAATCTGTAATTATTTAACCGTGTGTAAGCAAAATTTAATATTAAAATTAATTCAATTAATCGGCCCAAACAAATAACATAGGCCACAAATAATTATTGTTTAAGCAATTATAATCAACATTTCATAGTAATTAACAAAATGTAAATAATACAACTATATTAATTCATTTAATAGACCCAAAACTAATAATTATGTAACATAAAAGTTAACAAAGTTAAATTAAGAGGGAAAATAATTATTTAAGCATAATGCACAATCCAATACAAAAAAAAAGTGTAACATTTAATAAATCACATAAAAAAATTTAAGCTAAATTACTTAATAATGCAATGAGTAAAAGTGTAACATTTATTAAGAAATCAAATAAAAATTAAATATTAAGATATTAATAAATATTTAATCATAATGTTATTGAAAGTGTAACATTTTCATAAACCTCAAAATTCTAACTTAATTAACAAACTCGGGGTAAATTGCATATTTTAATTCAATTTAACAAAATTAACAATCTCAAGGGGTAAAATGCAAATATACAAACAATTTAACGAAACTAACAAACTCGGGGTGAACTGCAATAGTTTCAAAAATAGACAAATACAAGGGTTAAAGTGAAAAAAAAATTTAGTGCTACATGCGCCTGGTACCGGCGCATAAAATATTGTACATGCGCCCGCACCATGCGCATGTACAATATTTGCGCGGTGCGCATCTTTTTTTTTTTAAAATAAAAATTCTAAAACCGTGCAACATTCGCTTGTACCATGCGCATGGCATCCTGTACATGCGCATGGTACTGGCGCATCTAGCCTTTTTTTTTTTTTTTTGTCTATTTAACAGAAATAATTAATCCAAAAAATATACAATTTCGAATCAAATAACGCAAAGCACTTAATTTAATTAACACAAAGTAAAAAACATACATATTAACTGAATAATTTAAACAAAATTACCTCTGAATTGTCTGAACTGGATTCCCCTTCCGAGTTATTAGCCGAATTATTAGACATTTGGACAAAAAAAATTTAAAGTCTTGAGAGAGAAAGAGAGAGAGAGTAATTAGAGTGATAGATTGTGGATGAAAAGATGAAAAAAAATTTCATCCGTTCCTTTTTAAAAAAAAATTGAGGGGTCTAAATGTATAATTTAGGGGGGCTATTATATAATTTTTGGGAGCCTAAGTTATAGGGGCGGCGATAAACCGAAAGTTTAGGGGCGGTGTAAATTATCTAAAGGCTAAGTTATAGGGGCGGTGTAAAACTAATAGTTCGGGGGTCAATTTTAAATGTTCTAAAATTAAGGGGAAACTATATTTAAAGTTTAGTTTTTAAAAATTTTAAAAATAAAATAGAAAAGGCGGAGTTAGTAATTTCGCGGGGCTGCGTTTAGCGCATTAAGGGCTGCGTTTAGCGCCACTCTTTGTAATACCCGAATTTAATTATAACCTATGTGCTCCTCTGCTGCATGTTAACATGTTAATCATAAGTGTTTAGATTGCTTGAATAACATGTTAGATTAATCATGCCATGATACTTGATACATTTTATAGTTTATATAACATTTACTTTATAATATATTAGTTGTATATTTCTTGTAATTATTCGTGTTAATTATGTGTTGCATTTCTAGCATGGTTTTAGGACCTTTCGGAGACCTTTATTTAGTATATTGACTTCACCTATGTGTTAGAACCATCTTGGAATTATTTGATATTATTTTGGAGTCATTTGAGAGCATTTAACCAAAAATCAGAAAATCTGGAACTTGGGCGAGCGCCCAGGCGGCTGCTCAGATGGCAGAATCTCGATGGCTTGGGCAAGGCGAGCGTCCAGGCGGCCGCCCCGTGTCCTGCTATGTTTACCCGAATTTTTCTTGTTTCTTTCTAACTTAAAAACTCCTTGGTTACCTTGAGGCCACATCTCTAAAACTTAAACCAGCTCTCCTAGCACCACTTGAACACTCTAAGGAGAGTTTGCATGTCTCCTATTTCACCTAAACATCAACCTTGATAGCTTGAGAGTGTGTGTGCTGGAAGATGAGATTAGTGTGTGTTTGTTAGGAATATGCCTGTAAAACAGCTAATATATATGTTCGCATATTTCAACACAGTGATTTGCTTGTTTCCATTACAACGCATGTTTCACAAGTGGCTAAAAGGACTGCGTACCGTTTAGTGTGACAACTTGCTGAAACATTGCATAGGTCATTAGACTAGGAAGTCTTTGTACATGTTCGGGTCTGTGTCCGACCAAGTGATGATGACTTTTCATATGGATTAGCTCTACCAACGCCAGCAGACATTTCTACCAGCAATGTCTCACCAGCAGACATTTCTACCAACCATGTCTTATCAGCAATCTTTGCCCCAACAATTCTACATCGACAGATCCCAGTATCAGCTATGCTCTTCATCAGACTACTGCAAGAATGTTGATATTTCTCAAGAGGAACATCGGTCGTTGCTCGAAGCTACAACTCAAAATAGATCTGTTACAAGATCTTCTTGACAGCTCAAGATACGCATCGATGTCTGCGCTTTCACTATTATCCAGAAGACATTTTTTCTTCCGTGTTTGGTCCCAGTCTAGCTTCAAGGCTACATTCTATAAAAGACTAAACACAGTGCGCTATGACCCAGGCTTGCATGTCATGTCTCATTCATCCAGCCTGTACTCTTCAGATAGATTTCAAGGCAGTTTACACGAAGGTCTTTACCCAGCAGTCCCTATAATGTAATCTGATGCATTATTGATCTGACTCTCCAACGGGTAAAAACCTATCCAAAGCCTCAACGAATCTATTCTCTTCCCCACCTATATAAAAGAAACCTCTCATCTCTCATAAAAAAAAAGGTGCAAGTGCATGAATGCTAAAATCTGTGAGATCACCAAAAGATTGAGAAAAACACAAGTGTAAGAACAAACACTTTGTGGGAGAGAAAATCTAAAATTCCTAAGGCAGATAAGCTTTTCTTGGTTAAGAATTCCCTTCTTGACTTGAGTTATTTCTTCCTTCGAAAGAATCAGTCTCTTCAGCAGTTAAATCTCTCATTCATAGCTAGAGACTAAGCATCCAGCCCTCCATTGAAGACAGACCCAGCTTGAAGATGTCCGATGAAGAATCAGAGCCTAATAATCCATACTGCATTCATATCGGCAGACTTATACTACATTATAAGGGCTGTCAATTGTGCAATGAATTGTCATCACTTTTGGTCGATTGCTTTGGACTCAGTTGTTCAAATACTAGTTATTTGAACAACTCATAATATTCTCTTCTCACAAAAAAATTATCGAGTTGATACTATAGGAAGACAACATAATAAATATTGACTACATCTTCTAATGGATTTTCGATAAATTTGATTCACTTTCTTAATATCTCACTTTTCTTTCCTAGGAGATTGCTAGGATAGAGAGTCTAGGTTGATGTACTAAGCATGTTTGTCTTTGAGTAAACCTCTGCTGAATTTTAATATAAATCATATTTACTTACATTCAGCCTTTTCTTATCTTTTCTGCAATATATGTTTTCATATATTGTGCAATCTGGTTAAGGAAAGTTATTACTGCATCTAATATAAGATTTAAGTTTGCTGTTATAATAAACTTGTACCTATTTATTTACAGCTGCTTTAATCTTAGTTGCTATACTTATGATGCTTGTCCTTCCGCTGCTTTACTCTTTTAACATTAGCAAAGTATAACAATACTTCCACAAGTAGTCTTCGAAAACAGCTGATTGCACATCGACTGATCTTTCAATATCAGCTACGTTGCTTAAATATGGAAGATGACTTATTCAATTAATTATTTCATCCTTGTCTTTCAACATACATACATAAATCAGATGAAATTTTTAATAAAAGTCATATAGGCTATTCACCCCCCCTCTAGCCTATACTCTGAGCATATCAACATGGACCTAACAGTGTTCTTCAGCAAAACCAAGTTTCAACCATTTGATTTTCAATCCAAGACCATGCATGTGTAGAGGATGACTAGAGGACTTCTTGAAAGGATCTGATTGTGTTGTTGTTGGTTTGATTTTTCATTTCAAAGTAAGTTATTAATTCCCCTTTTGTATGCTTAGAAATTGTTACATGTACGATAGATATAAACATGCATGACTTGTACCAATGTTGTTTCCATGTCTAAATGTTATGTTGATGTGAGTAATATGTTATTGTGCTAAATACATGGTTTGGATGATTTGGAATGTGTAGAGAATTGATAACAACCAAAGAATTTAACTATAGAACAATTTTGGGACTTTAGATGGGAGATTTTTGCATATAGCAATTATACCCAATTTTGTGAACTTTAGTAGTGACTCTAAGAAGTTGATTTTTGGGAAGATTATAATTCCCCAGGAAACATGCTAAAATCCTACGAAATTTAGAGTTCATTTAATATAGGTTTTGGTCCTTTGAGTAAATGATACTGGTAAATTAGAAACTTGTAATTTTAGCTCTAAAGTGGTTGTTAAATGCATAAACAATATTATTGATGTTGATTCTTGGTAGAATAATATAATCTACTTGTTATTTGTCAAGTTCACTACTTTTGAATTCGATGGTTATTTGCATAAGATGAGTATGAATACCTGCTTGTGCGTTGTGTAAGTCCAGCTGGCGTCGTTGTTAGAGTTAAGGTGAGACGACTTATAATCTTTACAAATCATTGTTTGTGATCGCTATAAGTCGTAGTACTGGAGATCACACACCCTCTTCTGTTGGCCACAGTTGAGATGTAGCCCCATTGATGTAGCTATACGCCCGACTTTGGCTTGCTAGAATTCTAATTGGTTTGTCGGAGGAATATCGATACATTCCACACAAGTATCGGTCCACGTATGTTTTTTTCGTGTATTACAGGAGCAACGCGAAGATGGAGAAAGAGAAATGATATCCTTTATAACGTGGTTTATTCTTAAGTACCTATGTGAATACCAAGTTGCTATATGAGTTATGTGAATTGTATATCAATGATGATGATTATATATGTTCAATTGTGGTATAAGAATGCTATTACCATGTTATGATTATAACTTGAGCATTATGTCATGCCATGTAGTTGTATTTAGTAACTTATTGAGTTTCGACTCACCCCGTTTGTTGTTTATATGTTTTTCCTTAGATCCGAGCCAGCTAGGGAGTTCGCGGTGAGATCGAAAAGTGTTCACGTTAGCTCGCAGGTTGTCTTTTGTTTGGTAGCTCGGGAAGCTTGTACTTAGTTATTTTCTTTTGGCAAGGACGAACGGTTATGTGAAGTTACGTAAACTTTACTATGGGTAGTACTATCTTGTGATGTTTTGTTTATTCTTTTGGTAGCAGACATGTGTATGTCGTGCTTGTGTTTATGAACTTGCTGTAGTTTCAATTTCTTTCCCAAGCATGTTGTACCTCGTGATTTATGTTTTCTCCGGCATGTTGTGGCTGTAGAGGTTGTAAATGTTGTTGTTATTTGTTTTACAAGTCTTAGACTTATGGTTTTGTTAGTTGGGTTCCGGCTGTAGTGTCGCCGAAGACTTGTTTATTATTACATCAGGTTCTATGTGTTGTGTTTTATCGTACGGGTGGTTACGCTACGTACTTTTCTTGTTGGTTGTGTTGTTTTCGACTCGACCTTGGGATTTTGTATAGAGATTCGGGTTGGGGCGTCACACGTTTGGTCCCTCCTTATAAAAAAAATGCAATCCGGTCACTCGATTTACTTTCGTCTGTTTTTTAAAAAAATGCCCAAACTACCCTCTCTTCCTCTTCTCCCTATTTCCCCTCATCTTCTTATTCAACCTCCCCTATTTTAAAAATACAAATACAGCAGCAGCCAAAGTACTAAATAAAAAACCTCTTTCTCTCTTTCTCTTTCAAAATCTCTTTCAATAAAGTAGCACATGATCTTTTTCATTTAGGTTTTTGTCTTTTTGATGAATAATGATCACAACTCTACTTGTATGTAATTTACCAATCTGGATATTGAAACTGGAAACTAACAGAAAAAGGGATCTCACGAGAAAGAGACTTGGAGATCCAACACTGACGGTTGTCGATTAAAGAGGTCCTGAGAAGAAGCAAAACGTCTCCTCTAAAAATGATAGTTGATCCCAGCCTTGGTTGAACCCCAATGATTCGCGAAGTTAATTTTGCAAATCAAGTTTTTGGGTGTGGTTTGGAGCAACAATTATACCATTGCAATCGTCTGAAGTAGGCGACCAAGTCTGTGAGCTTCCCATTGCCGCTAGTGCCGGAATAGTTGTTAGGTCCAAGGGTTGCTCAGTGTATAGGCTAGAGGGGGGGGGGTGAATAGCCTATACTTGATGTATTAAAAATTTCATCCAATTTTTTATATAAGTTGAAGAATGGATGAAATGATTAATACAATTAGGTCATCTTCCTCATTCTAACTGCTTAGCCGAAGTTAGAGAGATCGGACATCCTAGATCAGCAGATGTAGACCTTGGACATCCTGGATCAGCAGATGTGAAACATGCAGTCGGAAGATGTTTGTTGAACTTAGCTGATGAAAATAAGTTTGAGCAGCGGAAGAATAAACAGCATAAGTTTATCAGTTAAGATTGAAGTAACTGTAAAGGTTTGTTTTAAAAGAGAGCTTAACAGTTGACTAAAATTTGTATTAGATGCATCAATTGCTTTCCTTAAACAGATTGCACAAGATAAAACAAATTATACAAGAAAGAGAAATCAAGGCTGAATGTAACAAAAATATGTATTATATTAAAATTCAGCAGAGGTTTACTCAAAGGCAAACATGCTTAGTACATCAACCTAGACTCTCTATCCTAGCAATCTCCTTAAGAAAAGGAAGGAGAAAAGAAGAAAGCGAAGTCAAATCTATCGAAAATACATTAGAAGATGTACTCAAAATTGATTGAGGAATCTTCCTGTAGTTTCAACTCGATAGATTAGTAGTGAGAAGAGAATATTATGAGTTGTTCAAATAGTAAGTATTTGAACAACTGAGTGCTAAGCACTCGACCAGAAATGATGACACTTTATTGCACAATCGACACAGCTTATAATGTAGTATAAGTCTGCCGATATGAATGCAATCTGGATTATTAGGCTCTGGCTCTTCATCGGACATCTTCAAGATTGGTCTGACTTCAACGATCTGTATGATGCTTGGTCTCTTTACTGAATAATGGAGTTGAGGCCACTGAAGAGACTGAGTTCTTCGAAGGAAGAAGAAACTCAAATCAAAAACGAAGTTTTTGATCAAGCAGAGCTTCTCAGCCTTTGGAATTTCTTTTCACTCTCACACAAAGTGTTTGTTTTTACACTTGTGTTTTCTCACTCGGATGGTGTGGTTATGGATTGAGAAAATGAAGAGCAATCCCACAACCTTTCTCAAGCAAAAGCATACACTTCTTGCTCTCTATGGAGATGAGGGTAAGAGTCTTCTTATATAGGCTGGAGAAGAAAAGGTGACCGTTGGTGTATTGAATAGGTTTATGCCCGTTGGTGATCGAATCTCATAATGCGCGAGTACATTTTTGGATCTGTTGGGCAAAGACCTTCAGTTAGGTTTGTTTCTTGAAGCTGGTCCGTGAAACAGGCTGGACTGATTTGGACGTGTCGAGCTTTGCCTGGATGCAGCTGATTGATTTGGACGTATCATTGCTTTGACTGGAGTGCAGCGTCCTGTGCTTGGCCTTTTATGGAAATGAAGCTTTGAAGACTGCAAACACTGTACAGAAGAGGAAATGTCTACTGGATAAACGTGAAGGCGCAGACATCGATGCGTATCTTGGATTTGTCAGACAGATCTTGCAACGGATCTATTTTGACTTGTAGCGTGTTGAGTGACGACCGATGTTTCTCGTGATCTTACTTTTCTGCTTGTTCGATGAGGATTCGCCGATACCGGGATGCCATTGTAGAACTGCTGATGTAGAGATCTCGGATAGTCATAATATTCCTCTTGAATAATTAGCTTCTCTGCAGTTGTTCTGATGAAGGATTCGGCCGATACTGGTATCTGCCATTATAGAACTGCTGGTGTAGAGATGGCTAATAGGCAGTCATAGCTAAGGAAAATGTCTGCTAGTGAGACATTTGCCGATGGTCACGTCAGCTGGCGATTGAAGAGCTAATCCATATGAAAGTTTGTCATCATTCTGGTAGGACAAAGACTTGGACATGTACAAAGACTTCCTAGTCTAATGACCTATGCATTGTTTCAACAAGCCGCCACACTAACCTCGCAGCCCTTTTAGCCACTTGTGAAAAATGCGTTGTAATGGGAACAAGCAAATCACGTGTTGGAATATGCATACATTTATATCGGCTGATTCACAGGCATATTCCTTACAATCTCCTCCTATTTGCTTGGGACCATTACTACAATTGACTTATACATACAGCTCTTAAAGCAGTTGTTCAATCCTTAGTAATAACATGCCACTACTGAATATTCATTTTATATCAAGGCATGCCCTAGGTTGAACTTACAAGCGATAGCGTATGTATAGTCACCTATTGCTAAGTATTTACAGACTCAATAAATGAAAGAGCAGATACGAAGCAATAACTGAAACAATTTTTAGGCAATTATGAGATATAATTGATAATACTGTCTTGAAATATTTTTGATGCTATTAAAAGTTGATAATAGGTAGAGTAGCATAATGATCAGCGTACTATAATTGTCATATAATGTTTCGCTGTATGAGCAATTTCACAGTCTCTACTCCTTACTGAATATCAATGCTTTTTACCATTGCTCCGTCTTAATGATGTTAATATATGATGTCAATCTGTTTTAGTGTGTTAAACTTTCCTTCTCCTTAATGGTTTATCTGTATGTACAATATCAATCTGTTTAACTTTCTTTCTCAATATGTTCTAACTTTCCCTCCTTTCTAACATGTTCTAACTTTCCTCCTTTCTAACTTTCTGTATGTATAAAGTCGATTTGTTTTAACTTTCCTCCTCCTTAATGGTCACAAGCTATGTTTCTTCACCTAGATGATTTGAGGATATCTGTAAGGGGATAGAAATGAGTACAAATTTCCATAGCGACCGGTATTGAAGCTTACTAAAATTTTCTTCCTTAATGAGAACTCATAAGATATGAATTATTGTTGGGATGTATAGGGATTATAGGTTTTAATTCTGCCAAAAAAATTGGCAATTTGGGTAAGTATTTCTATCTTTTATATCGGCAGATGTCCAGACACATGGGTAGACACAAATGGTGAAACCAGTGTGTGGGTGAGAGATGAATCACATCGATCATGTATAAGAAATACACATAGAATAGGAAGAATGAAATATTAGGATGAGAAATTTCCATTGTTTGTAATGAAGTATTACAAGAATGTAATAGGACGAGTCTTATCATAAATAGAAGAGGCAGATAAGAGAATCTGGCAAGTAAGGAAGATGCTTAATATAGTCTCCTCCTTAAAGGTACATAGAGTTAAAACAGTAGAGTATAATCTTGTATAAAGTATTCTTTAAAAAAAATAATCTCATTACTCATAAGTCATAAGTAGCAGAAGATTTGTGGAAAGAAGTTGTGGAAGAATTAATTTCTAATACCAATTTGTGGAAAGAAGATGTTGAGAAGTATGTAGACATTTACTGGGTGTATGAGATATACATCTCGAGATGATATACACGGTTTTTAACACATTTTAATACATAGGTCAAGTGTTCTAGTTTGGATATTGCACCCTTGAGATTATATGTATACTTGAAGATGAAATTAATTAGCTGGCATAAAGAGGAATGTACTAGGACAAATATGCAATAACTGTATTACAAATATAGCAGCAAAATGAAGTAGCAAATTAAGCAAAAGCATATTACACCACGGGTGTGACAAACGAGAGTTTATTTGTCAAGACAAAACATAGTTAGACATTCTAAAGAAGAAAGGTAGATGATGCAGATCTACAGTCTTAATTGTTAGGAGCAGTATGAACATTTGCTGGTTGATGCTCCTCCTGAGATGAAGATTGCTCGAGGTGAGCATTTGTTGAGACAGAGTTTGAAGAAGGGATCCATGGAATGAAGTTTGATACGCTGTTTCTTGGATCTAGCAGGCGCATTCTCACTCGTCGACTGATTGAGCGAGGTCGACGGATCACTGGTTGAGAAATAGCCTGTCGAGTGGCTAGGAAGATCATCATTCTTCGTCGCATTTCATTCTGAGAGATGGACGGATGCACAGAGTTGAGCCGTTGTGGTGAACACATGATGAAGGTTAGATCAGGGAGATGAAGAAGAGAGGATAATTAATATTTGGAAGGCTTTGGGTGTAAGTAATCAATTTATGCATTCTTCCAGAGTTTTGAGAAGATGAAGAGGTTTTTCGATTAGAGGGATATGAATGGACGTTTTGGAGTCTTAATGCATTTAATGACATGGTAATGATGTTCTGATTTAGGATGATGTCATTATGCTGAGTATTTAGGACTTATGATCTAGGCTTTTCTAGAAATAATACATGTGCTGTTATTTTACTTCAAACGAGTTGTTTGAGTAAATTAATCTGAAATAGAACAGCATTGGTTGTTAAGGACGAGTTGAGGATAGAATAACTTGTCCTAAGCCATATGTCACAGTTGTATAGGACACACGTGTAGGAATTGTCATTTTGAAAAATAGTGTGTCTTAAGAAATTGTTTCCCAATGAGATTTTATAGAATTGAAGGTTTTGAGGGGATTTCAAGTATGATGACATTATCAGCAGTGTGTTTGATATCTGTTAAGATAAGATCTGCTGATACCAATTGTTGTATCCATTATTGGCAGTGTATTTAATATCAGCTAAGGTGAGAATTGCTGATACCAATTGTTATAATCGATTTTAACAGATAGAACGATTTACAAGGGACACAGAATCTATTTAAGATTAATAAGACTTTGTAAGGACATAAAATAGATCAAGTAAGTGAGATATTAAATGTGTACCTGAAGTGATGTCCGTTCTTCTTACTTTCCAACAGATCTTGTCATTCTAGAGAAGAGAGCTGCATAAGAGCATATAGACTAGACCTGTTCTGAAGAGAGTGAGACGTAGCTTATATACAGCAGGGGTTATATCGGCTGTTCACTCCTGAGGAAGGACTTAATATTTGAAAACATCAGTCTTCCTAAGAATTCTTGAATTTCTAGCTATCTTGAGGATAGGTCGAGTTACTAGAGATATTTAACAACATCCTTTTTGACAATGAACCACATGAAGAGGTGTAACAGAGTGTTTTGAATTCAATCTGTATACTAATTAGTTGTTGGCCATTATAATGGGAACAGCTAATCATGCCTTTATAACTTCAATCTCATAGTTTACGCAAGATTTAGTAGTTGTCATAACTAAGAACACAAAGTGCTGTTGAATTAACTTGAAAGACGTAAGCTTTTGACATTTGGAGATTTATTTAAACAACTGGAATTTAGAATTTGAAGAAAAATCCTTTTTAGAAATTCAAAAGCCTTTTTAGGATTTTTACGTTGATTCAGCAGACAGCTTGGTTCAAAGCAGATTTACTAGTAATCTTGACCGTTTGATCATAAAGGATAGAGATTGAGAAATAGCAGATTCCTTGATAGGTTGACATGAAGGTCATTTTTCATGGAACTGCAGTCTGCCTATGTTGAGTGATTATAAGTCTCGACAGAACTTGAATTTAATCATTGTGAAGTGATTTAATTCAGAAAGGCAATTATCAGAGAGTCTAAGGATGATAGTTAAACAGTAGTAAGAAACCATAACTCGATATAGAAGTTGTTCAAGAATGGTTTGCTGATGGGGTGTCAGCAGAGTTTGTGTTTGGGCAGTGTGATCATTTCATTAAGGTCAATTCTTTAATCATCAGAAGGGCATAGAGATCATAAAGAATAATAAGTAAGTTTGATCAACACATTTAAAACACATTAATTCATGCTATCAAAGGAATTCAGACAAGTAGATAAGCATGAAGAAACGTTGCAGAACTTGTATTCAATAATCCAAGTAGTTTTACACAGTATATTGCAAGGATCAGCTGATTACAAGAACAATACAACCGAATTTCGATCGAATTACATGAGAAAGATACATAATGATTCAATTTACAGTATAAATGACATGTTACAAGGTTGTGTCCAAGAAGTCCAGATCCTAGGTATTAGATGAAGGGTCATCAGCCAAGGATTCTGGAGGAGATCAAGATGGCGAAGTTCTTTTTGATTTCCTCCAACTCTCGGGGGAGGCAGAACATATTCACTTCTTCGGGTCATTATGAAAGCACCGAAGAGTGATGGCCACTGAGGATGTACTGCTTTGACCATGAATCCCCTTTGATAGACTCAGGGATGGATGGTGGCGGTTAGCAGTTCGTCATCCTCATTAATTCCATATTAGCTACTTAATTCAGCAGAACTGAATTATCTGCGGCCATCTTTGAGCTGATGGTCGGCATACCCACATATAACCAGAAGACTTGTTGCACATGGCAATATATCAAATGCTTTCCATACATTTGATACTTCTTTTCTGGGATCTTTTCTGTGAAGTTCACGTATGCAAGCAGACTTCCAAAGGTGGAATAAGTATGTGCTAATTGATTTTCACAGTGAATCATCTGAAAACATTTTAGAGTATCAATGAGATTGATAACTAAAAGTTAGAAGAGAGAATGAAATCACTCTTGCTGGCATTAATTAATGGCTTTCCATCTTACCTTTTAAACCAATTGACTAAGAATATTCTTAAGTGTTCTGACAATCATGATTTGCAGCTCATAAGTCAAGCTTGTTAGCAAACTTCTATGATTATCGGACAAGACAAAAGAAGATTTCTTTATCAATTGTTTTCTCAACAAGATTGTGGAACCATAATTAATGATTTCTGGTACACATGAATTGATGCAATTTCTCTCATGTTTGGTAACTGTGTATTTAGAAAAGATTTTGAAGATGATTTTCACAGTTCATAAATGATTTTTGGAAATGCATTTGTGAGAATTTTAGATCAGTTCTTGTGAAGTAACAGAAATAAAATCAAAACAACTTTGAATGAATATGACGAAATCATACCCCGTTGTTGAGGAATTGACTTGATCGAATCTTAGGACTCAAACTTAGTGACATTTTGAGAGATTTTGAATCATCGATTTGCATCAAAAGTAATCTATAGGCAGTTTCTGAGTTTATTCATGGTAGAGACTTGATGAGGAAGGAGCTCTACTTAAACTCAGGGAGGTTAGACTGAAGGGCACTCAATAATGGAGCTTTACTGTTGAGTTGTCCTTCGATCACGCCTAGGCAGGGATAGGCTGTGAAGTCTAGATATTCTCAAGATTCTTGGAAAAGATTTGATATTGACAGATTTGTCGTTTCCCAAGTTTTGAAAATAGTCATTACTTTAATCGAAGCAGTCAGACTTCGAAAAATGTGCCTCCACCTTTAATAGACTTGAGAGAGTAGGTTATTAAAGGGTTTATACTCCTATAAGTCAGCACATCAAACTGAGCTTATGAAGCGTTGGTTGGCAGATATGGAAATTCAGCCAACTGTAGGTTTTTTTAAAAAAACGTTTGAGATCAGCTGATAAGAAAAATGCTGATGAGTTTTTGAAAACCATTTGCATAAGACAAGTCATACAAGCAAACAGATACATCAATAAAGGTGCAGTATGACAGGTTATTATGTAGTGTCTGATAACATATATAGGCATATCAGCTCAGCAGACATGAGCATAGGTCATTTGTAGGCAAATATCTGACCTATTTTGTGTATGCATGAGAGGTGGTCTTTATCAACTTCTGTGGACTTATCAGCGAATTTTTTTGCATAGACGTTCTGAAGTCCAACAGGTGAGGATTTTGACCTTGAGTGAGTGAAGGACATGAGTGAGTTTTCATGAGCGATCAGCAGTCCTTCATAAATCAGCATCCACGGTACTGTCTGCCAATGGAGAGTGATGTTGCACGTTTGACCCTTTCTGTCATATGAGTTCCTGCCTAAAGTACTCATAGAGAAATCGTTAGCAACATTTATGAGCCAAAAATAGCTCTAGAAATCCAATAATACAAATGAGACTTAATAAGCATGACAAATGAACAATTATTCAAAATACAGCTTATACATGTAACCCAAAAAGTTAAGAGATTAGGAACTGGGGTTACTTCCTCATTAAACTCTTTGAACATGTCTGCTCATAGTTGTTGAAGTATCAGTTCTAATGTTGAGCATAGGTTCTTTGAGTGTATTCTTACCCGGCTGAAGCTTTTCATTGAAGAAAGACAATTTCATCATTGATGTCCTTAGGCCAAGAACTTATAATCTCAGTGATTTTGGAGATGACACAACTTTGAATTTCCTTTGAAACTTTTCTTATTTCATTTGCTCTAAACTTTTATGAGAAGTTTTCTTGAGAAGGTGTTAGATTGAAGCAATCGTTAGCCTTATGTCAAGAAAGCAAATTTTTAGAAGTGAATCTAAGTAATTCATCCATCATGTATGAGTTTAACTTATTTGCTATAGGATATAACAAAGTTTAAAAGATAGATTTATGAGGCATGCATAATCCTTAGCAAGTCAATCTTCACTATAGTACTTCTCTTCATGATATCAATGTAATTCTGATATATGATAGATTTTCTTATAGTGATCACATAATCATCACAATATTCTTTCTCACATGTTTTTGAAAACAAAATTTATTTTGATTTGAAAAAGGTGTTTTCAAATGGCTTCCAGGTTTCTCAGTCAAAAAGGTTTTTGTGAATACGAAATTTTGGAACAGACTCTTTTGACTATGCATCTAATCGAGCAAAGGGATCTATACTCGTGTTGTTAAGCCGGAACAATCATTCTCGAGAACCACTTTGATACCAATTGTTAGGTCCAAGGGTTGCTCAGTGTAAAGGCTAGAGGGGGGGGGTGAATAGCCTATACTTGATGTATTAAAAATTTCATCCAATTTTTTATGTAAGTTGAAGAATAGATGAAATGATTAATACAATTAGGTCATCTTCCTCATTCTAACTGCTTAGCCGAAGTTAGAGAGATCGGACATCCTAGATCAGCAGATGTAGACCTTGGACATCCTGGATCAGCAGATGTGAAACATGCAGTCGGAAGATGTTTGTTGAACTTAGCTGATGAAAATAAGTTTGAGCACGGAAGAATAAACAAGATAAGTTTATCAATTAAGATTGAAAGTAATCAAAGGTTTGTTTTAAAAGAGAGCTTAACAGTTGACTAAAATCTGTATTAGATGCATCAATTGCTTTCCTTAAACAGATTGCACAAGATAAAACAAATTATACAAGAAAGAGAAATCAAGGCTGAATGTAACAAAAATATATATTATATTAAAATTCAGCAGAGGTTTACTCAAAGGCAAACATGCTTAGTACATCAACCTAGACTCTCTATCCTAGCAATCTCCTTAAGAAAAGGAAGGAGAAAAGAAGAAAGAGAAGTCAAATCTATCGAAAATACATTAGAAGATGTACTCAAAATTGATTGAGGAATCTTCCTGTAGTTTCAACTCGATAGATTAGTAGTGAGAAGAGAATATTAGGAGTTGTTCAAATAGTAAGTATTTGAACAACTGAGTGCTAAGCACTCGACCAGAAATGATGACACTTTATTGCACAATCGACACAGCTTATAATGTAGTATAAGTCTGCCGATATGAATGCAATCTGGATTATTAGGCTCTGGCTCTTCATCGGACATCTTCAAGATTGGTCTGACTTCAACGATCTGTATGATGCTTGGTCTCTTTACTGAATAATGGAGTTGAGGCCACTGAAGAGACTGAGTTCTTCGAAGGAAGAAGAAACTCAAATCAAAAACGAAGTTTTTGATCAAGCAGAGCTTCTCAGCCTTTGGAATTTCTTTTCACTCTCACACAAAGTGTTTGTTTTTACACTTGTGTTTTCTCACTCGATGGTGTGGTTATGGATTGAGAAAATGAAGAGCAATCCCACAACCTTTCTCAAGCAAAAGCATACACTTCTTGCTCTCTATGGAGATGAGGGTAAGAGTCTTCTTATATAGGCTGGAGAAGAAAAGGTGACCGTTGGTGTATTGAATAGGTTTATGCCCGTTGGTGATCTGAATCTCATAATGCAGCAGAGTACATTTTTGGATCTGTTGGGCAAAGACCTTCAGTTAGGTTTGTTTCTTGAAGCTGGTCCGTGAAACAGGCTGGACTGATTTGGACGTGTCGAGCTTTTCCTGGATGCAGCTGATTGATTTGGACGTATCATTGCTTTGACTGGAGTGCAGCGTCCTGTGCTTGGCCTTTTATGGAAATGAAGCTTTGAAGACCGCAAACACCGTGAAGAGGAAATGTCTATTGGATAAACGTGAAGGCGCAGACATCGATGCGTATCTTGGATTTGTCAGACAGATCTTGCAACGAATCTATTTTGACTTGTAGCGTGTTGAGTGACGACCGATGTTTCTCGTGATCTTACGTTTCTCAGTTGTTCGATGAGGATTCGCCGATACCGGGATCCGCCATTATAGAACTGCTGATGTAGAGATCTCGGATAGTCATAATATTCCTCTTGAATAATTAGCTTCTCTGCAGTTGTTTTGATGAAGGATTCGGCCGATACTGGTATCTGCCATTATAGAACTGCTGGTGTAGAGATGACTAATAGGCAGTCATAGCTAAGGAAAATGTCTGCTAGTGAGACATTTGCCGATGGTCACGTCAGCTGGCGATTGAAGAGCTAATCCATATGAAAGTTTGTCATAATTCTGGTAGGACAAAGACTTGGACATGTACAAAGACTTCCTAGTCTAATGACCTATGCATTGTTTCAACAAGCCGCCACACTAACCTACGCACCCTTTTAGCCACTTGTGAAACATGCGTTGTAATGGGAACAAGCAAATCACTGTGTTGGAATATGCATACATTTATATCGGCTGATTCACAGGCATATTCCTAACAATAGTCCTCTACGCGTCCCATGCACCGGCGCGTCCACCGAAATTTTTTTGTCGGAACTTCGCAGACTTGTTCGCCGGCCCATTCCTGTCCTGGGTGTGCTGCTCTCTTCTCAGTTTGGTGAGTTTTTGGTGTATTGGTGGTTTGAGTCAGATATGAACTGGGTTTATTAATTTTTTTGTTAAGTATGAACTGGGTTAATTAATTCAACGATGGGCTGGTCGGAAGAGAGGATCATTTTTTAAAGTAGACGAAAAACTTTTGATGTGATTAGATTTGTAGACGAGAAGGGTGTCGTCTTTAGATTGATTGAAAGATCTGGAGGCAGAACTCAAATGTGTGTGTGATTGCTTGGGTAATTTATCTTCTTCAAGTAAAGGATGATGGAAGAAATGGCAAGAGAGGAAATGAGAAAGAGAAAGAGAGAAAGAGGTTTTGGATTTAGTACTTTGGTTGCTGCTGTATTTGTATTTCAAAAATAGGGGAGGTTGAAGAAGAAGAAGATGAGGGAAAATAGGGAGAAGAGGAAGAGAGGGTAGTTAGGGCATTTCTTTAAAAAACAGATGAAAAAATTGACGGTAACGGTTTAAAGGGGGAATCTCATAAAGAAATGTAAATCGAGTGACCAGATTGAATTTTTTTGATGAAGAAGGACCAAACGCATAGTTTTTGTAAAGCTGAGAGACTAAATAATTATATAATTCTTATGTTAATTACAAAATTAATTTAACTCCCTTAACAGTAATAATAAAATTTATATAATTACCTTTTTTAAACGTCTCAATTGGGCCATTTAACACTACTCCTTACATTTATGATTTACCACCTAAACATTTTTGGTAGAAATTTTTTTTTTTTTTAAATTTGTATATCATGGTACTTCCTCTCCTCCCAAAGACGAATCAATTCTTCCTTTTTAAATCGTTTTAGTAAAAGTATTTATTTTTTAACTTTCACTTTTTTAATATTATTTTATATTTGATTTGATTATTGTTATTTTTACATGAATATTTTTATAAAATACAAGTCATTTTAATATTTATAATAAAATTAATTAATTTTTTATTCTGTATTTTAAGTCAAACAAGACTTTTCTTTAAGAATGGATGAAGTATTATATATCTTAGAGAATAAAAGTTCTAACTATTGTTCCATCTTTAACATTTTATTTCAAAGGGGCAAAAAACAGCGCCACCCCCTAAGCATTTGGCCTTTCTCAATGCCATCCCTTTTGTTGAAATTGTGAAGATTATTTGTTTAGTAACAGTCTATTGTAATTCTATGACTTTCAAGGGTTAAAGTGGAAAAATATCCTATCCAATTGTAATAGATGTGCGCTGCACCTGCACACACACCCTCTTTCTTCATTGCCGGCATCGCCTCCTCTATTTGGGCTATTGGGAAACTCAATCCATCCAACCCGCCACCACCACGCATCCTCCCTACTTCCCATTGCAAAACCATAATAGAGCTTTAAAGTGTTGAAGAGTTGAGATTTGAGAATTTTAGTTAAGGGGGCTTCTATAAGGATAGACGAAGACCATTTTTACTTCACGACTTTGGGATGGCTCCTTGCAGTCGAGAAGTAAAGGGCTACTGATGGGATTCTATCTAAAACGACCTAGTCATTTTGGGCCCATTAGACGTCCAACATGGATTCCACCTTGCCAAGCAATCTTAGAAATCTTGGTGGTTGAACTCCAAGGGGCCAACTTATTCACCTACGATACCGACCAGCAACCAGGATCACTTGAGTAGGGCATACCTCAAATTCCAGGTGACTGACCGAGTAGACCTAATGCATTAAATGAAACTTGACCAGACATTACCCCACGCGCACCAACTCTGCCAATGCAATAAGCAAACAGTAAAATTGACCGGGAAAAATAGCGATATGTCCACTTGCATTGACCAGCAGTTACAACACTCTCTCTCATTCCCTCTCGACTATAATTAGTGTCCATTTATCTATCAAAACTCTCTCCTTGCATTCCAGACTCAAGCATTCATTCTCTCTTTCAGTCCTAGATAATTTGAGAAACTTTTCAACCACTAAACTTACTCTTACGTCGGAGGGTTTTAGTCGGACAAAGCCTTAACTCTTTCATGGTGTTTTCCTTTTATTCTCAGGTACAGCTACAACCAGATATCCATTCATCAGCACCATCTACCACCAGTCTACTACATTTTGACAAGATCACAAGTTCTTGACATGATCACCTAGAATAAACCTCAAAAGACTAAAGTCGACGCAAATAGGCTGAGTCGCCGAGACATGGTTTATTATCACCATGCACCAACGGCTTGGTTAACTAATTACTATAAAAACCCATTCATAATTGATTCTTACTCCTACATAGCATCCCATGAACAGTAACGGAATTACTAAGGCTACCTCCAATCATTTGGTGCAAAAATTGCACCGTTCAACTAAAATGGTGCAATTTTTGTACCAAATATCTTTCATCATCTTTAGCTATCCTACATCAAATTTAACATTAAAAAATATTTTAAAAATATTTCTTATTATTTTATTTAAAATATATATTATATTTCATCAAATTTGTGTTAATGTATTAGCAAAATAGATATGTAATTTATTGAGTAGTATATCTTATTTTTATAACACAATTTATATCAATCTGCATTAACACTCCAAATGCATTTGAACACTACTTGCAAAATATTGGACCACCCAGAACTTATCTATCGGATTATTAAAGAAAATGGTAGTTGTTGCATAATTAGTTGTATATATTAGTATTAATGTTATTAAAATGTATGCTGTGTGAGTTTGTCTTAATGTAACGTAATTCTCATTCTTAATTATCTTATCTTCAATATTTATAAATTTTATTAATAATAATTTTAATAATACAAATAATTTAATTAAATATCTAAATATATATAAACATTGAATTGATTACAAGATATTTACATACATAAAATAAATAAATCATGTTATTGAATATTACGATTAACAAACAAACAAAAGTAGTATTTTCTTTTTTTTTTTTTTTAAAAGCGAATTATAGCACAGAATGGGGGAAGCGCCATATATTATGCATATCAAGGTCTTGCTCCAAAATGGAGCAACTTCGAAGCAATGGTTGGAGCTTCATTTTGCTCTATTTTAGTGGGATAGCGCATGATTCACCCATGGTTGGAGAAGCTCTAAAAGCCACTTAATTGATGTCCTCACAATAATTCTATAATTAATTTTTTCGTCTTAAAAGAATAGTCTCACTTTATTTTGAAAAAAATGCTTTTCGTAAATAGTTTCATTTCTGAAAAAATAATAATCTTAGTGCAATTTAAAGGGGTATAAACAAAGAAAAATAATTACGCCATCTGTTCCAGACAAAGAATTTATTTATTTTTTGGCTTAAATCGCAATTCGGTCACCCTACTTTGACAAAAAATTCATTACGCTCACCCTACAATTTTTTTTCTCAATTTCATCACTATACTTGGCATAAATCCCACGTTAATCACTCCATCCAGATTTTTGGAGTCCCCCGGGGCATAGCCGAGTGGTAAAAGGAGGGGGACAAAAGATTCTGGAGGCATGCAGCGTGGGTTCGATTCTTGGTGGAAGCAATTTGCTTTCTTCTGAGGTTGGACCTTGTATGTGATATTAGTTGACATGTTCTCAAACCCTGTATCATTCGGGCACATCCCGCGATTTTCCGGTAGTAGAAATGAGGGACCAGAACTATTACCCCAGGATTCAAACCTGGTTAAAAAAAAAAAAAAAAATCCAGATTTTTGGCTGAAAAACTTACTATTTTTTTTAAATCCCGAAAATACCCTTATTAATAATTCTCAATTTAATCACTGCACTTAGACATAAATATCAAGTTTATCACTCCATCCTGATTTTTTAATAAAAAGTTTAAAATTATTCTAAAAACCCGAAAATGTCATTACTAAAATATTAAAATTCATTGCAACCAAGAACAAACAAAAACCCAAAACTTGAGCAACTTGGGAAAAAGATTAATATTTAATTATCCTAAAACCCGAAAATGTCATTACTAAAGCATTAATATTTAATCTATTACTAATCCTAATTAAATTAACATTAATATTTAATATTATAACTACATTGAGATAAATGACTAATACTTTTAATTAGATTAAGATAAAAATTTGTTATAATTAAATTTCTTATGAATTTTCCATAATACCCTTGAAAAATGGCATGTACCACGTGATTGACTTAACAGATTTTTTCTAGTGGTGTCATTAACCCTTATGTAAATATCGATAATTACTTATGAATAATTTATAATAATATTTTAAGCTTACTTTATTCTACAATAATAACTATCTCATAATAATTTAATGCATTTATTTAATATAATTAGTTTTATATTAAAAAAAAGTCAAGCTAAAGAATTTATTGCTTTAGAAAAGACCAACATAATCTTTTATTAATTTTGATTATGAATTCTGATAAGTTAACCTAATTTTTGTTTAATATTTCCAAGAATTAGTATGAAATTATGTTATTTTATTATATTTGAAATAACTTATTTAACTGATTTGATTATTTTAAATATTTTATACACAAAATTTTATACTATTAATCTTAATGCATTTTTTGTCAAAGTAGGGTAACTAAATAGCGATTTAAGCCATCAAAATATTATAAGGTAAAGGGCATTTTGGTCTTTTTGCAGCCCTCCATTCAACAAAACTAACGGAAGTCAAGCGCGGTGAGCTTATAGACTCAACATGCCAAGTATAGTGATGAAATTGAGAAAATAAATTGTAGAGTGAGCTTAATAAATTTTCTGTCAAAGTAGGGTGACCAAATTGCGATTTGAGCCTTTTTTTTAAAAAAAAAAAAGTTAACATGTGACTAAATCAAATCAAATTTTACATACTTTATTTATGTTTTAAAAAATAAAATTTCATTAATTAAAAACTAAATTAACAATACTATAGATTACAACTTTCATAACTTTGTAAAAACAAATAAATCTATGTAAATTATCGGTCAATCTTTAACTAAGTTGACCCAAAAAAATTAAAAGTCGACTCTTTGCCAAAAACGGAAGAAATATATTAAAAAGTTTAACTTGTCAGATGAAATTATTTTGTTGGAACGAGTTAGAGAAGTAGGAGTGAATGCACCTTGAGACTAGTAACCAATCACGGCGGCTACAAGTTACGGGATTCCTATAAACTAGTGTGGTGTATATGCAGAATCTCTTGCATCCCGGCCAACTTTTCTTCACCTCCAATTAACCAAAGTTTCGAAGATATTTAGTAGTATATTCTAATCAGTCACTTGAATCAAGACCACATGTACAGAGAAAGCAAGTCTTGCATCTCACATTACATATGTTATAGATAGTCAACCCTGCCTACCACCCCCAAAAGAACAGTAATTGTGATGCCATGCAAGGCAATTAAGCTGATCTTGCAAGTCATACAACAGTTCAATGCAATACTTACTCTGGTAATATTGATTACTGCTCTGGTGATAGAAGTACCCAGAAAAGGAAACTCTCCCTATTAATGTCTATATAAAACACCCCATTCTCCTACCAAAGCACCACCATTCCTCCTCCCTCTCTCTCTCTTTCATAGCCATGAAGTTGCAAAAGCTCTTCTTTATCATTCTCTTTCTGATTGCAACACCTCCTTCGGGAGCAAATGAGAGCAATGTTGATGCGGACAATGACTCAGAGCTGCTAGATGATTACAGATTGTCTGAGATTAAAGAGACTACTACTTCTTTACGTAGGTTGAGCCGCTTTCTTGCTGAGAAGAGCTTGCCATTGCCAGCCAACTATACCTGTAACAAGTACCCGAGGGTTTGTCGACTCGAGGGTAGTGCCGGGCCAGATTGTTGCAACAAGAAATGCGTGAATGCGAAAACAGATCAATTGAACTGTGGGAGCTGCGGAAACAAGTGCAGATACAATGAGAATTGCTGCAAAGGGAAATGTAAGAACACATATTTTGATAAAAGAAACTGTGGTGGGTGCCATAAGAAGTGCAAAAAGGGGGAGTTATGTGCCTATGGAATGTGCAATTATGCATGACTAATTCCTTCCTTCCTACTAAAGTTTGGGATTTTATGTTATTTAGATGATTTCTATTGTTGTATCTAGGTCATGGATCATATTTATATTGACTCAGTGAAATTCACATCAAATTGTGAATCACTAAAGTTTGCAATACTCCCTCCGTTCCTTAAAAAAAAGAATTTATCTTTCCTTTTTAGATCGTTTAAAAAAAAAGTCTACTTTCTATTTTTTTTTAATGAAAGTTACATTTGTCATTTTATCTTTGATTTGATTCTAACTTTAATTAATGAGCCACCCTCTCACATGAATATTCTTGAAAAACACACTATTCTAATACTTATTATAGATTCAATTATCTTTTGGTAACCTCTTTGTAGGATCAAATATGAGGTTTCTTCACAAATGGCCTAGTCAAACTCTCCAACATCTTATTTGGCCTAACTTATTCTAAAACAACTTATATGACCTCTTTTTATTTGAAAACCCCAAAATACCTTCTTTTTTGAATGACTCAAACATAGTTTAAACGATTTCCGGAGTCGTTTAACCGAATCGTTTAAACGATTCACGAGATCGTTTAACCGATTCAAAGGGAGATGATGAGAAGAAGACAAAGGAAGACAAAGATAGGGCTTCATGGTAGTAGATGGGGGGAAGGCAGAGGAAGACTTACACAAGATCCATGACAGTAGAGGGAGACGATGTGGTTGGAGATGGGAGGGGGAGACGACGACGATGAGAGGAAGATGACTATGGTTTGGGAGAGGAAGTCGAGATTTGAGAGAGAGTGAGACTGAAAGGTTTTAAGGGCTTTGAGGTATTATAGGAAGTTTGTGTTAATTTTTAGTTAAATTCCATATAAATTATTTTATCGGGTCAAAAGGCTGTACTTAATATATACCACATCAAGATAGGACAATACTCTTTTAGGAACAAATGGAGTAATAATGATGTGATTGATAAAACAAAAATGAATAAACATATGAAAATTGATATTAACACTCCAAATTTCATCTACAACATTTCATTGATATTTAATTTCATTTGTGTCAAATAGTTTACATACTCTATTATAAAGTAACACAGTTGAAAATTAAAGTGTTAATAGGGATTCCCTGTATAAACTTAGAGCCTCTTCAATGCAATCATCTATTAGTAAAAAATATTAGATATGTAGGAAATATGAATTTTTCTAAAAAAATCTTCTCCAATGCAATCATTTATCTAGTAAAAAATGCTAGACACATAGAAAAGATGAATTTTTCCAAAAAAAATCTTTTCCCAATGCAAACCTCTAATGTTGAGGTGGAGATGATATAACATTTAGTTGGGAAGACATCCTCTACTTGATTCTCTACTTCTAGAGGGTCACTTAGAGAATGTCTTTTCATTCACCGTCAGTTTTTATTTTTATTTTTTACTGTCAATCAGTTACGGTAGTAGTAATTTTTATTTTTTAATTTTTATAATTAATTATAAAACAATGTCATGTCTGAAAGAATGTTCTAAAAGAATCTTGAATTGAATCACGTTTAGAAAGATGACTCTCTAACTTTTAAAATTTTTGCCACGTATGAAAGAAGTTTTTTTATTTAAACATGTCAAATAAAAAAATTAAATGATAACTGATGATGCCGATTTTTGCACCGTGGTCTTGATGGGAAAATACTCCGGTGAAATAGCCGGTAATTAGCCTGAAAAGAAGAACAGAGTTACTGCGCAGGGGATCCCTGCAAAGTCCATCCGGTGTGAGAATTAGCACAGTATATCAAAGAGAGAATAATGCTAATTTTAGGGAGCAAAAAGGGTATAGTTGCGCGTACCTTGTACTATGTCTAATAGTAGTATTTATAAGAGAGTAGTGGTGCCCTAGATAGTTTCGGGCTATAACTGATGCAACCAAATCCCGTAGTTTACGGTTAGAAGTCGCGTATCCGTTCTGAAGTTTATCGGAGATTGTTCCGTAATACGATAGGATACTTGAAGATAATTCGGAGATAGTTCCGTGTAATATAGCAAGTGTACAGCCGCCCCCAGTCGGGCATAATGGTGCAGCTCGCCTACTTGAGCAGCTCGCCCTCTTGAAGTAGCCCGTCACTTTCGCCAAATATTTTGCTATTTGTCTTTTTTATCCTTGGCATAATTTTTGGGTAGTTCAGTAGTCCCCTACTCTTTGTTGTGTGAGCTTGCTCGGACCAAAGAGTATACTTTTGACTTTCAATTAAACCCGACTTTGATTTTTGCAACACGAATTTGACATTTTTAGTATCAATAAAGTAGCTCGACATTTTAATAAGTAGCAGCTTGGCATTATTGGTCCTAACAAAGCAGCTCGCCCTTTAATTTTGAAGCGGCAGTAATTTTTGCACAGGCATTGTCCACCAGCTCGGCAGTTCATGCAAACTTTGAATTTCTTGGAGGGCGAGTTGTCAATGTTTGTTGCTTGACCTGACATGCATTTTTTGGGAATGAAAAATGAGGACAACTAAACAACTCGTCACTTATCAAAAGCAGTCTGGCACCTTTTTTACAAACAGCTCTCGGCATTTTTTTTTTTTGACAAACAGCTCGGCACCCTCCTTTCTTTTTTTTTTTTTTTTTAGAAACAATTCGGCAGCTCGGCAATTATTTTCCTTGACAACTCGGCAGCTCGGCAGCTTTTCCCTTTGGACAACTCGCATTGTGCATAATTCATACACCTTGGAAACTGATTTTCCCTTATGCCTTGGGAAAATGGAAAAGTTGATGAGACTTGGCAAGTTGATGGGACTAGGCACTGACCATCCCTTGATTCTCCGTTTACACCAAAGAATTTTTTTTTTAAACGAATACACCTCGTGATGCCATTAATTGCTCCATACTCAAATCAATTTGTGCAGCTTTTGGTACGAAGTGACATTGTACACTTCTATCGAAACTCAACTTTTAAATCTCTTTTTCTCTGATAAGTTGGAGGAGAGGACCTATAAATACAAACTCTTTCATCCCCGTTCATTCATACAAATTGAGAGAAGAAAACGTAGCCCCAGTTGCAGCCATTACCACGAGTGTTCTACAACTTATCACCACTGAGTGTCCATTGCAGCTCGCCACCGCTATCTTGTTGCAGCCCGTCGCCGCTCAAAGCCTCAATTTCTTTATTCTGTCAATTTTCTTTGGTGTCCCTCTTTTCGGCTATTTCTGCGTTAAATCATCCTTTCTTTTGAGGTACTCGTTATCATCCTTTTTCCAGTATATTTTTTTTTATTGCTTCCTCTTTAGTTATGGCCAGAACCAAACAAACCTATAGGATCGTACAATATGCTGTTATTCGTACGGGTGGCCAGTTAGTAATTTCAGATGATACTTATGGTTGGCGCACCGTTTCTCGAAATGAGATTGAGAGTATCATGGAGAGAGCGGGCCTAGATGCTTCTCATACTTCGGTTCCCGATATTGCTCCTCAAACTTTTCTTTTAGGCACTAAGGTTAGACACTTGTCATCCGACGAACTTATGATCTACCTTAGACTTGAATATTATTACGAGGCCCCAAATACTGATCAAAACCCAAATACAGTAATTTCTTCCGAAAATGAAAGTGAAACGGACGAGCATGCTGCCGGTCCTAGTTTCTCTCGACGGGCCGCTCCTAGCTCGTCGCGACGGGCCGTTCCCGTAGGATTAGAGCCATCCCATCAAAATAACGTTCCTCAATGGGCAGTCAACATGGGTATTAACTTAGATGACTTTCAAATTTCTGTTGTAGAGGGAAAAATAGATCGCCAATCAGGGAGAGTGAATAATAACTTCGTTGCTTTTTATCGAGCCCATTTTGATGTTGGGCTCAGATTGCCTCTCGATCCCTTTATCTGTAAATTTTTAACAGCGACTCATGCTGCTCCCATTGATCTTAATTTGCATATGGTCAGACTTTTGGTGTGTTTTGTCATTGTATGTCGCTCTTTAAAACTCGAGCCCCGACTAAATGTATTTCTACATTTCCACACTGTTACTATAAATGCGGATCTTTTATCCGTCCGTAGCCGTACCGGCGTACCCCAGCTATTTAAAAGAGGTCCAAATAAAATACGCAACCGAAGAGACAGATTTATTTTAGTAGAGTCCCGACATGGATGGGGCTTTCCTGTTCCGCTAGAGTCATGTGACCGCCGGGCGATCCCTTCTGTAGATGTATTTACGTCTGATGATTTAGCACTGGTTGCGGCTATTCGCCGAGCGCTTGGTGTAGTTGAGAGTCCAACTGGCAAATTTTTGAGTCAAGGGAGTAGGTATGACTAGGGGGAACTAACATTCGGTGACAGTTGGCTATGTTTGGCGGGTTTATTGAGAAAACCCGTAGAAGGGATTGTCTCATGGGTGTCCGTCCCCGTCCAGCCGTGTCGTGAAGGTTGGCTAGTTCATTGGGGAAGCGTCTTTAGCCATCAGTGCCCAGCCTGTGCCGAAGGAAAACATTGCATGCGTAGGCATTTATCGTTATTTATATACATTGCATGTTGTTGCATAGTTGTTGCATATCTGTTTATTGCTAAACTTTTTCCTTGTACTTCTGCAGCTATGTCTTTTAATCTCGACATTTCAGAGGTATTGAGAGTTCGTGACGCTCAGTCTTCTGATCAATCAGCTGGCCGTACACAAGTGGGTAGCATCCCCTCCCCTAGTAAAAAAAAGAGTAAAGGAAAGAGGCCTCGAATAGTGCTGAGGGTGCTGGATCTATTGCTCCACCTGTAGTGCCGCCCGTGGTAAACTTTCGGCCTGGTACTTTTATTCCTCCTTCGGCTATCCCTTCACAGCAGCCTCTCTCTCCGCCTCCCTCTACCGCACCTTGGGCTTCTCTTGATTGGTCTCAACCTGCTAGCCCGAGGAGCCTTAACAATTTGGCAAGAGAAATTGGCTCGGTTCCTGAACTGACTGGTCTTGAAGTGAACACTAGGGAGATGCCCCAGGCTACGGTGGGTTATGGCATTTTAGCCCGCCTTCGACATAAGGGGGTAGTTCAGGATGTGAGATCTCAGGGTGCCGAGGGCCTGGCTGCCCGCGGTGGTCTGGCAGCTCTTGAGGTAAACATTATTACCGTAGCTCACTTTGTCATTAAAATAAAATGTTGATAACTTGTGTTTGATATCTTGCAATTCTGAATATCAGGTGGGAAATATTATAATTGGTTTCAACGAGGAGTTGACCGAGCAGAAGCGGCTGATGAATATTAAAAGCAAAGAGGCTAGCGCTCACGAAGCCCGAGCAGCCAAATTGGCGACAGAGTTAGAAATTGCACGCCGTCAATTCGAGGAACTTTCCACTCAGCATGCCGGCTGTTCCGACTTGCTTGCTAACAAGGAGCGTGAGATGGAGCACCAACGAGTCATCCACGAGGAAGCTTTTGATCGTCAGCGGCTTAATTATGAGGAAAGCAGGAAAAAGGAGGTGAGTGATGCCGTAGAGGCTTACAAAAATAGTGATGACTTCAGGGAATATGTGACTCCCAAAGTAGCAGAGTATTTTGAAAGTGGAAGATATCATATCTTGAGGGTAGCCGCCTCTTATCAGCGCGTGGACATGAATGATCTTATCACTTGGAGGGGGGAAGATCCGTATGGTGCTGCTGCCCGGCTCGGTCATCCTTAGGTGCCGTATACTTCTCAAGATCTCGAGGTGATACGCGCTCGAGATGAAAAGAACCAGATGCCTGTGTGGGATCTGCCTCCCCTAAATGAAGATAATCTTCGTGTGCGGTTGAATCCGAATTGGCATCTTCGAAATTCGGAGCTTGAAGACTCTGATTGTTACTTAGATGCGGGCGAGGATGAAGATGATGATAGTTAGTTTTTACTCGTTGCGTTGAGCATTATGGGCTTTTGTGCCCTTTTTTATGATTTCTGAACAATTTGTGGGGAGTCCCACTTAGCTTGTACTGCTACTACTCTCCTTGGTTTTATAAAATTTTTCGACCGGTAGAATGATAAATTCCGTTGATCGCAAAACTGGGCCAGTCTGGTACGTGCGGATGGGCAGCCCGCCCTTTTTAGCAACTCGCCAGTTTTTTTTTTTTTTTTTAACGTCGCTTCATTTTTAGCGTAACGGGTCAGCTTCATTTTTAACTTAATGCGACGCTTCATTTTTAGTGTAAAAGGTAGCTTCAATTTTAGCGTACATCACTTCCCTTTTAGCGTAATGGTGTATCGCTTATTTTTAGCGTATATCGCTTCATTTTTAGCGTAAATAAATACGGAAGAAAACTTCATAATCTGACAATAATTATTGAGCTTCAGTCCCCACTGAGATAAATGTCAAATTGTAGAATTACAGACTTAAAATTGAAGATATCGGATTGCATCTAATGATAATATCTTTTCAGATGGTCTGCATGCCATGGATTTTTCAGATCCTTCCCGTCTTGTGTTCGAAGTCGATAAGTGCCTTCCCGGATAATCTTTGTAACTTGAAAAGGTCCTTCCCAATTAGAAGAGAGTTTTCCTTGGCCGGTTTGTCTCCCGATCGCTTCTATCTTCCTCATCACCCAATCTCCTACCAAAAAACTGCGGGGGTTCACCCTGCTGTCATGGTGAACCTTAGCTTTTTTCTTGTAGTTTTCCATTCTAAGCCTGGCACTCAACCTCCTTTCTTTAAGCAAGTCCAGCTCTACCCGACGGGTGTCTTCATTTATTTGTTTATCGAAATAACTCACTCTAGTGGACGGCAATCCCACTTCAACCGGTGCCATAGCTTCTGATCCGTAGGCCATGCAAAACGGGGTTTCTCCAGTTGGCCCTTTAATGTTAGTACGAACACACCAAAGGGCAATGTGAAGTTCATCTACCCATCTACCATGTCTTCCTTCTAGGTTTTTCTTGAGGGCGGTCAATATTTGCTTATTGCCCGCCTCTGCCTGGCCGTTTCCTTGAGGATGGGCAACGGAGGATCTCACATGTTTTATCCTCATAGCCTCGCATGCTTATGTAAATTTATCAAAAAATTGTGTTCCTCTATCTGACACTATCACATTTGGCAACCCAAATCTGCACCATAAGTGGTCATGTACGAATTTGATCGCGTTTTCCTCTGTAATACTTGCTAGTGCCTTAGCCTCAGCCCACTTAGTAAAGTAGTCTACCGCGACAATAGCATACTGACATTCTCCTTTTGCCTTTGGGAATGGTCCGATAAGATCTATCCCCCACTTATCGAATGGCCATGCAGCTACCACTGGCGTCTGTACAACCGAAGGGAGCCTTGGGATATCAGCAAACTGTTGACATTTCTGGCATTTTTTGACGTATTCCTCGGCGTCTTTTCTCAAACTGGGCCAATAGTATCCGTGAAATAAAATTTTATCGGATAAAGTTCTGGCTTCAGGGTGTCCGCCGCATACCCCTTCGTGTACTTCGGCGAGCACTTTTTCCGTCATGCATGGCTCCACACATCTTAACAAAGGCTTACTGAAAGAGCGACGGTACAAAATTCCATCCAACACCGTATAGCGGGCTGCACGGCTAATCAATGCACGAGCGTGCTCTCTATTTTGTGGGAGAGTTCCATTTTCAATGTACCCTTTTATTTCAGATATCCAACTCTTTTCGGCCTCTTCCACGTCCATTATTACTGGTCTCTGCACAGCTGGGCACTCGAGGTACTCTATCCATGTATGAGTTGACAACGTATCGACCTCTGCTGTTGCTATCTTGGACAGATAATTAGCTCGCGTATTTTCTTCGCGATCAATCTGCTTTAATTCCCAATAATCAAATTTGGAAGTTAACTTTTTTGCCATCTCGCAATATTGGAGCAATGTGGGATTGTTAGTCCCATACTCTCCCAAAATTTGGTTCACAACGAGTTGTGAATCACTGTGAGCGACTAAGTCTTTTACTCCCATATCGATGCACAGCTCCATGCCCGCGATTAATGCCTCATATTCAGCTTGATTATTCGAACTCTTGAATTTGAATCTGAGAGCCTTCTCAACCTCATGGTCACCGTCCGGTGAAATCAATAATAAACCAGCCCCATTATCGGCTAGGGCTTGAGCTTTGATCGCCTTTCTTGGCGTATAAGTTATATCAAACTCAGTAAGCTCTATTGACCAGTTGAGTAGTCGCCCTGAGCATTCTGGCTTGTGCAAAATTTTTCTAAGTGATGCATTTGTGTACACAAAAATAGAATGAGACAAAAAATATGCCCTGAGTTTGCGGGCAGCAATGACAATAGAGTAAGCTAATTTTTCTGCATTCATATATCTGGTTTCTACATCACTTAAAGCTTTTGAAACATAATAAACGGGCTTTTGAACATTTCCCTCTTCTAACACTAAGACTGCTGCCACAGCTAAATCGGTGGCTCCCAGATAGACATACAGAGTATCCCCCTGTTTCGGGCTAACTAACAAAGGTGGACGACCAAGATATTCTTTGAGTTGCTCGAAAGCGGCCTGGCATTCCGGGGTCCAATCAAAAGCTTTGTTACCTTTTAACACTTTGAAAAAAGGTAAACATTTTTCAGCTGCTCGCGACATAAAACGGCCCAGAGCCACCACGCGGCCATTCAGCTTCTGTACTTCTTTGATGCACGTGGGTGGCTTCATATCTAGCAGCGCCTGAATTTTCTCTAGGTTTGCTTCAATTCCCCATTGACTAACCATGAAACCCAAAAATTTGCCTGCAGTTACTCCGAATGCGCACTTGCTAGGATTTAGCTTCATGTTATTTTTTCGGAGATTCTGAAAAGTCTCCGCCAGATCTTCTATATGGGGTCGCTTCTTTGACTTGATCACCATATCATCAATATAGGCCTCCACATTTCTTCCTAACTGGTCGCCAAAAACTCTGTTCACCATTCTTTGGTATGTTGCCCCAGCGTTCTTCAGACCAAACGGCATCATTACATAGCAATAGATTCCCCCAGCTGCCCGAAATGCAGTCAACTCCTGGTCTTCTAAAGCCATCTTTATTTGGTGATAGCCAGAATATGCATCAATAAAGCTCAGCATAGTGTGCTCAGCTATGGCGTCCACCAACTTATCAATACGCGGCAGAGGGTAGCAATCTTTCGGGCAGGCCTTGTTTAAGTCCGTGAAGTCGACACACATTCTCCACTTTTTGTTGGCTTTCAAGACCATCACAACATTCGCCAGCCATGACGGGTAATACAACTCTCTGATAATCTTGGCCTTGAGCAGCTTTTTGACTTCTTCCTTTATCGCGGTTTCTTTTCAGACCGAATGCCCGTGGTTTCGCGTATGGGGTAAACTCTGCATTTACATTCAGACGATGCTCGGTAACCTCAGTACTCACTCCTTCCATGTCCTCTACTGTCCATGCAAACACATCAAGACTGTGCTTTAAAAATTCAACCAAATCTTCGCGGTCTTGCCCGCGTAGCTGCCCACCAATCATGATTTTTTGATCTGGAAAGAGAGGGTTAATAACCACTTCCTCTAACTCATCACAAGGCTTCAAATCTGTTCCTTCTCTAGTCTGCATGGTATCAATTTCTATCTCTTTAACTGCCCGGCTGCCCGTCTCTTGTGCCCGGCTGTCAATCTCTTGTCCCCCTGCCTCACTTGTTTGGGCGACCAACTCTTCACGTAAATGTGGTGGAGGAGGTGATGACCCAACGAGTGAGGTATCCTGCTCGCTTGCTGCTGCATTAATCATGCCTACCATTGGATCTTGTCCCTTGGTTATTTTCAGGCTCTTCGAAATGCTCCATTTGTGCTCATCATCTTCCACGGTCATTTTTCGCTTTAGCTTTTGTAATTCAACCACGTGCTCTAGCATTGACCCTGGATCACTCTTGATGCAAGCGACCCCTTTTGGGGTAAGAAATTTTATCCGCTGATGCGAAATTGATGCAACTATCTGAAGAGCAGCCATGGCCTGTTGGCCCAAAATCACGTTATAGGTTGAGGGGAGATCAATCACCATAAAAGTTATTTTCTCTATCCGTACCCTATTTTCATCCCGCAACCTGACTTATAAATTTATCGTGCCCTTCAC
Source organism: Platycodon grandiflorus (assembly GCA_016624345.1). Classification (NCBI taxonomy): domain Eukaryota; kingdom Viridiplantae; phylum Streptophyta; class Magnoliopsida; order Asterales; family Campanulaceae; genus Platycodon; species Platycodon grandiflorus. The sequence goes on from CM028361.1 coordinate 47,592,809, forward strand.
ATTAACCCTGTGATTCGAAAAGCCTTCGAGCTGGCCGCCATATGGGGTTAGGTGTGCATCTGCAAGTCCCATTGCTCTGAAACAAGAATAATATAGGATATCTCTGCCAGCCGCTGTATCTACTAGAATCCTGCACACCTCATGCCGTTCAATTACAGTGGAGATAACCAAAGGCTGCTCGTCCTGCAAGGTCGTCGTTGCCAGCTCATGTGGGGCAAACCCAATTATCTTGTCATCGTCGCCCTGCTGAGGAGGTACATAGGGCACATTTTTCAAGCTATGAATCTGATTTCTCAACTAAGTTATACTTGGAAATTCCCCCTGTATGACTCCGATGCGGGGATAATGCTCCTCCTCCACAATATCAAGGCGGTCTGCATCTTCATGACGGGTGGGCGGCGCCCGATCTGCCCTATACTTGCTCAGAGCCCCCTTGTTGATCAACCTCTGTATCTCTTTTTTCAACTGCAGACACTCTTCCGTCGTGTGCCCAATATCCTTATAAAAACTGCAAAAAATTTTCGGGTCCCTTGTTCCCAGACTATTCTTGCTCATCGGCCGCGGAGCGGGCAAGTCCTCCACTTTCATAATCTCTTCTCTTGAAGTATTGAGCGGTGTGAAGGTGTCACGCTCCTTCTCTGTCCCAAAATCTGTGACCCCCCTAGGCTTGGTCCTGCTCCTGTCATGTCCGCGGGTAGCCCCCTTGTATCCGCGGTCAGCCTCTCTGTAGGGGCGGTCAGTCTCTTTCTTATCACTTTCCACTGGAGCCTCCGCGCTCCCTATCCTTTGCGCTAACCCAAACAACTCCGCCCTATTTTTGGGCGGTCGAGTAAACACTTCTGTTTTAAGAGTGTTGGGCGCCAAGCCTCCCTCGAAGCATGTCAATACCTCCTTATCTGAAATGTCGTTGATCTGCTCCAAAACAGTTTTAAAGCGTTCCACGAATGCAAGGATAGATTCACCCGGCCTTTGTTTGACGTTACTCAACGCACCTCTTGTTTTAGGTAGGGCACTTGCTGTTCCAAATTCTCCCATAAACACCTTCTGCAAGTCTGGCCAACTCTTAACTGACCCCTCTGATAGGTTGGCGAACCATGTATCAGCCTTACCCTGTAAAGTACCCACGAAAGCCTTGCAGATGATTGTGTCATCTGTGGTTAGTAGAGCAAGCTTCATCTCAACGTGGTTGAGATGGTCGCGTGCATTGGTCTTCCCCTCATATCCATTAAAGGTGGGATATGTTATCGTTGGGTCAGGTGGGGAATCACGGATCCATCGTGTAAATGGCTTGAACCGGGTACCGATAGGTGTTATCTTTCCCTTCTCAGTTTCGATAGCCTCCAGCCGCCTTTTTAGATCCTGGACTTCATCCTGGGCAGGCCTGCTGGCCGCCTGAATTTTTGATGGCTTCCTTTCGAGGGATCTGCCCCGTTTCGGGCTTGCCGACCTGTCCCTTTTCAGGGAATACCCACGTGACATCGTAGCTCGGCTTCGAGGAGATTTTGACCGCCTCGATTGCATTGTTCTATGGGCATGCCCGCTGTGTCTTTTGTGAGGGTTCAGATCAGATTCCCCCTCGCAACTTCTTTCCCGTGCGGTTCTTCCCGCTGCCTCATTCATGCGACCTCTTGGGTCTTGAAGTCTATGTCGGACACTCACTCTGCTCTGAGAAGGTGCCTGCTCGCCCATATGCCTGGCCATACGCTCATCATCCCTAATCTGTCTGGTCTTGCTTCCTTCCATTCTCCGGTCGGAACGACCAGCCCCCATACATGAGCGTCCTCCCTCAGGTTGCCTGCTAGGTCCCCGCGACCCACTTATAGTAATTGGTACCACCTTAGTAGGCTGGGGTGCTGGTGTCTGTGAACCCAACAGTGCGACCGGAATGGGTACCTCGGCCTGACCCATCGACCGCAAGAGCTGATTGTTCAGCATTATCTGGACAAGCGCGGCCGTCTGCGCCTTAAGTGCCTCTGCCTGGACAGTCGGATCGGCCTCGGGTGGCATGGATGTACCCGTAGTTGCCCGACGTGTGTCCAACAGATCACGCAAATCACTAGCCCCAGCTTGTGGCTCTGCTGCTTTCTTACTTGCCCGGGCACCCTTGCCCTTTGTGGGTTTCCTCGCCGGAGCTTCTTTGCGATTCCTTAAAGATGCAGAGTTTCCTCCGCCTGTGAGCCACCCTGTGGCGTTGTACCCGCGTGAGGATTTGGCACTATGTTGGTCGCTCCCATTTGCTCAACCGTGGGATGAGCGGGATCGTTGCCAGTGCCAACAGTTGTAGTGTTACCAGCCATAATCACCGGATTAGAGTTTGAAGTTTTGAACTATTTGTTTGGATATCTGGGCTTTCAAACGCTTCCCGGCAACGGAACCACTGATGATGCCGATTTTTGCACCGTGGTCTTGATGGGAAAATACTCCGGTGAAATAGCCGGTAATTAGCTCGAAAGAAGAACAGAGTTCCGCGGGGAATCCTGCAAAGTCCCTCCGGTGTGAGAATTAGCACAGTATATCAGAGAGAGAATAATGCTAATTTTAGGGAGCAAAAAGGGTATAGTTGCGCGTACCTTGTACTATGTCTGATAGTAGTATTTATAAGAGAGTAGTGGTGCTCTAGATAGTTTCGGGCTATAACTGATGCGACCAAATCCCGTAGTTTACGGTTAGAAGTCGCGTATCCGTTCTGAAGTTTATCGGAGATTGTTCCGTAATACGATAGGATACTTGAAGATAATTCGGAGATAGTTCCGTGTAATATACCAAGTGTACAGCCGCCCCCAGTCGGGCATAATGGTGCAGCTCGCCTACTTGAGCAGCTCGCCCTCTTGAAGTAGCCCGTCACTTTCGCCCAATATTTTGCTATTTGTCATTTTTATCCTTGGCATAATTTTTGGGTAGTTCAATAACATTAGAGATGCTCTTAATTGCCCATTTAAATTTCACATGTAATAAAAAAAAATCTCTTTTTCTTTATATTAATTCTTTTATAACAATGATAGCTATATAAAGGGCGGATATCCACGCCCTTCTCCTCAGGTCACTTCATTTTTCACCATATTCAACCAAACGACTGCATGCATCTTAACATATAACTTTAGGACACACCATCTGGTTGTAGGCTTATTCTAGTAACCGAAGCTTGTGACCTCCAAGATTATTATTACTCCGTGTCCCAAAATAAGTTCCCCCTATACTGGTTTGGTCCCATTGATTTGACAGCAATAGCGGATGATTTGAGGGTATTATAGGAAAAACACATTCAAATATTTTCTTAAAACTCGTGTAAAATCAATGAGGGATTCTTATTTTGGGACGGAGAGAGTATTATTAATTTTAAAATTTAAGACGTACTAATTACACCCTTCCAAATCAGAGTCCATGGAGCAGCTTAGGAAAGGTTTACTATGGATTCTCTTATACTTGTATGGGCACATATTATGAGCAGTGCCCTCACGGGCGTAGCTCAGTTGGTTAAGAGCTAGTAGATTTGGATACAGGACCAAGGATCGAGTCCTAGCAACCGCAGTGTGGGGGTTTCATCTTCTTGTGGGGGTGGCTCCTTGTAGGTATTAGGCACGGGTCCTCCTAGCTGCTTAATCGCTGAGTCACTGTGATTTTTCCCCTCACATTCTCATGGGGCTGGGGTGTGGGGGCTCTCGGGGGGAGAGTTTCCCCATTTGGATACACATATTATGAGCAGTGAGAGGGATCTAAATTTTGTCCCAATTTCTCGTCCTAATTTAGGTGACAAACATGTGATTCTTTCCTTCCTTTCTTTCGTCTCTTAAAGGAGGTAGATCTATTTAAATTTACTCCCTTCGTTTTTTATAAATAGTTAACTTTTCATTTTCAAAAATTAAACGTGTGACTAAATTAAATCAAATTTTACATACTTCACTTATATTTTAGGAGATTTATTTTCACTAATTAAAATTTACATTAATAATACTATGTATTATAATTTTTATAACTTTGTAAAGACAAATAAATCTATGTAAATTATCGGTCTAACTTTAACTAAGTTGACTCGAAAAAATCAAAAGTGGACTCTTTGCTTGAATTGGAGAGAGTATGTGTAAGTGGACTCTTTGCCTGGAACGGAAAGAGTATGTGTTATGTCATCATGTTCTTCGACTAGACACGTAGGAAAGATATGTTTTCTTCCAAAAAAAAAAAATCTTCTCCAATGCAAACCAACCTCTTATGCTTTTGTGCCATTTAGTTTAGAAGATATCCTCTCTACGTGATCATCTATTTCTAGAGGGTCACTTGGGCATGTTTGTTAACTCAGGTCAGAGCTTAATTAGAAAATTTTAAGTGATATTAAAAATAAGATTGTTTGATAATGCAATATTATATCACTTAATAAATTAAGTATCTCTTAAAAATACACAAAATTTTAAGTCAAAAGAGGATGTTTTAATGTTTTAAGCTCTACTTTTTTGGACATCAGTTTTCAGAGCTTAATTTTTACTTTTAACAAACAGGCCCCTAGAGGATGTCTTTTCATCCACGTCATTTACCGTCAATTTTTATTTTTATTTTTTACTGTCAATCAGTTACAGTAAGAGTAATTTTTATTTTTTACTTTTTACAATTAATTATAAAACAATGACACGTCTGAAAGAATGTTTTCGAAGAAATTTTCCATTGGAGCACGTTTAGAAATAAGATTCTCTGGGGTCGTTTGGTAGCCAGACAAGGATAATCATTATTATTAATCCTAGTACTATTAGACCTCGATTGGTACACGGAAATGAAATCAATTCCACGGAATTGATTAATTAAGTTTGGTGGTGCAAGAATTATATTTGGAATATGAATGAATTACTAAAATCATGGAATTGATTACTAAAATTTAAGAAATCACAATCCTAATGGAGGTGGGATTTGGATTCCTAATAGTTGGAATTCATGTAAAAGGACGATAATATCATTCTATTAATTCAAGGATTTGATTTATATTTATAACTTAATTTAGTTTCAACTATTTTACGGTCGTTCATTTTTACTCCTTGTCGTCGTTGTTCTTGGGCTCTTTATAAGGCTTTTCTTACTCTTCTCATCTGATTTAATTTGTTAATAATAGTTTATAATTTTATGATGGTAGTGTTAATATTTACGTTTGAATTAACATGCTTTAGAATTGATTAATCTTACAAGATTTAGATTAAATACACCATAAGAATTTTTTTTAAAGAATTAATTGGCATGCTTTGCATGACAAGTACACAAAATATAATGATAACGGTGATTGCTTGGAACTATATAGGAAAATAAAATAGTAATTATTTTAAATAAATAATTACACGACTTTTCTCTAATTGTTTCAAATATTTAAACTAATTTTATTTGAACTAGTTTAATTATAACAATATTTTTTTTATTTAATAAAATTTTCTTCCTTTATTGATGTTGGATAATTTAAAATTTTCACAAAAATTGAAAAAGATCGAAGAACTTGTTATTTTGTGGAGCAGTAATAATGTTAATGTCTAATTTTTATCGTCAAAATTATTTACAAATACTTGTATATATTGGGGTAATGTTGTCAATTACCTTAATTTTAGCTTTGCATTCCATATTATTTTGTTTCTTACCAAACAATATAATAGAAAATTGTATTACATTAGTAATCACATTCTTTATGCTACTAAACACATTTTAGGAATCATTTTTTCATCTATTTCCGTGGAATTTCATTACTAATAATCGATTCCGCGGAATTAATTCCATTTCTGTGTACCAATCGAGGCCTTAGTGTCCTCACTATTATGCACCAAGATTAATAATCATGTTTCTTATAATAACCTGATGTTTGGTAGCAACAGGATTAGATGCTCTAATCATGAGCTTAATCTAATCTGATGTTTGGTAGCAATAGGATATGACTCAGTATTATTTTTTTTTTCCAATAATAACCTTAAGATTTCATCATCTAACTTATGCATATATTGAGTATTTTTCAATTAAAATGATTTTAAGAAGTATAACTTTAAAAAAATAAATATGAACCATTAGGATAGAAAAATTAAACATCAATTTTTTTTTTCTTAGCTTTTCATATACTTGAAAAAAAAAATCAATTTCTAATTCCGAACTTGAATATATAAATCTTGGTCAATATTGCTAACAATAAGATATAATTGACAACCAACTAATATGTTACTTTCAAGATTATAAGTATAATTAATGGACCAAATTAACAATCCAAAATATGTGAATAGATAGAAGTTCTATACTACTGTTGAATCCTTTTGTCCTAGTTGTAATTGGGAATGTGTTTTAACTTTTTCTTCATTACATAGAAGCTCGAAAATAGTTTTGTCCTAGTTGTAATTGGGAATGTGTTTTAACTTTTTCTTCATTACATAGAAGCTCGAAAATAGTGTACTTCCTCAAAACTCTTGAAGGAGCCTTCCTTTGGTATACAAGTGTCACTTTAAAATGGTTTTGTACTTGAATTTACTATTTCTTAATGGACTATCAATGGCAATGTATACACGCAAATACATGCTGAATACATCTTTATATTACTTCATAGGCTCACAGCAACAGGTTTTTAAACCAGACATTTTTTCTCTCAATCATATCAGGTTGTTGTGTTGCTTCTCTTGGAAAAAGTCGCTACATTGGTATAAAGGATAAAATAAAATAATTAATAAAAATAAGAAAATAAAAGTTGCTACACTTGAGTATTAATGGAGACATTTTTCGTAAAGATTGTTATTAATAAGAAAATAAAAGAAAGACAATTTTGTAGACTAGACATAAGGTAACAGAGGTAAATGTTATTGATAAAAAACAAACATGTCCCCTCTTCTACACTTGTACAAAGGATAAAAATAATAAAAAAATTACTTGATTCTTGGCAATCGCCCTAGCCTATCTGCCATAAGGTCTGGTAGTAGAACTTGACAAGGCTGCTTAAAAAATAATGGAATTTGTTTGACTGACATCTCTGGATGTAGCTCAGCACATCCACATACTTCTATGTGCGCCGAAGCTCACATTCCCATTCTCTCTTTCAATTAAGTTCCTGCAGTGTTGTAGTGCATTATCCTCCAAAGGGTGCCAAGCTTTCTTCTGCACATTGGATCCGTTTGATTAATTCCATAGCATCAACCTTCGCTGCCTTTTGTTTAGACCCCGTCTCCCAAGTCAGCGGCAGCCATTTCCTAATAGCCAAGAGTTCTTCACATATATATATATTATGGAAAAGTCCAGCGAGCCATTCCCCGTTATCTCCTCACAGAAGACCACGAGTTCCTGCCTTTCCATTACCTTCTGCAGCACTTATTACCCAATCCTATGGAGGCAAATCCAACTTGGTGTCCTGAATTCTATGTTTTTTGTGTCTGAAGGTCACTAGTGAATAGAACTATAATATATTGATTCATTACTTGTGTACGTAAAAGGGGGCACCTATAATATTATCCATGATAAGACAGGAGATCCTATTGCATGAGATGATAATAATAATATTACTTGATGAATCCAAAGTAGATACTTCTACTCCCTCGACAGAAGATGGAATAGCCAAGTGTTCGCTGCATTTTGAGTGCCAAACATTTCCTGCATTTGAGTACCAACATTATGCAATATTCAACGACAAGATCAAAAATGCAGACTTTGAAAACGAAAACAAAATTCAATGTACTGTACTGGTAGTGACAACCCAATTGCTCATACAAGAAACTGGTATCTATGTTACAAGAAAAAATTGAGGTGCTTGTAACTTGTCAAACAACATATGGGCCAGATTAAGGTGCTTGCATAAAGTTTAGAATTTCAGCTTTCCGCAATCAATTCTATCTATTAAGCCCAGAACTTCTGGAATCTCCACTCAAGTTCTCACATTTGGCTCATCAAACTGTTTAAAGAAAATCAAACAGAAAGCAGCTAACTTCACTTTGCACAAATTGGTTGTTCACCTTTACCCCCCGTCTTATCTTACGCACCTCAAGTTGAAGGATGGTCTTCCAAAATTATTTCAATAACCTTAACCCCATAAGACAGTGCACTAAAATCCAGGTTGTTGTTTTGCTTCTTACTGAAATTACTCCAAAAAGTATAGCTGTTCATAATGCCATAGAGGTTGCTAGGTTTCTGGTAAGTGGTGAAAATATATTGAATATTTTTCAATTAAAAAGATTTTAATAAGTATAAATGTAGCTCATTTTTCGCCCAATTATGGAAGGAATGATACATAGTTTTCTTTTCATCCTTCCTTTCTCTGTTGGTCAGAAAAAGAAAAAGAGATGCAAAAAGAGTGCTTCTACAAACTATCACCAAATGATTTGTAGTTTGGCAAAAGTAAGGTGAGCAACCTCTTTTAGGAGAACTAACTCTAAAAGCGACAGAAAGGAATATATATGAGCATGAAATATCTTAAGCTCACAAAGGATGGGCTTTATAGATAATGGTCCTGAAAAGAACACCCTTTCATAAATCTCACGGTTCGCCAAAAAATTCTGTTAACCACTATGTATACTCAAAATTATTTTAATCGCTGATTAGAGCTGAACTCATCTCATTCCTTTCACATGGAATTATAAAAACTAGAAATGATGTCTTGTTCAAATTAAGATCTCTCCAGTTTTTTGAACCTCTCGGAACTGATATACATAGTTCTTCATACATTTCAGAAGTTCAGTCATCATTACTTCCATAACGATTCTATCCATCTCTAAGAGATAATCAAAAGCAACACTAGTGTTCTGCCAAAAGGTAAAAGAAAACAATAGGATATAGAAATCTTCAAACATAGAATTAGGCAAAAAGAAAAAAAATGAAAAAAAAAAACCTCGATCAATCACGAACATGAGTTTATGCAGAAACAGGGTAAGAGAGATAGAGACGGGAAGAGAGAGAGAGAGAGAGGGGTACCTCAGTTTGTGTTTTCTACTCGAACTCAAATCAATCAAAAAATGATTGATTAGCAATTACTCGATCAATACCACCCGATTGAGACTCCCACCGATGATCTTGCAGTCGCAATCATAGCAATTACTCGATCAATACCACCAAATTGAGACTCCCACCGATGATATTGCAGTCGCAGGTCCCTTTAGTTCGCAAGAGAGAGATACAGTCGTGAGGTCTTCGCCAGAGAGAGAGAAACGAATTGATTGCCCTAGTTCTTTTCTGCGTGATTTTGGAATATATATACAAGGGTATTTTTTGGTATTAAAAAAATTAATGTAGTACTTTGCTTATCCGATTTATAATAATGCCACCCCCACACCCAGGTTAAATAATGAGGGAAAATGCTGTTTATTTGGACCCCTCCTCTTATTAAGACGGACGCCTAAAAATGTACCAAACACCCTTATTAATTATTATTAATCCTATCCGACTTTTTATCTGGCTACCAAACAACCCCTCTATATTAAAAAAAATTTTTTTTGCCATATATGAAAGAAATCTTCTAATTTAAGCATGTTACATAAAAAAAACTTAGATAATAGCATTAAAAATACTCTTATTTTTTTACAATTAATAATCAAGGGATCTATCAACGTAACATGATTACACCGCAAGGCCTGCCCAAGGTTAAAGCCCCCAAAGCCCTTGCTTTAGGCCTCATGTATTTAAAAAAATTTAATTTTAATAAAAAAAAATTTAATGTTAAGAGTAACTCTTAATTTTCGTCACCCACTCATTAATAGTTTAACAACTTATAAGATTAAAAAAATTTAAGTTGTTATTAGGCATGACTATTTGGTATAAAATATTATTTTCGGTAAACTTGGTTAGTAAAAATATGCAATCAAAAGATATGTGTCGATGTTGCTATACAACAATTGAACTATCTTATTTCATTTATTAAAAAAGATAGGGAAGACGGATTTGAAAATGCTATAATTTTTATCAAAAATTTGCTATAGAAGTGAATATAGAAACTAAGTTCCGTAAATAAATGTACTTTTCGTAGAAAGAAACAATTTGATAAAATTATTGAGAATGAAATTGTAAGATGTTCTTAAAAATCATTTAAAGTTAAATACTTTTTGTTCATAATTATAGATAAAAATAATTACTTCATTTCAAAGTAGATTTGAACAATTTAAAATGCATCAAGATATTTTTGATTTTCTATTTTTCATTGAGAAATTAAGGTCATTGGATAATGAAAATTTAAAAGAAAATTCCCTTAACCTTGAACTTTCATTAAAACATAATGACAACTTTGATATTGATGGATTAGATTTATTTGTAGAACTAAAATTTTAAGAGAAATTATACAAGTAAAAAAATTATACACCAATTTACATTCTTAATTATATAATAAGAGTTGATTCGTTTTTAAATGCGTATATCGCTTATAAAATAATGTTAACGATTCTCTTAGTTGTTGTTTCGGCAAAATGAAATTTTTCAAAACCACAATTAATAGAATCATATCTAAGATCGATCGACAATGTCTAAAAAAAGATTAAGTGAACTAGCTTTATTATTGATTGAAAAAGAATTGTTAAATGAAATCGATTACAATAATATAATAAATGATTTTGCATCCCCGAAAAATAAACTATTAATAAAAATATAATAATTTAATAAAAATAATTATTTGTTTTAGGCCTTACTTTAGAGTGATCGTTTTAGGCCTCAATAAGTGTTGGGCATACACTATTATACCGGATCTACTTATAGGACTAAAGCTACCATAAATACCCGCCAATGGCCTATTGCCAACGGAATCATGCAAATTTAGTAAGAAGTATAGGCTGTATAAATCAACTCTAAGACATGGAAATTGTGTTTTACCCCACTTATTCCTTTTACCCTGACCAGAAAGCTACACCCATAAAACTCTTTGGATGCAATATCGGGGCTAAGATTTTCTTTGTTCTCTGACAAGTTTTAAATTTTAATGATAGTTTCTCTCTTTATCTGTTGATAAATGTAGCCTACTCATAAGACATATAAATACGTGAACCACGTAAATCTATGTACTTAATTTATATTTTTGTTTGAGGTACGATATTATGAGCTCGATTTTGTGAACCGCAAGTTGCGGTATAGAAACTTTTCTAACAAGTAATTAACACAACTGTATTTCTATACACTCGAACCTAAAATTTATGATTAAACTAAAACAAACCCTTTACAAGCTGATATGTGTTGTTTCCAATTGAAGATATTCGGGCTTATCAGACACAAATTGGTGAATTTTATGTTTGTTAGGCAAATACCGGGCGGTTCAGGCCCAAACGTAAACTAGGCTCAAATCAATTGGCGGCCCAACCTCAATTCTGAACTGTGGAACTTGGGTCATACCATAAGTCTATTTTTTGACATGACAGGACTGCAGAGATGTCAACTACTGTCCAGTCCACATTCTTGGAAATTAAAGTAGCCAACGGCCTAACCATAGGCAACGAAGATTGACCAAAAGACTAAAAGACTGCCAAACAAGACGTAAACGCCAAGTCTCACGAGGTTGTCAATATGATAACAAACTGTTTAGTAAGTAAGTGTTTTTTCGCCTGATTTAATTACTATTAGGACAAAATTGGCACCCCATGTTTATGCATATATATTAAAATTGTCAAAAAATCAACTTTTTAAATTTTATAAAAATAAAAAAAAATTACTATTAGGATATACATTGGCATGGAATAATATTTTTCAAAAAAGAAATACGAAAGAGTGAGTATTTCAATAGAAATATTGTTACCTATAGAGCTCTTAATGGTTGCATGTCTTTCTTTTCTTTTTTCCCATCTTCTATTTCAAGGAATATGTAGTGATCACTTCTAAGGCTCCGTTTGGTTCACGTAAAATGACTTCTGAAAAATATTTTCTGGTATTTGCTAACATTAAGAAAATATTTACTAAAAAGAATTTAGGCGTCATTTGTTTTTGTGTTTATTTTAATTTTGTGATTTTTACTTTCTCTCTTGTTGGTCTTGTATATTTTCTATCTATCTCTTTTTTACCTTTTCACCTAATCACTTAAAAAAAAAAATCATAAATCACAATACAAACCACATATCTAAACCAGACCTAATCTTTAGAATCTTTTTAAGAAAATGAAGTTGATATTACTTCCTTTGTTTCAATAATAACTGCATATCTTTATTGGTTGAGAAAAATCAATATTCAATATCATATTAGTCACTTTTTTCGATAATAAAATTTTAATCATGATAACCTATATAAAATTACCAGCCACAGTATTTATATATTTGAAAATTTCTAATAAATAATAATAATCTTCTGTTTCAAGTGCTCACTTTCAGTTTTTCTCAAACAAGAAAATGTTTAAAAAGGAACATTCAACTTGAACTAAGGGAGTAAATAATAGAGGTTTCAAATAAGTAAATGCTAACAAGTGTTTTTAAAGATCCAAATTTCAAAAAGATTCTGTTCTACATTTGAAATCTCTGTAGATAACAAGTTTTAAAGTAATTGTTGTGAATTTCAAGGAGAAACTGTCAACAAATTTGATTACTTAAAATTATGACAGCTGTGAGCAAGACCCTTTTCAATAAAAGATAGGAGTAATTTTAAGTAAATGAGTAATTTAATGTAATTAATTTTAATTTTTAATTTAATCATTGATATAACAGTAACTATTAATATTTAAAAAGATGTAGTAATCATAAAATACCCTCTCATATATAAGATAAGGGCCTGTTTGTTAAAACTGAAAATTAAGCTCTGAAAACTGATATCTGAAAAAGTAGAGCTTAAAATATTAAGACATTATCTTTTGACTTAAAATTTTGGCTATTTTTAAGATATACTTAATTTATTAAGTGATATACAATAGCATTATCAAACAATCTTATTTTTAATATCACTTAAAACTTTTTTAATTAAGCTCTTAATTAGGTTACCAAACATGCCCTAAGTACTACTATTAGTATTAAGATCATCTATTAAATTTAAGTCTATTTACATAATAACCAATTATAAATTAATCTAGTCGGTGCAAACATGGCAGGTCTAATTCAAACGCTTGAATAAAAAATGTATAAGAAGGAATCACATTATTGGGAATTCGATCCATTATTGGTAATGAGATTCACGACATTCCTTATCCGTATTCCTCGATCTAGTTCAAGTGAAACCTTGGCTTGTGTTTAATTGCATAAATGGTATTTTTCATGAATTTTATTTTCTCTCTGTCCTATTATTTTGTGTTTCCTAGTTTTCTCTTACTTTTTATAGTTTAATCATTATAAAATTATGAGAAAATTTAAATAAAATTACGAGACAATTATGAACCACGAAATAAGCCATCTAACTAGGTCTGGTTATCTTAAAAAACCTCACCTGACTTTTTTAAATGGGTAAATATAAGTAAAGAGAATTGTAGATAGTCAAACCTTCGTTGTTGTGTCCTACTTAAAAACACCAATGTCAATGTTCAGCCCCTTAATCCTTCAATTAAATGCTTAATAAAAGTCAACACGTTCCACTAAGGTGCTACCCTAACCGTTTTTCGTTCCTTGAATATTTAGGCCTTAACATACTACTAGAATTTCTTTTATCTAGACATGTCCATTCGGTAAAATCGAAGTTGAACTGATTTTAGAACTGCCCAAATCGTGAATCATAATGAACGAAACCGGATTGGCACTATTCGATTTTGGTTTGCATTCCTCAGGAACCGTGAATTATCGGTTCTAAACCGCCAAAAATTAAACCGTTCAAAAATCGCCAAATACAAATTTTAAAAGTTTGAAATTTTAAATTTTGAAACCGTCTGCTCTGACATGTTGTACGCCTACACCTACTCTGACCTCCTCGGACATTAGACTTGATAAAAAACTGGAGGAGATTTCAAGAAAAGCTAGAGGAGTCTAGCACAGTAAATTTTAAATGTCAAAATCAACCTACTATATCATGATACCTAACACACCCTAAATATTCTATAAAGTTTGTATTTTGATAATTAATAACATATTATAAAACTTTTTTTTTTACACTTTATAATAGATTTAAAAAATTAAAAATAAAAACAAAAGTTAATTTTTTTTAAAAAAATTCAAAAAAATATAAACCGGAAACCGAAAAAACCAAACCGGAACCGAAACCAGCCATCCACGATTAGATTTTAGTTTGCCTTGTAACGGTTTTTAGAATCGTCGGTTCTGAACCGACACCGGAACTAGTTTGAGCATGTCTACTTTTATATTAGACAAGCTGAATTGCTAGTCATGCTGACTTCATTATTCAATCCAGTTTTGATACATTTTAATTTTTTTTTATTTTAAAGGTTGGAGGAGACATAAATCTTACCCTAACCCTTATTATTTTTATGTAATGCATTGAGTGACTACAATTAAGATCATGTGGTGCCTTTAGTGTGGCTAGAAATGGTGCCTCTTGGTGAGGCTTTGAACACCTAACCTTTTCGGTGAGCGTAGTGAAGTACCAAGATGCTTTTGGTAAGATTTGAACACCAGACATCTCGGTTAAGAGAAGTGAACAATACTAAATAGTACTTTTGGTGAGGCTTGAACAACAACGGTGCTTCTAGTGAGGCTTGAATAGCCGACCTTCTTGTTGAGTGTAGTTATGACTTGTGTACTAGGGTGTCTCTAGTAAAATTTAAACACCCAACCTCTCAGTTAGAAGAAATGAGCGAGACCAGGTAGAACTCGTTGGTTAGTTTTGATACAAATATGGATTGATTCAATGCAAAAGTGTAATCATATTAAAGGCATTTTTAAATGGAAGCGGAGAATATAATCATTAATATCCAAATTACATCTAGAATAATGTTATGGGTATTTCAAGAGTACTAAATTTTTGTACTAAATGATGTGTCAGCTGATGTGATGTATTAATTATGATTTTTAATTTTATTTTTTGTACCACATCAGCTGCCACATCATTTGGTACAAAAAATTTAATACTCTTTAGATACACATAGCATTGCTCTTCCATCTAACACACGAGCTACTAAAAGAAACTGGAGTACAGGAAATTACAATGGTAGATTTAAAATACTTTTCGATTATGGATATTTTTCTGATTCCTTTCATAATGTACCAATACGATGATGACCGTCAACCAGACTGAACCGAATAAATCCACTAAGGTCTCGATTGGTACACGAAAATAGAATTAATTTTGCGAAATTGATTTCATAGAATTGATTAATAATGTTTGGTGGTGCAAGAATTATATTTGGAATTGGAATAGATTACTAAAATCTTGGAATTAATTACTAAAATTTAAAGAATCACAATCCTGATGGAGAAGGTGTGATTTGGATTCCTAATAGTTGGAATTCATGTAAAAGGACGATAATATCCTTTTATTAAGTCAAGTATTTACTTTATATTTATAACTTCATTTGGTTTCAATTATTTTACAGTCGTTCATTTTTACTCCTCCTCGTCGTCGTTGTTTTTGGGTTCTTCATAACGCTTTCCATACTCTACCCATATGATTTAATTTGTTAATAGTAGTTCATAATTTTATGATTGTAGTGTTAATTTTTACGTTTGAATTAGCATGCTTTAGAATTGTTTAATCTCACAAGAATTAGATTAAATATACCATAGAATTTTTTTAAAGAATTGGCATGCTTTGCATGACAATTACGTAAAATAGAATGATAACGGTGATTGCTTGGAACTATATAGGAGAATAAAATAATAATTATTTTAAATAAGTAATTATACGTATTTTTCTCTAATTATTTCAAATATTTAAATTATTTTTATTTGAACTAGTTTCATTATAAATGTAGTTTTTTTATTTAATAAATTTTTCTTACTTTATTGATGTTGGATAATTTAAATTTTTCACCAAAATTGAAAAAAATCGAAGTACTAGAGCTTGTTATTTTGTGGAGCACTAAATGTCTAATTTTTATCATGAAAGTCATCAACAAGTAATTGTATATATTGGGGTAATGTTGTCAATTACCTTAATTTTATCTTTGCATTCCAAGTTATTTTGTTTCTTACCAAACAATATAATAGAAAATTGTACTACATTAGTAATCACATTTTTTATGCTAACAAACACTTTTTAGGAATCATTTTCATATTTGATGTAGCGGAAGCCTTAAAAGCAAAGTAACGATAGAACCAATGCTGTTGAGATCGCACACGACTATCAGCAATGATCTTCCAAACCACGTTGAGGTCCAAAACCTACCGCGATCTAGGCATCAATCTTCGTTGATTCAAAGGAATACCAAAAACTGGAATAAAGACAATCAATTTTCATAAAATTCAAAGCTAAATTCGGAATTACATTGGAGCATATATTTATAGGACTTATAAAGCTTGGAAACAAGTTAAAACTTCTTACAAACTAGCCTAACCTATATAGTAATCTAATAGAACTTAAATACATCAATTAAATGCCTAAATCTACTTCTAAATATAAAAATATTACCCTATAAATTATAATTCCAAAAATTACAATATAATTAAAAAAACTAGACATAATAAACTATATCTTAATACTAATTTAACTTGCTCCTGCATCAATATCTATTTCTGTGGAATTTCATTACTAGTAATCGATTTCGCGAAATTGATTTCATTTCCGTGTACCAATCGAGACCTAAAAAGATTCCTAATCCAGTAAATTGTTTTCTGAGTAACGCTACAACACTATAATTTATCAACATATTTTGTTTACGGCAACCTTTTATGTGTTGTACAGTACATCTACATAATGCATCGTAATTGTACTGTACACACTATGATGCTTGTTGCAAATTAAATCTATAAACAAATTCTGTTGATCTATCATTTTCCTTGTTTCCACCATCCAGTTTGTGTATGTTTTTAGTAGTATAATGCTTCTTGATTTTGAGTAATACTCCCTCTTTTCATAAATTATTATCCCGTTTGACTTTTATGAGTCGAACTAACTATTTTTCAAATAAAAACCTGACGTGTGTGTGCGTGTGTGTATATATATATATATATATATATATATATATATATATATTTCAAAATCATAGAACATATAATTTGTAATACTTTTTCGGTACTACGAATTATGTATTTTATAATTTTGAATTTTTTTAAAAAAATTTATTTGGAAAACAGTCAATTTAACTTAAAAAGATTAAAAAAAACAATAATTTAGGAAATGATGGAGTACAATTTTCAATTAGAAGCCTAACTTAATTTTCCTTACTCGGTGAATTCGCGTATATATATCTAAAGAAAAGAATTAGTATACGCTGCCGTTGAATATGACCACCCACTAAAACCACAACTATACGTACGTACAACAACGCAACTCCTAGTAGTCATTTCCCTATAAATACCCTGCCTCTTCAACTTAGGACTCCATCCAAATCCTTCATATTCATATTAGTTCATTCCCTCTTTCTAATATCCTTTCTTTTAAACTCTTTTCACACACTCACACACAACAAGAACAACAACAATATGAAGGGCCTAAAGGTCTTCGTAGTTTTGGCCATGCTTATGGCTTTGGCCGTTACTCTTTCGGCATCACCTACCGAGGAGGAAACATTCATTGACAATGAGGAAGACACTTCGCCTAACAATCCCGATGAAACCATGGACGTTCCTTTGCCAGAACGCGAACAACCAGTGTCATCTCTTATAGGTGTTAGCCGTTTTCTTGCCCAAAAGAAACCACGTCCCACAATGACATGCGACAAATACCCTAGAGTATGTCGCACCAAGGGCAGCCCTGGACCAGATTGCTGCAGAAAGAAATGCGTTAACGTGATGACGGACAGACTCAACTGTGGCCTATGCGGGAAGAAATGCAAGTACTCAGAAATCTGTTGCAATGGCGAATGCGTGAACCCAAGATCAAACAAGAGACACTGTGGGGGTTGCAACAACAGGTGCAAGAAAGGGAATATGTGCGTGTATGGGATGTGCAGCTATGCCTAGACTCTTCGTGAAAAATTTGAGATATAAAGAGTAGCTTGTTGTAAATGATCAATTCATTTAGCTCGAGTCATAAATCATAATAGTTGGTTAAGAGTGTGTCAAAAATAAAGGAGAAGCCATTTGATCTGCTTGATGGCTTTCCCACGTAATTTTTCTTTCTTTTCTATTTATGTTCATTCTGTTAATTGTTGTATTATACACCAATAATATTTATTCATATATATATATATATATATATATATATATGTCTGGCTGTTCTATAAGCTAAATGTTTCTTCCAAATGCCCGTATTTTTTTCTTTTGGAATCATTTAACTCATGCTCAAGCATTTCTTAAATGAATTTAGATTATGTCTTCAATTCAAGGACTTGAGAACTCTAAAATCTGCGTGCAAGAAGTTTCATTTCAGATATCTAAAGTGCACGGAAATAGGAACATCATCTTGTGACAACACCCTAATCAACAACTCATACTACTGAAGTATCTTAATTTACAAATGGACAACTTGAGAAATGGTTGCAAGCCGAACTAAGTCAAGCAAACTTCGTTTCGTTTGATGACGTCCAGAAGTATCCAGTAGGCCTCCCTGGAGGACAGACAATATCAACAGTTTTGAAAGAAAGTAGAAGACAGAGAGAATCATTAAAAAGTAGCTGCTAGGAATTTGATGCAAGGAGAGTCTAGCTAGCTCTTTTTGGGACAAACCTAGAAGAATGGTACGACTCTTAATTTGCAGCATGCATGCCATGTTACTCCTGGGTCATTGTTACTATGCCGCATGCCATGTTGTGGCCAATGCAAGGCAATGTCGTCGTTGCATTTGAGTCATGATCGTGCACGTCCAAGTTGTGTGAATTACATTTTTTTTTTTGTTCTAAGAGGACGTGAGAAGGGATCGACATTAAGACCTCTCACTTTATGAAACCCCTCCTCGAGGACGTGTGAAGTACATAAATACTTGTATTTTGTAGATTAATTGTTTCATGTATAGTTCCCGTGCTCGTTGTTTTAAAGTAGTTGCATGTAATGAAGAAAGTTCAAGATTTTACGCACACCAAAATTGGGCCAGGCTCAAGACAAAGTAAGAGGCAGAATATTTTATTATTCAATAAATTGTTCCTTCTTATTTCCGCTTCGTGCGTAAAAAAACCTTAATTGTTTTTGTCATTGAAGTTGGCGAGTTTATGTACTAACATCTTCCATTAGTAACTCCAATATTAACCGAATATTTCGCTAAATCGGATCCTCTATTCTAAAATGGTATTCCATCTCCTATTCCAACCGTTGGATGTGCGCCACATGTGCATAAAAAATTACGGGGTAATTAATGTTGTTTATTCACATGTACATGTGGTGCACATCCAACGGTTGAAATAGGAGATAAAACACCATTTTGAAATAGAGGATCCGATCTAATATTCCGCAGCATCATTTCCTTGACTTTTTTCAAAAAAAATTCAGGGATTTTACAAGGGCAAAAGTGTAGTTTAATGCTTTTGTGCATGGAGTTCTAAAGGGGAAACTTCCTATGATGTGTTGTTCCTTGCTCGTGAGCCGACACTAGAAGTGGCAATTATTACATATTTATTTGTTCTGTCTATACAAAAGTGTGTATATGCATATACTCCCTTCGTTTGGACAAAGAGTTTATTTAAAAAAAAATAAATATGTAATTAAATTAAATCAAAATTTTACATATTTATATTTTAAAAAATAATATTTTATTAATTAAAAACTACTTTAAAAATACTAAGGATTACAATTTTATAACTTTGTAAAAACAACTAAATTTATGTATGTTATTGGTCAAACATTAATTAAATTGACTAAGAAAAATCAAAAATAGACTTATTTTCTTGAAACGGAGGGAGTATCTATTTAGTAATGGTTACAATAGACGAGACTATTTTTGCCC
The DNA here is from genome assembly GCA_016624345.1 of Platycodon grandiflorus. Taxonomy (NCBI): domain Eukaryota; kingdom Viridiplantae; phylum Streptophyta; class Magnoliopsida; order Asterales; family Campanulaceae; genus Platycodon; species Platycodon grandiflorus. The sequence goes on from CM028361.1 coordinate 47,612,594, forward strand.
ACTAATTTTTGTTTGCAAAAATGAACTTACATAGTCACCCACCATAAAATTAATGTCCAAACTCAGATACCCTTTAGTAATGGACATTTATATATGCTTTAATGAAAATTTTATCCATTGTTTTTGGTGAAATGAATTTTTATAACCTTTGTTTTTATTTGAAAATTTCATGTTAATGGGTAAATAAGCGCCCTAGGCGGCAAAGCCCATTTATATCTGTGTTATCAATTAGATATTAATTTTTTCGCTCATTTGAGCCCGCAGCTCACATGAACGCTCTCATAGTCAATCAACCCGCTCGTTTTACGCCCATAATTCTGTGGTTCTAATCCTTTACCTATTTTCCAAATTCCTGTATTCGAAGACTTTGAATAACATGTCTACGATGCCTAATTTATGTTTACTTTCTTAGCAGGGCTAAAATCACAAATTGGGATGCAGGATTTCGAATAAAAAATCTAGTTGAGCTTACCGGTTAAGAACTGTTGATCATATCACTTATTGTCTCCATTCTTAAATTATTGTCATATTTTCCTTTTTTCTTTATTAAATTTTTTTTCTATTTTTCTTAATTTATGTGTCTAATCAAATATGCGATTATTAAAAACGTAGGGAGTATTATTTTTATTGGATAAGTGACACGACTATGTTTGGACACTGACGCAGCGGAACTAACAATTAAGAAGCTCTTACCACGAGAAACTTCAAGAACAAGCCTAAAGACGGCTTAGGGTTTTCTCAAAGAAGAAAACGTTTATAATATATCAAAAAGCTGCTCATAACAATGTTTTAGAAGGTATTTATATACCCTAAACAAACCAAACCCTAAAAGGAAAACGACAAAAGTAAATAAGGAAAACTTCCGAGGCCCAAAACAATACTTAAACAGCGTTTTCGGGCCAAAAACGAAACGCGTCACAGGTAAAACCGGTGTGTCTTGTAGATCTCGTCGAGAACTTCGATTTGATATGCGGTGGGTCCCGTGGTTCATCCGGGATCAAAAGTTACACCCAAATTATGCCCTACCGACAAAAGACTCCTCCAATTCATGATTTCTACTAGTACTAGTTCTGCCTATTGCCACTTTGCCCCCCTAACTTTCCAATCTTCTTTCCAAAACTCTTATTGCTTTCCATCTTACACAAATATACTTCAGCCACGTGTTCTACATCAGACACGTGTCAAATATTTAAGAAATTTGTTACGAGACAAATGAGTACTACAAAATTTGTCGCTCGCGGTTCCTAAATACTTGATTTGTTTAACTGAGTATAAATTAAAAAAAGTTTAATTAAATTTTGTTATAAATATTAATATAATATGTATATTTTTTTTTAAATTTATGTGCATGTGGTACCATAATTGAAGTAGAAAAAAAAATAAAGATAAAATGATAAAAGTGTATTTTTAAAAACGAAAGTTTAGAGTCAAGACAATTTCTTGAAATTAATAAAAGAAAAAAACAAGATAATTATTTATGAATGGAGAGAGTTTTATAAAGTGAAAGAATTATTACCAAATGGAGTTCCATATAAAAGTTAAATTGGAAAAGAAAATAACTGAAGAATACTTTTGATGAGGCCAAAGAGTGATGACATCATTCACCGTTCTTAATTACGGAGCCGTTTGGTTACAAAGATTAAGGTCGTAAATGATTAATAAGTTGTATACTATCTACTATTTGGTGTGCATTTTTGAAATTATAGTACGAGTTATTCGGATAAAGTCTTAATCTCCTTGGTAACTATATCAATTGAGAGGGTATAAATACGAGACTAACATTTTTAATCCCAAACCTACCTTGATATATATAGTGAGCATTAATAAGCTGTATACTACATACTATTTGGTACGCTTTGACGATCTGAAATAATAGTACGAGTTATTCAGATAAAGTCTTTATCTCCTCGGTAATTATACCAATAGAGATGGTATAAATAAATGACTAATTAACATTTTTAATCTCAAACATACCTTGATATATAAGTGAGAGTTAATAGCGAGAGCACTAATAGTACTGAGATTAATACTCCCTCTGTCCCTCAATTATTGTCTTGTTTAATTCAGCACACGAATTAAAAAAAAATAATTAACTTGATTATTAATATTGGTATAGTATGTAGTTTTTTTTAATGCCCATGTGCATGTGACCTATAATTAAAATATGAAGAAAAAGTAAAGTTAAAATGGTAAAAATGTTATTCTAAAAAAAAAACTTTTAAATAAGGCAATTATTTTGGAACAGACAAAAAAAAAAAAAAAGTAACACAATAATTTAGGGACACGGTAATATTTTATTTTTCACTTATACCCCATCCATGTACTTAATGGATAGTAATTAATAATACTGTTTACATCAATTGATTTATGTTGCGAATACTGTATTTAGTTAAGGGTATAATAGGATATTTATTAATTCATGGTTCATTGGAATCTTAAGTGGCCAAAAACTTTAAGATATCAAAAAGCATAAAATTGATCAATATAAAAGAAACAAAGAGAGTAATATATAGGATAACTTCATTATAGCGGTGCATGGCTAGCTTGTGTGGTGCATGGCTAGTTTGTGTGGGAGGTATGATTCTTTATTTTAAAAAGGTGTTCTATCTCATATTTTAACAGTAGAATCTTTGCTATCGTACATAAAAGTTAGAAGTCTCACTTGGTATATCACTAAATCTTGCCACATGACCCGTATCATAATACCTAAATGGACTAGTCCTAATTATCCTATCATAATATATGCACAATGTCATAGTTTCACCCATTCTACAGGAAAGAAAAACAAAGAAATCTAATATTGACAGGGGTACACCTAAACATGACATATAAAATTGCCACAAGTACACACTTTAGTTGCAATAGTCCAAAACTAAAAGTATAAAGAATAAGGAAAAGAGACAATTTTCTCAGAAAGTTGAAGGGGGAATTCAAAAATTAATCAATTTGAATGGACAATAAACTTTACAATAAACAATTTAGGGGAGGGGGGGGGAGGGGTTTACCAACATAGTACAGTTCACAAGGGGGACTTAATTTGCTTTATAAAATAATAAAAAGACATCATAACAAACATAGACAACACACAAATAAAGAGCCCTAATTTTGAAACCCTTTTTAAGCCCTATTCTTTTAAGCACAAATCAGTACATTCAAAAAACCCTAATTGAAGCAATTGGGCCAACAAAAGGTTGCTTTGTGGTTCAGAAATAGAAATAAAACATGTAAGACCCCAACAACCCATCATGTTTAGTATCGTCGTATTTATCCTTTCAAGTACCTATATTGGGTTGAGAGCCTCTAGCATGCTCATAATGCACCCTTAACATTTAGCCATGAGCCTAATAAGTTGAGTCGTGCCATAGTTGTAAGGCCCCGTCCCTATTTCTTTTCCATTACGCTCATAGTCACTTCGTGTCGACTTAGATGACCGTGTATTGTGATGTGTGGACTTCAATGACAAGATCGAGAGAGTCTTCATGCTTGCTAGGCGTGACGTGATAAGACTTAACCCGTGTTTGACTCGTGGTTAATCCACGATGAGTTGTGCGGTAGTTCTGTATTCGTTCGAGACTATTCTTGACATCGATTCGTGTTTGTATACGTTGTACTTTCCCTTATGGTTGTTTGACCTAGCCTGGGTTTAGATGCGCTCACGATTGAAGAACATGTTGATCTTGTCGTTAACCCGTACATCGAGTCAATGCGAGTGTCGTTTCACATGTTTATCTTCTTGTACAATCGAGACTTATGGTCCTTCATCATTCTAGCCTTGATGGATGTTATTTGGTTGAGTTTTAAGTGTGTTTCAACCTTGTTTGGGAGTTAGAATCAACCTAGATTGATTTGGGTGTCTTAGGATCGATTTTGAGTAAGTTTCAAAGATGGAAGTCCCAGGTCTTCGCACCCTCGCGCCAACCAAGAGGAGCGACCGCGCCTAAAAAGGATTTCAAACCAACCCACCAGAACTTGGCACGCTTGCATAGGGTCTAATTAAGGCACGACCGCGCCGCTGATGTTGACCAATTTCGCATTTTTGACCAAAATTGATGGATCAATTGACGGATTTACCCCACACTTGGCTGACCCTTAAACCCGTGAATGGTCTATATTCAGCCTTGGGTGGATGAGAGACCTCATTTCTCATTTCATCTTCATTCTTCCAAAGTTAGAGAGAGAGGGGATTTCCTAGAGAGAGAAAGCTAGATCTCGAGCTATTTGAAGCTTATTTCGACGATCCGACTCCGTAGAAGTGTAGAGCTCAACGAGGGGATCGTTTCTACCCAAAAAATTCGTGATTTCGTCAGTATGGTTTTCAGTAAAATGTAAGTTACTGCTTTTAATTCTTGTCTGTAGTATCTATGCATGCTGTATAACATGTATTTCATGTCGATACTATGGAAATCGATGTCATGTGCGATAATTGATGAGTATATCGAAATGATACTGTGAGAGTGTGCTAAGTGATTTTAGTGCATTTCTTCTACATGCTTAGTTGTAGAAATTGTTGAGATTCATGCTATACTTGTGAAATACGTGCCAAACCACTAATTTGTGAAAACGTGTTATTGGACTCTACGGAGTTCGAATTTGACATGCGATATATGATTGTTGATATGTGACTTAGTCTACGACACCTAGACATGTGAAACATATGGGTAATTGATTATGTGACTTAATTCGTGAAATTAGTGTTATTCGACTCTACGGAGTCCGAAAATGATGTTGATAATGTTATGTGGATTACTTGTAAAAATGAGACGTTTGACTCTACAGAGTTTGATATTAATGTGCTAGCAAATATGACAATGTGTGGCTTCTAATCTAGATTAAGTTCTAACTATGAGGTTATACGATGGGACGCCATCACTTGATATGTGAAAAATTAGTAATAATAATGATACCGGTAAGTCATGGCTCCACCGACGTTTTATGAGGGCGGAGTGCTAGTGAAACGCCGTCGTTGGGGCTATGATGAATCCGGGCCTTTCCGCTACTGGTCCTATCGGTTGGGTGAAATTTGGCACACCTCATAGCTGGTTAACTGAGGTGGAGACCGGACCGAGTGACTCTGTGAGTTGTAAGGGATTAAGGGTACATCGGTCCAGTGGTACGCTTTACATGATGTTGAAGTCGGTATCGCATTTATTTGATGAATGAGGTGATAAGGTTGGAAGTGGTCGGAGGTGTACCTCGACCCCCGTATCCATCCACAGGTGTTCATTTTACAGTTCATTATGTGCTCCCTGTACGAGCGAGTTGGTCGCAGTTTTCAACCGGTATGGGACGGTTGGCGGCAGCTGAGACTCTCGTGGAGTATAGGATTGACTGGTTATAACATGCTACCTGTTACATGTTGATACACTATTGGAAAACACGTAATTACTGTCGGAGAAATCCGACAGTAATTTAAGGATTCCGATAGTAATTATAGATTTACTATCGGAACTGCTCCGACAGTATCTGACAGTAAACCTTCGACGGTAATTTATCTCCGACAGTAATCCAACAGTAATTACTGACGGAGCTCCGATAGTAATTTTTGACAGTAATTATTGTCAGATAATCCGACAAGTAAATAATCCGACAGTGACATAGTAACAGACATTAACATTATGTTAGTTTACTGTTGGATTACCGTTAATTTTTTGACGGAAATCCGACAGAAAATTACCGGCGTTATTATTTTTAACTTTGAATTACTGTCGGAGCTCCAACAGTAATTATTAATAAAAATAAAAAAAAATTTTAAATTTTAAATTTGGTTTTTTTTCCACGTGATATAGCATTTATATATACACAATTACACACACACACTGCAACAATAAACTATAATTAACAACTAAAACATAAATTAAATTAAAATTAATATATATACAATTTAAAAAATATTACAGTACCAAAATAATGTGGCTACTGTAGTTTATCCTTTACAACACATGAATCATGCTAGTTTCAACAATCATTTACATAAAATAATCGTATATGCACCGTTATGAGTCGAACATACGATTTTTCTTTTTTTTTTTTTTTTTACTTTCATGGGGAGTAAGGTTCCCTAATCGTCTCCGCCGGTCTCTATAAGTTCCATGACTAAACACATTTTGTGCTAGCCAGAGATGGCCAAGCGAAACCGAATCAGGTGCCACTTAATTGCTTTATTGAGTTCAATTGCACGTCCAATTGCCTGCCAAGAGACTTTGAGAATTCAAACAATGCTGCAAGCCAAACGATCTTTAAGCCTCTAGATGATCACATATTCTGGTCTGCTGGAAGATGAAAGCATGCCTACAAAGACAAAGGGTTCCGTAGAAATAAAAATCACTTAGAGAAACACCAACCTCAAGCTAAAACCAAAAGTAAAGGCGATAACTAGTACTTCTTAAAAATTCTTATTTGATAATTTATATTCATTGATTTGATAATTTTAACTAAATTATTTTCGTACCAATGTTATCTTTCTGTGTGAGGTGCACCAAAAAGATATCATATTTCTTCCCTCTCTTTTTTACTGTTTACCATATATGTGAGGCGTAACAGACATTGTATCACAGATCCAAACCGTACGCAACAATGTCTCCCTGTTTTCCTACTTTTTAGAGATCTACTTTAGCCAATTTGTGTAAGGGTGAAACACACTGCTACACCCATAACCCCCCAAAACAAGGTATGTTGGAGACAAAAAAAATAAAAAAATAAAAAAATACCAGAACAGAATAAGACATAAGAATTTAAGTTAAGTTGTGAAGGATACCAACCCTTTCTTCCTCATGAGGTCGTTTTCTCCCTTTTTTCTCATGAGCAACACCATTTGGAATGCCCTTCACAATTTAAAGAAGGCAAAGTACTCAACATATCAAATACCTATGATAACTTAAATGACAAAGCTCTTTATTACAACAAGAACAAAACGAGCTTTACCTGGCCTTCTTTCCCTTGATTGTCGTAGAAGTAATTTTTGTTGTTCCTTCGTCAAGGAAGGTAAAAGTCATTGTGAGTTTTGTATCTTCAAAGTAAGGGTTGGAACTGAAGTTCTGAAGAAAATGAGACCACCAAATAAATAATATTTTTGAAGAAAAAACGCTAATTCATAAATAGCCCGACAGATCTACTCATTGTGAACCAAAAACAGACCAAATTAATATTAATCGGCGTCACTTCCACAAAGCCTCAATAGATTAAAGAAGAAACAGACAAAAATTGCAGGCCATATTTTAAATTAAGCAGAGGACAGAGAGAAGGCTTACAAACATAATCGAGTAACCTGACTTCACATCTTTAAAATCTTCCACTTCCAGAGATGATTAACACAACATGGTTGACAAAAAAAGAAAGGAAGCTTGAATTTTGATAAAGATAAACAAATCAGGATAGACTACTCACAGCAGTTAACCAGAAATCAGGAATGAATTTTATGATCTCACTTCTCTTTTAGTACACAAGCTTGCGAACCTCATTATACTTCTGCTCCACTTCCAAGACCTTGTCACTTGCTTCTTCATTGATCTGGAACCCAAAAGGCAAAAAAGGACAATGGAAGCATTATTACATCAATTTAAAAAGTAAAACTTACATCTGTATAATAATCTATACACATATACATATGTGTGTGTGTGTGTAAGAATAAAGAAAAAATCTTTTGTTTAAAATATTTCTGTATAATAATCTTTTGTACAGTCGCACCACTTCAGAATAGTCTTCCACTCACATGACATTAGAATCACCAATCAAAACAAACTAGAGCTTAATGATATCAAAAGTATATAATTATCAAAACTATCTTCCAGTGTTGGACAAGAATGTTCCTAGTTATTCACACCTATAAGAAATTTGACAAAAAATGAATCAAGTGGCATCCAAGGTATGACGAAATCTAAGTACGTGATACTTGGAAAACAGAATAGTTTCTGTAAACCTTTTCACTAAAGAAATTTGATTGTAACTGCATTAGGATTATAGGGAAACAAAATTGGACATTAAATTATGACTCTACGAAATCTCTGCGATAATCAAGTATTTATTAATTATTAAACATTTTTCATATTTTTTAATATACAATTAAAATTACAGACAAATAAAACATAAATTAACAGAAAATAAAAAAAATTTAAAAAATACAGAATAAATCCACACTACACAAAATACAGAAATTAAATTTTGTTTACACCCACATTAACAAAAAACCAAAATAAAATACACATTTATACAGAAAAACAAAAAATTCATAAATATACACATTTATATTGAATAAATTCACAATAAATAAATAAATACACAAAAAAAAAAAAAAACTGAAACATACATATATAAACAGAAAAAAGAAACATACATTTTTATACAAAATTTTAAACAATACATAAATTAAATACAAAATAAAAAAATTGAAAAAATACATACCTAGGGAGAGAGACAGAGGGTGGCGACTGAGGGAGAGAGAGAGAGAGAACGGAGGAGACGGTGGCGCGGCGGGGTGGCGCATGGAGAGAGAGAGAGAGAGAGAGAGAGAGAGAGAGAGAGAGAGAGAGAGAATTCTGGACTGAGAAGGGGGCGCTGTTCGATTTGGGGATTTTATTTTATATTACTGTCGGAGCATTACTGTCGGAGCTCCGTCAGTAAATCTCACTTAAATTACTGTCGGAGCTCCGTCAGTAAATTTCACTTAAATTACTATCGGAGAGTCTCAAATTACTGTTGGATATCCGACAGTAATATTGACAGCCAATTTTTTGGTATTGAAAAGGGAATATTCGAAGAATATTCCAGTATTACTGTCAGAATAGTCCGACAGTAATTACTGTCGGATGAAAAGGATATATTTGAAGAATATTCCTGAATTACTGTCGGAATAATTCCTGTTGGATATATATATTCCGACAGTAATTATTATCCCGCCAAAAAATGAAAATTACTGTTGGATATCCGACAGTAATTTGAGACCCTCCGTCAGTAATTACTGACGGAAATAATCCGACAGTAATTACTCCGACAGTAATTAGCGTGTTTCTAGTAGTGATATTACTGAAAAATCGTTATATATTGAGATTGTTGAGATATGAACTGTGTTGCATGATAGCATGCCATGTAGCTGCATAGTAGTAACTTACTGGGTCTTCGACTCATCCCTTCCATATTTGTTTTCCTTAGCTCGCAGGGACACAAGTAATAGCGGTCAGTGAGGCTGACAAGGTGCTAGTACGTGGTAGTCGTGTATTTTTGTTCGTTAGTTGATCCTTTTAGTATTAAGTTATATTTGGGTATGAATTGTTAGAATGTTGTAACTCCTCTTTTGTGTAATGTATTATGGTATAGTTAGTTGTGGTATTTTGTTCCAACACGTGATGTCGAGGTACATTATAACTGTGAACAATTTTTGGGTATTGTATATTATGAATGTGATAGTTGTGGCCGTGTGGCCAGTTATGTTTGTTGATGCCGAGCCGTGTAGCTCGATGATGTGGTTGCGTTTATGGTAGTTGTATTGTGATTTTTCGGCTCATGTTATAGCCGTCGAGGTGGCTGTAGTTGTTTTTGTGGTTGGTTTTTGAGTATTGTGGTTTTTTTGAGCTGAATAGCTCGTTATTATACAGGGTTATATATGAAATATGTTGGGCTTATACCCTAATTCGGGCCTCCATGTAGTGGGTTCGGGTTGGGGTGTGACAAAACATATTTGAAAGGACGAAAAATATACAAAACCCCAGAATTTTTAGTAACAGAAACCCTAGCTTTTTCGAATTGAAGACACGAGGAAATTTAAGATACATGATTCTTTTCAAGCAAACACACTCACTTCTAGCTGCTTTGCGTCTGTGAGTTTGAAGTGTTCAATCGATGGAATTTTGATTTTCTGTTGGAAGACGAAGACTTTTACTGCCATTTTCCCACCAAAATGTGTATAAGGGACTTCAGTTTCCACGTAAGCTCCACGCAAGCATAAACTCAGTCAATAGAGTTCACATTATCATGCACATTAAATTTTTGGATGAAACTTTGACGGTAGAGACCACGTTGCACCTAAATAGAGAGTAGATATTGGTCATATTGGGGATATTGAAAGTACGTTGGTGAAATTAGTAAGACCTAATTAGTATGATGATTAATTATATAATTTTCCCTTTAGTTAAGAGTATAATAGGATATTTATTAATTCATGGTTCAATGAAGTCTTAAGTGGCCAAAAACTTTAAAATATCCAAAAACATAAAATTGATCAGTAAAAGAAACGAAGAGAGTAATATATAGGATAACTTCATTATAGCGGTATATGGCTAGTTTGTGTCGGATATGTTTCTCTATTCTTAAAAAGTATTCTATCTCCTATTTTAATAGTTAAATCTTTGTCACATGTGCATAAAAATAAACAATGTTATATGTGCATGAGAATAGACAACATTAATTATTCCCTGATTTTCAATACACATGTGCTGAAGATCCGATGATTAAAATAGGAGATGAAAAATTGAGGATCCCATCTCAGTTTATGTGGGAAAATTGGGAGCAAAGCCTAAAGAAAACTAAACAGCTAAGATTGGCCATAGAGTCAAATTTTTTAATGGCTTCCTTAATCCTACGGTCAACCTCTTAAATCCACAAATTAAACACATGGGATAAGTCAAAGCATTGACCATATGGAGCACTAAAGTGCTACTGTAACGGTTTTTGGGCGCTTGAAGAAATTTTTTTTTAGGACTTGCGATCCAAGAAATGGTAACACGCTCATTTGTAGCTTTGCCGCTTTGGTAGACTTTCAATTGGTCATCTAGGTTTCGTATCAATCAATTTGAAAATAGTCAGATACCTCCCCTCCACTTTTTTTTCCCCATATAGTTAGGCAATTAGAATAATAATAATAATTCGACAACAAAGTCACTTTCTGACTCATGATTAATGAATTATTGATTAAGCATATAATTAATTAGATATTACATTATTTAGTCTATAAGTAACAATAAACCAGTCAATACTTAACACATAAATTGAAAAGTCAAATTTGAAATATATTTTAAGAACCACGAATCTATATATCTATATAATAACAGCCATGCCTATAAAAGAAAATTTTTCGCCAATTTGAACTTTCCAAAAATAAACAATAACCTGTAGCATTGTTATTAACGAAGAATGAATTTGTACTTTTGGATGAATGTATTTGCTGCATTGGTATTAACGAGAAATAAATCTACACTCCTTGGACAACCGAAACATTACATGGACATGAATTGAATGTCTTCTAAGATCACTATAAATAACAGAATAGTATTCATGTGGAAAACAGATAGTGGTGATGCTTGCTGTGTGACGAGTTTGCAGTTTGGTTTGTAAACAACATTTAAAAAAAAGAGAGAAATTTTTTTAGAGAAAATAATGATAAACTTAAACAACAAATTTTATGAAGAACAAATACCCACAAGTAATTATAATTAAATGTCAGGTCTGAAAAAAATATATAGATCCAATATTTTTTTTGTCCATTTCATCAAATCTGAAAGTTATTATAACGAAAGAAATTCAACTAATTGAGATCTGAATTTCTTTTGTCAATTTTACAGGTTAAAAAATCATAAATTTGAGTATAACTTAAAAATATACTCAACGATTGTTGATTTATCAAATGTTGCAGATTGTCTTAATCCTTCTATTAGTGTCATACAGAACAAAAAAATGCATTTAGATAAAGATATGTCTAAAACTCAATGTGATATAATAAAAAATTGTGATAGTTTCTTATTTGTATTACCGCGTTGTACTCTTTAGGTATGTTCTATTATTTTTTTCGTTATATTCTTTTCTTAATTAGTAATAATGCTGCATGAGATTCTTTCAAGCTAGCTAAGATAAAAAATAATAATAATAATAACGATCCATTAGAAATTTTCAATTTCTTGCATGAGATTCTTTCAAGCTAGCTAAGATAAAAATAAATAATAATACTAACGATCCATTAGAAATTTTCAATTTCTTGACTCCTATGTGAAATATATATATATATATATATATATAATAATAACAGTCGTGCCTATGAAAAGAAATTTTTCGTCAATTTGAACTTTCCAAAAATAAACAATAACCTGCAGCATTGTTATTAACGAAGAATGAATTTGCACTTTTGGATGAATATATTTGCTGCATTGGTATTAACGAGAAATGAATCTACACTCTTGGGCAACCGAAATATTACATGAACATGAATTGAATGTCTTCTAAGATCACTATAAATAACAAAATAGTATTCATGTGGAAAACAGATAGTGGTGGTGCTTGCTGTGTGACGAGTTTGCGGTTTGGTTTGTAAACAACATTTAAAAAAAGAGAGAAATTTTTTTAGAGAAAATAATGATAAACTTACACAACAAATTTTATGAAGAACAAATACCCACAATTAATTATAATTAAATGTCAGGTCTGAAAAATATATATATATATCGAATATTTTTTTTGTCCATTTCATCAAATCTAAAAGTTATTATAACAAAAGAAATTCAACTAATTGAAATCTGAATTTCTTTTGTCAATTTTACAGGTTAAAAAATTATAAATTTGAGTATAACTTAAAAATATACTCAACGATTTTTGATTTATCAAATATTGCAGATTGTCATAACCCATCTATTAGTGCCATACAGAACAAGAAAATGCATTTAGATAAAAATATGTCTAAAACTCAATGTGATATAATAAAAAATTGTGATAGTTTCATATTTGTATTACCGCGTTGTATTCTTTAGGCATGTTCTATTATTTTTTTTGTTATATTCTTTTCTTAGTAAGAATGCTGTATAAGAATTTTTTAAGCTAAGATAATAATAATAATAATAATAATAATAATAATAATAATAATAATAATAATAATAATAATAATAATAATAATAATAATAATAACGATCCATTAGAAATTTTCAATTTCTTGACTCCTATGTGAAATTGTATAAATAATAATATAAAAATACATAATTTGACTCTTTATTTTGCTTAAATATAATTTAATTAAAAAATAATTATGACCGTGCATTTAACGTACGGGTGTAAACCTAGTTACTCATAAACGTAATAGGGGTTAAACGTTGGCATATTGTCAATGGAGTTTAACCTTTGCTGTAGGCCCTGCAAGACTTTTACATCGACCGTTTATAGGGTAGATTCAGTGGACTATAGAGCTTTGGAAAAAACCTTTAAAATTTAAGAAATAAGTCTCTTGTGAGATCGTATTATGGATATTAATTCGTAAGACAAAGTTCCACTGCTTAGCTCACCAATACCTAGTAGATTGGGTTAGTAAGATTCATTTTACAGAAAATACCCGTAAGATAATATTTTCTATATTTTTACCAAATTTATTGGACTGGACACTAGTTGTTAACAATTTGAGCTTAAGCATTTTCAGACAATCTTTGTCATGTTGTTAGGCCAACTAGTGACGGGCTTTGAGGGTTATAATTCTACCCCATTCTTATACTTGGTTTCACTTATTTGAATTGGGAATTTCATTCTATCAAGAATGCCAAAGATTTTCATATGGAATGGATATCTCATTCCGTAACCGGATGATCCATTCCTAGCATCTTTATTTGTAAAATTCATTAAATAATTTAGGTCTATTTACATAATTACCAATTTTAAATCTAGTCGGTGCAAACATTGCAGGTCTAATTCAAACGCTTGAATAACAAATGTATAAGGAAGCCCATTCCGGAAATTCCATTATCGGAAGTTTGATACTTTCATTTAGAAACTAATACATTCAGTCGTTTGATAATTTTATTTTAATGGGTAGATGGGTGCCCATGAGTACCTAATCTATTTATAGCTTGCCCATTTATCCCCGTGTGATCAATTAGGGATTCACTTAACAGCCAATATGAGCTCGCAGCTCATATAAACGCCGTTCATACGCACCCAACACCCCTGTTTGTCACCTCTAGCACATTCTTATCCCGGATAAATCAATATTTCTTTAGTTCAAGGGAAGCCTTGGCTGTGTTTGCATAAATGGTTCATTGTATTTTTCATGAATTTTACTTTCTCTTTGCCCCATTACTTTTTTTCTATCTCTTTCGCTTATTTTTTTAATATAAACATTACAAAATTACAAAAAAAATCATGAACTGCAAAATAAACCATCTAACCAGCCTGAATTATCTAAACAAAACCTCATGTGCCATTTTTAAATGGGTAAAATAAGTGGGAGCCAAAGGAAGATAATTAAAACAGGAGCAAATGAATTGAATATATAGTCAAACCTTTGCTGTGTCCTATTGTACTTAAAAAACACCAATGTTCAACACGTTGCACTACTGTGCTACTCTAATGGTTCTTTCGGCCCTTGAAAATGACTCCAGATCATCTGTGCCACAAGTTTGCGTCCTTCTTTGTGTTACAAGATAAATTTAATGTTAAATTTTGATTGAATTTTTAAATCCAACATTAAATTTGCCTTGTGGCACAGGAAGGGGTACAAACTTATGGCACAGAGAATCTTTAGGCCTTAAAATAAAACTCTCGTCATTCCAGGTAAAGAGTCACTTTACTTTTTTAGAAGTCAATACGTGACTAAATCAAACTATAATCTTACATATTTACTTATATTTAAAAAAAAAATTTCATTAATTAAAAACTATCTTAAAATACTATGTATTACAACTTTCATAACTTTGTAAAAACTACTAAATTTATGTGACTATCGGTTAAATTTTAACTAAGTTAACCAAAAATAGTTAAAAGTAAACTCTTTGCCTGTAACGGAAGGAGTAGTTCAATAGTCCGATATGTATTATAAATATCGAACTACTAAAAGAGATTGCAGTATAGGAAATTACAATAGTAAATTTAAAAATATTTTTGGACTACAGACATTTTTCTGACTCGAACTTTTATAATGCATAAATACCATCATCACCGTCAACTAGATTAAATGGAGAAAGTCTGCAGAAAAGATTCATTATCCGCTAATATATAGTTTCTCTATTAGTATAATAACTGTTGATTTGGAGTAATACAATTTTCCTTTAAAAGCCTATATAAATTTCCCTTGTTCTGTGAATTTGTGTATACAAATATAATAAAAATAGTTGTTGGTGTAGGAAGCCATTGAATAAGACCACCCCACTAACTATACAACAACGCAACTCCTTGATCATTTCCCTATAAATACCCTGCCTGCCTCCTCAACTTCCAACTCCATCCAAATTAATCCTTCATATATATATTTATATTCTTTCATTCCTATATTTATATTCTTTCATTCCCTCGTTATAATATCCTTTCTTTTAAACTCTTTTCAAACACACACACACACACACACAACAAGAACAGCAACAATATGAAGGGCCTCATGAGGTTCTTCATAGTATTGTTCATGTTTATGGCTTTGTCCATTACTCTTTCGGCATCACCTGCCGAGGAGGAAACATTCATTGACAATCAGGAAGACACTTTGCCTAACAATCCCGTTGAAACCATGGACATTCCTTTGCCAGAAAGGGAACAACCAACGCCATCTCTTAGAGGGGTTAGCCGTTTTCTTGCCCAAAAGACACCACGGGCCACAATGACATGCGACAAATACCCTAGAGTGTGTCGCACCAAGGGCAGCCCTGGACCAGATTGCTGTAGAAAGAAATGCGTTAACGTGATGACAGACAGACTCAACTGTGGCCTATGCGGGAGGAAATGCAAGTACTCAGAAATTTGTTGCAAAGGGGAATGCGTGAACCCGAGATCAAACAAGAGACACTGTGGGGGTTGCAACAACAGGTGCAAGAAAGGGAATGTATGCGTGTATGGAATGTGCAGCTATGCCTAGGCTTGTGGTTGTGGAAACTCCAACTAGAAAGACGACTAGCTAGTTGTAAATCCATTTATTTAGCTATGCAATTTCGTAGCTCGAGTCAGAAATCATATTAGTTGGTAAAGAGTGTATCAAAAATAAAGGAGAAGCCATCTGATCTGCTTGATGGCTTTCCCACGTACTTTTTTTTTTTTCTTTCTTTCTTTCCTTTGTTCGTTCATTCGATCTGTTAATTGCTCTATTATACACCAATAATATTCATTCAATGTATATATATGTCTGGTTTTTCCATTATAAGCTAAATGTTCTTCCAAATGAGCATATTCTTTATCTTTTGGAATGATTTAACTCATAAGCTCAAGCATTTCTTAAATGAATTTAGATAATGTCTTCAGTTTGTGGAAATAGGAACATCAGCTGTACATTGAAAATTAGATATTCTAGCTCTGACCTAAGTCCAGCAAACTTTGTACGGCTTATGGACGTCCAGAAGTATCCAGTAGGCTTCCCTGGAGGACAGGCAATATCATTCAGTGTATTGAATTCAAAGAAGAGCAGTACTACTCCCTCCGGCTTCCTTTCCTTTTTTGCCCATTCCTAAATAATTGTCTTATTTTGAAATTTTTTTAAGACATCATTTTTACCATTTTATCCTTACTTTTTCTTCCTACTTTAATTATGAGCCACATACACATATATAGGCATTAAAGGAAACAACACACTATACTAATATTAATAATTAAGTCAATTATTTTTTCTTAATTCGTGGAGGAGTATTATTTACTTGGGACGGAGAGAGTATTATTTTAAGACCGTTTGCTCTTGGATCATTGTTACTACTTAATTTTGCCCTCTTTATGCACCGAAAAATCTTTGCCCTATGCCATGTTATGGCCCTTGCAAGGCAATGTCGCTGCATTTGAGTCATCGTACACGTCCAAGTCGTGCGAAGTAGATAAATACTTGTATTTTGTAGATTGTTTCATGTATAGTTTCCCGTGCTCGTTGTTTTAAACTAGTTGCATATAATGAAATTGGGCCAAGCTCAAGACGAAGTATGAGACAGGATATTTTCTTATTCAATCAATTATCTTTCTTTTTTCCGCTTCGTGCGTGAAAAACCTTAATTGTTTTGGTCATTTAAGTTGGTGAGTTTATGTACTAACATCTTTGATTAGTAACTCAAAAGTTAATCGGATATTCGCTGCATCCTTTACTTGACTTTTTTCTAAGAAATTCAAGGATCTTACAAGGGCAGAAGCGTAGTTTAATACTACTATGCATGCAGTTCTAAAGGGGAAACTTCCTATGATATGTTGTTTTTTTGCTCGTCAGTCTTCTGTCACCCAAATCGGATCCTCTATTCCAAAATGGTGTTCTATCTCCTATTCCAACCGTTGGATGTGCGCCACATGTGTATAAAAACTCATGGGGTAATTAATGTTGTTTATTCACATGCACATGTGGCGCACATCCAACGGTTGAAATAGGAGATGAAACACCATTTTGTAATAGAGGATCCGATCGGTCTGTCACTAGAGGTGGCAATTATAGTCAATTTCCATTTATTCGTGGAGACCGCCCACATATAATTAAATCGGTATGACACATATCGCTTTAGCTATAGGCTATAATGGACGAGACAATTTTAACACACTAATTTTCTTGGCAAATAACTGTCTTACATGGGCGCTCACCATAAAGCACAAACTCTGATACTCTTTAGTAATGGACATTTATATTTGTTTTACATATTTTATCCAAGGTTTTCGTTGAATGAATTTTTGTAATGTTTGTCTTTATTTGATAATTTTATGTTAATTGGTAGATGGACGCTCAAGTTCATTTATGTCTGTATTATCAATTGAGCATTGACTTACCCTTTTTTTTTTTAGGCCGCAACCCACATGAGCGACGCCTGTACCCATTCTGTGGTTCTTCTCCTTTAACCAATTTTCCATATTCCTATATTTGAAGACTTTGAATAATTTGTTCTGCGGAGCCTAATTTATGTTTACTTTCGTACTAACTAGTTATAGAATCCGTGCTCTGCACGAGTTTAATTTGATTTTGATATTAATTGATACATTTTAAAAATATTTTTAATTTTTTTTTATTATTGAATATAAGCGTTTGTTGGCTTAATGTTTGACAAAAGTTAAGTGTTGTCAATATATTCAAATTGGTGGTCGTTTATTATAATATTTTTGTTTCAGAATAAGTGTTTTTTATTGATGTTCAATATATGTATTTTCGTTTCTATACATTTTTTTAATTTTTTAAGTATCCTATAATGATTTGGTAAAAAAAAAGTATCTTTTAACGATATTAATTGTTGGGTTTATTATTATTATTTTTTCATCTTGCACTTAATAAAAATATTTTAGACATGTATTTGAAGAATTTTTACAAAATTAAAAATAAAATATCAACTTTAGGACATAATGAAGAAAAATAACATTTTTCTGAACAAAAGAGAATTGTATAAAGATTGAATGTAATTATTTTTTTTAAAAATTATTTTTAAAGATCATTCAATGATTAGAGAATGTTTAGTTGGATACTATATTTACATATTTTTGACACTATCGGTGTTAAAAGAAATTTATATATATATAAAATAATAAAAGCATCAATTTTGATGAAATGATTTAGAATTATGTTGATATGTATCACATATTATAGACATTATTTTAGGACGTCTTAAATAAAAATATGAGACTCATAATTTGACATGGAGAGAGTAACATTTATAAAAATAAAAATTAGTTGATTTATACTATAAAATAATTTATAGAATAATATAATATTTTTAAAAAATCCTTATATATAATATAATTGGTTAAGTTGGTTTAAGGTGTATATTCATATTTAAAATGGTGTAGGTTCAAATCTCATTGACAACATTATTTTGTTCAAACTTCTTCTCATATTATATTAGAAGAAGAGTAATACCTATTGCCATACCTATTATTAGAATGTATAGTTATAAGCTAATAACTTATTAGGGTTTGTTTGTTAACCCAATTAAGAGTTTAATTAGAAAAATTTTAAGTGATATTAAAATAAGATTGTTTGATAATGTAATTATATCACTTAATAAATTAATTCTCTCTTAAAAATAGCCACAATTTTAAGTCACAAGAAGAAGTCTTAAAGCCTGTTTGTTAGAGCGTTTTGGCCAAAACATAGGGTTAAAATACAGCTTATTCCCTAACTTAGAGCCCATTTGGTCAGTGTTTTGAAAACGCAGCATTTCTGAAACGCAGATTATTTGAAACGCAGCTTTTTTCTTTATAAATGCGTTTATGATATTATGTCAAAACACAGCTTTTTATTCCCTACTGCGTTTTAAAATCTGCGTTTTGGAAAAAAACTAGGAATTTCAGCGTTTTAAACGCAGCTACGTTTGAAAACGCCGCTTTTATAACGCAGATTGAAACACTAAGTTAAAGAATAAGCGTTTTAACCCGCGTTTTGGCCAAAACGCACGAACAAACGGGCTCTTAGCGTTTCAATGCCGCGTAGAAAAAGCTGCGTTTTCAAAACGCATCTGCGTTTTAAAACCCTGAAATTTCTAGTTTTTCCTAAAACGCAGATTTTAAAACGCAGTAGGGAATAAAAAGCTACGTTTTGACATAATATCCCAAACACATTTAGAAAGAAAGAAGTCGCGTTTTAAATAATCTTCGTTTTAGAAACGCTGCGTTTTCAAAACACTACGTTTTGAATACGTTACACCAAACAGGCTCTTAATGTTTTAAGCTCTACTTTTTTAGACATCAGTTTTCAGAGCTTAATTTTCAGTTTTAATAGATAGACCTTTAAAAATAAAAAGTCATTTTAATCTAAAAGTCAAGCTTATTATATATATATATATATATATTTCAAATAAGACAATAATTTGGGGACGGAGGGAGTACTTCCGTTTCTTTTACATCGTCCAATAGACAAATACATACTCCCTCCGTTTCATGCAAAGAAAACACTTTCAAAAATTATAAATACAATCTTCATAAATATTTTCACTTTAGCCTCCACATATGATATAAACATATCACTACAAGAAATTTGACATTTAGCTACGAAAATTTTCGTCGCAAAATGTCAAATTTTCGTCGCTAAAGGCCTTTGGCGACGAAAGGTTCTGATTTGCTACGAAAAAAATTATTTTCGTCGCCAAATGTTAGGAATTAGCTACGAATTTTTCCGTAGCAAATGCAAAAAGTCGCAAAAAGTCTATGATTAGCTATGAAAAAATTCGTCGCCAATACCTAGTCTTTTGCTACAAAATATTTCGTCGCCAATACCTCCTCTTTCGCTACAACATATTTCGTCGCCAATGCCTGCTCTATCTGCTACAATATATTTCGTCGCAGAAAGGCTATGATTAGCTATGAAAAAATTCGTCGCCAATACCTGGTCTTTTACTACAAAATATTTCGTCGTAGTTTGCTTCTATTTCGCTACAACATATTTCGTCGCATTTTGCTTCTATTTCGCTACAAAATATTTCGTCGCAGTTGCTACTTCTTCTACTACAAAATATTTTGTCATAATTGCCTCTTCTTTTGCTACAAAATATTTCGTCGCAATTGCCCCATTGTTTCAGTACGAAAATTTTTCATCACAATTACCCTCTTCTTTTGCTACAAAAACATTTCGTCGCAATTGCCCTATTATTTTGCTACGAATTTCGTTTTGTCGCAAATATTTTGCTATTTCACTACGAATATTACTCATAGAGAATAATCACTATATATCCCACTACATAGATTCACTAAACCATTATCACATGAAAAACTTGCATCACATAGATATGAATATATATTATTTTACATATCCATAAAATTTTGAAGTCATCAACTAACATCAAACTATTGTATTTAATTCTTAACAAAGTCAATAAACAGAGCTTTTTCATCACTAGTTGTTTGCACCAGAACCTTATACCTCCTCCGTAGCTCTCCTTCTTTCCTCTTCTTCGGCTTTAAGCCAGGCAGCCTACATGTAAACAAAATCAACACACCCATTAATTTTTTAATACCAACCACTCAAGAAATGAATGATATTGATGTGATTAACAAGATGAATGTTGATGTATTTTGAAAAAGCCAAAAGGAGGATTAAAACTTTATCATGCTCCCCCGTCTCAGGCAAAAAGAGTTAATTTTCATATGACCTGTAATTCTGATAAACATCGCTATCTATTTGTATTTTCAGAGAAATTAGATGAGCTTTTCAAGTAGCCTGAACATCTGTTTCAGTGACTTATCCTATTAGAACTAAAAATATGAAATGTCATAATGCATTATGATTACTTAAACAACAGAAGTCAGCATCTTTTACAACAAAAGTCCGTCATTTCTATAGCACCCCTTTAAGCATTTACGCTCAACAATGCACCCCTTTAAGCATTTACGCTCAACAATGCAACAATGCAATAATGGTGCGCACCCATCAAACGAGGACACCCCAACAAGCATTTACACTCAACAATATGCAACAATGCAATAATGGTGCACACCCATCAAACGAGGGCACCCCAACAAGCATTTACGTTCAACAATGCAACAATGCAATAATGGTGCACACCCATCAAACGAGGGCACCCCAACAAGCATTTACGTTCAACAATGCAATAATGGTGCACACCTATCAAACGAGGGCACCCCAACAAGCATTTTAGTTAAATGGATTACCTCTGCTCGTATATTAGCATGTGATGTCATTCCAGTCCTATGTGGGAACTCGAGTTGCTTACGATTGGTAGCATTACGTAAAACTTCACCCTAAAAGACAAGTCACACATATACTTAGCACATAAACTTATATTACATAAACTTATATACCTCAACCAAAGACCTAAATAATATGGCATCCGGATAGTCAATTAGCAATCTTCCAAGCTAAAAATTTCAAAGAGATTTCTGAAGAAACAAGAACATTCAAAAACCTAAACATCTAATACAACTTTGAAGCCAAGTTAAGGTACATACAACGCTTGCAGTAGCCTTGGTGACATGGCGCAAATCCTCCTTTCGAACACGTCTAACGAAATTGCACCAGCTTCAACAAAGTACTGAAACAATAGCACAAACAAAATTAAAAAGAGGTGATCGTTATGCTCAGATTAAAACACATTACAGTGTATATCCTCTAAATTATCCTTAATCCCACAGCTATCGCAGGTAATAATAGACTCTCCGAGGAAAACAATGTTACTCATTGTGAAATTA
This sequence comes from Platycodon grandiflorus, assembly GCA_016624345.1. Taxonomy (NCBI): domain Eukaryota; kingdom Viridiplantae; phylum Streptophyta; class Magnoliopsida; order Asterales; family Campanulaceae; genus Platycodon; species Platycodon grandiflorus. Next base: position 47,634,617 of record CM028361.1, read on the forward strand.
TGTGGATAAGGGATTCAATAAGACAAAGGACAGAAAACCCCAACAACAAGTTCCTACAAACACTATCCTTGGAATTACAAGGAGTATCTCATGACAGTTGCATCTTAATACATACTGTCTTCATATATAAGTTTTATGGATCAAGGAATGCATATTTGGCAAGGCCGAGGAGGCTCAACCAGTGTAGCCTTAGCATAAACAAATTTAAAAGAAAACCAAAAAGACATAACGAAAAAATTGAATCCATTGGTAAACTCCCTGCATAAGACCAATAGCATAGATAGATCCAACATCCAGACGTGTACATATCCAAGCTTAAATATCTAAGAGGGTAGTGGCTAAGGAAAACTCATGATTTCTCACAACAACATCTCTGTTCTAGAGAGGGAGAGAAAGAGAGAGAAGAGAGAAAAAGTATTAACTGAGATTTATGAAACAAAATTTGATTTTCACAAATTTTCACTCTGTACAATAGAAGATTCACCAGCTCAATTAAGAACAATTATGAAGCGTACACAAGAAAATTAGACAATCAAGGGCAGAAAGAATAGTAGAAACTTGCTAACAATATAAAGTAAGAGGAAAACAAAAATACGGTGACCACCACGAAGAAACCTTATAACAAGCCGGTCGAGTTTTCAATCCAACGTCAAAGCATAGGAAACATAAACAACACTGCTGCTAGTAAATTTGGAAGCAGATACAGAGTAAGAAATTAAAAATACTTGATTCAATGGATTCTTTCTTTCTAGCGGGAACTAAATACTGTGATAACGAGTAAGAAATTAAAAATAAATACTTACTGGAATAAGCATCAGGATAGCAACTGGGATAAGATTCGCAATATATATCTGCTAGTGTACGCTTTATTTTCCTTCTTTCCCTTTTAGTAACTTTGTAGCCACGCAATTGGTTCATAAGAAGTCCTAAAGAATTCATTACATCTATAAAGAGCAAATGCGTACCCATCCATATGTCCTATATGTTGGTTTAATTGCCAATATTAGTACCTTGACAAGAAAGTAACTAAAGCCATCTAATTGAGGACTTTTAGGCTTACATGACTAGCAGATATCAACTTGGCGGTGGATTTCCTCAACAAGCTCTCACGCAGGGGCTTTAATTCAGCAGCACAACCCCTTCTGTGACTGATATCGGGTCCATCCTGCCAAGCTTGCACCCTGTTTTTATAGAAATTATTGGTATCGTCTAAGGAAAATCAAATGATGCTAAGTAGAATGTAAGGCCAAAACAATAGTGAACCAGGTGTTTCTCATAAACAACACTGAAAACCATAAAATCTTCTAATGTATTTAGTTATTTACTGCTCTAAAATGTTCGTCAAACTAAAAAATATATATATAAAGAAGAATAATCTTTAAGAGTGCAATACTTTCAGTGGGGATCGATCAATAGAGTCATAAAGGTAGCATGTCAATCATCATTTATAAACAATCATAAATGTCAGTCAGTTATATTGTACCTTATTGAGTCTAGATCCAGCTTGATGACCTTCTCTTTTTATCAAGTCCATGGGATTCCTCTGAGCCTCCAAAATTAAAGATGAGGTTGTACTGCCTTTATTAGTTCTGACAGGTGGTGTTAGGTCAGAGGTAACTCTTTCTGATTTTAATAATTCACTGCAAGAGAAAATTAAAACAGCAGGATTACTATATTCATCTTGTACATTTGGGGTCATCGTACTGAAATGGAATACAAGAAAGACCACCATACCCTGATTTATCATAGGCAGCCCAATAGTCCTCCAGACAAACTGATAGCAAAGTCTGACTAAAATTGGACAGCAAATTAACTTACTAGCACAGTAACCATTGTAAGAAAACCAAAAATCAAAAATAAAAAATTCTAGTTGATTGTGTACTACCTTAGAAGCAGAAATGAGAGCAAATCTGCATCTAGGGGTTGTTGAGTAGAATTGCTAAAGTGGGCAAACCCGAAAACACATCATAGCAAACTGTCAGGACTGTATAAAGAATTATCTCCTTCTCCGCCTGAATTGCCTGCTGTTTAGACCTTCTTCCCTCTTGATAGAACTTGCACTTAAGTGGGGCATAAAAGTCAAGCCATCCGATTTCATCTGTAACTACCTGTAACGTCAATACTAAAATATCATCCTGATTCAACATTCTGGTTCTCATATCAAAGTAAATTCTCAAACTAACCTCAATGAAAAGTTGATACCCTGGTAGAGAGTCGAATTCAGGATAAAAGAAAAGGCTGCCACACTCCAGGTAACTGCAAATAAAAGTTATGGTCTCTTTAAAAGTCCATACTTAGTTCAAGTATCTGTCCAACCGAAACTTAGTTTACCTGAGAAAGTTCTTAATCTGCTCGTCAAGATCCTTTATTTTCATTTCTGCTAAAAATAATCTTGTCTCTCTTCCTAGATAAGCAAAAAGTCCAAGAGTAGCCAAACTATTATCAACCTATATGAAACAACCAAGAAACTTTAAGATGGATAAGCATACCACTTGCCAAGACATGACCACTTGAATCCAACTTCAGACTGATTTAAACACATACTATATCTACTAGCTTAAAAAATGTAACACTTCATATTACTTCTAGCACTATCAAGAATGACTGGAGATGGAGTGAGTGTGACAAACGACCTTGTCACTGAAGGTCCGCTTGCCTGTGATTACACTTTCTCTGTGAAATGCTAGAGAAAGTTTCTTCTCTACCAGCCCAACCCAAAATTCTACATCTTCAATGTTCTTGCTTGGCAGAACCTTCTTACCAAAATGCAATAGGAAATCCTCTTCAAATCCTGCATCCATTGCTAACTGATGCAATTTATCTACTGAAACAAGACCACGTGACATATCCATGAGCTCTATCATTACATCCTCAATTGACGATGAAAATAAGGGACAAGCAATACGTCTTGAACCCAACTTTCCCACTGCAGAACAGGAACTTATAGCCAAAATGGTCCCTGCAACACCACTGAATAATTCTCTGTTTAAACTTTTTCCTACCAGTGGATATAATGTTCATCACATTAAAGACTGACCCGATAAATGCAGTGAAAAAGACAATGCAGTTTCATTATAATGCACAATAGATAGATAAATCAGCAACTTAGTAAAGGATCAGGATAGCAACTGAGTTTTAGTTCAATGGATTCGTTATCACAGTATTCAGTTTTAGCTCAATGGAATAAGCATCAGAAGCCACTACCATTTCCCAGAAATCAAATCTGGGGGCACAGGTGTATTGAAACCACACTTTCCATGGAAAAATTTCTTCAAGTACGGTAAAAGTACGAAAAAGCTTGAAATTTCTACAACAATTTTTTGAATGTAATTAATTATTCTCTTCAGGTCTTGTGCTACATATTTGAGTCATGAGGACGTCATATGTACAGGAAGTATACCAGTTAATAGTCCATGATAATAATAGAAAGAATAGTAGAAACTTGCTAACAATATAAAGTAAGAGGAAAACAAAAATACCTGTGACCACCACAGAAGAAACCTTATAACAAGCCGGTCAGAGTTTTCAATCCAACGTCGAAGCATAGGAAACATAAACAACACTGCTGCTAGTAAATTTGGAAGCAGATACAGAGTAAGAAATTAAAAATACTTGATTCAATGGATTCTTTCTTTCCCGCTGAAACACAAACACAATCTCTCTCTCTCTCTCTCTCTCTCTCTCTCTCTCTCTCTCTCTCTCTCTCTCTCTCTCTCCCATTCTGCAGTAAATTAGAATTCATGAACACTTGATTCTTTCTTTCTCCATACAGAAGTCCTAATAGCACTTGTTGCAGTCAAAATATTTACTAAGCAACCATAAGTTACAGGTAAAGAAGACATTTATAGAGTAAACTATTATGCTGGTAAAATAATGGCAATGATTGAGGTCTCACATTTCCAAGCGTTAGCAGGCTTTTATTGATATAGGATCCTTCTTTTTGACGAACTCCAGTATTTCAGCCTTCGTGCTCTCAGAACCAGCCAAATCTATGAGGTTCTGCAAGTTCAAAGAAATTATGAAAAAGATTAAAAAGAAGTGCATGATTCTTTCATTATGGGGAAGAGTGCATAAAAAAGAATGACCATGGCAGCCAAACACCATTATCTGAAGTGAAAGAGGCATGGAACAAAAATTAATCGCAATGAAGCAATCTAGGTGTTAATCAGCACAAAGCTTAAAAAATTCATGCCATGGATCTCAAAAAAAAAAAAACGTTATTAACGATGGATAAGTAGTGACCACCTCCAATACTCTGATAAGAGACTGAAAATGGATAAAGAAAACGATTTTTTATCATGATATCAAAAGATGTTTAACATTATAAAACACGAACACAGAGCTAGCAGATGCCCTCATATAAAAGAGACTTTCATCCGTTTCATGCGGATGACAGCATGAAACAGTCTGCATCACTTGTATCGCATAATCACTTGTATCCGAATAGTCACTTGTATCCGAATCGTCACTTGTATACGAATAATCACTCATATCTAGATCATCATCGAAAACTCATAAAAATGTTTATGAAGATAGGTACATGTAGAAGAAGCAACATTACAAAGTGATTTCATCATGTCAAAAAAAATATTATCTGGCTAGGAGACCAAGCTAGATGAAACATTCAAAATCCATATAGTTGTTTTTGAATTTTAATTTGAAAGAATAAATAAATAAATAAATAAATAGCCTACACTGTAGAGAAGCAGCATTGCAAAGTGCCTTAATCGAGCACAGAGTTGTTTTGGTCCATGACCAAGCTAATCTATCACAGATAGAGGCTTGTGGAGGCAAATGCTAGAATGCCATCAAACAGTAACTACTAACCAACTTAAAGTCCAACTTCTAGAACATACTTAAGTTGTTAAAGGGCGTCATTAAAGAATTTTAGAAACTCCCACAGTTATCCTTGTATCATCGAAAGGCCGAGTGCTAAATGAATGCCCAAGATCAAGAATGTACGGAAGTGGGATTTAAGTACAGGACTTCCGGCTCTTAAGTACGAGGGTATTGAACGAGTAGACAAGAAATTTTAAACAAGAGTAAGGGTTGAAGGACCATTGTTTTGGGGATGCCAAAGTAAATACATTGAAATAAGAAAGTTAACAACAGATTCAAAATTTTAGCATAAAAGAGCTTTCGGTGTAGGGATGTAATTCGATGGATAGTACTTCAATAAATGATAATCAATCAAATGACAAACAATCAAACGATAACCAAGCCATGCAAGGCTCACCGCAAACAACAATCAATTAAGCATCATTCGACACAAGCAACAAGTCCATTTTAAGTCCGGATTCGTGCATAGAATGTATGTCTCGGTTTAGGTGATGTAAGAATAGACAGCACTGTAGTTTAGGTGTGCACAATGAGAAGAAAAGCCGCAAGACTTACGGTGATTTGAGAAGCCGCAATCAATGAGCCTCGATACTCTTCCACCATAAACTTTGCCATCTCGGCTTACAATTGTACAGTAGTTGTAAAATCATCATAAATGCCAAGTGGAGTGAACATATTCATGTCCAAGAATGTGTGAACACCCTTCATCATTTCAAAAAGAAAAAGGTAAGGATTCTTAATGCTTACATATTTAGTAGTATACTAGTATGTTCCAAATTTGAAACCAAAATCATGCTAAATAATCTAGTTTAGAAACCTCCATATCCATTTTCGATTACTTACTCGTACCAAACACAATAAGAGTTCCAAATTTGGTTTCACTCTAGCTTTTGATTAGTAGGTGGTCATCACTAAAAAATCATCAATCGATGGCTCCATTTATTAACGAATTCAATTATGAATCGCGAAATTGACCTAGAAGGGTAAACAGGAGCCGACTCCATTAAAAACATACACACCAAAATAAGCGAACCGGCTAGCATCTGAACCAGAGTGGTTCAACCGGCCGTAATCCCAACCAAAACGAAAAATTAAAGAAAGAAAATTCCAAAAACAAGTATTTCCTTCTCGCCTTTCCAACGCAATTTTATGGGGAGAAGGTTTGCAAGACTACTATTGATAAAGCGTCTTAGGGATGATGATGGGATGGAAAGTAACTTCAGTTCATATTTTCATTGTAGGGAGACAGCTTTTGCAAGACTATTCGATAATGGGAGTTCTCTCAAACCGGTCTCAACAAGTGCGACTAAAAGATCAAGATTACAGAGAGAACCACATTCTCTAACTGTTTTCAATACCTTGGATTTGTAATACTTCTCGGTTATTTCACAAAGGTGCATCTTTTCTTTTGAAATTGTGAGTTTTCATGGATTGTAACATTGTGTTGTGTGATGTCTTGCCAATAAATGTTGCACATATACTCAATTGTAGAGATTTGGATGATTTGAGTAATGCACATTATGATCACTATAACTTAAAAGGTTATTGGAAAGATCATCAAGTTAAATGTCGGCCCCGAGAATTGGAAGTCACCTCGAACCAAACTAAAGATCCGAGCACATGGAGCACGCCAAGAAGAGCCAATTGGAAACATGGTATAAACCGTCAATTAGTTTTGCATCGTGATCCTAAACAAAATGACGTCAACCAAGTGATGCTATGATATTTTAGATTGAGAATTTTAAGCGGACACCGTAAGAATCCTATCAATCTAATATGGAGGATTACATTATATTTCGACCCAAAAATTAATAGTAAATTCATTTGGAAAGACCAAAGTCCAGTATATATACACAATAACCTCGTATGGAATCGCCAAGTCTACCGATGCTCAAGTGTTGGGCAATAAGAAAACATGTTCAATGAAATATGGATCAATGTGCATATGAATGTGTGCACAAAATTTAGTATTCCCTCTGTTCCACTCTAAGAGTGCTATTTTCTTTTTCGGAAGTTCTATAATTTAATAGCATTTTAGTCTATAAGTTCCATGTAAGCTCTTTCTTTGCTCCTCTGAAATGGACAAGTTAACGGTAAAAAGTGTTTGTCATTGTAGTTACTCCAATGGGGTAACGTATTCCTTAGACATTTGATTTTCCGCATAAGAATCTCTTTGCATGCACTCATAAGAAATATTAGATTAAACAGCAATACCATCCTATTTAGCTGGTGCAAGTTTCTACATAATGTTTCAAAAAGCAATTCAGTCCCTCCATAAGTTCGGTGTTAGTAAATCAGACTCCCATACTCTTTGCTAAAATGAGGACATTGCTTCGAGTCGAATGACCTCTCAAAAGGTCTGCTTAATTGCAGCAATTAGTAGCAGTTACATCACATGCCGAAAGTAAAGCACTTACCTTTGCATGGAAAAATAGGGCGTATTCAAAATCGTTGCATAATTCCAAGTGAATATATGATAGATCCATGATTTTCAAAAAAAAAAAACCATATATGACATTTACACTATAATGACGTAAAGATTTGAAAGATGATAGGATACTTCCTTTGATTATGAATTGATTTTGTAGATGGTTGATGACTTCTTTACGCGATATTCATTTTAATGGATAACTTTCAAACACTATAATCGAACCAAAAAAGTTTGCAATGGTAGGATATAAACTTACCGACACAAAGTCGAGTTCATATATATTTGTGAAAAGTCTACACCAAGTTCGCCGCAGATGTAGAAGTGACCTCTAACATCCACGTTGCAGATTGTAGTTATTTCGATCTTTGGGACCTCGGAGATACCTGTTACAAAAATGCAAGTAAACAATGATAATTGAACTACTCAATTCAAGAGGCGTAATCTCACAATACGACCTCAAAGTATTCAATTATGCTATTGGAATGCTGACCCAGGGTCCACAATAGATCATTTGTCCTCCAATTTTTAATGTAATCAACTGCAATGAAGGTTTGAGAAGCATTATACCGTAAAAGAAGAACCAAAATGTAATCAAGTCATTTCGATAAGAAAAAAAACTAAGAAACTAAAAACAAAAGCAAGAACCAACAAACCAAACCAAAAAAAGAAGAACCATACTCCTCTGTTCCAAAATAAGTTTCCAAAGATTCTATTCCGGGGACATTCCAAAATAAGTGTCTTTCCATTTTTAGAAAGATTCTTTAAGCAAA